>OY282591.1:18518932-19718932 GCA_958298965.1 Chrysolina haemoptera | reverse complement strand
AATATACATTCCATCATAAAAAATGATACGCATTTGTTGACCTCAACTTAGGCTAAACAGAAGCGATGGTTTAAGAGGCCATGAGCGCGATCAAGCTTTGGACGCTTTTGAGGGTAAAAGAGTCAATTGATAACTCTTATCGATTTCAAACAAGGACAGGCTTCTAGAGGAAGTTTGATTCTACGTACGTGCTGTAATGGAAATTGAATTTTCAGTCCACTTTTTCACAAAAATGTCTCAAAAATGCAGTTATTCTGAAGCCAATTTTTTGGTAGATGAACAAATGATTTTAAAAAACACTACAGCACGTACATAGATCAAGATTGCTTTAAATTTTAATGGAAGAGAAATACCATTGCACTTCGACTATCCGTTAAAAGAATATTGAGGTGCTGCCGCAGACATAGTTACATAGAATGAAACGTACTCTAGAAGCCTATTCTTGTTTGATGAACCGTTTTCGAGTAATCTACTCTTTTACCCTAAAAACGGTCAAAATGTGATCGCGCTCATGGCCTCTTAAGAATTTTGTCAATGTACTTGGGTCTTGGTAATTAATGAAGAACCGTCAAACCTCTTATCGAATCACGAATTCATATTATAACTCTCATCTCATAAAAAATATGGCGGGCTGTTTCTATTTTTGGCGACCAACCGGTACAATTATTGCTTCCATCTGTTCGACAAACGGTCCGATAGGCTTCTGCGAATGCCTTTATTTCAAATATCTAAATCAATCTGGGAACTATTTTGCATAAAGCGAATTGATGTGTTTTATATTATGTAATCAAAATTCGTCATCCAATTAAAATAACTGATGATTAATAGTTAAGTGATTGGAATTGGGGGAACGAAGGCTAAATTACTATTCAAAACTTTTGTTACGTCTTTGAATTCTTGAATGAGAGAATGAGTGAATGAGTGGTACAGTTTTCAAGTAAAACGCTTTATCCTATATACTTGATTTTTTTTATTGTAATAGATTTTAAAAAATCATGAAAAAATCATGAATCTTTTGTGTCTCAATATTTTTCGCTAGCTATCTTTAGGAGATAATCGACCGTTTCTATGTCAGCGACCCTGTATAAAATAATACCAGTTAGGTTATAAAAGATGCAGTTTTAAAAGCAGGATCAGAAATAACAGTCATAGTCTTGCCGATCAGAAGATGTGTGCACGTCAAGCGCACCGCACGAACGACAATGGTGTCAATGCTCTTGAATTGATTGTGCCTTCAATCTGAGGTCGTTTAAAAATCCTCACGAATTATATCAAAATTACATACAACCTCTTTCATAATTCTTTTCACTCCGACTTCGCACAATAATCCGAAATTAGGATTTCTAGTAAGTTACCAGCTTTGTTCGTATGTCTGTGGTTCAAAATTTGTAATCCATTTTAATGAAAAACCGTTTCGAGGGGAACCCTTTACCACTTTTTGAAATGAAAAATATGGTGATTGCTCAATAGGGGGCGCGGGGGGGCCCATCGACTCAAAATTTTTAAATTGCATGGGGGGTCGAGGGGCACATCGTTGAAAAGAGAATTCAATTCTCTTCACAACCATCTATATTTTTTTGAATTTCGTTAATATTTTTTTTGCAATTTAAAATCGAAATATTAATATAAATGCGGATCTGAATACTACTCATACCTCGATAAATTTGAACGGTTTGATGTGGAACAATTAAACCAAAAATTTTTTGAACGGTATCACCGATACTACTTTTTGAGAGAAGAAACATTGCAATTACTCGACAGAGGGTGCTGGGGGCACATTAACTTAAAAATTTCGAAAAGCATAAACATCGAAATTGGGAATAAAATTATGGACAAAATTCAAAAATATTCAGATGACTGTAAAGAAAATTGAATTCTCTTTTCAACGATGTGCCACTTGACCCCCCATGCTATTTAAAAATTTTGAGACGTTGGGCCCCCCGCGTCCCTAATTGAGCAATCACCATATTTTTCATTTCAAAAAATAGTATTGGTGAAACTCTCGAAACGGTTTTTTATTCGTGTTTCTACGTCGAACCTTTCAAAAGTTACCAGGGGGAGGGGACTATTAAAAGCCGCACTGTATAGAGAACGAGTAAAAATTGATAAACATTTCCACGGTAATCCGTAGAATTTGTGAAAAATATGTGACCATCGAATAATTTAATTTCAAGAAAATGTATCCTTCTGCCCCCCCCCCCCTGAAAGCCAGATAGAGAATAAAAAATTCGTAGGAGTTAGCAAAAATTTGGAAGAATCAGCAAAAAATTCCCACGATTTCAGACGTCGAAAATTCAGATAGAAAACGAAAGAGGGCTAAAACTCGCGAAAATACAATTATTGGAATAATTCGTAGGAATTTGAAAAAATTCCCGATGGTTTCAGACGTCGAAAAAATTACTGCGAAAGACAAAATATCGGTCGGGGTTCTTGGACCGCTTCCTTCTCGACAAAAATTGCGAAAACTCGCAAAAACTCGCGAAAATAAAATTTTAAAAATCCATAAAAATAGGTGAGAAACTTGGAATCATCGAATAATTTAATTTAAAAAAATTCATATTCTCTAGTTGAAAGCCAGAGAGAAGAGAACGCGTAGGAATTTTCGACTCTTAAAGATATCGAAAATTATGTCGAAAAAGAAATTAGTCGGACCCCCTCCTTTAGAAAAAACTGAATACTCTCAAAAATAAAATCTGATAAATTGTAAAAAACATGACACTATCGAATAATTAAATTTGGAGACGTTTTACCCCGCTGAAGGCTATATGAAGAACGAGTAGATATTCGGAAAATTTTCTGAATGTTTCAGACTTCGAAAATTACAGCAAAAAACAATGGGAAAACTCGCGAAAATAAAACTGAAAAAATCTGTACAAATAGTGAACAACATCGGACCGTCGAATACTTGAAATTTGAAAAAATTTACCTCCCTGTCCCCCTGAATGGTAGACCGAGAATGCGTAAGAAATCGAATTTCAAAAAATTGTAGTTCCATGCTTCCCTGATTACTAGATAGGGAACTCGTGAAATCATTCCCGACGGTCTCAGACGGGACGTGGAGAATTACAGCAAAAAAACTTCTCGCCGGCGTCGGTCGAAAAAAGCTGCGAAAACCCTCAAAAATAACAGCTGAAAAATCCGTAAAAATTGTGAAAAACATTGGACCGTTGAATAATTTAATTTGAAAAATGTTTACCTTCTTGGTGGCTAGACAGATAACGAGAAGAATTCGAAATTTTTACTAGATGAAAAATGAGAAAAAAGGGTATTCTTCTGATAGGGCAATTTGGGCTATTCCTGAAAAAACATTTAAATTCATTCAAATGCTTAGAAATTAGTAATGCAGTCGTACATTTTAATTTTTTTCAATCTAAAATAAGTTATCTGGTATAATATATTCTTATCAATTATTTTCAAAAGTGGCAACATTGCTCTTGAAAATTGTCAGAACTGACATTTTCCATTTATTGTACATTGAAACCCAGGATAAAACACATACGCTTTGTTGCCAGAATGTCTATTTTATTATGTTTTGCCTTCACAAACTCTGCTCTGAAAGAACTTATTTGAAGATGTTCCGGAATGGTTTGGAAGTTGAAATTTTGGGAAAATGATTCTTTTTTATAGATCTAAAAGTGTGCAAAATCTTAGCAGTTGGCCCAGAAAAGCATACCCTCCTTTGATCATTGTATTTAAAAAATGTTTCTGATGAATTGAATTATCCGTACAAAATTCAACCGATTTGATTCAATTCATTTAAAATAGCTATTTATTTACAATTTGCTAAATGAGCGTGGTTTTTGCATCAGACGTGGTCCAACACGTCGTTTGCAAAAAAAAATTCCATTTTGTAATGTATTTTATACAAGTATTTTTGTAATTTCGTTAGAATCTTCATGCATATAATGTCATGGTTTACACAGAATACGAGCATAGGGTAATAGCTTACATTTAAACTGAACTGCATTGATATAAGATTGTGATTATGTTACCGGGTAGAGAAGACACTGCCAGGATCTAACCTTCGGTTGACAAGCTGTCATGAATAAATTATCGGTCAGAATGTCTTTCGATCAAATTTGGTAGTTTTTGGTTATTTATTTCTTGAAAATCTGCAGCAAAAACAAAAGGTGTGATTCTGATAGGTACCAAAAATGTACCTAGTTATATTAAAGCTGATAAGGAAGTCTCAATGTATTAACGAATAAATCTGAACCAGCGATTTTCATTATATTCACACTAGTATCGATGACCATCAATTTGACATTCAAAATGTAAACGAAATTACAACAATTGCAATCGCAACTTACAAGTTCAACAGCTAGAATGGCGATTGATCAAGAATATGTTTAATATTATTGAATCAATTGTGCAAGATGATATTGCTCCAGTATTTCCAAATATGATTGTTTTTATGGAAATTTTCTAACAGGGGGGTCTTTATCAATTTGGGTAAACAATACTAAAATACATTCTGAGTTATTGATGGATTATCACATACTTGTTACCAATGGCAACAAGATATAAATTATTATCCGTCAACATGTCTGACTTGTCAACTGTTGAATAACAATTCAAAATTGCAATCGTAGAAGTTGAAAATCTCTGGAGTGAATATTTGTAAAGATGAAAACTGATGAAAGGTTCATTACTAAGAAAAATTGATGATGGTCGTTCAGATTTTCATTGGTGGAATACAGATCTGGTGAGTTGATTAACATACATTTTCTTTCGTGACCAGATTATCTATAGTTATATGAGCTTTTTTTATATCAACACTGGATTCAATAGATCTCCGACACTGAAAAAAGGAACAAAGTTATTGATAATTCATATCCTTGTTGTTAGAATTCAAAAAATTCTTAAAAAATGTATTTTCCCAAAAAAGTATGTCTTACTTAGTTTTACTCCTTGCAAAATAATCAGAAGAACTGGTTTTGTGGGACAATGTGGACGAGCTATTTCTAAAAGATATGCCGAGCACCCAAGGTCCTTCAGGCTAGAAAAAAGCGATTCTTCATTTTCAACCCACTCTTTGTAATACAAGCACAAATTTCCGAATCTAACCCATACGGAAATTTTGCAATATGCCAGCAAAGGTTGGAAACTGAATTATTTAGAATCCTTAGAAATTCATAAACATAAACATTGCGGATAATATACTTAATGGTCAGGTATACTTTGTATATTCACCCGTTTTTAATGTAGCCTGTCCACATTATTGATCATGAACACATTTTCAGGTACAAGGATATAGGTAATTAATTAGATGTACATATTTTTATTTGTATTATGTAGATTTGAATCTTTGTTCAAGTATCGGTCGGTATGGGTTAGTTTTCGGTACACTCTGTGTCCTAGTTTTCCATTTGGCTTCCATTAAACAAGCACATGCAGGAAAGCAATCTTATTGTTCTTCTCCGTTTCCATTGTGAACTGGATCTTCGGATTTATGGAGTTGAGGTGACTGAAAATTTAATAATTCTTGTTCTCAATGACTCCATATTACGAAAGTGTCGCCCATATAGCGAAACCAACAACTCGGCTTGCATCTTGCAGATTTCAGTGCTTCTTGTTCGAATTTCTTCATAAAAAAGTTAGCCACAACTGGACTCGGGAGGGCTTCCCAGCAACACCGTCGATTTGATCGTAGAATTCCGTGCTCCACTGAAAATACGTAGTGGTGAGGCAGTGTCGGAACATTGGTGGAAATCGTAATTGTTAAAAGAAAAAAATAATATAAGTGGATTAAAAGGTCTTTCAAACACGCGCGATTTTTCGATTAGAGCAAGTGTTTGAAAGATTAGTTATTCACGAATACTTAACGATATATGTTTCAATTGGTGCACTTTGAAATCATAAATACTGGTTTCATTCTTACAAATAATGGAAATAATAATGTAAAATGGTTGAATTCGTGATGTGACATCAGTATATACCTTTCGTTAATGTTTGAATAAAAGTTTTTCATTTGTTTGTAATATTTCATTTGACGTTACGAGGTACTCCTGTCAGATAAGAATCATAACATTGTCATTCTGTCTTCACTGTTCTCGAATTGTTAACGTAGCCATGGTAAAAAACGCGCGTGCTTTATATAGGTAAAAAAGGGCACCAATTGAAAAAAAGTATTATTTTATTATTATTGTTTTGAAATAATCTGGATTATTTTTACCTGCTTTCTTCTACATTTGTTTTAATTTCGACTTTCAAGAATTTGTCCTTCAACTTCTTTGTTTCATCAGAGTAGTTTTGGCAAGACAAAAATTAACTCTCCAAATAGTTCAATATTTCTTCAAAATTAGTTGAATTTTATCATACAGTGTCTAACATCACCGCTTACTCGAAAAAGTGCGGTTAAGTGTGGCTGATTTGATGATGATTATATTTTACAAA
This sequence comes from Chrysolina haemoptera, assembly GCA_958298965.1. Classification (NCBI taxonomy): domain Eukaryota; kingdom Metazoa; phylum Arthropoda; class Insecta; order Coleoptera; family Chrysomelidae; genus Chrysolina; species Chrysolina haemoptera. Next base: position 19,712,536 of record OY282591.1, on the reverse strand, counting down.
CTATCATCTCGAAATTTAAACTAAGAGCCAGCAACAAAAAATATGTGTGATTAGCTGTATGAAAGCTAAAACTTTTTGGTAAGTCAGCCAGTGCTATAAATAACTGGTCATCGCAAGTATGGCGCCCTCGGCATTACGCTGCGCAATTATTTGAATGTGTCAAAAATCGCTATGTCCTTAGGGAATGAACGCAAGATAATGTCTACAATATAGTATACATTAAATATCCAAAGTATGGAGGAGTTGTGCGCCATATCGATACGTGTCAACCTAGCCACCATACTGAATTAAGAATTTAAAGCGTAATTTTTTAGCCCTCTTGAAATACGAGCTCAAAGCTTTTCAGCCATGGCAGAAAAAAATGTCTTATCACCCATGATGACCATGCCATACTGTTTCGGTGTACCGAAGTACACACCATACTGATTTGAAGCTGCGCAGCGCAACGCCGAAATCTGAGGGCCGCCATACTTGCGCTGCCCAGTTATTTATAACACTGGCTAACTTCTCAAAAGGTGTAGCTTTTAGCTAATCATACGTGTTGCTGGCTCTTGATCTAATACCAATTGAAATAATCGGAACGAACCGGGAAATACAACAAAAACCTTTTTATACGTGAAAATAAGGGGAAAATTTGATCATTCTGAAGTTTGGTTTTCATAGGACGAGAACACAATACATTATTTCAAGTTGAAAAGGGGAACATTCTTCATAAAAATTGAAAAATGTGATTTATTTGTAATATCTAACAGAAAACAACTACTTCCCGGCTAAAGCCACGCTGGACATTGAACTACATCTGATAGACATTGTTAATAGACTAACTAAAAAGAAAAAATCTTACAGTGAAAATTCGCATTTTCATTCAGGTAGTTTTATTTTATGAATGTCATATTCATATTTTTGAACAAAAATCACTTTGTTTCAACTTTTTATCTGATGCAGTCACATTTAGAAAGCCAAGAAAGATACGTACACTTGCAGCGATGGGGAAGTTCCGACTAATATTATAGGGCGCAGTCGATGAAAGACTGGAGGAGTTGCCTACTATTGTTTTCTAGTCATTGAGCAATACTAATAACAAGTTTGTTTTTACGTTTGTCGTGCTCTTAGAAATTGATTTATTTCGGGCAAGATTGTTGAAATACCTGCATGCAAGACGCTGGGATTTGAACCCATGTCGTCTAAGTGAAATCCCAACGCTCTAGAAAATCTCCACAAAATTGTTTAAATCATAAATGTTTCGTATTCATATACATAAATAATGTAAAATGTGAGTAAGAGGAATAAAACTCAGTTCAACAAAGGAATAAATTATTCAAATAACATACAAAATGATGACGGATAAATTCACAAAAACGTACCTCATCGTCCAATTTTGTTGCGGAAATTCAGCTTTGTATTAGATTACGTGCAGAATTTACAAAACAAGCACAATATAGTGCACCATCATCATCTGTAATTTTAATCTTGAGTAAATGATAAACTAGGTTCAGTTATACGTATACTGACCGGGTTCATGATCCGCAATATAAGCATTTTCCGGAACTTAAAGACATACCTACGGCTCGAATGATTTCATGAATTTATGACCAACAGATGGTTGCAAAGAAGGAGGAAACTTAAATTTAAGTGCTTCTATGTGTATTATTTATGTACATTAAGAAAATCCCTACTAGACTTAAGAGTATACTCTTATTCGAAAATAGCCCCTAAGGGAAATTATAATGGAGTCTGTAAAATACCTATTGACCCCATTACAATAAATATACTCATCTGTGACTGTTGTATATGCGCCGTTACATTCCGAAAAAATTGAAATTTTACTCTACGATGATCTAGTTGTATTACATTTTAATTACGCTGACTGCAAATATCACTAGCCAGTATAAGCAGAAAATCAGAAAGTCCATAGTTTATGCTTATGACTAATCACTTTCAAACTGGTTGGTTGAATGTGTTGAATAGAACACTTCATGCTGGTAATCTTAATTAAATTAAAGTCGCTAGTAAATCGTCTTATTTACAGTGGAACATATTATCTTATGAATGTTCATAATATTAAAAATCAGGTACAGAGAAATATTATCTCTATAAGATTCCGAAATACCTCAAGATTGGAAATTTTCATAAACTAGAGTGCTTACCCTATAAAAACGTTTTGTTCATACGTGTTTTCATTCATAGCTATCTTAATCGTTATTCATTTATCCATCCACTCCATGGTTCTATTTTCGATAAGAATATAATTATCGTACGCTGTGGTAAGGTACGGTACCCTTATTATTTTTAATTATTTTGAAAAAACTCACTGAATCTGAGGACATATCCAGTTATATTATTCTATCCTTTATCAACAGCAGAAATATTCTAATAATCTAATTTCAATAACTGATAAACTCAAACATATCGATGAATCTGAAGCAATATCTCGAAGATGTTTTTTGTATAATCAGTTCATCTATTGACCTTAAAAGTCATCGATTTAGGTACTTTGATCCTTTATAATGAAAGAATTTTGCATAGATTCAATGTATTATTTACCTTGGAAACAAATTACTTTCTTTGAGATATTATTTCTTTAAAAATTTAAACTTACTCGACACTTGTGTATAGCACATGTACCTAAAAATGTGGTAAAAGGTGATAGTCGTATATATTGTGACAATTTTGAGGCCGCTCCTGAATCGGCTCTCGCTCTGCGAGCACACATCACATACCGGCCAAGTGATTCCTATGAGCTCCGATACGAACGAGTGTCTTCCTCTCGTCAATAGAGAGTGCAGAAGTGACATATTAATTATAACCCACAGTACGAAATAAATTAGAAATTAGTGTAATTAAATATTTGAGCAAATACATATTTTCAGCTGTATTTCCTATAGAATAATTTAAATTTTAAACATCGATACCATTTTTTTTGTAACAATATTCTAAAAGTAAGGAGAATAGACATCCAAGGCATATAGTGCAGTCAGTCTTAGATAGATAGAAAGAGGTTTGTGGGGAGACATAACCACAAGCATGCAGGCCTCTCAATCGGGCCCGTCATAAACACACCACTGCTGGTTATTTGTTCAATTTAGAAGGTAGCCTTTTTCGCGAGCGAAAGAGGCCAGCGTTCTAACCGATACCTTTCTCACACTATGGGTTCATTTGTGCCATGCTGGGAATTCATCCACCCCGTTGCGTTGTATTGTGGGTAACTGGTGAGAATTATTGCTCCAGCTAGTCTTTGGGACAAAATGGCGTGAAACAAATTACTAAAAAAAACAAAGAGAGAGATTTGGCAACATTTGTATACATCGAGTGTGCCTTCAAAAATTCATCCATCTAATCTGTTATAAAAAGAAAAAGAGTTGTATATAAACAGGGTTATCATGTCATCAGAACAGACACCTAGATCAAATAAGGAAAGCCTTTAAGCTTTCTTCCCTACTTCGGACCATATTAATGGACGACTAACATCCAGATGCTTTTGCTCAGGATATGCCAAAGACCTAGCGACAGAGAAACTCTGAATATACAGGGTTAAACAGTCAAACGATCACTATCGGTTTTTCTGGTGAAAATAAGATTTTTTCTCCATATGAGCATGTGTCCCAACTTCGTTTTCGAGATACAGGGTTTCAAAGTTTTCAGATAAAATCCGTTTTTTATTTATTACTTGAAAACGCTTGATGAAATTTGGCATGCTTATTTGCGGTAACAAAAGGCTTATCTGAATGTACTCAGAATAAAAAAATATATTTTTTTGTAAAAACTTTGACACCCTATATCTTGGAAACGGTGCCAGTTGGGACATTTGCTTATATGAAGAAAAACTCTTATTTTCACCTGAAAAACCGATACTGAACGTTTGGCAGTTTAACCCTGGGTCACCCTGGATAGAAAAGTGGTGTAAAGAACCCTCATAAAACTAAAATCCCTTTTGCCCAACAGACAAAATACTGAGGAGCCTTCTGTGACCATGAGCTAACAAGGAATAACACATTTTTTTATGTCCTAGTTCCCACGAAAAGGAAAATTCTGTAATGTTCAGAGAACATCGTGGGAGTACCTAGGTAGAAATCGGTATTCTTCTTGAATTTCCGCGGGCTGTATGACCCACAATCCCCGCTAGATCAACCTGCTCTGTAACAAATGATAGGTTACAGAGAACGCATGTAACATATCGAATCTGTGAGTAAGAGGCTTTAATAAAATAGCCATCTGTTAAATCATAGTCATAGGGGCCCCATTACCCTAAAGGGCATAGAGCCTCCAATACGTGAAAGACGACACTGCAGGAGGGTGTGCTAAAAAAAACTAAATTCTTCAACATGAATCTATGCCAGGGTCATCAGACTCATGATAGGACATGGATCGGTGGTATGGTGGCCTTTACGACGGCTCGGTGGCATGCAAAGACAAACTTGCCTAAGGGCCACCGATATGAGAACCACTCCAACAGCCGCTCTAGAAGTCATGCTCATTTAGTTCAAGATGAAGCGGATTATTCACCCAGCAATATGTACGAGAGAGACTACAGGGTCGAGCCAAAGAAAGTAATATCACTGAGCTTACGGAAATATGTTATGGAGTTTGCAGAAAAATAATTGTCATTTACTCCGACAGCCAAGTGGCAATAAAAGCGTCAGCTCAATGCAAGGTAATTCGAAACCTGCCTGAGAATGCCTGGAAGTCCTAAGACAGATTTTGAAAAGACAGATTTTAGCCTGGGTATACCAGCACATTTAAAGTACAGTGAAGACACTGATTCACTAGCCCAAGAAGGAGAAAGTAAGGATCTGAATGGAATGGAACCATTTTGTGGCAAAGTAATAAGCTGTCCTAAAAATAAACATAAAAATTTGAATTTAATAGAAATCTCAGGAATGTTAGGACAACTCGCCAGGAATGAAACAGGCCAAAAAGTTCATTAAAATACTGCTGGCAACATTCACATAAGCCAGAAAAGCACTACAACTAGAATATTAGTTGGACTCCTTACAGGGTATTGTATGCTCAACAAACATACGAGTATGATTGGTCTGGTAGAAGAACTTCTGTGCAGGATCTGTTTTTGAAAAAAAGGAGACAATACTACACATAGATTACTAACGCTGAAAAACAAAAAAGAGCTCCTAGATACATATGGAAGATTAATAACTACATCTGAAGAGGTTTGTAGCGCTGAAGCTCTTAATTTGATATAGTCTAAGTTTATCTTGGAACCTGATACATGTAATTTTATAATTTTCGAGTTATTTGCCGGAATAATAATTGTTTTCAGCACAATACTGTGAAATTTCTATTGCATAGAATGTTGCAGAAGCCATGTATTCTCATTCCCATTATTGCTTGAACTATTCCTTATGAATACCGCATGTACATTTTACCTCACAGGTAACTTCCCATCTATATGCTAAGTTATATGTGCATACGGTATCACATGCAGGCATAATCTGAAATTGAAGGAGAATTTGTGAAAGTAAAAATAAGAACTACTGAAGGCCGTGCGCACATTGAGACGCAGGTGACAAAGGCAGGACAGCATAGTGTCTGTGATTCGCGAATCTCCCTTTTAAAAAGCTTGTGCTTGTGTCAAAGAAATTATGCTGCAATGCGTCTAGTCAGGCCTGAGAGAACAGTCATAACAATATTAGATACTAATTGTTTTAACTGTAAAATTCATGTATTTTTTCTCGGCTGTTCTTTGAGCTATTATAAACAATGTCGGATCTAGATAGAGACTCCATACTCAACGAGTAAAAGTCAAATTCCTGATCTACCACAACACATTGCCACATTGCATGATTGAAATTGCGTTGAAAAATAATTTGTCCCACATGCCATGATCTCGTGATCGTTTAAATGTGTTGTTGCGTTGCAATGAGAACATTGGCATTAATCCAAACTCGGGTTCATATAAACAATCCAAGATGTACAGTTTGGCCGATTTTATTGTAACCGAGATGCGCAAACCAAACACTTCTATGGCTGTAGTACCAATATAAACTGGATGTTTAACTAACACCATGTTAATAACCTCTTATAATAAAAATATACAAATTATTGTGAACCATAACTAATTCGTAATCGTGACAAATCCAACAACATTTTACGATACGTGATTGAGTGCGACTTTTGTAAGCTGCAGAACAGCTTAAAATTGACAACAGCTTGGCAAATCTACCAAGGAATATGAAATTGGCACGTCTATCGATGCGCGGTAGCAGAAGAGCTCGGTTTATATTCTAACTGAATGTACAAGTTATACTACCCTCTTTATTGCCCGAATACTTTATCATTCTAATTCGCGCATCTCATGCGTTTATCGACATTCCTTGCTAGGTTTGCCAAGCTGTAACTTCGATATTTATAATCCTCAAACCCCGTGATTCTCAAATATGTGATGAATCATTGTCGCACCTGACAGTCAAATCATCGGATGTAATTGCACAAGTGTATCAAAATTATCGATAATTTTCCATGAAAGCATGTCTAAAAACTGCATGAATTTATTTTCATATTTTGTCGAGCCCGACTCCGAAGGAGGAGGGCTCCTTTAACAAAATATGAAAATAACCGAATGCAGTTTTTCACTGACAACATGCTTGAATGGAAAATTATCATTTTATTTTGATGCAGGAGTGTAATTCGGTTGAATATTTCAGGAGTTGAAAGAAAAATGTATGTGCTGCTGTTTCACTTTCAATTACATTTTCCTCAATAGATTGTATGGACCACCACTCACTAAAACGCTACATTGTTTCACTTTTTGAAGTATATCTGACATTTATCAATATTGTCAGTCAGTGTTGTTGTCATTGGTGTCATGCCGACGTGCTCTTTTCGCAGTGCAATTATCGCTCCGCAGTGCAATTACCGCTGTACTTTTTCGATAATTGCATTCCTCTTATGACAAATTGTATTTAGGAGGGAAATATTCGAATAAACGATCACTATCGTCTTGGTTGGAACACAGACGGGTCCAATGACGTCTCACCTACCCAGGCATTGATGAGAGGGGAAATTTGATCAAGAGTCAGCTTAATTATGAGAAGCACTTGTTATAGTGCCCTCTTTGAGGAACATTGCATTATATCTGAAGTATAATTCAGTGTTCGTCGTGATTTACCTAAGAAAGTAGTTGTTTTCTCACAGATATTGTACCCATATCCTACCATATTCCATATTAATCTCCCTCGTAAATGTTTTTATTCAAAGTATTGTCACTCATTGAAACACCGATTTCCGTAAATTGTTATTTTTTTAAGTATATTTCTGCGTGAAGAAGCCATTGTATGACGCAACATACGACGCAGTTTTGTAAATCAAAAAGTGTTAAAGTCCACATAATATTATAAAACTTTAATTATTATAAACGTCAATAATACTTGGCCTTCATTTACTTGGCGGAGTTCAGCTGACTCATTAGATGTCAGTATTTAATTTTTTCACGGGTAACAGATAGATTTTTGATAAATCGGCTTCTATTGATTTTTTTTATTTGATGAATTGTTGAATAGAACAAAAATGAAATATTCATTTAGATTCTGATGTGATTTTGTGTCAATATCAATCAGGTAAAAAATATTTAATACTAGTCCTAACTACCTAGTCCTAAATTTACAAAAATTATAAGACAATTCTTTTTTCAAATAAATCCAAAAATTATAAGACAATTCGTTTTTCAAATAAATCCAAAAACTATAAGACAATTCTTTTTTCAAATAAATCTGGTGCAATCGAACACAGATAAACTCATTTATCTCAAAAATACGCATTTCGAAAAATCTCACGTGAGATTTGGGGAGGGGGATGGGGTCGAGCAAAATCTCACGATATCTCCCAAATGTGGGGTCGAAACAAATTTTCTCACGTAATTAATGGATGCCCCCTAATACCAAAGCAGAGTGGGTAAACAACTAAAAGTACAGACGCAGACGCAAAAGTACGACGCAATGAGTAAGGGCTCATCCTATAAGTATATTCCACGAACTTATTTCTAAATGATATGAGGACTATATCCTATTCATCAAAAAATATATTTACGTCGGGGTAATTAATGGATGCCCCCTAATACCAAAGCAGAGTGGGTAAACAACTAAAAGTACAGACGCAGACGCAAAAGTACGACGCAATGAGTAAGGGCTCATCCTATAAGTATATTCCACGAACTTATTTCTAAATGATATGAGGACTATATCCTATTCATCAAAAAATATATTTACGTCGGGGTCGACAAAAACAGCCACGAAAATTACCTCTCCCAGAATACATAGACGAAAACAGCCACTACTGAGCCAGGTATTTTCAAACATAGTCAAAACTGCCATGGCTGGCAAAGTTCTATCATCTAAAGAATAACGCTTCGCTCTTTACAAAATATCTGTCTAGTTTCTTCGCGCCTAAATGTCTACGTAAGTTTAGGTTGATCTGGTTAGAAACGACTAAAAAATAATTAATCGCAAAAGTTTTGTGTTTAATTTCCTCGCGCTAAGTGTTAGTTCGTTTTGGTTAGAACAGTCTGAAAAATTAAACTTCTCATAAAGACAAAGACAAAGAACTTTATTAACGTCAAAACAAAAAAAAGATTACGACTAATAGGAATAAAAATATAAAATTTTCCTACACAGGTAGCATATTAAAAAAATGAAATTACAAATGACAAATTTGCAGAGGGTATGTTTTATACATAAAAAACTAATGGACAAACAGATTAAAATGGCCCTATTGATAGGAATAGAATATAAAATTTTCCTACATAGGCAACACATTAAAATGAGTTGACATACATGACATATTTGCAGATTTTACGGTTAAATTATTTTAACACTTCAAAATGTTCCGACACAAATGATGCATTCATAGAGAGATGCTAGTATCAGAAGTGAATTCCATAACAGAGTAATAGCATTTTTGAAGTAGTAATTTTTTCACTATCGATTTGAATTGTTTCATTGCTAGATTTTGTATATGAGTTGGTAATTTGTCGAAAAAAGTAACACCCGCATATCTTGGTGATTTTTCGAATTTGCTAATGTTGTAATTTATTACTGATAATGCATTAGCATGTCTAGTTGAATATGTATGTTTATCCCAGTTTTTTTTGAAATTTTTCATGTTCGATTTTTAGTGTTTTATATATCTATTTGCATGGTAAGGTTAATACGTTTTTGTTGGATAAATAATTTCCTAGAGGGAATTGAGTCTCCCCAGAGATTAACGTTATAGGTAAGATGGCTATAGACCAACGAGTAGTATACATCTAGAAGAGTGTCCCTCTCTACTGTTTTCAACTGTGAAATAGCATAGTATGCTGAGTTGATTTTTTTTTTAAACAAATTCCACATGGTTTTCTCACGAAGGATGTTGATCTCTGTTAACTCCCAAGAATTTTGCATGATCGCTATGTTCAATATCATTTATGAATACGGTAGGGCGATTTTGCCTACATTTGAAGTTGATATATATACTTTTTTCAAGATTTAATACTAAATTGTTTTTTGTGCACCATTCCTTGAAAGTCTGTATTATTTCTGTGGCTGTAGCTCGCAGTTCTTCTGGAGTCTGTGCTGAGACCACTACTGAAGAGTCGTCGGCGAACATACTTACAGATCCATTTTTGATGTGCTCTGGTAAATCATTAATGAAAATTATGAATAGCAGAGGTCCCAACACAGACCCCTGAGGAACTCCTACTTCAATATCGTAATATTCTGAATTTTAATTATCAATCTGTACATAACTTTTTCTCATAGTCAAGTATGATTTAGCCCCTTATTCCATAGGAATACAGTTTTTCGATGATAAAACTTATTCTCAAACTGTCGAAGGCTCGTGACAGATCAAAAAATAGTCCAGAAACGTAGTTTCCGGAGTCTAGATGTTTACATACATAGTCAAAGAACTCACTGACTGTAACTTCTGTTGACCTTCCTGAGCGGAAGCCAAATTGTTGCGTACTCAAAACTGTGTTTTGGTTAAAGAAGTTGACTATTCTATTATAGTAAACTCGTTCATAGAATCAGTGTTCTTCGCCACATCGGAATAAACACTAATTTTTTACAAGTATACAATTATTCAAAACTGAATAACAACAAGCTGTTTGATATGCATTCATCTATAAAATAAAATCATAAAAGCCTCATACCTGAAATTAAATAATATTAATTTGGCGGTTCCAATATGGAGGACGAATTTGGATTTATGAATTTTAATTAAAAAATAATTTCTTCGGATGTGTAATGTACGTTATTCTGTGAGTTACAGATTCAAAAGTTTGCAGAATAAAATTACTCGTAATGGAATGCTCTTTTTTTTAAGTTTAATTGCATTTTGACAATAACCGTAAAGATGTATTTTTCCTACAACTTCAGGACTAAAATTATTAATTTAAACGTACCCATAGCCCTCTACAAAAATAAATTTCATAAGTAACAAGTGATTCGTGGTTGTATTCAGAATATCGTATGGAAACAAAAGAGGTGAATATATACTAGGTGTCTCGTTTAAAAATCGGAAGTTTATATCACGTCCAGTGAAACCGGAAATTGAATAAAGCTGAGTCACCTTCACAAATGCAGTTTTATGTCCCACAAAGATCCTCCAAATTTCATTTGAATATCAGCGAAACCAAAAAAGTTACAGGGACACCCGGTATACGATGAATATAAAAAAACGTTTATAATATAACTTGAATATTGATTTTTACAAATTTTTGGTACACCAAACCGTAACATTATCTCTCATCATGTAATATTATTATTCAGCAAATTTGTAAAATATAGATTCATATTCGTTGAGAAAGTTGCACCATTCAGGAGTTCTAGTGTTTTGTTGGGACAAATCCTTTATTCCAAGTCATACGTGCGTACGATACTCGTGATCAAATTATAACGGGAGACCTTGGCATTTATCCAGGCTTAACCAGATATATCGCAGACGTAAGTTGTATACGTCTATCGATTTGGTTACTTTCTCCAATCCATTGACGAATAAAACTTTACCTGGTAAATCCAATGAATAATAAGGTTTAACAGAATTTGGGTTTTTTTACATCAGTTCAGTTCAGAAAACGTCAATTGAATTTCATAATAGTTATATTTTGGAAAGTATCAGTTGTTTTTCAGAATAATGAGTTGAATTTCAGAACAATGAGTTGAATTTCAGAACATTTCGATTTGATTTCAAAAAGCATCAATTGTATTTCAGAATAATCGATTAGATTTCAGAAAACATCATTTGAATTTCAGAATAGTTGATTTCAGAAAATATCATGTTTTTCGGAAAGTGTCATTTGTATTTCGGAATTCATTAATCATAACTTTTACTTTATTGGATCAGTTCATGAAATATCATTGGAGTTCAGCATATACAGGACAGAATGCATCTGATGCATCAAATGTTTCTTCAGAGCAGCTAACATGAAATGCATGATAAGGTCTCAATTCAACATGGAAACCCGACAAATAGCACAATGGTCCAGTTTCTATTGAAACGGGTAGGTTTTGTTTTGCAAAATACGAAAATACAATAATGATCCTTGTTTCTGGAATTTTTTGATCAGACTATGGTCGTTGAAACGATAATGTGATACCAGCTAACTCTTCCAATACTTACCAAATGCATATGCATATGATATTTTCTGAAATACAATTGATACTTTCTGATATTAAATTGACTTTTCTGAAATTCAACTGATGTTATTTGAAATTTAATGTACCATTGTGAAATACAATTAACTCACTAATCTGAAATACAACTGGAAAATGTGTAGTAATACATGTAATTCATAGAAATACATTTTTTATGCTTTATAATCAATGAAATTTTATGGAAAATTACAGCTTGAATTATTTGTTTTCTAAGGGTGATCATAAAAATCAAAATAGTTTTAGACCGATAAAGTGAATATATATAGTATTTTCGTACTGTGAAAGAAAAAATTGCACATCTTTGGTTTTAGAATATTCTGAAAGTTGTAGGTCTTTGCAGAAAAATATTTTAGCTAAACTGCATATAGAAATAAACTACTGTGAAAGAAAAAATTGCAAATCTTTTATTTCAAAATGTTCTTAAGGTTGTAGGTCCTTGTAGAAAACTATTTTAGCCACTTTCTGAATTCTCGAGTTGAAGCAGTGGATACATTTCACTAATAGAGTATATTATATACCGACAGAAATAATTTCACTGTCTTGTGACAGTGTTATTGAAACGCGTTTTACAATTATGATAATCATCAAAACATAATTTCTGAGAAGTATGTACTCTGTGGTAATTCCGATTACTTGACAAATTAACCAGTATAGTGGAGAAAGGGTTTTTTGTATTTTTCAAACAACAATTGAAATAAGTTGTCAAGCATTCTGAGCCTTTGCCAATTTTCATGGGGACTATATACTTAATTCATTTGTATAGTTAAGTCAAAGGCCAAACTTGAATATATTACTCTGTATTTTGATCTAATTGAAAGAACAGAGGACAGTAATATTCAGTTGAAATTGTTTTTTCCGTTAACCAGCTGTCGCTCCCCTTACGAACGGCAGCCCTCAAAAGTAGAAACTGGAGGATTAACGAGGTCTCACCTTTTAACGTGCGATGGTATAAGTTCTTGTTAGTTGAATAACTAACAATTATTGTTAAAAACCAAAATGACTTCTCTGTCAATTCACGCAATCTCATCCACCAAACTGAAAATCTTCAACTTGAAAGGCATCTCTAGTTTCGTTATCTAGAGGATTACTGAAACTATATCTGGATGATTCTGTAGTTTATGTTGTTCGTAAAAACATAATACCAATGAAGTTTAGCTCCTTTGTAGAATTAAAAAATAAAGGCATATGTTAAAGTATAATTTTATATATATAAAAAAATTAGTCATGAAAAGGGTTTGTTTCTAGTTTTCAATAAATTTAAAAGATGGAAAGATTTTTCAGGAGTTTTTTGAAATGCGTACTTATTCATGATTTTTCAATAAAATTCAAATAACATGGTATTGTTAAAGGTACTCCAATACTGCCTTCGTGAAGTATACGTTTTAATGAAACATGTTTAATGCTTTTCTTGAAATATTTTCTCTGTAAATTCATAAAATTTCCACATTTTAACAAGAAATAGACGTCCAAGAAATTAATATACAGGGTGTATCCTAAATGATGTCAATAATTTCAAGTGGTAATTCCTTGTCACATTTTATGAAAAAAAGTTATATAAATGTATAATAAAAAATCTGTTTTTCATGAAGTACTCAAAATTCTTTTCGCCGATTTTGATTATACTTCGTGTGTTTGTTAGTAGAAACAAGTGGCTTCTTTTCACGAAATTAGATTTTGAATTTTAAATACAATGGAATCCTAGTTGATAACTCTTTATTCGGAAACGAAGCAAATTAGAACACACGTTTATATGAACTTTTCTTCATAAAATATGACAAGGAATCACCTCCCGAAATTAATGACATCAGTTAAAATACACCCTGTATTCATATGGCAACGAATTGTTTAGTGGATGTCAATAATTTATATGCACAATAGACCAAATACATATTTTTTTTTCATCGACTGCTATGAGATTTTTTTAAAAAGTTACCTAATAATGTAGTCCTCCCCATTGCTATTATACTTTTGTTGTTTACTGTTTATATTTCAAACTTTTAAAAATATTTGTAAGATTATATCTTCGGGTCGAATTCAAAAAAACAAGATAACTCACATTTTTCAAGTTTTCAGAAGAAGCTGTTTGAAGGTTTATATTTATTAAACAATAATCCCATTAGAAAATGCACTAAAAACATAAAGTAGTCTTCAAAAACGACAAAACCTAACATGTTGGAGCCGAAAGTCCACATAACTTGAAAATGTCAAAAGGTGGAGTTATGTATCTTGTTTTTGCAGTAACTCGACGAATGTAAATAAATTGAGATGAATAATTGGAGAAAAACACAATTCTTATTTGACGGTATCGAAAATATTCTTGTGCGCTAAATCGTACGAATTGTGCAGTAGTAAGGAAAATGCTCTTTCTGTATTCACACCTAGCGACCTAACCATTGTTAAAATTTTGTAATCGTGTAAGTAGTTTTTGAACTTGAGTGCAAAAATAAATGATAAGTAAAAAAAATGATAAAACAAGTGTGGCTATAAATATAAAGAAAAACACATCGTTTCGTGATAATTACGATACATAATACAGAAGAAAAAACTAGTAATAACTATTATATCGATATACACAAAAGATATTTATAAAATAACAATAATAATAAAACTGGAGCTGATCGTTCTGTTCAATGTCATTGCGATAGTAGTAAATGGCCTTTATACTTTTTTAAATACCAATTATTTTGGGTTAAATTTTACGTGTTTGGTAATAGTTAAATACCAGCGTTATTTGGTATAAGGTCGTTTTAAGATTGGTAATGACGGGCCAGTGTTCTTTTGAATTTAGATTGTGCACAACTACAATACGTTATTTCTTTGCTTAGGTAACTATCAATTTGTGAAATGTGTTTTTATTAAACGATTAATTAAACTAGCAATATATTTTTTTATGATAACAAAACACTTGTGTTATGCCATTCTGAAATCACTTTTAAATATGAAATTTATTGATGTAATGTATAGCAGTAGCCCAGTGCACATTTCGTTTTCATTGAGATGGGCTAAATTTCATGAAAAAAATCTATCCCAAAACTATTGATGAAAACATTTCTCTCTCTAAAATGTTCGTGGTATTTGTTTTTATAACCATTCAAAAAAATTTTACTTAAAAAAATAATCATAAAAGTGTAAAATTCTACCTGCAAAAGTTCAATGTTGAAAAAAAACTCGAAAACGGAAAGACTTTTATAATAGAGATTTTTTTCATAGCAAGTAGGATATCCTTTGATCTAATTTCTCCACAAGTTTGACGTGGTCTTTACGGACACCCTATATAGGAAACGATAAAACAGAAAAACCAGTCCAAAATTGCTGCTACACATTTAATCTGCTATATAATAATGAATCGCTAAGCGCAAAATTCGAGAACGAGAACAATTTAACAATTTTTTTTTTCAAATATTCGTTGAAGTTCGACGTAGGGTTCTTATAAAGAGAAATTCCAGTGAAATTCTCGAATGTTAGATAACCAGGGGCAAAGGGGCATAGGAACTGTTTGGAAATTTTTAGAGTATAAGAAAGAAAACTCTAGAATGTTTCAAGGCTTCTAGAAGATGATGAAAGATTTTTAAAAAATGTGGAATGAACCAAAAAAAGAGCTATGGAAAGTTATAGAGCGTATTGAAAAAGGCAGTAGAATGAAGTTCTCAAATATTCGTCAGATTTGGAACTTTCTAGAAATGTTCTCCAAACTTCAGGAAAGTTCGAGAATACTAGTGAAATTCTCGGTGTGCATTCCAGGCAAACATTAGACGTATCGTACATTGCATTGATTTCATGTTGTTTGAATTCATTTTAAACGGAACAAGTAATTTGATTTAATTTTTTTTCTTTAAAATAATTTTTTCGTCGACCTCTACAAAAAATAACATTTTACGTACTAATTTCCGGACGAAAAATCGACTATTTTTGAAGGCAAATACTTTTCGTCCGCAAACGCTTTTCGTCCGCTGTGGTCACTATGACGACATAGTGACCACAGCGGACGAAAAGCGTTTGCGGACGAAAAGTGTCTGCGGACGAAAAATACTTGCCTGAAAAAACAGTCGATTGTCGAATCGAAAATCGGAAATTAGTAGGTAATTTGTAGAGGTAGACGAAAAAATGTAATATGCACCTCGGCGAAATACTGTCTATTGTCTCGGCTGCGCCTCAGCTATCAATTTGCAGGCTCGACTATAATAGACAGTTTTTCGTTCTTGGTACATAAATATAGTATTTCCAATATCAATTGCAAAAGACTGTTATATAAGGGGTAATAAATATTTAATATATATACATAGCTAACGCACGGCACTCATGCCAAATTGAGAAACAAAACATATTTCACCTCCCTCGTACGCAGTCAAACGGAACCGACAAAAGAACCGCCAGAGGAACCTCAGTCGCAAGTGTTGTTGAGAAAATTCCAATGCAGATTCAGTCTGGTTATCAGTGGGGTAGGTAGTGGAGTGTGTTGTGTGTTGAAATTAGAAATTGTATTATTCATAAATCCGAATATGGCGTTTTGGAGACCTTGGGCGAATGAAAATAATGAAGTTGCAGAGTGTAGCGAGATTAAAGACAGGTATGAATTTAACAATAAAGATTTAGGTATACAAACACAACAAGTTATTTTGAATATGTTCGAATGTTTAAAAAAGAAAAATATTCAGCAATCTGATAATGCAGTCGTAATAAGAATTGCTGAATTAACTAAAATAAATAAAATTTCCATTTATCGAGTAGTTAAGAAAGGGGTTGCTGAGGATCATTCTCTGAAGCGAAAAACATGTAAAGAAAAACTGAAATCAGTTGACACCGCTACTCAAGATTTTATACGCAGAACAATTTATAGTTTATATAACGAGAACAGGGTTGCCACATTGCAAGTAATACAGGAAAAGCTAGTAGATTATCCAGAATACACTTATACCAGTTTAGAGACAATGCGTCAGGTTTTGTCGGCATGTGGTTTTAAACACAAAAAATTGAATAAACGGATGGCGATCACCGAATCATCAAGGATAGTTAAATGGCGACAAGATTATTTGCGTCAGATAAAAGACTACAGAAGTTCTAATAGACACATAATTTATCTAGATGAAACATGGTTTGACAGTCATGATGTAGTAAATTTTGGTTGGGTTGACAGTAGTAAAAATTGCTGTTTGAATGGGCCATGTTCCAGAGGGAAACGCATAATAATAGTCCACGCTGGAAGCAAAGACTGTACGTTTCATAATTAAATATTCAGTTGTAGCAAGTTAACGAGCTTAATAATGATTTTTTTCTAAGTTTCAATTAGGACTACAATTAAGTGTATCTGGCTAAACAACGGCGTATGCATAATGACGTCCAATTTATAATGAATGATTCGATTGCTTTTTATATAATATGATACATTTTGACACGTATTTTTTAAAATAATAAAGTCATAAAATGAGGTATCCCCGCCTATGGCAGGACAAACAAATTTGCCGCTATGAGTTCCGAGCGAGTTTTTATGATTTGCAATTGATATTGGAAAGACTATAACTATTTCAGGGGGTATTATTCGTTTTATTTATTTGAAACTCTCGGCTACACTTTTCGAACTTTAGTCAAATCATGCATTAACTCTTCCTGGAGCCTGTGCTACCCAAGAGTTCTTCTTGCTGGGGGATAATTATTCAATGCTTGATTACAATGGAGGGCCAGGTAGCTCAGTGGTTGAGACTGTCGCGTTCAAAGCCATTGATGCTGCTTGGCTCGCACAAGTTTCGACTTTTGAGGGCTGCCGTTCGTAAGGGGACGACAGCTGGTTAACGGAAAAAACAATTTTATCAATTAACTACTTCGATTTGCACAGGCAAACTGGTATTGGTTGTTTTCATGGATGAAATGAGCATTACAAATTATAATTTGCTCTTGTGGTTTCGAGGAAGCAGTAATAACATTTTTATTATTTAATGATAGTTTCGATAGATTTCACGTCTTATTTATTTGTCAAACTAGAAAGTCCTGGTTCATTCCGCGTTGTAACTCTACCTAATTGTACTCTGTGTCAGCGAGAAGTGTTGGTAATCATTTCATAGTTATGTGCTTTTACAAGAAGTCGCATGCGAATTTAAGAATGTTGGAGTATTTCTTGAGAAGGTCAGTTCGTTTTTATATTCGTTATAAGTTATTAATTGCTCCAATCCCCTACGTGTTATAAAAATTATGTAGTTGCGGAATATGTCTACTCTTCTACAGTTCGATTATTGGATCTTTTTCTATGCGTCATAATTATTATGCATATGAACTAAGGCGAGGAATTTCAGTCAAAGCGACGTGTCTAATATTCCGATAAAAATGACATCTTAATAGTAGACTACAAGGACAAGATTTTTTTTTTTATTTTCGAAATTAAAAAAAAATCCTGGCTTCCGGTCCCATTATTTTTGTACGGCAGTAGGTTCTGAGAGATTATTATTTCATAATCTACCCAACGTGAGGAACGCCGTAAGAGAATATTTTGTCCGAAAAGCACATCTTCAGATGAAAAATTATTATTATTATAGTCAAATGCACCACCCAGAATTGACGGCATAGTACCCAAACTTATTTTTTTATACAGCAGCATCGTTCTGTACATGTTTCATGATGGGTCAAATAATGACCCCCTACAAATTGTTATGCGGGCTTGTAATCTATAGTAAATCACACAGTTAATATTTTCAAATTTATGGAAGAATCTCCATAAAAAAAACAATTATACTGTTCCAAATTAATTCGGCACCATTGCCAGCTCTGTTATTATTGACGGTACGAATTAGGTTAAATGGGCAAACTAGTGGATTTTTCATGGCCTTCTCGTTATTGAAACAAAAAAGTTGACAAACGCGTTCTCAAAATATATCATGAAATGACATTTTTCAACTGGAAAACTCCATATTTTTCAAATAATGATCATATTCTGAACAAAAAAGCTAATAGACTTTTCTTGGTGAATTGAAAATGAATAAGTTATTTTGAAAAAATAACAATAATTCGGCAGGACTGAACCCCCTCGTTTCACAGATATGACACCCCTCGATTTTTATTTTTAGGTCAAGTGAATGTTAACGACGTCAAACATAATGACGTGAATTTATTATAAAATTTCGTTAGAACCTTGTATTCATTCCCGAATTGTATTGAAAGCAACGCATCGTATTGACAGAAGTACCCAAATATGTGTCCATCAAGAAGGCGGTTTCAACATTCAACATTTTCCCGAATTGATTCAATAGTAGATCATAAAGTGGCAATCTCAATACTGCTTGACCATGTGGTAAGAGTTCATCTAGAGGGTGACCCAGGTTTGAACCGCCAAACGTTTTTTCAGGTGAAATTTAGATTTTTTTTTATACAAGCATGTGTCCCAACTTGCTTCGTTTTCGAGATACAGGGTGTCAAAGTTTTTTAAAAAAATCAGTTTTTCATTAAATTCATTCATTTTGCAGATGAGCGTGCCTATATATAGATTCATCAGAATTAGCCAAAAAGTTTTTGAGTAATGACTAAAAAACTGATTTTTTCTAAAAACTTTGACACCCTGCATCTTAAAAACGAAGTGGGGGATCATTCTTATATGAAAAAAAAAATCTTATTTTTATCCAAAAAAGCCGATACTGCCACTTTTAAATTTCCAGATGAGTTTCGTTTTCTTAATATTAGTTTTTTCATGTGAAATGTTATTTTCTTACGTAAAGGACCAGGCAGCAGCAATTGTCACCTGAATAAAAATTTCCACGGGCCCAACTCAATCCTATGACTAGTTTTCGACATACAGGGTGTCGAAGTTGGAAAGTGGTCATTTCTTGAAGTGATATTGCTCTTTGGAAAACTTCTTAAATAAAAACGTTTTGCACTACCAAGTACAAATATTGCCTGTCCATGAGGCAATAATTTTAGACTGGTTCCTGATAAAACATTAGATACAGGGTGAGTCTAGCATTATTCAAAATATAATTTTTAATCAACCCTATACAAAAAAGATGCGACGAAACCGAGTAACACACTAAAATGCTTATCGTTTGAATATGTCAAAATTGACAAATTCAACATTTTGTACAGGGTGAGTCAAAATGTAACTGTTTTTTTGGTGACATTTTGTACTTCTTATCCGAAATTGATATGCAGTATGTCACAAACGCTAGGTGATGACAAAATAGCGAAAAAGCGATTGTTTTATAATTAACCCTGTAATTAAAAATTTCGTCGGTTAAATTTTACAATTTTTCGTTATTACTCTTAGTTTGAGTACACTATTATAATGTCAAACACTTATGGGTTTGCTATTATCAGTTTTTGGAATACAAGGGTAATACATTAATAAAATAAAACTACCACTAAGAATAATTAAACTATCTTTGATTAGAGTTAATATAAATAGGAAAGAGTGATTGTTTTTTATCGTATCGTTAAATAAATAAACATTGAAAGTAAGATATCTCTATTTTTGAAAACTACGGTCGACGGAAAAGTTCTGTAACAAACTCGTGAATTAAAATGGTGATTAACAATCTCGAGACGAAGAGAGGTCGATCTTCACCGGGTTTACTGGATGAAACATACTTTTTATGAATAGACGAATACACCTATATGGCTTGCCTACCAAAATGTTCTCCAGACTATATACAGTGAGTTTAAAAAATTTGCACCGTATGGAAAACTTTTTTATTATCGATTTGCCAGAAAATGTTATTTTTCATAAAAATTGGTACTTTGCGGTACACTTGTATTCGAGGTATCAAAATTCAAATTTCCAAACGGGGTACAGGGTAGAAAAAACATAGAATTTTGATCAAGAGTAAACTACCCTGGCTGTGATTCCGAATTTGAATATTGTTTTCAATTCTAAACATCCTCTTTGAATGAATTTTTGATAATGTAAAAAATAAGGGTCAGTTACACCCGATCAAAATTCTTATATTTTGTTCTCCTTTGTAATGAAATTTTGACAACTCATGTGCAAGAATTCTGTAATGCACCAATTTTTATGAGAAGTAACATTTTTTGAAAAATCAATAATAAAAAAGTTTTCCCTATGGTGCAAATTTTTTAAACTAACTGAATATAGTCTGGACCACATTTTAATAGGCAAGCCATTATAGGTGGTGTATTCGTCTATTTATGAAACTCCATAAAAAGTATGTTTCATCCGGATAACAGATGGATGAAGGTCGACCTCTATCCGTCTCTTAGACTACTAGAAAAAAGTGAAAATAGTGGTTCATTTATATTCTTTGTATGATGTTACAACCATTTGCCATGGAAAAGGCAGCACTTTTATTCGAGAATGCTACCTTTTTCCATCGGAAATATATGCACACGTCCGATCGCAAAATTTTCATTTTTTGAGCTCAACACTGACATAATTTTTAGTGGTTAAAATCCCTGAAACGAGAAAATGAGTCAGCAAAATATGTCATTATCTGACGGTCTATTGCTGCCTTTCTCCATAGTTGGTAGAATAGATGTCTCTATTAAATGCTGAAAAATTAATCTTCTACCTTTGTTTACTACAATACATTAACCAATATTAGTGCCACACTTTTTGTAAACAAAAATCCTTTCATATTACAGAAAAGTCAAGATGTTCGTTTTGTATTCATTCACTTCTCTGGCTAGTTTTAGTTGATAATATCATTAACATGGATCAGTTGTTTGCGAATGGATTTAATGCTAAAGAAACTAATTTATTTGTTTAAAGATTAACTCAAGGCGCAAATGTTGCCAGTCATCTCCCATTAAATGTAAATGACATTATATTACAATTATTCTTAAAAAAAACAAAAAGTTTTTTATCGTTTTTCTAGTTAATTTTGAGATTATGTTTGAAAATGACTTACAAAAATGTATCAATTATATACAACCATTCATCACAACTTTTTCCGATAGAATGCATATTTCAGCCACAAATCGTAAAAAACAAGATTCAACCGTAATAATAATACTCCCTCGTAGAGTGTACCCAAAGGCATAGCCTGTGCGGGTATAGGACTGCTGTTATTATTATTTGCCGACTTGCCGTGGCGCTCAAAAAGTATATTTAGTTACCCCTACCCTGTTCTTGCCCCTATGGAGGAAATATAATATCCACCTAGCATACACGAAACTAAAATTCATTATTTTTTATAATTTGCGCAAAATTCACTCACTATCTCAGTGAGAACAGTTTACGAAGTGGAATAATCCTATATAAAATCGTAGGTACTTCACTTTATTCTGGGAAGATAGGAAGTACCTATTGTCGGGCTATGGGGATTTTCCGAAGATAAATAAAGTACAATTATAGCAAGTCAGTCTTGTTTGCTGGATGATCATTTCATTTTGAACCGTACACAAGTGTGTTTGATTATCACTGAGATACAGTTTTAATAACTACTAGGAGGTTTTTGTTTGCTTGTCAAGGTTCAACATGTCGACGTTCAACACGTGGATTGTGAGCATTTTTTTATTCATAAACCAGGACAGCAGTATCATTAACATTTATTTATGAGATATTTATTAAAAAAATGCACTATAATTGTTTTGGATCATTTAAAAAATATTGGAACAACTGATTAAACATATATTTTCACAACCAAAATATATATTTTGAAATCGAACAAATGAATTTTCAAACATGTTATCGATATCACGCTTTTTAATGGCATTGTAGAGAGGTAAATTAGGACATCAGTAATTTCCGCTTTAATTCCATACTTCAATGTAACCAATGTATTCAGATACATGAATGATATCTCAAAAGTCATTGACGTTGTTAAAAAATAATGTGTTAGCAGTTAGAAGCAACTTAATTTCAGTCGAAATTTTGAAAAAAAAAATATATTTCGATCATCTAATTATGATCCGAGTAGATTTCTCATTCTCATTATATCGCTTTAATTCGTCGATTTATTCCCTGTATTTTCAGACAATTTGATAACATTTAGTATAATAATTTTTTTTATTTCAGATTTGACCTGGATCAAAGCACTTTTTCACCAACAGAATTGGATGATAGCTTCATGCTCTATTATAGGCGTCCATCTGCCGCAGCTGGGGATTCCAAAATACTGACTAACCTTTCCAAAACCATTACGGTGGCCACGGTCAACAATAAAGAACAAGATTTTTCTCATCATCCAGTTCCCTGTCAGAAATATCTACAAACAGGCAAAGGTAAATCACATTGACAAAATACATTTTTTTTTCCCCAAAAAGGCTAAGTTGTTTCCATATATCAAGTGTACATACATGTAAATGCCAATATTTATATATTTCCTACATTACTGCCCTAGTTCATTTAGGGCCCTAGTTAAACGGTGAGGTATATTGAGATATGTCACTTAAACTTAAATAAAATGACACTGGTCTATTTCCACTGTGGTAGGATGAGTACAATTGCCAAGCTTTCATTAATCTCCAAACTATTTGAATAATAAAAAAACTGATCAGTATTTATTTCGTATCAAAAGTAAAAATAACAAAACTTCCACAAGTTTAATCCCTTATTTCATCCCTTACAGCCGTTTGTACCAACTTGAGTTATAATTTGGCTTAATTAATTCAGGATTAATATTAACTAATAATTAAAGTGAGATGTAGTTACATCCTTAATTTTAGATTAAAACATGTGGTGCAAAGGTATCTCGGTTTAATTGTAGATTAAGTTTTAACTACAACTTAACTACAAATTCGTGCAAATGGCCTTTATGGATGGAATTTCCGAAAAACACAGAATCATGAGTTTACTTATTTTATTCAGTAAATTAAAGTTTCATGGCTCTTGCTTTAAAGCTATTAAGAGGGGGTAAACCTTATTAGTGGCTTTTGGTAAAACAAGGAGCAGAAGAAAACAAAATACTCGGAACTCGCTGAATAAACTCGAGATTTTTTTTCACTATCTGAATTAGAAAATGTGGATCTAGGTATCTCTCAGATTTGACCACATTCACTATTTTTTATCTCAATAGGTAAATTTTTTTTTCTTCCAAGATAAAAAAATTACTTGCTGAAAATATTATATTATTATTATTTCTGTTCATCAGTTAGAGTTATAATGATTATCTCTTTAATAGATTGGGAATTCCTTCAAAAAATATTTTTTGTTTATGTTAAGTTCAACCTTACTGTTCGAAGTCAAACGTTAGCGATTCAGACCAGCCTATCACGAAAATTCCGAATTCTATAGATACATTCGATAATGCCGGCCTACGAATTTTATTCTCTATTCTCTTGGTACTCTCAGTTATATATAATTTGGCAGTGCTCACTCTATTCATATCTCGCCCAGAAAATCACGGCTACATGACGCAAATAAAAGTAATACCAGGTAGGTGTAGTGTTGGCCATTTTCTTGATTCGACAAATATATTGCTACTCTAACCAATCCCCGTGTTATAAGCGAACGGCTAAAACAAAAAATACATATCCGTGTTACGTGTCTAAGGGATAAGAAAAGAACGCCAGTGGGGAGCAACCCCAATACAACATATATCTGCCATACATACAATGTGTCACCAACCGAATTGGAAAAAATTCTAAAGAAGAAGAAAATAAAAACCGTTTTGAAACCAACGAAGAAAATATTGGAATATTTGAGATCAGCAAAAGACAGCAGATACACACTCAGATCAGCGGAAGTTTACAGGGTTCCATGTAACTGGTAAGGTTTATATCGGACAAACGTAAAGGAGCATTGATACCCGCCTAGCCGAGAACAAACGAAGTGGTCGATTGGGACAGACTGAAAAGTTCGCAGTCGCCGAACATGCATTGTCCGAGAACACGATATCCTATTCAGGAACACCGAAAGGCTAGCAACGTCGAATAATTATCCAACTAGAATGTATTACGAAGTCATTGACGTACATAATCACCAAGAAAACTTCAATAGAAAGGTTCAGAGAACATATCTTCCAAAGATCTGACATACAGCACTGAAAGGTCCAAAACGAATCCATTTCACCCATATCGAGCAGAAAGTGCGCTCCAAAACAGCATTATAAATGACGTGCCAAGAACGAGAGCTCCAGTTTCAGTTGATATGTCAAGAAAAGTACTTCGACCACTCCACTGAAGATGACTGTTGCAGTTGAAGATTTTAACCAAAGAAGATCACGATAAACCCGGAAACCATCCAGAACACAATCTCTTATAGTCCAGAAGGTACTCAGATCCGATTTTAACGGAAGTTTTGGCCCGGGCCATCTTTCCAATGTTACTGCGCCGTCACCAGATACCTATCATACGGTTTACGACTTCACACGTTAGCTCATCTCTGTCCCAACTACCAGTTTTTATCCAATGACGATGCCGTCTAATTTCAGTGTCAGCGCCCTAGCAGAAGGCACTGTTCACACGCTGAAGCTTTTCTGGTCCTTGACACAGATCCGAATATTTTTTAGAAACCGCTCCCTAAATGCCAACACCATGTGGAGGAGCATTAAAGTGAACCTCGATGGGGCTATCTTCCTCCCCCCAGGTACCGTTCGTGGCTATTTGCACGTTCCACTACCATTTTCACCGGATGGAAACCCACATGCTTTAGCCAAGTACTTGGAGTCACCGCAGATACTCCCTCTCTGAAACCGAGGCGCATGGTAGACCCTTGGCCCAGTCTGGGGGGTATTGTCATCTGATTCTTCAACAAGTGATTAAAATACTCTTCATAAAGTGAGATAACTTTAGTGCTTTAGTGCCACTAAGAAGCAAAAGGAGCTGCAGCTGGCGGAACTGCGGTAGGTGTAATAGTTGGTGCGCACACAAGTTTATTAGACAATCTCCCTCATTGTCTGAATGATTCTCTTAACCCGGAGACTAGGAGTGCTTCTTGTTCTGCTTGCAATGTTTTATCGCGTGAAATCAGACTGACCAAATAGCCAGAGTGGATAGATGATTCGGATAGTGAACGGGTGGCTTCAGAGCAGTCTGTATTGATTGCACTGATTAGAGGCAAAACCTCGAAACTAATCTCCAGTTCGTTTTCCTGTCTTTCTGCTAGTTTGTTACAGAAAGAACTTGCAACAGGGTCTGTCCTCTGCAATGAGGAACATAGCCGAAGGATCTGTAAGATATTATTCTATACCCGTCGTGGTATAAGCTAGAAAAGTAGATGTTTCCTTACAGGTATTTGCTACAATGAGACTACGTTGTAGGTGTATATGGGAGTAAAAAGGGTAAAACACTGGTCGGCAACGACTACAGTTACTAAGTTATTAGATTACTGGAGTACCCACTCTTAATCTAGCTGCAAATGGAAAAAGTCGTCAGCCGTCATGCGACACCAACATTGTGACCCTTTTAAAATGGAAACTTCCTTATAAAACAAAAATTTTAAACCTGATTGGAATGATTTTTTTTATTTATTACAAGCTTTTTGTTCGGGCCAAATCTTGCAAGTGAATTTTGACCCACTTCTATTTGTCTGATTAACTTGGACTTTGGCAGGTGTTCATAATTCCGGTGACAATGCATTAGAAAAAATAAAAAATGGCATCGCGATTTATATTGAAATTGCGTAGGAATGCGTCCATCAACTTATACAATTGAATAAACCCACCAGTTTAGTTTCCAAAATTTTATAAAAATTCTGACTACACCACATTAGGTTTCAAATTATCACATCAGAATTTCATTGCAATCTGTTATAAATAAAAAAATTCAAAAGTTTTTTATTGGAATTTCAGGAAAATTTCATTTTATTATATTATAATATTTTTATTTATCAACAGATGTCGAGGAAATTCTGATCATTTATATTCCGAAACATCCTAAATCCAATGGTATAGTCAGAATTTAGATGAAATTTCTGAAATTGGAGTGGTTGGTTTATTTAACGATATAATTTTCAAATTTTATTCCCATATAACTTTTTTTTTTCAATCAACGCATTTCTACGTAATTATCACATAAACCATTTGAAAATTTCGTGAACCCAGTGGTCAGATTTTTTCTAAAAACAAATCACTAATGTATTCTTAATTCATGAAATTCAGTTCCCTAGTGGACTTTTTGAATGTCTTCCTAATAAAAAAAAATATTCCAGTCGGTTGAAAAACGTGTTTTAACAACAGGATTCTTCCATTTTGAATGGGTCACACTGTATAAACGTATTTTTATGAATAGCCAGACTTGATTTTCTCATTAACATTATGTCAAAAACGTCATTTCGTGCTCATATGGCGGCTTATAATAATAATAAAACTTTCTCATACTCTCTCGTAGAGGATAGGCGATGACTATTATTTGCCGTGGCGCTCCGGAGCGACTTACTAATTGTTTTATACACTGAAGGCCAGGTAGCTCAGTGGTTAAAACTGTCGCGTTCAAAGCCATTGATGTTGCTGGTCGGCTAGGTTCAAATCCTAGCGATTGCAGATTTTTATCTGATGTCCCGAGAAAGTGCTAGGATTCGCATGTTGAAAGGTAAGACGTCTTTAATCCTTGCACAAGTTTCGACTTTCGAGGTCTGCCGTTCGTAAAGGGACGACAACTGGTTAACGGAAAAACAATTTTTTTTTTTAATTCAGAAAGTAACCAGTAGGTTTGTTCTGGTTCTGAAAAATATTGGTTCTAGGACATCAGGATCATGCGCAGTTGTTGAAAAGTGTTCACTTAAGGTTCATTTTCGTTCACTTTTGTTAAACTGCGCATGCTCCTGACGTCCCAGACTTGTAATTTTCGAAACCAGCAAAAACCTAATGATATATTCAAAGATTGCCATGATAATGTTTTTAATAATATCGATTTACCACCTATTGTGAATTTGTTATGTAAGTAGAAAAAAAAAGAGGCACTTCGAATTGATTTCATATATTCATCATATTATCACAATAATTAGATAACGTATGTACATAGGGCGTTTTGCATATCTATTGCCACATGTTATAAAAACTTTTAAAAGCTATTAGTACAATGGTGATCCATCTATACATCAGCTCAGATGAGAGGGAACAACACCACTAATGCTGTCATAGAAAAATGCCCAAGCGAATCAGGGTTGCAGCAGATGAGGTTAATCCAATCCTTGCTTGTCTGGTTTGCTTACATGTTTTCTTATAGACTTATTGAAGAAAGACGGCGATAGTAAATTATCTTAATACTTGATAACGTCATTCGAATAATTTTTGGAAGGTTGAATGAGTTCCCAGTTAAATTTAATTATCATTCATTATCGCACGTCGAACATTAACGTTCTGTTGTAAGTTGCGCGAAAATATTAAGTGAGAACAAAGTGTAAAGCACATGTTGATGCGAGACAAATTCATTAGACCAGTACAGTAATAAAATCGTTAAATGTTTGTTGGTTGTGCTAATCCTTTATCAGCTGTTCTCCAAATATTATCACACATTTCCCAGTCAGCAGTTGGCTATACAAGTGTGGTTTAGTTAGTACAAATCTACATCAAGAATTACTAGAAAAATGTCAGAAATTGCGATTTGTAAGTAATGATATTGAGTTTCATACTTGGATCAAAGAACTATGATACAGTTATATAAAACATGAATAAATAAGAAGTAGATGGTTATTGAACTGTCTGTATGCAGAATGTTTGGAGAGTATATATGATTAGTCTCCTTGAAACAATTCAATCTACATTTTTAGGATGCTATAACACATTTATTGGTATTCTTGTTCTTACATCAAGTAATCTAGAACTGGTGAAATTGGAAATATCAAAGATTTTTCAAAAGGAATGCGAACGTTAGGTTTCCATTAGTAATTTACATTGCAGAACTTTCTTAAGAAACAATGCTTATTGGCGTTTTCAAAAGCATATGCAAATAATGAATATAAAATATGGATTGGTGGAAATTTTGAATTATTTTCAAATAACAATAATTCTATATCATAACACAGAAAAGAAAATGTATGATGATGAATTCATACAAAACTCTAAAAAAAATCTAGAACTGTTTGGAAAATCACGAAAGGATGAAATTCAAATGGAAAGTCACGAAATAATGAATTAAATAATAACATAATGAATGAATGTCATATTATTAGCAACAATTTTAAGAAATATTTCAATAATATCCCAAATGAACTATTACCTGAAACAAATACAGTTGATTCTGATGAAATGCAGATAGTGAAAGATGCTGCAAGCTTCTTCTACAGTAAAAAATCTTCATTTGCTCCAAGTGACAACTTCATTGTAAACTTATTAAACAAATGAATATTTATCATCCAGGAACCCTTAGCGGAAATAATCAATATTTCTTTCACCAGTGAAGTTTGAAAAGTCCTCGAACTTTTTTAAAAACTTCATTTATTCAATGAAAATGAGCCCATGTTCAAAAAGGTCACTTTCACATCTACTGCATTGAATAAATTTATAAATACACTTTTCGAAAATCATTTTTTGACTACGTCTACGTAAATTGGAAAAATAATATATGAAATTCCTCTCGAGTGGTTGATAAGATATCTCAGTACCAGAAGACACTAACTATGTAGAAGTGAATTATTAGATTCAATATCTTTGAAAGCTCTGTTGGAATCCCACAAGGATCTGTATTAGAACCACTGCTATTGATTATTATTTATGTAAACAACTTCCATGGTCAAAATGCAATTTTTTTGCGGATGATACAACATTGCTTATGCGAATAGAGTGGTAGGCAAAGTAAAAAAAAAATGACAGACACTAGTGAATCGATAACTGGTTCTAAATGTAACTAAAACCTCTTCCATAAAATTCAAGTTCAAGTCAAACAATACCCCTATTAATCAAGTCAAATCTAAGATATTTATGGCCCTGATCATTCCAGAAAATTGTAGATGTTAATACATAAAAATTTAATATGCAAAAAAATGGCATCTGCAATCTACTGTCGATCATTTTAGAAAAGTGGTGAGTAAAGCTAATAGGTCTTAATTAGTTTCATAATGCATAATGCACACTTTTATGCAGTAGTCAATTAGGCCATAATTTCCTGGGGCCACTAACAAATATTGACAGAGTTTCAAAACTATAGAAAAGAGAGATTTTCAGAGAATTAAAGATACTTTCGAAAATAGGATACCTACCTATTATTGGACGCCTGAGGTGTCGCTCAATGAGAACTTGAAGTTTTTCTCCTTTACCACTACACAAATAATACAATTCCTAGAGGCGAATTTCGATTATCACGGTATCACCATCAGTAAGATATACTAAAAAATATAGGTTCGGGTTTAGTGAAACCACAGCCGACTTAATCTCCCGAGCCGTGGTGTGACTGATGAAAATAATATGTTATTGGAAGGTACATTATACAGAATATACCAATCTCAGCTAGTTCCTATAACATCATCAGTCAGATTTCAAATGAAAAATCTGAAAAAATCAGAGATCATCTATGTGGTTTCTGCAATTATCAGAAGAAATATTTTGAAAAAATCTCCCGACATGTGAATTTTATGGCATGTAATAACTAAACTTGACAGATTTCCCATATATAAGAAATTGAATATGTTGCGATTCCAGTTTGTCATGAAAAAATTAAATAACCACATTATTCGTCGTTCTTTTCTCTAAAAATTCATTCTAATATGTTTTTCCTAGTTTTCCGAATAAGCCGAGAAATTCAAATTAAAGAATTAATGAGTAGGACGTCAAATTGCTTCCCATGCGGTGTTGCAGATTTTCTCACCACGGAGATTAAGTCTGCTGTGGTAAAACCTGTAATGTTGTCCTCACTTATACATGCAAAATTATAATTGAATTCTTTAAAAACCTTGAAAATCTGAAGATGTCATCGACATTTGTGCATTATGTAATAAGCTGTTTCTGGCAACATCACATAGAGTAGAAAGACATTTTCGTTCACGACTTTTAGGAGACTATCAACATTCTC
This sequence comes from Chrysolina haemoptera, assembly GCA_958298965.1. Classification (NCBI taxonomy): domain Eukaryota; kingdom Metazoa; phylum Arthropoda; class Insecta; order Coleoptera; family Chrysomelidae; genus Chrysolina; species Chrysolina haemoptera. Next base: position 19,682,072 of record OY282591.1, on the reverse strand, counting down.
TACCGCTAAATCACACGATACGAAATAAGTACTTTGTTTTTATCCTCTCCAATCTTGCCCTTTGGTATTTGGCTAGGCTGCAAAACAATGGATAGGTCATCGTTGGTCTGGTGACCTGTTTCTCTACTTCTACTCGTACCTCTAACCTGAAGCTTCTCGTAATCAGCGGATACGTCCTATTCATTATGGCTCCGACTCGCTGTATTGCTAGGTCTGAGTATTGATCTTCTGTCCATCAGCTGTACTCCCAGGAACTCTATAGTCTAATCTTCCAATAGCCTAAATCTCCGAGAGATCTTGACTTTCGTGAGTTTCTTTGTGAAATTTTAAGAGTTGTGTTATCAGAACACTATTTTGTTTATCGCTAGATACGGCACAACATATCCAAATACGTTTTAACCCGAGCTGCGGCTGCTGTGCTGTAGAATGACGGCGTAGATTTTCGTGTCATCGGTATAGACTACCGTTCTCGTGTTTTGGTACATTGGATGGTTAATCTTGCCTATATTAACAAATACAAAAGTGAAAACAAGCTCGATCCTGAGGCACTCCTGCTCCACCACCCATCGTTACTGATCTGATGTTTTTTACTCTAGCCCTGAAACTCCCATTGATCAGATGTATATGATTTTTATCATACATTCAGGCACTACTCTTAGCATGTTCATGACTAACGCTTCAGACTATCAATGTTACTGTATTAAGACTTAGTTTGAAGCCCTAAGCCCTCCCTCACCTTGTAGACAATCCGGGCTACCGGACGTGGAATGTCTCTTCCGGATCCCTAACTGCTTCGCCTGGATGAGTTTGAGCTTCTCTTCTATAGGTAACCAAATCTTCGGAGTATGATTCTGTCTACTTCTTTGCAAGGGCGGATCTGGGCAACTTTTCTGGGGGGAAGGTAAAACATATATTACAACGAAAAAAATAGATAATTTTTGAATTATAGTATTTTTTGTTATGAATCGAGTCAGTCTGGGGAGTAGAGGGTAATTACCCTAATTACCCCTTGGCTATGGCACTCAAGAGTGAGATTGCCCTTGCTCCTTACTGGCCCGGTTTGAGGATTGAAATAATCTCTCCTGTTTTAAACATTGTAGATAGTACTGCCATCTTATAATCCTGTTGATTATAAAAACAATCCAGCTGTACTGGCAGCTGGTTAGTTATTCCCTAACGGCAGCACAGAAAAACGAAAGTCCTTTCAGGCTTGCAGTACAGTATTTTGATAGGTAGTTTTTGTTTCTATCGCACCTTCGTTGGTGTTTTCCAGTAAGCTTTTTCTCGCTGACTCCATTTCAATAAACCTTCTGGAGTCGGACATTTATCTGTCTCTCTGTTGCTGTGGGGGTAGGTTCCGAAGTACTAAGAACCCCCCTTAGAACTTGGCTTTGACTTTGGTGTTTTTGGGACCAGTATGGTTTAATTTCCGTCTTTGTCAAAGACTGCTCTTAGTCTTCTTCGGAGGATTTTAAATAGGAGACTCTGTTTCCCAACTTTTGCCTGTTGTTTGGCGTCTATCCGCTGAAAAATGTTTTCTAAAAGTGTCCCTTTCAAATTTGTTTTTCGGGTTTTTCATGTTTGTTTCCCTCTAGTAGGCATTTGCTGTAGGGTATTCTTCGGTTCTCCCCAAAGGCGTGCTCTTGGGAGATGGTTACAGGGGTCCCTTTGAAGTTTACTCTCTAAACTTGTGTTTGAGGGTACCTTCGGTTTCTTTGGTTCTATTTTCCGGGGTACCCACCTCCGCACCTAGGTTCGCCATCTCAGATGCACCCTTGGGGTTACTCTGGACGGTTGACTTCTTGGCTCCTCTCGAATGGGATCTAGAGGTTCCTGATTCAGTTCCACTTGTGGGTGTGGTTTTTCAGTCGCCTCTTACGATAGGCAGACCCGACCAAGGATCTATTATCTCTAGCCCCGAGGTCGTTGGGGACTCTCTCTTTTGCTCACGGCTAGACACCAAGCCTCACTGAAGCTAACAAATAAAAGAAAAATGAAAAAGTATTTTTTGGTCAATGAAACTCGTGGAGTGTGCTCTGGTTGAATGGAAAAAGCATACTTCATTCAAAACAATGGACTATGTATATTGAATATATTTTACTGTTCATATGTAATAGGGCTTTTCCTGTTTGTATTGCAGTATTAATAAATCTATTCTATTCTATAACCCCAGTATATAATGGGCTATTTCTAGCAAAATAATTTTGATGTTCGAAACATTGAAAAATTCTCTGAATGTAATAAATACTCCTGAAGTCAGTGGATTCTGAATCACAAAACAATGCTATCTCTGTTATTGTGTCCCAATTTCATATTTGCTAAGAATATTTTTTGTATATATGCTCTATTGTGTTCAAATGTGTGTGTACCTCGGACTGATACAGTGTTATTAGTACATTAATCAATTTACCAGAATATCCAAAATTCTGTAGATCGTTTCAAATAATGTTTCTGTTTCAGATGTGAGTCCGCCACCGCAAACCACTCCGCAAATGAAAATCAAATCATCAGGAACTGATGACGGATTCAAGGGTGAAGCCGCCAAATGTGGCAGTTCGATCGTCAGGGTCGCGAGTCAAATGGTCTCAGGAAAAGTGATTCACGGCTTCAGTCTAATGGAAAATAAAAATTGCGAGGAATCCGAAGCAGTGGAAAAATATGATCTACAAAAGAGGAGAGGGAGTAGATCCTTGCCTGTTTCGCCCATAACATCGCCAAATTCTTCTCCGAAAACGAACAGGAAGATATCAAACAAATATTTTACCGGAGCCTTTACTGATATCGATAGATCCAAAGGTGGCTGGATTTTATCAAATTTGCTAGCGAGACGCGAAATTTCTGCATCCGCAGATCGCATTGAGGAAGCCAGAGAACTTGAACGAGCATCTTCCGCAGCTAGCATAGATGATGTGATAACGAAGAAGTCACCAGTGTATAAGGCGAAACCTTCCGAGCTAAGAGAGATGAACTTTTGGTCCCCAACATCCATGTAGTTCTTGGATGCTTATGACATAAGATCTGTTGTTTTTCATTCAGTCTGTAACATTTTTCTTGTAAGATATCATCATTGATATATTTTTATATTTATTTTTCTCTTATTTAAGATTAGACTAGACGTGGAATTTAGTATTAACAGCCTGCGTACCATTTTAAGTAAGGATATACAATTCAATAATTCATCATATTTTTTATCAATTGATCATAATTTCTATCAATTCATCTGTTTTTCATTTTGTGGTATATTCGAGATTCTTCCGTAATGGAAATATTATTTATTATTTTGTAATATTTACTTCATTTCTTGGAGTTGTTTGTTTTAGTATTAGTTCATGAATAAAACAAATTCAAGTCTCAATATAGTATTTAGTTTTTTATAGTGAATATCATCTAGGAATGCTCAGTGATGTAGGAAGTAAATTACACATGAACCATAGGTGAAAATCGCATCAGTTGCACACCTACACACAGTGAGAATTACACATGGAGGCATGCATTAAACCATTACACTTTTCACTGGATAGAAATTCTGATGTAGGAGAATGTATGTTATACACATGCTTCCTGGAGTACCAAGAGAATATCCAACTTGTTTCAAAATAAATCTCGATTTAAGGAAGTCGGAAAATTATAGTTCAGGAGTAGAATTTTGTTTTTTTTTTGTTTATACATTATACAATTTAACAAACAAGTGAATGTTTCTAAATACATGAAATTATTTGAAAATCCTAGAGCGACATGACATTTCTTTTGATAGTTGAGATAGTTATTGAATGATTGAAAAATTCAAAGGCTGCTGAAGATTTTACCAAATGAGAGTTCCATTAGAGAGTTACATATGTTGTATGTTCCAATCTCCCATACAATAGGGCCTATTTTGATCAAACTTGGGGCAATTAATACTTAATAACTGAAAAAAGGATTGTTGGTGTTAGTCTAGTCAAGTCTAGTCATCCTTTCATTTATTAGGGGTTGGTTGATAACTTTTTTTTAATTAAATCAATATATTTGTGAATTTACATGTTTTCTACCATCTGTGTATTTTGTAAATTGAGATACGCAACCTACCATCTGTGTATTTTGTAAATTGAGATACGCAAGTTGAAAAAAATGAGCCTGAAAATTGAAGATCAACATATTCCAGAATATTATCATTATGGATTGATCCTAGGTTTTTGGTAATCCTGGGATAATTGGTTCCAGAATATTCTCAAGCACCACTTTAACAAATGTTTTTGGTGAAATTTTCAGACTAAGCTGAAGTTTTCTAATAGTAGAACATTCATGTAATGGAGGAGATCAAGGGCTCACCCAGAGAGGGGGGGGGGGCACTATTCCACCTCCCAAGACCAAAACTAAATATCACCCAAATCGAGTGTTAGAAAATTCAGCTCAGGAAAAGAGAAGAATACATTCAAATTCACAAAAACCCCGCTTCTATAGGAGATAATATAAGAGGAAAAAGGGAATATATTAATTTACTCTGGTACAAACTGTATAAATATTTTCGAATATTACTGAATCTGGGAGCAATCTAAAATATTATACAACATTCATACCTGCAATTCAGCAGAAGCTGATGGTCTTGTTGAACTTCACTTCAAACTCAACACAATAGACTCATTCTAAATGAAGATAAAACAGTGCTAATTCAATAAATGAGGTGGTGATGCATCCATTATTGATAAGATTACTAGAGATTCACATTGATTCTGGTTTGAGTTTCAAATTTCATATCAATTAAGTCTGTAAAAAGATAAGAAGTAGTTTTTATGCTCTGTTACAACTCTAAAAAAAATGAGTGAAAAAAATATATTGGATAATTACCACACAATGGTAAATTCAATTCTGGTTTACAATATAGGTACCTATATGGAGTTCAAGAATCAGAATCTACCCAAAACTACGTCACTTTCACTTGCACGCACGTGTCGCCAACAAAGTTGGCATTCTCAAGAGCTACAAGTTTATTTGGAGCAATGAAAATCAGAACTCGAGCTTTTACAGCTGAGTTGAATCATACATGTTTTATGGTCCTTATCACACACATTTGTGCTGACCCGTTTTCAAGAAGTAAAACATTTTACCATTACCGTAGATTTAAATTTAAAGTTGTTGGCCCTTTGTAACAAACGACGAATCTGAGTTTGAAGCCAACTCCAAAGGTCACAACTTTCCAACAATATCATATAACGTCACCCAATTAATTCACCTGCAGATATAAAGAGCATCAGTTTACTTTCTACCTTCAATGAGAGGTCAAGAAATATATTTTATAGAAGCGTTTTTATTCCATCGAAGAATACTTTGAGTATCCATTCATTTCCTAGTAGATCTATTTACTATCATAATATGATAGTAAATATTAGTAAAGTATTATGTCTATACAGTATCGGAAAGTTTTCACCTGTGGTATGGTGGTTTTATGAGAGCATAAAGAAAACCTTGCTATATGTTGAGAGAGCAATACAATTTCTCCTCTACTCGCTCGAGGAAGGGATATCGACGTGGGTTGTTAATTCGTCGGACGAGGTAGTAGGAGAGGCGCACAGTAAGGCGTCTCTCTTATTTATGTGGTATTATCATATCATTGCGTTCCTTGTTGCTCGCGTAGATTTCTGTATATACCACAGATGAAAAGTTTCTGATACTGAATAAGTAATGTATGTATTTTATGTTTCATGTTCAAACCCACTATGAAATAATCAATCTAAGGAATTAATATTCATTTCTATTGGTATTATTATATTTTCCTAAATTAAAGATTTTGCCACATTCTTTAGAATATTTTTCAAGATGGGAATATCTAGAAGTTTTTAGATGATTTTTTGGAAATAATTAACACTTTCCGTGGAGAACTTCCTAAAAGTTCATAGAATATTTTTGACGTCATAAAACAATTTCTAAACGAAACCTCTAGACCAATCCTACGGAATTTTCGATATGCTGGTAGAACATTATGACCCCCACCAATACAAAGATACATCAAATTGTACTATTATAAGCATGAAGGAGAATCACAATCACCTGCGGCCTCCATCATATTAATAAACCTTACATTTTGGCCTCAGATTTTCGGAAAAGCTTCTCTTTGAAATGGATCAATTTGAAATAATGATTACTTGGTCGATATGGAATGAAGGATGCAAAGTATGGAAGATATCTGTACCTATTTAGTATTTTCAAAATTATTGTTATAAAACTCAATGAAAAACTAACGAAGTTTATGTTTGTGAAAAAAACAAAAAAATGTTTTTCTTTAAAAAGTCATTGTTATTTTGAAATATAGAAAAATTCATTAGAAATATTTCGTTGTCATCTAGTGAACTAATCAGATTTTGAATATCAAAGATATACTCGTCAAATTGATTTATCAGATTTCCTTTCTTCATTCGCCTCTTACTGGTACATCATCCAGTCTCATCATTCAAATGATTTTCCCTCTAGTTATTGAAATATTGGCAGCACATCTTCACAATGCTCTTCCTCCAGAAACATGCCCTGTCATACTTTTGATCGAAATAATGATACGCTACTGTTCTTTTGTCAAATAAATATAATTTTTATCATTGTTTTCTATCGTTCCATAAACATGGTTTCTTGAGTGTTTATTCGGCCGACGGACACTTTTCGATTTAAAAAATAAAAGGTTTTCATTTGCTTGTACCTATACACGATTTTTTGTTAGTCTCAATGAAATGCATTTTGTTTTTTGAATTGAAAACTGTTCGACGTACGAAAATAAGTCAAGGGGGCCATTTTCATGAATAGATGCGGAGACATGTGTATCACTATCATTTTTATTAAATTTCAACACTCTATATCTTAGAAACACCCTGTATAGTATTGTTGTTACCTACTTTCTTCAAATTTTTAGTTTACATATTGAAAGTGTGCATTTCTTTTTCTTTTTTTAACATTATTTTGTGTTATATTTTTGTATGATTGAATAAACTCCTATTATTATTATTATATCATGAATTCGTAATAATATCTGACCCCGCACTTCTCTTATGGAAAATGGCTTTAAATGGGTTAAATATCTTGAAATCTCAGTGTGTTGCAATCACCTTATCAAAAGTGTCCATTGCCCCAAAACACGATCCTATGACTAGTTTTCGAGAAATGGGGTAGTGAAGTTGAAACTGGCCATTTTTATTTCGTTATTTTTTACGCAATGAGAAGTTCCAATAATATTTTTTTCTGGCGGTTATTATTCATATTATCTGAAACATTATTCTGGAGCTTGAATGCGAACTACTTTTCAATTATCTACAGGGTAATTTTCAAATAAAAATAAACTCAATGAACATTATTCATTAGGCCTTTGATAATACAAGCACTCTGCAAGATAGTGTATCAAAAAATTCAAATTGTAATTGTGCCAAAACGAGTGATCTATGCACATATAAAGTACATTGAATGTTCTACAGTTACTCAGCAGCCAGCCATACTGCTTAAAAACAACCGAGTTATGAATTTAAAAAAAGACAAATTTTTTTGAATTTTCAGGTTTTGTCTGAAAGTAGTAGTCTGAAAAGTAAAATACGTCGTAACTTTGGTGCCTGCTAATTAAAAAAGTAGCCATAGAAGGCATATATAATTATGGACTTCCGTTGAAATATCACCACTCAATAAAATAACAGAAAATCCAAGAATTTAAACTTTGAATTATAGGGTGATTTCGATAAAAACCCATATTTTGGCATTTTATTTGGCTTATTTCTATTGAATAACCCAGTGGATTACTCCAAATTGATATAGATTCATAATTTGTCTTCAATATAATCGTATTCGTATTCAAAATATACAGAATGACTCAAAAATACCAAGCCATTTACGGTTAAAAAAATGAATCACCCAGTCAAAAATTATTTTCGATCAGGGTTTGTTCATCATATTCTGATACATGTTTGGTGATTGATGTTTGAAGATTACTCTGTAGATGATATAAAAGTAGTTCTCAGTCAAGCCTCAGAATATCATTTCAGATAATACGAATAATATAACCGCCAGAAAAAAATTATTATTGAACCTTCTGATTGCATAAAATATAAAGAAATAAAAATGGATATTTTCAACTTCAACACCCATACCTCGAAAACTAGTCATGGGATCCTGTAGGGCCAATGGACACTTTTGATAAGGTGCGATCAACTACTACAACATATTGAAATTTCAAAAAAATTAACCGAAGGCAATTTATATAAGAGAAGTGCAGGATCCTTTCTTTTGATTTTTTTTTCATGTATATTTTTCCATTTAGCTTTGTTATTACACGATATACGGTAGCATGTTGATGTAAATCTAAATCTAAAAGTGGTTCATAAGACGGCAATGAAATATTCTCAATGATTTTACTTCTTTATTTTTGTATTTTGAAGAATAAAGGTACTTTATTCTTGATGACTTTTATAAAAAAGCATTTTTTGAACGAACGAACGACTAACATAATTTTTCGATCACCCATTATGATTTTCTCAATATGCGCCAACTTTTATCATAAATATTGTTTTCTGTGAAATCAATATTAGAAAAGTTTTTAACAGAGAGTTGCATGATCAATATTTAAGTACCTAGTGAAATTTAAAATGAAGAAATATAAAAATTACTTTAAAATGGAAAAACAATACAAAAAAATGTTCAGTTCAGAAAAATACCAGTTTCCTCGATACCATATCTCGAAGCAGAGCAATCAAATATGTTCTTTTCAATTTAGAATTTAAAAAAATTATCAGCTGCATTCTTGTACAAAATTGAACGAGATAATTTACCGAGTCCTGTTTGTAAATGAACTTCACGTGGCTTCCCCAAGAAAGGTATTGCTAATGATAGCAAGGAAACCACTTACTTGAGCCTGCTGAATTTGACGAGAAAGGCCAATACTTCGTGCGAATGTATTTAGCTCTCTCAACTTAATCCTTCTTATGTCCTCTGGTTGAAGTATATTGGTCCAAAAGAAGTTTTTTCGTTCTTCAGGCAACATGTGTATTCAGAATCCTCATATTAGAGACTTCAATAAGACATGGACACATAACTACATCAGATTCAAATTCAGACAAATGCTGCCTCAGTATCATTGAATGATTTGAAATATCCTTCTTGAACAAAGATCACATAGAGTAAAAGTTATTTGAATCTACGGTGTTTGCCTATAATCAATTTAAGTGAAAGGGTTAGTTGATCAATAATTCAATTAATTATTTGATAAGGTGATGGGCCACTCCAAAGTCTAGCTAGGAGACTTAGTTTGGAATTATGATTCTTTTTATTTTCTCCTACATACATTATTACCATGGACGTATAATATTGTTTAAAGTATAATAATTTATACGTCCATGGTTATTGCTACCATCTAGAAGCTATATTTTCAAGAGTCAACTACTTATTTCTCATTTTCAATCTTCCAAGACTTTCGTGGCTACAACATTCACTTCATAGCGCAGATTATGCAATATTGAAACCAGAAATATGTATATTTTTTTTAAATTTTTGTGAATGAAAATGATCAATAACAATCAAAATTATCAATATGAATTGTATTTAATAACACTATATTTATAAAATCAATTAGAAAAATCACTACAGGAATAAGATTGATTTAGCATTTCATCATGAGGGCTTGTAGAATCTTCTGCATCTTTCATTAAAAACTTTGGCAGTTCTTTGTTGTATTAAGTCTTCTACACTCAGTTCAACTTGTAACATTCGTAACTACAAAAAAAAAGATTTAAGTATTGGCTAAATAACCTCCAATGAAATATACCTTAGTTTGTTGTGCTCGGAGTTCTTTCGACAGCTGAATATTATTAGAGTGGGCTTCACGTTGTTCCTTCAGGTTTTTAACTTTATCAGCGGTAATTGAAATACAGTTCTTGATGTATTTTTCCCTAGAGGTATTGCCTCGTTCTAAATTCTCGTAGAGATTCTTGCAAGCCGCCACTTCGTCTGCATGAAAAGAATCGGTTGGAACTACTGTATTTATTGTACTTACGATCACATCATGAGGCTTTCTCATAGCCTTCAAAGCGTCCTAAAAATCAAATACTGATTTCCAAAACATTGATGCATTCGAATAAACTGGGAAAATAGTGTTTCTTCGGATTTTGGTTAAAGATTGAGGTTAGTTCTTCGAAAGTCTACGGCAAAATTTACCTGAAATTCACTATAATCGGGACACTCCATTATAGCAGCAGGTATCATTTGGTATATCTGGAATTTATATTACCGCCAAGAAATTTTATTCATAAAAAACGATAAAAATTATTCAACATGCTTTATTTTAGACTCCAGACTCTCTAAATCTAAAACTGTCCATAAGATGGCGCTGGCGCTGCTTTCAAAAAGTTCTTTAAAAAAATTAAAAGCCGATTTGAGGTTATGATTTATTAAAAATAAAAACAAATATACTGGTAACACCTCGATTGCTAATCTCACAGGTTCAGTCATATCCACTCAACCATTTTTTTCGTGAATGTCTTCTCAAAGTATCACCATCTAATTTCTTCGTATCCGTTTTAAATTCTTCAGTAAGTTGCAATTTTGATTGTTCTATCTGGCCAATTTTCTTGATTATTCTCAATTTGCCAGTTTCCTCCAGGAAAGTGACATCCGTTTCTTTGGGAAACCCATCAGGGAATGTGATGGGTGTTATTTTTATCATATGCTTAACTCTCCATAATCGCTGATTGTTTTCAGGAATATTCTTTACAATTACAAAACAATTGGTCTGTAAATTAAGTTATTATTTTTATTTTTTCTACCAGTAGTTATATTCAATACCTTTCCATCTAGTCCAAATTCATTCAGAATATTTTTTTCCCAATACGGCGAGCCTTTCAAAGGTTTTATACGCTCAACACGAAACAGCTTTGTCGGTTCATATGGAGGATCTTGAAAATCCGGATTTCTAGAAAATAGACAAGATTCAAATACAATCAGAACTAGGTATAAGGAATTCTTTACCTGGGATAATATTTAAATCCAGGATACTGAATACCTTCTCCGTACCAATTGAATACTCGTTTACTAATACTTCTTTCGAACTTCAAGGAAGGTCCCACAATTTTTTTCAAAAAAGACATAACTAGTACCTACTTGGTGATTCAAATTTCTATTTTCCTAATCAGTATCAGTATCAGTAATCACTAATCAAGTTTAAGGTTAGGTTTAACAGGTTTTAGGTTAGAGACAGACAGGAAGTAAGAAGACTAAGAGCCAGTTTATCAATGTCGTGTTAGCGTACTGTGACTCCCGGTTAAATTTGACTGGTGGTTAGAATGAATATGACATTTGCTTAATGAAGGAATCGACTCACATTCTAACCATGAGTTAAATTTAGCTCAAAGTTAAAGTACATTGAAAAACCGGCCCTAAGGCTACGGTTATATTGGATGCGTACTCTGACGACTATTGAGTCGGACGTACGACGGCGTGCTAGGGCCAATGTTTTAACTGACAATTGTCACTTTTGATCCTCCGTCAATTTCGTTGTAAAAATACGAATTTCTACATGCCAGACTGAAATTCTTAAACTATGCATGCGCTTAGTAGTATTGAGACGTGATTGGTCACTGTAATGGCGGGACGTTTGAATGAAAGACAAGAAAAAGTTGAAAATACGTGGATTTGGTTTTTCGCGAGCGACAAACAAATTCATGCATTTTCAACTCAGTTCGCCTCCTTGTCTTTATATAAACTCGAAAATGGACCCTGTGGGGAACAGGCAAGCTAGATTAGTTGCGCAGGTTAGGTTTGTGTATTATTCGTGAGCAAAAAAAAACAAATTTATGCATTTTCAAATTAGTTTGCCTTTTTTTGTCTTTAATTTAAACGTCCTGCCATTACAGTGATCAATCACGCCTCAATACTACTAAACGCATGTGCAGTTTAAGGATTTCAGTTTGACATTAAGGTGCCCGTATTTTCACAAAAAAATTGACAGTTCGAAAGTGACAATTGTCAGTTGTAAAGTGACAATTGTCAGTTGTAAAGTGACAATTGTCAGTTGTAATTAAAGTAACAATTGTCAGTTGTAAAGTAACAATTGTCAGTTGTAAAGTGACAATTGTCAGTTTGAAAGTGACAATTGTAGAAAAATAACCTGAAACATTGGCCCTAGCACGCCGTCGTCGGATTTCTTGATTCGAGGGCGATTTGACTTAGGCACTGACCATTATATCTTTCCCTTTCATATTGGGATTGGAGGTTAATATAAGATAATTCTTTTGAGCACCGTAAACCGTGATCAATGTAAGAGTTATTGTTTCTCTAGCGACCTACTCCTCTTTCAGATCTTCGTTGGGATAAAACTGTCTCAAATGTACTATGACAACAAGGGCAGGGTCCCAAATCTCATTAGTATTTGGGTGCCAGGAGTCAAATTTCTTGTGCACCTCTTAAGAACCCTTCACCTGGAAATGGTCTCCATTGTCTGGAGCGAATAGTGATTTGTCTGTCCACCATGGAATGATCAGAATACCTCTTGCATGAACTAGTTCCAGATGCCAACAGACATTGTGGAACTTTAAGGATATGTTCCAAAAGTAACCAGTTGCTAACCGCTACTAACCAGAAATTTGACAGCGGTTATCTGAAAAATTTATAATTACTAGTTACTTTCGGAACACTATGGTGATTGTGTTGTGATTACTGATTGGTGTCTGGTGACAAAAAATGACATTTAACAGCACAACGCATAAATACATGAGGCAGCCATAAGACTGTCCAGCGTTCCCAATTCTTCCTGGCAATAACCACAAAAGCACATATCTTCAGTCAGTTCAAGATTCTATTAATAAAAATCACAATTAATGATAGGTATATACAGTTGAAAGAAAAAGTACCATAGTGAAATACTGCAACAGCAATCCATAAATTCGTAGAAAGATAGGAGATGGGACAATCACAATTCACAATCAGTCTCATCTCATCTCAAAATCTCAAATAAAACAACAAAATGGACAGTTTTATGTTTTACGGTTGTCAGTTGTCACTTTTGTCAATCTCACCGCAAAGGAAGTGTTGGTTGTAAATTGACGTTTGGTTCACTAGCTTTCAGGCAACCGTGTTTCAAATATCACCACTTTTTCAGGATCACCAAACTAGCGGTGATTTTCGGAACACCAAACCGCATTTTCGGAGACTTTTGGAACATATCCTAAGCATCAATCCTGCTTGCGAAAATGTCAATTTGGGGAAGGCCAAATTTATTTCGTGATCATCATCAAACAACTCCCATCCCATCCGAATAGGGGCTCTTCGTGACTCAAAATATACCTCTGAGCTATAATATGATGCAACTGACTATTGTATTGATGTAAGCAATTAGCAGTTATGTTATCACTGCGAAAAAGAATTTATCAATCTCTTTGTTTTGGCCTGAAAATGTCTAGAGCAATAACACCAATAAGCAGGGCAGGATTAAGACATTTGAGCGTCCTAGGCTGACATCAGTTTGGCGCCTCTAAACTAGGAGGCAACGTGTTAGTCTTCAACACTGACTGAACGCGCCTATGACAGCGCGCCAAGAGCTATTTATGTATTAATATAGTAGCGTGCCTTTGAAGTGTTTTCAACTATTTAAATCACTGCATTTCACGCCACATTAACATTAGACTAACAGCAGTGTAATTCGCTTTCGTATAGCTTGTTGATCTTAGTGGCCTAATAATAAATTAGGATTTTAGTTCGAAAATATGAATAGGAACGATTTCTGTGAGTAATATTTTTTAATAACATTCTCCTATCTAATTTATTTAATGATTTTTTCAATGAAAACTAGAGAGAATTAAAAAAAATCAGCTATCTGAATGAAAATGCGAATTTTCACTTTCAGATTTTTTCATTCCTTTTCAGTTAGAGTCTTTTTACAATGTCTATCAGATGTAGTTCGATGTCCAGCATGGCTTGTGCCAGGGAAGTAGTTGTTTTCTGTTAGATATTACAAATACATCACATTTTTCATTTTTCAATTTTCATGGAGAATGTTCCCCATTTTCAAAATAAATTAGGAATAAAAACATCCAAACCGAACCCGTTGCAAAAATAGCTCTGCACACCAGCTAAAATTGAAGTACTTGGAACTCGAATTGAAACCAAACCTCAGAATTTTATAATGCCCTGGGAAGCTCTTCTTCACGTTCAATACAGAACCAAGGCGTTCTTTGAAACTACAAATTCATTCTTAATATGGGTGTATGCTTAAGGAGGGGAAGTTTTGTGATTTGTGAAAAACCATGCAAGGGCCACTATATAGACCGAAAGGAATGCATGTATCATAAATTAAGCATCCTTATTCGAGTCTACGGAAGCTATTTGTAGAACAATTTCAAATTTGAAATTAACCTTCAATTAACGCATCCTTTTTGTGCTTATAGCCATAACTTTGTTAATAATTTGACTGGCAGTATCTGTTTTTGGAGCCGTATTCAGTGTAGTTGCAGTTGGGACGAGAAAACTGATGTTAACTACCGGTACACAAATTTTGCAGGCCGCCTAGCCTTAGTATTACGCATCAGCTCATTTCTTAATTCCTCTATTGATCTTGCAGTTTTAACCGCTCCCCTAGCTTTACCAACCGAAAGCCATCAATATTTGCATATAGCAATTAATAATTTGATGACGTGGTGTTTTTAGCTCCCTGATGTGTAAATCAGTGGCAGCTAAATCCAAGGGCCAAATTAATTGCCCCCCCCCCTACTTTCTCTTTCAGCAAAAAAGAAAGCATTTAGTTCTGGCATCACATTTGATAACATTTTCATTAGCATTTTGCGCAAAGGGCATGTATGGCGCTATAATTATTTGGTTAAAGTAATAAAAAAAGAAAATCAGTTTTTGATTTTTTTTTTGGTGATGTCCTCTAGTGTTTATAGTTTCGGAATCAGATGATGGAGGAAATCAAAAAAGTTCCATTACTCGGCGTATTCGATCAGTGCTCCAATGCTAAATGGATTATCTATAGTACCAAACACAATTTTACTTGTATTATTTTCCAATTGAAAAAACAACTAGTTATGCAAAAAAAAGGGCAATGCCTGCATAGATTAAAATGTCTGATGAAGGCTGCCAGGCAACCTTTCACCTACGTATTTCACTGATAATTGCTTCTGATCGAAAATGGGATATTGGACGCCTGTGGTGTCACTCAATGAGAACAAAAAGTATTTTACCCCTTCACCACACAAGTAATTTAATTCCTAGATGCGCATTTCGATAACAAAGTTACCTTCATCAGTAGGATTACTAAACTGTTTAGTACAAAGTTACCTTCATCAGTAGGATTACTAAAATGTTTAGTAATCCTACTGATGAAGGTAACTTTGTTATCGAAATGCGCATCTAGGAATTAAATTACTTGTGTGGTGAAGGGGTAAAATACTTTTTGTTCTCAATTGCTTCTGAGAAGATTCATCAATGCCACTTCTTCATTCAATGAAGGAACGCCTTAACTATATTCTGAGTGGGTCCATATCATAAACATCTGAAAATAAATGTAAACTTCATAATTTGATATTCCATTAGAGTTCTTGAAAATATTCCAGTAGTTTACTCTTCATCTATATTCTCAATGGAATAATTGCAAGGCTGGTTAAATAACTAGATAGCCACAAGGCCACCCACTCGAGGGCTATAAGAGAAGAAGATTCTTCATCACAGAACACATAACCATTTGAGGTTATGCAAGTGCCAGGTGCCACTGGTGCCAGCAGTGTTGCCGATCTGCGGGTAATTACGCGATTTTTGAGTATTTTACTGTTTGCGGGTATTTCAGTTTTCGGGTAAAAGAGGGTATTTCTTTGCATCTTAATCTCATCTCAATTATTCACTGTTTTAAAGTTAAAAGTCACCGCTAGAGCCATCTTATATCTTATTTTATAGTCTGTGACTCTGTGGACTGAATTGACAATTGACACTCATTATTATATCTGTCGAAATTTGTTTTGTGTTGGTTCGTTGGTTGTCAAATGTCAAACCCATATCAGCTGACATTTGCAATTATTTATATTTATTATTTATTTCTGATCTAATCCGAGTTGTTATTTGTGATCTGTTATTATTTTTAATCTGTTGAATGCAAAAAAAAGTTATAACCAAAACAATGGACAGGTGGCTGGTTAGTTTTATTCTTTTCCATTTCAACTTTTCCAGAATATAATAATAGCCAAAAAAATGCACTGACCTCGGTTTTACGACTGGTCGTTCTTTTTCCAACCTACCCGTGCGGGTAAAATCGGGTATTTTACGTCAAAATTTCGGGTACTTTGTCGATTTGTCATTGGCAACTTTGGGTGCCAGGCACAAAAAAAAACAACACGTCGCATGGCGCATGGGATTCATGGGATATAAGACACTGAGAACTTGAGAAGTGGTGTCAAAGATTAAGGTCTACTCTTTGGTGGTGTCCATATCATGATAGTCGAATATTAACCAGCCCGTTTTAATAAAAATATACCGTCCAATGGTATCTTTATCGTGAATTTTTGTCTATCAATTTGTGATAATCGGTTATTGTTAAAATAATTATGCCTACCACACCATGGTTCTTTCACTGCCATTCATACCATCACTCGTCTGGGCATCTATGAAATATTACAGTCGATCATTGACCGGCACCTTATTGATTATGATATACCATGCCCATGGTATTTTCATTGTGAAAGAACTACTTACTATCAATCTTCGGGGCGTCTATCATCTCAAGTTAGTCAATTGTTTACTGCAATAGCCCCGTGTATAACATACCCATGGTATCTTCATCGGCTGTCCACAACCAATGGATTCATCATTGTTTCACCACGAAAGGACTTCTTACCATATTATCTTCGGGGCATCTATCAGCTCATTATGAATAAATGGTTTCTTGAAATGTGAAAATAAGGAATGCATGGTTTGTACCTATTCGCACTTAAAATTATTTAGGCGTAATAAAACTATTTAGTTAAGGGTTTGATTATAATTTAAAATCATATTAAGTACGTCAGTTATACCTATTCAGAAAATTAAAATAGTCGCAGCTAGAAGTAATTTGAAACAATTTGTGTTGTAAAGAAGAAGCTTATTTTATTTGTATTCAAACATCCTACCGTAACAAAGGCTTCATCAGTCCTAATAAGTGTGTCTTGAAAAAGTGTCCTTTAAGAACGGATGGTAATTTTCAAAAGATTAATTTTTCAGTTATTCAACGTTGCAGATTTGTTGCAGAATATTGATGTTTTATTTTCATTCCGCACCTCTGAGATAGGTATATAGCTACATTGGATTTATTGAAAGAAGATGATGGTTACCCTTCCTTAAATATAAATGAAAGATCTCTTGATTTTTCAACAAATATGCTTTGATTGCTCTAATATGTAGATGAATTCGATTGGATATTGGATAAAGAAAACAACTTTTTGTCTAATTTCCACTACGACTTTTATTTGTCATGACCGGTTTCGGCTTAAACCATTATCAAGTAAGCTATACCCCTACGTGAATGGTTAAAGTAAAGGCAGTCGAAAATACCCAAAAGGAGTTACCCTCTTTTAATACACTTTACGAGTTTGAGCGTTTCCGGTGAGCTTTTCGGTTTTCGTCTGGCCAACCAGTACCTAAATTAAAAATAAAACATTAATTTTTCTAACTGGATGTATTTACCTGTTTTGTAATGCTTAGGACATCAATACAAAAAATCACACGTAATGAGGGAATGTCACTCTAATATCTATCACCTAAATTATTCATTTATATAAAATTATATATTTTATTAGAAAAGTATCGACAGGGGTGAATATAAATAAATAATCAATATGTATAGGTATATGTTCCTTATTCTGAACAATTGAGGATTATTGAGTTTATGCGTATGCCTCATGCTCGGACACACTTTTGACGTTTTGTTGTTCTATCCAAATCGCATTTTTCAAATGAGCTGCATTTGACGTTTCCACAATAGCTGCCCAGAGCAGATTCTAAAAATAAAAATTAAAATCAGTACATATGCCTATCAAGCAAAAGCTCTCAAGATGTTTTCAGTCCCTTAGGATATGTTCCAAAAGTAACCAGTTGCTAACCGCTACTAACCAGAAATTTGACAGCGGTTATCTGAAAAATTTATAATTATTAGTTACTTTCGGAACACTTTGGTGATTGTGTTGTGATTACTGATTGGTGTCTGTTGACAAAACATGACATTTAACAGCACAACACATGAATACATGAGGCAGCCATTAGACTGTCCAGCGTTCCCAATTCTTCCTGGCAATAAAACCACAAAAGCACATATCTTCAGTCAGAAAAATCGCAATTAATGATAAGTATATACAGTTAATAGAAAAAGTACCATAGTGAAATACTGCAATAGCAATCCATAAATTTGTGGAAAGATAGGAGATGGGACAATCACAATTCACAATCAGTCTCATCTCATCTCAAAATCTCAAATAAAACAACAAAATGAACAGTTTTAAGTTTTACGGTTGTCAGTTGTCACTTTTGTCAATCTCACCGCAAAGGAAGTGTTGGTTAGTAAATTGACGTTTGGTTCACCAGCTTTCAGGCAACCGTGTTTCAAATATCACCACTTTTTCAGGATCACCGAACTAGCGGTGATTTTCGGAACACCAAACCGCATTTTCGGTGACTTTTGGAACATATCCTTAATGTTTTTACACCTGGATTAGGTATATTTACTAAAGGGGTAATATCAATTAAATTGGAAGACGCTGATAGCGTACCAAAATTCATCAGGGCTCGCCCCCTGCCGTTTGTTATGGAAGAGGAGGTGGAGATGGAATTGAACCGATTACAGAATTTAGGTGTTATCGAGCCAGTGGATTATAGCCCATAGGGTACACCGGTGGTACCCATGTTGAAAAAAAAATGGTACAATACGTATCTGTGGTGACTTTAAGGTAACAGTCAATCCATTTATTGAGGTGGATCAATATCCACTACCACGTATTAATGAGTTGTTTGCCAAAATACAGGGTGGTACGGAGTTTTCGAAATTGGATTTATCGAATATGCTTCCCAACAGATTTGTCTCGATGAATCTTCAAAGCATTTGGTCTTTGGTCTATTGGTCACAATAACAACCCACAAAGGATTATATCGATATGATCGGGCTCCTTACGGGATAGCAAGCATCCCTTCTAAGTTCCAAAAAGTCACGGAAGCGCTCTTATCAGGTTGAAACGGAGTAGTTGTATTCCTGGATGATATCCTGATAACAGGAAAATAACGACTTGAATATGTAGAGATAGACCCGAACAAGTATTGAAAATATTAGATGATTCTGGCTTAAACATTTGACAAGATATATTTAATTTTTTTAAATGAAAGAAATATCTTACTGAGGATACGTTATAAATAGCGAAGATTTCATGGGGCCTTTTTTAATTTTTGATTTTTGATTATAGTGGACGCATACTCAAAGTAGTTGGAAGCTTTTCCATTAAACTCGACAATAATTGAGGTTTTTGTGACTACACGATAACGTACGCAGAATTTTTCTGCGACGTTTCGTGTTTTAAAAAACATCATCAACTTTGTATTTTTATATGGGCCGAAACTAAAGTATACCCTGTATACGACTCCAGTTTTCATTGTGAATACAGCAACGTATCACACAATATGATTTCGAAACCATTTCTCGCGCAAAATGTAATTTAGTGATTACTCAACCTATTTTTCTTCAATTTTAGATAGTAGGCGCTGGAAAAAAATGTCATATTTTGATACATGAAGTAAATTGATTAGTCCTATTTATACAAGTATAAATTTAAGCTTACCACTGGTCGGAATTCATGCGTTGTTGATGAATACAAAGATTAGTCGCAATATCAAAAGTTTAGTTTATAAATAATATAACTGTAATGTAATAACAAAGAGTTAATTACAGGAAATAAACAGAAACTTATAACAAATGTTCAAATAACCTGCCGTTATTTTCTAAGCACAAGTAGGCTCGTCTCACAGACGAATTTAAAACTTGAGTTAACATATTCGGAAAAATATTGTTAAAGGATGCAGTAACCAATCTTAGCAAATCTTCTTCATTTTGAAAATTATTATTAGAGTACACTTGATTCTTGATATATCCCCAAAGGAAAAAGTTTAGTGGGGTTAGGTCGGGGGCCCTTGCAGGCCAGGATGTATCACTATGAGTACTAATCCACTGTCCTGGGAAGCGACGGTTCAAATAAGCACGAACAATACTAGAGTTATGTGCTGGAGCACCATCTTGTTGAAACCAGCAGCTGTGAGTAACCGCTAAAGGCAAATTATCTAGAGCATCTTCCAAATTATTTACTAACAAATTTGGTAGATAAAAGGACAATTACATTCGTACCGAGAATGCCAACCCACATGTTAAAACCGAAACGATGTTGATGTCTGGACACTTTGTGTACACGCGAATTTTGTTGTGACCAATAATGAACATTCCGCCTATTAAAAATACCATTGTTGGTGATCCAACTTTCATCAGACCAAATCATTTTGAAAGGGAAATTTTCATCGTCTCGGCATTTTCTAGTGTACCATTCACAAAAGGTTCTTCGCCTTGCATCGTCACCTGGTCTGAGTCCATGACAAATCCTAAATTTATATGGATGATATTTATTTTTTTCTTAAAATGAAGTGAGCGGTGGATTTGGCTACTCCAATATTATTGGTGCGAGTGGATATTTTAGGATTTTCAACAACGGCCTGTAACACATCACGCTGACTTTCTTCATTAGATTGCTTTTGTCGGGAGACCACAGGTTTTTTAAATGATCCGTATTCTTTTAAATTAAAAAGTAACCGTCTACCTATTGATTTACCAGGTTGTCGCCTCTCTGGATACTTATTAGAGTACGCACGTTCAGCATCAACACAATTCCTTTGGCACAAAATGTAACATGACAACGTATCAAATTTTTCAGTATTCGAAAAGTTGCCATTTTCCATTTTTAACACAAATTAACTAGGTAACGAGATGTAACAGTAGGAACGGTAATATGTCAAAAATTCTACCAAACTACAGTATTATTATGTCAACAGAATTTTGTTTAATTTTTTCCAGCGCCTATATAAAATTGAAGAAAAACAGATTAAGTAATCACTAAGTTACATTTTGCGCGATAAATTTTTCCGAAATCATATTGTGTGATACGTTGCTGTATTCACAATGAAAAATGGAGTCGTATACAGGGTATACTTTAGTTTTGGCCCATATAAAAATATAAAGTTGATGATGTTTTCTAAAAGACGAAACGTCGCAAAAAATTCTTCGTACGTTATCGGGTAGTCCTTAAAAAGTGGCCATGGCAAAGTGCTATTTGTTTTACATTTCCTTTAAAAATAAAGCTAGGAGAAAATAAAAACGAAATTCTCAAATTTCGTTTTTTCTCGGATATCTCCGAAACTACTCGGAATATTGAAACTTTCTAAATGGCATATTATTAGGCACATAAATGCTCTACTTTTCTCTAATTTAAGCGACCCCGTATCACTTACCGTTTCCGATATCCCCATGCTGTACATTCTTATCTTGGACACACTGCATATTCGAATAGATTATTATTATGATATTACCCGTAATTTCAAATTATATCAGAAGAATCATAATGCAGTCTAGGTTATTATACTTCGCAGCTTTGTCCTCAGTTATTACTATTTTACACATGTAGTAGGTCTGATTTTCCCATTATCGTACAAGTTGAAAGAAGTGAAAACAATTTTTGGTTTGGCAACCCCGCATTCGTCACATCGTCACTCAGCTAGCCAGTCTCTGGATGTTGTGACAAGTGCTCGTCATTCTGTTTGATTGTACCACAGAGTAAAGTGATTGAAGTGTGAACATGGGACGAACAAAGAAAGTTTCTAAGCGAGACTCTAAAAGGAAATTGAAATACAAAATGAGAAAACTGAAGAAGAAAATGAATGACCTTACATCTTCTGAAAGTAAGTACTTATAGAAAGATAACAATAACTTTTTATTTCAAGGATATGGGAAAAATTCTAAGCGCTGGCGGCTACTTGAAACGGCATCCCGTTTCGTCAACGGCAATTCGTAGCAGGAATTGTTTTCGTTGAGGTAGCACTGAAATCGGCATCCACATGGATTGCATGTTTTTCAGTCGATATAGTTGCTAGTCGGAGTTCACATGAATCTCGACGAACTAGCCGGACAATAACGTCGCAGTAGTAAACAATGGGCAAAAACTGCTATAAAGAGAACGTTTTTTGTTCAAGCCTCTCGTGCATATGATGGGCAAATGGTTAAATTATTTAATTTCCATTGTTTACCTTCTGTACATACAGGAGGATTCAAACATTAATAACTAATTGTAATCGACAACCACAGATTTCTTGAACACCAATATTGGTTACAGGTTCCTACAGTTCTTCCATTTCTACATCTTCAGATGAAACAATGTACGATGAAGAACCCCCTAAAAAATCGACAGAAGAGGTTCCGGCTGAAATTAGTGCGGACTTATTATCTGTTTTGGGCGTGGATCCTAGAGATTCCATTTCAGAAGGCCCTGAAATACATACTGAAATCGCCACCCGCTGGAATACATTTATTTCTACTGGCATTGAAAAGACAGAACGTCAAACTCTTATGGATAAATATCCAATAATAAAAAATTGTAAAAGCCTGGCTGCTCCTATACTCAATCCAGAACTGAAAGCGATCATCGGCGAGACGCCAGCGAGACAAGATATGTTCCTGAACAAAATTCAAGAACAACTAGGGTGCGCGATTTCTGCACTGTCGGGGCCCCTAAACGAATTATTCTGTTCCCCGACAGAAGACACAAACGCAATCCTACTACGTTTGGTAGAATCTGCTAAACTATTAGCTGATTTACACCACAGCTTATCATTACATCGCCGTTACCTCATCCTCCCGATTGTAAAGCCAGATGTCAGAAAAATTATTGAAGGTTTTCCTATTGAAACTCTTCTTTTTGGTGAAAGCTTCACCGACAAGGTGAAAGCATCTAAAGATATTCAAAAAACATCACTGGAACTAAAAGCGACTCAACCTTCCACAAGTGGGCTCCAAAAGTTTCCACAATCTAAACCAAACTCAAAAAACTTCAAGCGCCCCCTGAGTCGACCACCTCGACTCAAACCGGGAGACTGGGAGGGGAGAAAATACAGGCGGACATACAGCAAACAGGAGAGGACCAACAACAAACAGGAGCGGACAAAGGGCAGGAGATGGCATTAGTCGAGGTAAATTATGCTGGAAGACTTTCATATTTCGTGAATCTGTGGTCAACCATTACCAATAACATTATGGTTCTTGGCTGGATCAGAGGAATACAAATTACTTTTTCAAAAATTCCAAAACAACGCATAACGCCTAGAATAACAAATTGTGACGAAGAAATAAACAATTGTGAGTCAGTTATCAGAAAACTATTACAAATTGGGGCAATATCTGCCCAATGTAATTATGAGGATGGTCAATTCCTATCCTCCTATTTTCTTAGGCAAAAACCAAACAAAGAATTTCGATTTATACTAAATCTGAAAAATCTCAATAAATTTATCATACCACCACACTTTAAACTCGAAGATTGCCGTACAGTAATAAGACTCATTTACAAAAACGCTTTTCTTACAAACATTGATCTTAAAGATGCCTACTTTATGATACCTATATCAAAAAGTCACAGAAAATACCTGAGATTTGAATTTAAAAATACAATCTTCGAGTTTAATTGCCTTCCGTTCGGCTTGAATGTCGCACCATATATTTTTACAAAAATCTTCAAACCAATTTTGAAGAAAATACGAGAGGAAGGTATAGTTTGTGTGGCATACTTAGATGATATACTAATAATCAGCTCATCGATAGAGAATAGCGAAAGAGATACTTTAAGAGTAACCAAACTCCTAGAAAATTTGGGATTCATAATTAACTATGGAAAAAGCCAGTTGTCTCCTAGTAAACAATGTAAGTTCCTCGGATTCATCTTCGATACCGAGGATTATTCCATATCGTTGACCACGGAAAAGAAAATAAATATTTGCCACAATATCAAATACATATTGAATAAAAATTCACACACAGTTCGTGAAATTGCTAGAATCATAGGTAAACTTGTTGCAGCATGCCCTGCTATTCCTTACGGTTGGCTTTACACTAAGCAACTGGAAAGAGAAAAATGTTTACAACTAAAACTTCTTAGTAATTTCGACAGAAAAATGTCTTTGTCAGAAAACGCAAAAACAGATTTGAAATGGTGGTTAAAAAGCCTACCATTAGCCAAAAATCATATTCGAACTGACAGTTATCATATAGAAGTCTATTCGGATGCCTCAAGGTCCGGTTGGGGGGCCTATTGCAATGAGGTGAGAACTCATGGGTTCTGGACAAAAGAAGAACGGGAAAAACATATAAATTTTTTAGAATTGTTGGCAGCTTTCAATGGCCTTAAGTGTTTCTCCAAAAACATTTCACATAAGGAGATTTTGTTGCGAATAGATAATGTCACGGCAATATCCTATATTAACAAAATGGGAGGTGTCAGACATAAGGACTTGAACTCTTTATCCAAAAATATTTGGCAGTATTGTGAGAAACAACAATTGTATATATTTGCTTCATATATCAATACCAAACAAAATGTTATTGCTGATGCAGAGTCACGCAATTTATGCATCGACACCGAATACGAGTTATCCAACACATATTTCTTAGATATCTGTCAGACATTTCACAATCCTGACATAGATCTATTCGCAACAGAACTTAATAAAAAATGCGAAAAATTTGTGTCGTGGAAACCAGACCCTTCTGCACTAGCAGTTGATAGTTTTACAATGTCATGGAGAAACAAAAAATTCTATGCTTTCCCGCCATTTTCATTATTGACCAGAGTATTACAAAAAATAATATTGGATGAAGCCGAAGGTATCGTAGTTGTACCTCTTTGGGTGACTCAACCATGGTACCCACTTTTTAAAAAACTGTTAACCTGTAAACCCTTAATATTACATCCAAACAAAAATATGCTCTTATCACCTTTCAGGGAGCCCCATCCGCTCTGGAAAGACCTTACCCTGGTTGCCGGACTTTTATCAGGGAAGCGATCATCACACGAGGCTTTCCCATCACAGCAGCTCACGGAATAATAGCTTCAGTTTCACCAAATACTTTGAAACAATATGACATTTGGTTCAAAAAATGGTGGGATTACTGTGATCAAAATCGACAGAATCCTTTCACTTATTCACTAGAGCATATTATCAAATTCCTTGACTCACACTTTCAAAAGTGTAAGTCATTTTCTAGTCTAAATACCTGTAAATCAGCACTTACCTTTTTTATGCCAATAAAACAGGAGGATGAACCCACTATAAAAAGATACCTCAGAGGTATTTATAATCTCAACCCGCCTGCACCTAGATATGACGACACTTGGGACCCGCAAATTGTTCTTGGTACATTAGAACTATGGTATCCATTAGAAAATCTTACCCTGGAAAAATTAACCTACAAATTGGTTACACTCTTAGCACTAATTACGGCACATCGGGTACAGACCTTAACGAAAATAAAAATGGAAAACATCGAAATTCAAGAAAATAATATTAGTATCAGAATAGCGGATCGAATTAAAACTAGTGGTCCCAATAAAAAACAGCCAACCCTTCAAATTCCATTTTTTCTTGAGAAACCAGAACTTTGCCTAGCTTCTGTTATTGTACATTACACAAATATAACAAAGTCGTTTAGACCTAGCGATGTGAACCAATTAATTATGACTCACAAAAAACCCTTTCATGCCGCATCAGCACAATCTGTAAGTCGATGGATAAAAACAACATTGAAAATGTGTGGAATTGATACGGAAAAATACGGAAGCCACAGTACTAGACATGCTGCCACTTCCGCAGCTTATAGATCAGGTATGAGCATTGAGGAAATAAGGAAAAAGGCGGGTTGGACTGAAAAATCAAATGTATTCAATATTTTTTATAATAAGCCACTAGCTTCCAAACCAGATTACTTTATAAAACGACTGATCACAAAGAAAAACAAATGAATTTTTACTAATAGGTATTATTAGAGTTGTCATAATTGTCACTCTTATTGTTACTCGTTACTATAATTGTTACTTGTTACTCGTTATTTTTAGTGTTAGAGATTTAAATATGTTAGATATTATTCGTATGCACAATATTTGGCATATACGTTTATTACTATATTATTGCTAATTAAACTGAGGGAAAATATAATGAATTATTTTGGGATATCTGTTGGTTTCAATTTTGAACTTGACTGACTTCAGATCGCATGTAGAACTCTTTCAACAACTACATGTGTAAAATAGTAATAACTGAGGACAAAGCTGCGAAGTATAATTAATAGATCAAATGACTTACCTTAAGGAAATTTGATCCATATTATACGAGCAGCTTTGTCCGAAGTTATTACTAACCCTACCCAAAAACATTAAATAATAATAATAATAATAATACTAATATTACTAGTAATAGAAATAATAGAAAATAACATGGAAATCCCACCCCTACATGCGATCTAGGACCTTTAAACTAGAATGACGAGCACTTGTCACAACATCCAGAGACTGGCTAGCTGAGTGACGATGTGACGAATGCGGGGTTGCCAAACCAAAAATTGTTTTCACTTCTTTCAACTTGTACGATAATGGGAAAATCAGACCTACTACATGTGTAAAATAGTAATAACTTCGGACAAAGCTGCTCGTATAATATGGATCAAATTTCCTTAAGGTAAGTCATTTGATCTATTAATTTTACCTACGCCTACAAATGATATATATTTCAAAATGATTTCATAATCATAATCGGATAATCGAGAATGAACTTATCTACTTATTATTTCCCTCGTGTCAAATGTATTCGCTGATAAACTGTTTTCGTTTCTTTTAGAATGAACTGCATGGTTATTTTACAAGTCGTGAGCACAAAGCTCTACATGCCTGAATGTATGAAATGAATGTATCTCTTAACCGTAGACTTGGAGTGCTTCTTCCTCTACCCGAAAGATGGTGAAGCCTCCGATATTATAGTTTGTTCATTATCATATAGTATTCAAGTTTTTACTTATGGGTATCAAAGTTTCGCTAAGGGTTAGTGATCTTTTTTCCCCGTGCAATTGTAACAACCCGTATACGTTCAAAGGAAGCGCATGTCCACGTGGACTTGATTAACGTGCGTCAAAATGCAAAATCGTTGCTGAAACCAATCAAAACGGCGAATCATTACGTTGAACGCAGTGTATTGGCCGAGGGACGTATGAGGCTGGAGAGTTATAATTCATTCATAAGAATCGGCAGATCGAACAAAAATGTAGAGTTCGGAACGAGTTTTTATATTTTGCAATTGAAAATGGAAATACTATACCAAGCACACCAGACTCTGCAACTGCTTGAGATTTTCAGATGCCACTACAGAGGTTTCGTATATTTTATCGAAGACCGTACTACTTAGTATAGATATATCCAATGTATCATACTAGAGGACTAAGCCACTTAATTTTGGCATATGTTGGTCTCATTGATGCTATTAGAGTAATTTGTAATTTAATGTTTACTTTTTCAGAAAGCTGATAACAGACAACTCCAAGATACTTGACCTTCTTGATTCCGTTTCCCCTTCACGCAGTTTGAAACTTCATTCCCAAGTAGCAATTCAACGTTGCGGCAACGTGTTCGAAAAAGTTGTGCAACCAAACATAAGTTGCGTTGCCGACGTCAACATAACGTTGTCACAACCCTGTTTTACACTAAGTTGGTCAATAATTTTTGGGTTTTTACAACGTTTCTGCTACAACTGTAGGTATCAGTTGGTCGTTTCCTAGACGTTGCTGAATTTACTTAAGAACAACTGCACACCAGCGCCCTCTCAAGCACAGTTTATTTTCTTTGGTGTTCAGAAAATAGTTGATTTATCAACCAAATAATTACTGATGGGCAAAATGGACACTAAGAAAAAACTTTCTGGCAACTACTACCGCAAGTTAATATCGAAATATTTCATGCTCAATATTACCGAAACATAACGATTACGAAACAGAAATTGCCAACGCATTACATTTTACTGTCAAATATACCATTGTTTCATGCTAAAAACACGTGGGCTTTCAATCTGTTGCGAAGTTTTCAAATGTCAAGAATAAGAAATATATATTATCAGGGGTAATATAATAAGTGGTATGATTATTACCGATAATTTTTTGGAATATTAATGAATTGCAATCCCAAAGCTGAAAATACAACTCGTCCTGCGGACTCGTTGTATTTTCTTGCATTGGGATTGCCAATGAATTGATATTCCAAAAAATTATAGGTTTTTAATCATACCACGAATTATATTTAGGACGACAATATATCGATTTGAAATAAAGAAAAATCGTGTCACCTGTTAATTGATGCTTTACTTCTAGCCGCATTCAACGGAATACCCTTTTCCACGGCCTCATCTATGATACCAATGGACATTTGTCCCCAACGATCGGTCATATTGAAAAATAAATATAACTAGTCAAAACACATAAATTTGACGTTTATAATTTAAATCATTATTTTCACTTGACAGATAGTAAAACAAAAACTAAGCAGGTTTATCACCGTGAAAATACAGCGACAAACTATATTTTCACTGTAGTTCTATTCTATTCTATTGGCTGAATTTCAAAATTTGAAATCCACTGATTGGTTGTTAAGCAAGGAAATATATTGTCATAAACAATTTTCAATGTTGATATCGTTTCAAGCGTGAACTAAATACGGAATATTACCTATGAATTATTTCTAGAAAACTGAAATGAGACTCTAAAATCCTTTGTAAATGTTTGTTTTACATCCCACCTTGTTTCCAAATAGAATTACACTTCCAATATGGCGTAGGAGTATACAAGTCGTCAACGCGACCTTGGTTGTCAGGTAACTAAAAATATACTAATTTTTTACGTTAGTCTGCCATACAACCAACTTTATACCCGAAGCGCGACTGGAGTTGCTCATCGGACCAAAAACTGAACCAATTCCAACTAACGAATACATTCCGCTCCACATTTTGTAACCCATCTCTTTCGCGTTTTCCCCTCAGTTCTTCCAAATTATTAAACTGTTGTACATGGTCATAATCAAGTTGTTTCTCCTGGCTATAATACAGTTATTCCTCTGAAAAAGTAGTTGCTTTCCTCAATATCTCTCTATTCAGGTTGGCACTTGTTTCTAAAGAAATTAAACTTAAGATTTTCAAACTGTCTGTCTTCATGTTAGCTTTTGCCCGTGAATTCTTTAGCACTTTTCATTTCCGATTCTAAAGTTATGTTAGGATCATTCTAGTCCATTTTCCTTTACTATAAATACATTTTCTGTCAAACAATTTAGCAAACAATGGTTCTTGTCACTGAATTAAAAAATATATAATAAATTGGGTAAATAATTAGTATCTAAATTTGGCCTACACGTCCTCTGCAGTAAATATTTGAAGGAAGGTTACTTGTGAAAACGTTTTCAACTTAACTGAAAAATTACCTACTGCTTAGTTGAATCTCACAAGGTCGCTTCACTGTCGGGAAAACGTTTAAAATAACTAAAGTTATCACTTAAACGTTTTTAGAACGTTATTCCCATTCCCAGAATATTTACTACTTGTAGTCGGTTGTGTAAACGTTATGACAATGTCGTAGCTTGGCTGATGTCATGCTCAACGTTAAAACAACGTTGGCCGGTGGTTTAGAGAGCGTCGTTTCATAAATGACTAATTTCTACATTAACTACAACGTTAATTTTGGTGTATTATGTGGTTGTCGTCGCCAAAATGCTACTTGGGTTCAGGACACTTCATTTACCTGAGATTCTTGACTACATGGTTGGATTCTCCACTCACTATGATGACTAAGTCATCAGAATACTCTAAGCCGGCAAATTAATTGAGTGTGTTCATATGATATGATAATAAATAAACCGATTGATAAACTTGACGTTTCGTTCGCCATTGCCGTTTGCGTTCGCCATTCAGTCTCCAGTTCAATACACTGAAATGCCTAAAATCATTTATAAGCCGTTGACGTTCTGCATTCCGTCGGTGCCAACGTCAAGCCAACGGCGAGTGGAACGTCAAGTTTATGAATCGGCCTTAATACTCTCCTCTCAAATACTCATTGAATGAAGGAAGAATATAGTAGGAAAATGCACTTTGAGATTTCACCCGATGTTCCAGGGGCTCCAAATCCGACATGGGAAAGACCTCAATTCAGTTTTGGTTGGTTTCCGTATTTTACTGTCGTCTTCTTTGGTTGTCCAAGCATTTCAACTGCAACTGTGGCAGTCATCTTCAGTGACGTGGTCGAAGTACTCTTCTCGTCGTATCAACTGAAACTGAAGCTCTCGTTTCTGGCACTGGATTTATAGTGCTGATTTTGGGCGTACTTCATGTGACTACAGAAAACAGAAATAAACCGACATCAACACCCTAGTGAACAGAGCTTTGAGAATATGTGAACCAAAAGGCACATCGACGACGAAATAAAGCACCTGTGTTATAAGCGAACGGCTACAACAAAAAATACAATCGTTGCAACACGACCAAGAGAGAAGAAAAAGAATACCAGTGAAAAGCAACCCCAAGGCACTGTCCATCTGCCATACAAAGAAGGTGTCACCAACCGCATTGAAAAAATGCTGAAGAAAGAGAAAATTAACACCGTCTTCAAACCAATGAAGAAAATAATGGAATATCTGAGATCAGCCAAAGACAGCAGAGATCCGCTCAAATCAGCGGAAGTTTACAGGATTCCATGTAATTATACTAGGGTTTTTATAGGTCGAACGAAAGGCATTGGTACCCGCCTAGTTGAGCAAAAGCGAAGCTGTCGGTTGAGACAAACTGAGAGTAAGTCTACATTGTCTGACGGAGAACACAAGATTCTTTTCGAAAATACCGTCGAGGCTAGCAACGTCGAATAATTATTCGACAAGAATGTATTGAGAAGCCATAGAAATTCAAAAACACCAAGAGAACTGCAACAGAAAGGAACATATCTAACAAAAAGGCGCCAAAACGAAGCCATGTCACCCGAACCCACCATCACAGAAAGTGCTCGCAAAATCAGCACTATAAATGACATGCCAGAAACGATACCTCAAGAAGAGTATTTTCTTCGACTGCCCCACTGAAAATGACTGCCGCAGATTCAGTTGAAACGTTTGAGTATTTTTACCAAAGAAGACTACGGCAAAAACCCCGGAAACCATCCAAAACAGATATTTGTATATTCTACATATTGAAAAAAAAAAAATATAATGTATTGCGCTTACATACTGCAAGTTGTAACGTTCGGAGCCTGTTTAATAGAATTTGAGGCTCATTTGATATTGATAATACTTCATTTTTCGTCTGTGATATTAATATATAAGAGAACAATCATTCAGCTAATTTAGTACTATTATAACATTCTATTGTCTACTTACTGCTATTTTGATTTTTGTAACCGTTATTTTGAGAATCCTTATGATTAGCTGGAACACAAGATTTTGTGTTGCAGATATTAGAACAGCATTTTCTTCCAAAACATTGGCTATCATCTTTACATACTGGACTACAAGATGTCATACTACTTGATAACGGGCAATTTGCTGAAAAAAGAAAACGGAAATGTTATTAAACTCTCATCATATGGATCTACTAACAACTTTTGATCACGATATGTTATCCACATTTCCTTTGTTTTATTTCATAAATATTTTTGCAGATTGATTTACTTATAATAGCGTCTTTAATCTATCTAATCTTAAACATTTTCAGAAATAGAAAGAGAGACAAGTTTTGATTCATTTGAATGCGTAATAAGGTCAAAATCGTTAAAAACACATTTTTGCGAGAAAATTTATGATTTTTGGAGTTCTGTAACTGTAACACCCTCTATGTGTTATAATATACAGTGCGGCCTTTAATAGTCCCCCCTCGTCGTCTTAAATTTCCACAGATTTTATTATCTCCGCCACATGTGTCTATACACAACTAAAAAATTGCGTATACATTTTTTAGATTTTTTACCTTAAAAAATAAGAATAGTTGGCCCTGAAAATGAAGATCCATTCTTGAAATTTGGTGTTCTAATGGACTGTTTGGTTGCCTACCTGATGAAAAGGAAATTATTCCAATCGCGGTTGAAAAGGAAATGTTTTATTAGGGTGCTTCTATTTCAAAAAAGTACCACAATATGGCCATTTGAAATTTTTGAAAAGTTGAGTTCAGCACCCTCTGTATAATCTAAACTATTGACTCACATATATAGGTCTCTAGTTGTTTTCTCATTTCATACACTTACGTTTCGTATATACACCTTGAAAAATTACCTGAAATATTCTTGTTTGGTACATTGAGTTAGTTAATTAATGAGTTTTCGGTTCCTATATGAGAGTATAGAATATAAAATGTTAATTGGCAAGCATTAATAAAAACGTTTTCAACAAAACCCGATTGAACAAAATACGTGCAAAATGTAGGTATGGATACATAATATCTGTCACTACCTACTCTATTGGATAAGTACACGTTCTTGCTTCAGTAAATATTAAACAGTGTTATTCTTGTTTAAAAAAAAACTAAGATGAGTCAATTTTATTACATATCTCTTACTTTATAATTCTCATCTCTAAAAAGACAGCTCAAACCAACAAATAGTCTCGAGTGGTTATTCTGTATTTCTTCTCAAATAAACATTATCATTATTATTATTTTGGAAAGTATTATCAAATCAGGTTAGGTAAAAGCGATATCATTGAAGACTTACGATCCAATCCAATTGCCACACCAACACACATCATTACCAAACAACACAAAATGAGTTTCGCATCTGAAATGAATATAATTAAAATTCGCAATAATCCTATTAACCCAGATTAGTACATCATACCCATTATATATATATATATGACTTCTAATCAAATGAAACGTTTTCGCGAGCGCTGGTAAATTTTGACTGAATGCAAAAGGTTGTTCAAAGCCTCGAGATCACAGCATTATATGTAAGTAGGTCAATCATTTTAGCAAAACTGGGGAAAAAATAAAAAAGAAAGGAAACCTTCACGATAGTCGTTGTATTTCAATGCTCAATAAAACTATACAAATTTGCCTCCTCGAACAAACCAGGCAACATTGTTAAAAAAATATTATAATCCATTGTGGTTATTTATTTGTAGAGAAAAAATGCAAAAGACTCGCAAAATGGTGTAAACAAAGAAAATATCCGTTATCGTTTCCCAAGTTTTCAGCCATTTTCAAGTTTGGCATGGAAGTAAATAACTTATTTGTTCGGTGAGATTTTCGACACAGAGAGATAAACGTCTCTACGTTCGCTACTCTTAGATTTCTTCAACCAAGTTTTCAACAAACGTATGAATAACTAATTGGTTCAAAATTGCTTATGATCCATATTTACCAATGTTTGGCAAACTATTGAGCACTAAAACACAACTTTTGTAGATGTTTGCATTGTATTGCAATTTTTCCCAATTTTCGATTTTAAATGCTGAAATGATTGGCCTAATGTTATTATGTATAGGTACTTATGTGCTGTGGTAGGTGAAAATAAATGGGTTATTCCGTTCAGCCTGGGGCAATCATAAGCAGTGTTTACTAGTCTTTTAAGTACAACAGTTAACTTGGTCGTATTGTGGTTTCAAATTCCATATGTGTTATGAAAAACTACTTTAACAATGGAGATTAATCACTTAATGACGGAGAAATTAGTTCAGGACAGTCTGAAGGAATTTCCAACGAAATTTCCATGAAATTTGCTGCAACCGAGAATTTATATAACACTTAGGAATTTCCAAAAGAGATGTGCTGCAATGGATTCGAACTTCTCGTTGACAAGTTTAAACCATTTCTCAGATTTGAACAATCATGTGTAGCTATATATACTAACGAAATAATTCGTCATTATCAAATTTAATATTTTTCCTATAATATATACTACGGGATTGAAGTGATCCGTTCAATCCCGCGAGTTCAAGTTAATTTCAAGTTATAAAAAACAATGTGATAAATCATTAGGGTTGCTGCAACGACTTCTTTGGTTCCTTTCCAAACTTACCCCAAAGCCAATAACCATTCGTAGTTTGCCCACACTGAGATTTTTCTTCAACTTACTCATTTGTTCGTATTTCGTTCTGTCCTTCTGCCTGTCTTTAAAAAAGACTTGCAATTTATTTTTCAACCACTTGCTGGCATTCGATTGAGCTGCAATTTTGCAGACGTATTAAAAAAAAACCATTGACAATATAACAATTCAAAAAAAAGTAGCCCCTTGACCCCCCTGATTTCGGACGTCGGAAATTACAACAACAAAAATGTTAATCGGACGGTTCAGATCCTCTCCTTCTAGAAAAGAAATAAAAGAAACTCGCAAAAATAGAATCGGAAAACATAGATATAGTGAAATGTTATTGGAACAAATTTCACTCCCTGTTCCTCTGAAAGTCACATAGAGAACTCGTAGTAATTCGGAAAATTTTCCGATGGTTTCGGACGTTGAAAATTACGACAGAAAAAATGTCGATCGCCGGGGGGTTGGATCACCCTCTTTCTGAAAAAAATTGTAAAAATCCGCGAAAATAAAATCGGAAAAATCTGTAAAAATAATGAAAAAAATGGACCATTGAATAGTTTAAATATAAAAAAATTCACTCTTCTACCTCCCTCCTTCTCGAAGAAATTGTGAAAAATAAGGAACCACCGTATGATTCAAGCCGGTCCTGACGGAGCTCGTAAACATCACACAAATCACCGCTATTTATAGTCGATGATGTCACCATTCAACTTCGCCGCTGGTAATCTAGACAAGAGCATTCGAGAGCGACATCTAGTCGTGAATAGAAACTCCCGATCATTCGGGAGACCAGTTCAACACGTTATATAAAGAAATCTCCACGGCGAGACGGAAAGTTTTGAATCAGACGGAGTTTAGCTATTCTAATGATAGAGAGTGCAGTGAGTGGAATATTTAAATATTAATTGTAACCGAACTGTTAACATAAATTAGAGATTTTTTCTTGCATTCGACGTGTTGTCCAACTCGGCCTAACGGCCTCGCGGCCTCGCCGGACAATTTCACGTCGAGTGCAATAAACACTTACTTTTTGCTCTTGTTGCATAAAGAACTATTATATATATATATATATATATATATCCCTACGCTGGTATACTGAATGTATAACCAATGTCAATATAAGCACATCATTTCAACTTGAAAAAAATGGTAAATTCCTCAAATATCTCATTTAAAAAATGATCCACCGTTCTATAAATAAATACTCTTATTTAATTCATATTCGGTTCAATTGCACTGACGTTTCAGTAATGTATATTTATCCAACGTCATAAAAATGTCATTTCATTCGACTGCGCATTCACCTGAGGAATCATTTCTACATTTTGGCAACAAAACTGATTTGATATCTGCAACTTGCGCTTGTAATATTTTTTAAGTTCGCTCTAAAGTGACCTATGTTGATAATTTTCAATTTGCCCTAAATAATTCTCGGTATACCGTAATACGACCGAATATATACTCTTCGACAGTTTTTGTTGACACTGATAGTATTAAGTGATTTTCGATCGATGAAATTATTCGACGAGTTATTAGAAATCTACAAGTACGGTCCTGTCTGTTTCCCTACAAATATTTCTAAACCTGCCCTGACTTTTACTCCCGAATGGAGTCTTCAAGGTTACTCCCGACGACTTCATAAAATTGGACGAGTTTCCTGTGTGTTTATGTTTATTAAGCTGTGCAGTGTGCACTACACCTCACCTCGTCACCTCGTAACAAACGAAAGGAAAGCACCTATTGTTTTTTGTTTTGATTTTATCAGTTTTTCTGGTTTTTCCCCTTCTGTCTATTGTAATTTTAAACTTTGAAATTTGAATGATATATTTGTTTATTCATAAACTGCTGATAGTCGAAAACAATATCCTATCGTTCAAAATTATTTGTGTCCATTGCCAGTTATTGAAAGTTTGGTTATAAGTTGTGATTGAAATTTATCTACTGATAAACCTGATACAGATTTAATAACTTAATTCGAAATGCTGCATGATGGAGGTAAGGACTTTTATTTCAACTCTTTTAAAATGACTACTTTTCATTATGAATTTTTAATAAAATATACCATAATGTAGTTATAAAAATGGTGGGCAAACATTAGTATTTTACAATTCAACTCATAAAAGTAGATATTCTATTGACTTGTTCCTTCCTAAACGTTCATTTACTCATTACAAAACTCTGGCCGTGGCATTTAAAATCTGCAAGGTATTTGATTGAGTTTTTCTGCAAGGATTCACTGCAGAGCTTCCATCTTACTCTAGCTTGCCCCTTCAGACGTCATAGAAATTGTGATTCACTGTCGTTCAGCTCATAGAGGATTACATATGCCTTTCCGCTCACAAGCGATTTTGATGAAATCGGGGAAACACGAGAATAGTTGTACGTGCCTGTATACTTTGCTATGAAATCTTCTCTAGGATAGATCTCTCATGAGGTGGTCGATGGATATTCATCTAACACCCTAGCCATAGATGCTGATGGCTCATAGGGATCACTTCTAGTACTGACGCTTCATCCAATTCACATTGATAATATGATGTGGTCCATGTCCAGGTGATAGTCCTGCTTCTTCCTGGATTTCGGACATCAGCTCATGAAACCAGAAATGAAGAGGAATGTATATGTTATATGAAGTGTATTGATAAAAATTGAGAAGATCTATTCTGTGGAAAAATAAAAAAGTGCACATCAATTATTAATATCAAAATTTTCAAGTCATCATTGAAAAGCATATTCATCTTAGGCCATTATGATTTATATATTTCATAGGGAAGCTTGTTTCCTTTTCCCAACGTATTCTGTCTTATTTATGTGTGCTTTACTTTTTACTTGATAGTTTTTCTTTCTCTGTTACATATCTCAGTGACTATTTCACTCAATTCTCACATAATCTAACCAATCGCCAACCAAAGACAACTTACTTCTTTGATTGACGACTTGTTTATTTTGTGGAAATTCATGTTCACTAAGGATACACTAAAAACAATTTTGTCTATTTTCCACGATAATTTTATATTTGTTGACTAGTTTCGGTCATTACACCATTTTCAAAACTAACTAGATTACATCCAAATCTGAATATTTATACCTACCTTGCCTAACCTAGGTTATACCTTAATTACTTAGTAGCGGTATATCGATTCTCAGAATCAATATTAATAATAAATGAACACAAACAATTAATTTGATAATGCAGGTATTTGGGAATTGGGTTATAGGTTCAGGAGAGGGCTATTGTTTAAATCGAGTTGTTCGTTGAGGATAATAGAATTGGGATTTTTTTTGACTTGTTTTTTTCCATAGATTCCAACAAACTCATCATCTTCCCTTTTTCGCATGTGTGGAGAATTTTTAAATTATCTTTATCTATTTTATGTTTAGAATTTTGAAGATGATCATACATTAATGATTTTTTATCCAAAATGACATGTTCATGGTACCTTATATCAAAATTTCTACCAGTTTAACCGGTATATATGGCGGGGCATTCACCACATTCTAGTCGATATATACCAGATCTCTTCATTTTGTCTAATTTAGGTGTGGCATTGAATATTCTGTTTCCTAAATTCCCGTTGGTTTTATAGGATGTTTGTAGATTGAATTTTGAAAGATAATTTTTAATATTCTCGGAGATTAGAATCAATTATGCAGGTAGAATTTTGTTGAAAATTTGTCTGTTTGTCCTAATCTACAGTTTCTCTGATGTTCCGTCAACCTTGTATTCACGGATATTTTCCGATAGAAACTTTTTCGCAAGTGCATGAAATGCGACATACCCCCCCCCCCCCCCCAGTTGAAGTTAGGATAGTGATAACTTCGGACGCAAAAGCCTAGCCGTTATTTAATTAGTTCAATGGCGTGGTTTTATGGATGTTTCAACCTGCCACAGTCTGAAAATAAAAAAATTGTAAATTCTAGGAAAGTATACAAGTGTAGAAGGGCAAATGAATTGATTTTTCCTGATAACTTACTAGGTTCCCAATCACAAGACAGTTATTTTGAATGAAATCATTAAATTTCGTCATAAATTAATCATCCCATTCTGAGTTTGCCTACAGTGGCTTTCAGTGTCTCACTTATTTTTTAAAGGCTTTGTCTAACTCAATGATTTGCTCAACATATTAAAATCCCCTTCATTATTTGAAACGTTCAGGATAGAATTAATAAAATATATTCATAAAGGAGCTTCATTTGATTTAATTTATAAATATCTTCATTTGTGTTTATGTATATTTTTTTAGTGTATATGTTTGTGTATACATATACAATGTGACCCATTTAAGATGGAAGCACCCTTATAAAACTTACATTTTTCAACCGATTGGAATGATTTTTCTTTTCGTAAGGTAGACATTCAAATGGTCTACTAGGACACCAAATTTCATGAATAAATCTCCATTTTCAGGGTCAACTATCCTTATTTTTCAAGGTCAAAAGTCTAAAAATTTACTAAGGATTTTTTTAGAAAAAATCTGACTACTCCACTGGATTCGCGACATTTTCAAATAGTTCATATGTAAATCACGTTGGAATGCGTCAATCAATGAAAAGAGTTATAAGAGGCCAAAATTAGAAAAATATGCTGTTTAATTAATCCACCAATTTAAGTTCAGAACATTTATCAAAATTCGGAATACACCACTGTATTCAGGAAGTCTCAAAGTCACTGGGCAGAATAAGATCGAAATATGTTTATAACTAAGTAAATCATAAGATAATAAAATTTGAAAAATATGTTGATGGAATTTTAGGAAAATGTAATTTTGACTCATAATTTTTTATGTATTCTATTTATCAATAGATTTCGATTAAATTTTGGCCAGTGATATTTCGAGACTTCCTAAATACAGTGGTGTATTCCGAATTTTGATAAAAGTTCTGAAAATGAATTGGTGAGTTAATTAAACAGCATATTTTTCAAATTTCGTCCCCCTATAACTTTTTTATTGATTGATGCATGATACATATGAACGATTTGAAAATGTCACGAATCCAGTGGTGTAGTCAGATTTTTTCAAAAAAAGTCGCAAGTAATATTTTTAGATTTTTTACTTTGAAAAATAAAAATAGGCCCTGAATATTGAGATTTTTTCATGAAATTTGATGTCCTAGTAGACTTTTTGAATGTCTACCTAACGGAAAAAAATCATTCAAATAGGTTGAAAAATGTAAGTTTTATAGGGGTGCTTCCATCTTAAATGGGTCACAACTGTATTATTTATGTATCTCTATTTGTTTGTAGGAATTTTTTAAAATTATCTAACTTATGTGTAGGATTTCTAGTTCAATTCAGTAAATTATTATTATATTATATCTGAAAAAAAAAAACTAAAAAATTCTTTCATTAAAAAAAAACTTATTTCATAAATAAATAGATATTTATTACAAAAGGGGTAAATATTAGATGTTAGCTCGAGGTTGTGTGGTATCCCGACGCGAAGCGAAGCGTAGGGAGACAAAAAACCGAGAGCTAAAGTCTAATATTTTTTCCGTGTTTAATACAGTACTTATTTACTTCGGTGACGGAAAAAACGACGATTTAATCAAATATCTATCTTTACCTATGTGTATACAGTATCAGAAAGTTTTCATCTTGGGTATAGTGGTTTCATGAGAGCGTAAAGAATAGCTTGCTAAATGTTGAGAGACCATTACAATTTCTCCTCGACTCGCTCAAGGAAGGGATATCGACGTATGCTGTGTGCGCTTTGCATTGCGACGTGGTCCGTTAATGCGTCGGGTGGGGTAACAGGAGAGGCACACAATATTATTGCGTTCCTTGTTGCTCGCGTAGATTTCTGTCTATATTCCAGATAAATTGTTTCCGATACTGTATATATCTGAGAAAATAGTACTCAATCTATTCGGCAAAAAAGTAATTTCATAAAATTGTATTACCTGTCAACAGAGATAAAATGTCAAACCACAAAAAGATAATGGATTTTTTTAGTTTGTTCCCAACTAATAGTGCAAAAACAACTGGATCCACTATTGCTGTCGCAATGGTTCATATCTTACAACTTCTTTCAATTATTCACAACTATTTAAAGTTTAAGAGTCATAACAACAAAAACATAATTTATTTGGCAGAAATATATACCGCCATCTTGAAGTTATGAATTTTAACAAAACATTCATGATCGTCGACCCCGAATAATACACCCATATACCAAATTGGAAGATAATCGGACCATAATTACAAAACTCGTTCGCCATTTTGGTTTTATAATCTTCGACCTCGAAAACCACTACATACCAAGTTTAAATAGAATCGAAGCATAATAACAAGAATGCTCCATCATTTTGAATTTATGAATTTTGACAAAACAATTCTTAATCTCCGATCCCGAAAACCCCCAAATACCTACCAATTTTTAATCGACTCGTACCATAATCACAAAACTATCTTGGATCCGCCAATTATTTATAAATTTTGACAATTTCATAATCTCCAACCCTGATAAACTATAACTACCAGTTTTGAATTGAATCGAACCATAATCACAACATTCGCTCGCCATCTTGTATCCGCCGTCTTGAATTTATTAATTTTGAAAAAAAAATATCATGTCTCACGTCAAAAACACCCACATTCCAATTTTGAATGAAATCGTACTATAATCATAGTATGTCCGCCATTTCGTTTTGTTTCTCAACAAAAATTCCATCATGCATTTTCACCGGGATTATGAACACCCGCCTAAATTCAACGACTAGAAAGGGGCCAATTTTAACTTGCAAGATTTGATTACCGACAGATAACGGGTGAACTAAATAAAAGCTTGTAAAAAGTTATACAAAAATTAAGTTGTAAG
This sequence comes from Chrysolina haemoptera, assembly GCA_958298965.1. Classification (NCBI taxonomy): domain Eukaryota; kingdom Metazoa; phylum Arthropoda; class Insecta; order Coleoptera; family Chrysomelidae; genus Chrysolina; species Chrysolina haemoptera. The sequence goes on along the minus strand of OY282591.1, from coordinate 19,641,152 downwards.
ATATGGACCATTGCAACAGCAAGAGCCATAGTAAAAATAAGTTTTTAAATTTTGCATCAGCATTCGGGAACAAATCTAAAATAGTATCTCATGATACAAGTTATACAAGAAGATACAAGAATTTCATATACTTTTTGATATTTTGCATTTATTTGTACTTTTTTGTGAAAAAAAAATTGATTTAATAACAATAAAAAAATATCAGGAACATTTGGTTGGTAACACTGAGAAAATATTTAAAATTTGACATGCGGTCAGATTATTATTAAAATATTTGAATTTTGAACATCAACAGGAATCAGTAAATATTCTTTTTAAAAATGAATGAGGAGTAAAACTTGAGTTGCACCCCTCCTGAAATAAGAGTGTTTGCTCAAAAGGCTCTGAATGATTTGTTGCCCGACATATCTCGTACAGGTTACGAAAAGGAATTTCACAATTTTGAAGTATGGTGTCAAACTTAATAAGGTTCAAACAATAACAGAAAACGGCATGCTGGCCTATTTTGAATTGCAAAGCAGAAAGAAAAAATTATCAACTCTTTGGTCACTATAGTCAATGTTGAATATTTACAAGAATACAGACATCTCAAAATATGCCAAACTACAAGCTTTTTTAAAAATATTATCAAGGGTAATATAATAAGTGGTATGATTATTACCGATAATTTTTTGGAATATGAATGAATTGCAATCCCAAAGCTGAAAATATTTTCTTGCATTGGGATTGCCAATGAATTGATATTCCAAAAAATTATAGGTTTTTAATCATACCAGGAATTATATTTAGGACGACAATATATCGATTTGAAATAAAGAAAAATCGTGTCACCTGGTAATTGATGCTTTACTTCTAGCCGTATTCAACGGAATACTCTTTTCCACGGCCTCATCTATGATACCAATGGACATTTGTCCCCAACGATCGCTCATATTGATAAATAAAGATAACTAGTCAAAACACATAAATTTGACGTTTATAATTTAAATCATTATTTTCACTTGACAGATAGTAAAACAAAAACCGTGAAAATACAGCGACAAGCTATATTTTCACTGTAGTTCCGATTTTGTTGGCTGAATTTCAAAATTTGAAATCCACTGATTGGTTGTTAAGCAAGGAAATATATTGTCACAAAGATATCAACCTAAGAAATCAAAATTTCTAGATTCTCACAACATCAATTGTTTCATCACCAAATAACAATATCATGACAGTTAAAACAATTATGTAAATAATTAGACACTTGAGCATGATTTGGTAACTCCAGCCCAAACCCCACCATATATAAATGCTCAAGCTAACAGTAATGTAATAGTTAAAGTATATAGTAATTGCACTATTCAAGAAAATAATAATTGATTGTTCTTTATACTGACAATTTCTGATAATTTCATTGTAAAACTTGAATTAAAACTGAAAACATTGTGTGTTCATGTTGTGGCCATAACTTTCGTCTGACATGAAAAATGAGAAATAAAAATTCCCAATTTTTTTTTACCACTTATTTGTAACACTTGCGTTACTGTGATTTCGTCAAACGTTATCAAACGATATTTCAAACTGATTTGTTTGTAATATAGTTTGATAAAGTCCTTATAGGGAAACTGCAGTACATAACGCAAGTGTTACAAATATGAAGTGGTAAAAAAACATGGGAATTTTTATTTCCCATTTTTCATGATGATCTCCTACCACCAACCATCAATTTATTTCGCCTGAAAATTTTATGTTACAAACATCGAAAAAATAAAAAAGGCGAATCAAAACGGGGCTACAAAAAAAAAAATATTTTCATTCTACACTTGTACACTGTTATAGATTTCCTTGAATTTACATTGTTTTACTTTTCAGAATTGAACTACAATGACCTTTTGCAAAAAGGGCCCATGGGAGCCTATTTAACTGGCTGCAGTAGCAGCGTTCCCACAACTACTACTCATTATGAATTTGAAAGTAGGTGGGTTGACTGTTTTGAAGCATGAAAAAAAAAAATGCAAATTAGCTTTTGGTGTAAAATTGGTGTAATTCAAATTTGCTTTCCTTTTTATTCAAACCTAACATGTCATTCTATTGGAATATACCAGACACCCCATTTAAAATAAAGGTATAAATAAATCTCTAAAATATGTTGCACATAGACATTTAAGACAATCGAGAAAACTTATCATATCTGAAAGTAAAGTAGTCCTATTCTTGCTGTGCGAGGAGTTTTTGTAACTTCTCTGAATCGCCTCAGACATGTTGTAATTAATTTTATGATAATTAAACATTTCAATGTTGTTGTAAAAGTCTCTCACAATACTGTTTGTAGTTGGTCTTGGAAATCTGCTTTCGATCATAAGATTTTGCACACTTTTAGGTCTATAAAAAAGAAACATTTTCCCAAAATTTCAACTTCCAAACCATTCCGGAACATCTTCAAATAATTACTTTTAGAGTAGAGTTTGTGAAGGCAAAAAATAACAAAATAGACATTTTTGGCAATAAAACGTATGTGTTTGTTCTGGGTTTCAATTGCCACTTTGAATTTTTGAAAATAATTGATAAGAACATATTATAGAAGATAACTTATTTTACATTGAAAATAATTTAAATGTACTACTACATTACTCATTTCTAAACATACCCCCCTTTTGCTGTTGTATACAGAATTGAAAGACATTTCGAGTGAAGTATCACTCGACCCCCTTTGATCCATGACACCATAACAAAAAAGAATTTAAAAAAAGGAGTTCGTTCAAAAGTCAACACAGGGTTACTTTATGGACAGACTGTATATACAAACATCTAGAAAAAATCCTTGATAATGAGTTTATATTCCCTTTTGATGCTGTCAGCCATTCGGCTTGCTATTACCAGGGCTTGAAGTTCCAAAAGCAGTATAGACATAGGACGTAAAGGAGCAACTTGAGTTTTTGACATAACAAAGGATACGAGGACTTTCTCACCATCATCAAAACAAAAATATCCTACAGATTCAAAAACTTGTTCTACAGCATCAGCAAGGGTTATAACATCGCGGAATTTTCAGTTGTACGTTTTTCATACTTTTAACCAATTTAAACATTTCTCTTGTATTTTTCCTGAAATTTCGTAGTCCCAATATTCCACTCCTTCAAATATCCTGTAGAGGTATTTTCCTCTTAACCGAATAAAAAAAAAACAACAAAGTAGAGAGATAAAAAAACAACAAAGTAGAGAGAGGTATATTTGTCTCACCTCCACCGAGTGGTTGCACTACGAATTTTACCCATAAATCTTACACTTAATATTTTTTTCAGGAAAATCAAGAAGCTCTGTTCAGGCTGGCTTTGCAAAGGCATGGGCTCAATTTTTCAGAGTCAGAAAGTGACTCCGATGATGGTTATGCAGAATTTGACTACACTCATGAACAGAATAAACCACCACCACTTGATCCAGAGTTCATAAGGAAGAACCTTATTGTTATTCATCCCAAGAAAATTGAAAATGTGTGGGCAAAACGTATGGAAGCCTATTCGAAAAAAACGGAAAACCTTGCGGTAGACTCAGTTCTTTGTCCAGTTACCAACCATGCGTTTGTACCAGATGTTGAAAATAGTTCTGGAATAAGTGAAAAGAAAGTTACCAATCAGAAACTTGAAATTACAGAGAACGATTCCACAGATACTCAAGTGGTGAAGGCTGAAATAAAATATGTATGTCCCAAAAGCCATTTACAGCATGACTCTTTTACAGAAACCAGTACCCAGGGTCAATCTAGTTTGGAAATAATTAACAATTCAGTAGCAAATAAGTCATTGGTGGCGGAAATTGGGAAACTACCCCGAAAAAAGAAAAAGAAAAAAAACAAGAAGAAAAGATCTGCAAGTAAAAAAAGGAAGTCACATAGTTTTGTTAAGGGGATTGATAGTTCTGCATCAACTAAAGTTGATGCAGGGGTTACTCATTTAGAAAATGTGTATGTTCATTATGCTCTTCCAGAAATAAAAGCCAGCGAGAATTATAACTATCAATCGAATGTGTTGTCTCCAGAAATCTACTGTGACACGGACAAAATTGAGAGTGATGATGCAAGGAGAAAAAATAATTTTGTGCCATTAGATACCACCAATGCGGTTGATGAAAATAATGAATTTACAAAGACAAACAGCATAAAAGAAGAAAGTGTACATGAAGAAAAAACTGCTACCAAATCGAATTTATATGGAAACCTACAAGAGCAAAGTAATTGTAGGAAAGAGGTAAGTTCTACAGGTCAGATAAATGGTATTAGGAAGAAAAAAGTTAAATTTGTACCATTAAATCTAGAAGCTTTGATAGATGGCACATTTCCCATAACAACACAAACAACTATTCATAATCAACAATACCAACCAAAAAGCAAGAAATCAAAAGGAGTAACAAAAAAGAAAAATTTGCATCATAATAACATATCAAAAATGGATAATAACGTTAACAGCTATGAACAGCTTGCCATATCTCCATTGGTTAACACCAATGGGGAATTCTATAGAAATTTTCCACAGTTGAATACTACTTTGGGTAATAAGGGTAATGAGATTACAAAGATAAATGAGACAAAACAAAAGAATACCTATGAAGAAAAAAGTACCTTGAAATTGGATTCATATGAGAGTGTCAATCTGCAGGATCAAACTAATTATTGCCAAAAAAAGCTGAGTTCTTCAAAAACTAAGGTAAGCTGCAAGGAAAAGAAAAACACTGAATTCGTAGCATTCACTTCACTGGATGAAACATATTCTACCATCCCACCAGTTTCTCATACACAACTGAACTCATTGAACAGACCAACATCTAACAGAGAACCAAGTCCTGAGAAGACTGCAACAGTTACTAAGAAGGAGACAAATTCTGCAAAAACTAAGGTAAGCTACAAGGAAAAGGAAAACGCTAAATTCGTAGCATCCAATTCACTGGATGAAATGTTTTCTACCATCCCACCTGTTTCTTATACACAACAGAACTCATTGAACAGACCAACATCTAACAAAGAACCAAGTCCTGAGAAGACTGCACCAGATCCTAACAAGAAGACAAATTCAGCAAAGACTGAGGCAAGCTTTAAGGAAAAGAAAACAACTGAATTTGTAGCATCCAATTTATTGGACGAAACATTTTCTATCTTCCCACAAATTCCTCATACACAACTGACCTCGTTGAACAGACCAACATCTAACAGAGAACCAAGTCCTGAGAAGACTGCAACAGTTACTAAGAAGGAGACAAATTCTGCAAAAACTAAGGTAAGCTACCAGGAAAAGGAAAACGCTAAATTCGTAGCATCCAATTCACTGGATGAAATGTTTTCTACCATCCCACCTGTTTCTTATACACAACAGAACTCGTTGAACAGACCAACATCTAACAAAGAACCAAGTCCTGAGAAGACTGCACCAGATCCTAACAAGAAGACAAATTCAGCAAAAACTGAGGCAAGCTATAAGGAAAAGAAAACAACTGAATTTGTAGCATCCAATTTATTGGACAAAACATTTTCTATCGTCCCACAAATTCCTCATACACAACTGACCTCATTGAACAGACTAACATCTAACAAAGAACCAAGTCCTGAAAAGACTGCAACAGATACTAAGAAGACAAATTCTGCCAAAAATGAGACAAGCTACAAGAAAAAGACAAGAACTGAATTCGTAGCATCCAATTTACTGGATGAAACGTTTTTTATCATCCCACCAGTTTCTCATACACAACAGAACTCATTGAACCAACCAACATCCAATGAAAAACCAAGTCCTGGGAAGATTGTAACAGGTACTAAGAAAAAGGCAAAAATTAAACTTGGGCCTTGTAGTACACCAAATGAAACAGATGCTGAACTTTCGCAGAATCAACAGATAATTCAGAAGAAGACACCTACAGATAAAATCAAAACCACTGAAAAGAAGATTGGAAAGAGAGAGATCACCAAACATTGTCTTTCATATAATCAAGGATTTAGTTCCCTTTTACCTTACTCTGGTGATATTGACAAAATAACTGAAATTCCACCCTATGGTCAGAAAAACATCCGTCCAACTGGGGCAGGTGTGGCTTTCAGTACATTTGATGAGGAAATGAAAAAACTTGAAAGTATTTTCCTGTATGTACTCAGTCATCAACAAAACATTATTACTAATAACAAAGAAATTACAAGTGGAAGTGACAATGAGTTTTTGGTGACTGGTGCTAGGAAGAAAAATAAAAAGAAAGGAAAAGTGTCACGTTTGAAAAGAAATCACACTAACCATGACAAAAACATTGTTTGTTCATTAAAGTATGGTTTTTTTGAAAGCCATTTGGGAATCTTGAACCAAAATATTTCTTGTTCTTTTGATGGAAATGTAAAAGAATATGGAGATAAAACATATCGAAAGGAAGGACCCTATTATGATAAAAATATCATTGGAGCTTTTATCAAATTTGACACTGGCAAGTATACAAATTCAGAAATGACCTGTCTGTTCCCTTCTGTTACAGAACTTGAGATAAGTTTTTCTGGAATAGAAAGGCAGAATGAAGAAATTCATAAATTCGGATGTAGACCAAAGATTTCATGGACTGATTTGAATTACTTTAAAAATATTCAGTATGGATTAGAAATAAATGTATATAGTGGCAGCATTTTGAAGGCACATAATTTAAATGAACTTGATAGTTATGTAGATATGAGCATGAATTTTATTTATAATACCGATGGACTGGAAAGTTTATATAGGGTTGAGAAACGGATAAGTGTCTTAGTGCAACCATTCCATGATTACTCATTGAAAGGAGATGCTAAAACAGATCACTGTATTATGAAGGAATTTATGTTCCATGAACCAACCAAAGAAACAAGAAGTCAGAGAGACACACTGACTGAAAGTAATGAAGAGGAAATGTTACATTGCACACTTGAATGTGAAGAAACAAATAGTGCTTCTGTTACTGATATCTCAGATCATTATGAGATTCCATATATCAATGGAAGATATTCTGATGCTGAATTGATGAAAACACTTTCTGATCCAATAAAAAACGAATACAAGCAGGAAACCACCAGAACAGTGATAGAAACTTCCAAAGTGCCTTATCCTTTTACAAAAATCGTCCGTTTGATATTTTTTTGTGTTTTATTACATTTGGTGTTATCTTTCATGAATTGGGTGATTGATAATTATTTGCCTCTAACGTTATTTTTTATCTGTATTATAATATTGAATATTGGTAACTAATATGAAATATGTAAATTTAAAATTTTGTTATTCTCAAAATATAATCATTTTAAAACAGGACGAAATTATAATTTAAAATTTTTATTGTAGTTTGTTGAATTTTTTAAAATTTTTGTTATTGATCAAGACTTTTGTAAAAATACTTGATGGCTGTGAGACATAACTCAAATAAAATTTAGTTTTAAATTTTAAGATGATATATTTTGTTTATGTCAAAGGACCAACTCCTCTATTTTCACTACTCCTCTATTTTTTGTAACTCTGCTGCAGTAGAAGTATGTAATGGGTTGAATATTATGATATACTTTTTCAGCTTATTCTTGTTTTTTTCAGGGTACTTATTATGACCGCTTCCATATAGGGGGGTATTGAAATCTGTTATGATGGATATATCGACTATTTTTCAATGTTGATAATAAAAATATTGAAAATTATTACTATTCAAATGTCCATTATTGTCCTTATTAATCTCCATGTTCCATGTGATTTTTTCAATATCCATGTTATTCTCATCATATTGTCACATTGATTATTACCAGGAATGGTTCCTTTCAAATTTTAATTTGAACATGTCCTCAACAATTTTGATATTTTCCAGTGTTGAGATAAATATGGAACTCTTTTCATAAGTTTATAAGGACCTGAATACGAGTCCAAAACTATCAGTGTATTTGTTGGAAGTGTAAATGGAATAATCAATTTTCAGAAGAAATTCATTTGTTTCTGTATTTATTTACATTAAGTACCTGTAAATTCCAAGCGCAGGCGCAGTATGAATTTTTCACCATTCGAAATTCAACATTTACGTTCACCTCTTGGCTCTGTTAATTTCGAACATCTAGTCTCTTTTATCAAATTGGTAAAAAAATATCATGGTAGGTATTTTTTCTGAAAATTCTAGAAAAATCTTCTGAGCAGAAGATGTCGTTTTCAACTGATAAAATAGTAGGTTATATAACCACTGAAAAAAAGTATGTTATGAAGTAATGAACATTTATGATATTGCTGAGGACTAAAATGGTTATTTATTATACAAGTGTAAAAGTCGCATTTTATTTTGTGTGGGGGGAATATTGCGAAACGCGCGTCAGTGAGCAGAGCAACTCCACGAACAAAGTGAAATCACTTTTACCAAATGTATCATACAATATTTTTTGACACGGAAGTACAATTAAAAATCTTCAAACGAAATATCATTGTACTTGGTATTACTATTTTAGTTTTCAAACTGGTGATTCATTTTTCGCACTGGTGATTCACTTTTAGCACTGGTGATTCACTTTTCGCTCTGTTGATTCACTTTTCGCACTGGTGATTCACTTTTAGCACTGGTGATTCACTTTTGGCACTGGTGATTCACTTTTCGCATTGTTTTTTTTTCACATTGAAACGACAACTGAAAAATAGCATATTTCCATATTTCAGTCGTCAGTGTCGAAATATGGATTCGATTGTATTAGGCAGCATCTCAAGGGATTGAATATTAAGTAGGTTTGTTGTGTTCATTTCATATGAATAAACTGCCACAAAAAGTAGGTTGTACTTCAAGGGAGGAAAGTGCATCTCAACTGCTTTTGTTTAAAACGGACTTATACCTACTTGTATGATAGAAAATATACAAAATTAATTCATATCCATCTAAATTACTCTGATGGCATAGTGGTAAGCGACGCTGATTAGTAAACTAAAGGTACCGGGTTGGGTTCGATCGCGGCAATCGTTCAGTTATTTTCCTTTTTTTTTCTTCTGTTAGAGATATCAATTATTGGATTTTTGGTTAGTTTATCCATTTGGGATTGAGATTCAGTGTTAATTTTCTCATAGGCAATATTATGTGCCTATTTTGAATGAATTTGAATCGTTTTTTCTCCCTAGGGAGGAAAAAAGGAAATTTTTCAGTGATTCATAAAAAATGGTGATCAGCACAACATAACCCCCTACACCAAATTTCAATATACTTGAATCATAGGTCTAAAAACTTGTTAGCTGTCTTGAATTATTTGACTTAGACCATATGAATGCTTTATTTCTAATCGCCGAAAACCCTAAATTCAAATCATACGAAAGCGTAGAAGGGCCACAAAATTTTTTTATTTTTATTTTAAAGATTTTTCAGACTTAGATCTCGGAAATCCGACTTGCATCTCGGAATTCCGACTTGCATCTCGGAATTCCGACTTAGATATCGGAATTCCGACTTGGATCTGGAAATTCCGACTTGCATCTCGGAATTCCGACTTGCATCTCGGAATTCCGACTTGCATCTCGGAATTCCGACTTGCATCTCGGAATTCTGACTTCGATCTCGGAATTCCGACTTAGATCTCGGAATTCCGACTTGCATCTCGGAATTTTGATTTGACACTTCAGACAAGGCAGATAAAACATAACATAACCTCACTCTTGTTTTACATTGTTTTTCTCATTTCGTCCGTGATTTATTATTTATTTTCTCCATAAACATTATAGTTTCAAAAGTTTTCCAACTAGTTTGAACGTGAAACATCTGTCTTCTGTTATAAAGGACCTTACTGAATTCAAAATGAGTGAAGTATGAACATTGATATAGTTGTTTTTCGAATATTATTTTTTGTAAGTAATGCTTTTTTATTCCAGTAATCGACTCTCCGTTGTACAATGTTTTAAAAATATAACTTGGTTCTAATATTGCTTCACGTAAACGGTAGAGAAGGAAAAGATTATTGGTAACCACTTGATTTTGTGTGAATCTACCAAATTAGTTGACATTTCTGCATTGTGCTACAAGTGTCCTGTATAACTGCTGCACGCTGCACCACACATAATTTAAGGAAGCATCGAACTAATATACGCCCAAATAATAGGAAATTTTGTTGAAGAAATCTTTTATTGTTTCATCTCTACTAATCCATGGATTGGGTATTCTCTAGATGTAGTAATTATAGACAATTGCATTTCTTCAAAAGTTTTAGAAAATCAAGTGCCCCTTTATAGGTAAAGTTTTTCATTTCTTTCTTTTATTTTTCTTACAAAAAATTGTTGCAGGTAAATCAAAACCAATTATGGAATGTCTAAAAACGTTAAAATTTGTTGACGTGGGCCAACCGATGGGATGTGAGAAAAACCACACGTATTATGCCCAAATTCAAGTAGGAATGGCATCTGAATCTGGAAGAGTAAGATTTTGTAATGTATGCTTCTGTTGATGATTCAATTTACACAATTGATGTTAAATATATGACCGACTATGAATATTGTAGAATGTAAATAAAAACTTTGAAAAAAAAAACTTTTTTGAGCATATGCTCCATGAAATATGAGAATTCACTCAATTTATTTTCCATGAACAATTTACAATGAATCAGAAAAAGTGCAAATCTCATTTAATATGAAATAACGAAATCATAGTTTTGGCAGGCAGCTAGCTATTCATGAACCTATTGGCTTAAATTCATGACGATAAATTGGCAATGGCACAAGCTATAGTTACAATATCCTCCGATATGCTTACTGAGGGCCACTGTAGTTTACCACTAAGAAATGAAAATTGTTTGATTTGCTTGTTCAATATGAACTCCCAGCAGCTACCACAGTGGCATTCAGTTGAGATTGTAACATTTTACATAAAGCTACTGGAGCAATCAGTTTATCTTGTTGCCTATATAATTTCTTCACTGCACTCCTTTAATTCTGGGTTGTTGCTATTTTCATAAAAACTACACGACAGGACATTTTGTTGAAAGTTGCAGACAAATTTGACGTAGTATAACATATAACATGAAGAAAAGTTACATCCAAAAGCTGTTTATTTTAATACATTCCCACTCAAGTCTCTTCGCTCTACTACTAAAAATATTCTGAATCATCCACTATTTTAGAAATTGAGAGAAGTTATTAGTATTACAGTTTGCTTTAAACCTGATCGGTCATGTCCTGAAAATTTTCACGTGCATTCATCTCATTTTAACTTTTATTACATCATGTTATAGTACCTTTATAATCTTGTTTTGTGAAATGTACAGAACATATCCGCATGCTAGGGCTGTGATTTTTTTGAATTTTGATTTTTGTTTGCCAAGTCTTAAGTCATATTCACCTCTTCTTGAACCCCAAATAATGTAGTTTCAAGCTTTTTGTTTTTGGTAGGAAACAGATGACAGTTTTTAAAATCCAACAAAACCAAACCCTATCGAAATATAGCGAGAATGGTTTGTTTACAAATCTATCTGCTTTGTTGAAATTTCAAATATCCCGTCAGATGTCGTATCGCCTATATAAATCAAAATTCCGAAATCCAAGTCAGAATTTCAAGATTCAAGTCGGAATTCCGAGGTGCAAGTCGGAATTCCGAGATCTAAGTCGGAAAAATGCTTTGGTAGGATCATACCTATATTCTTGTGGTTTGTGTCTTCAACAGTTTATTCATGTATTGCGGGTTTACGACGACAGAAAACAAACTTCTTGCTTTTTATAAATCGCTGACGTTTAGATCTCTACTTCAAATCTTTCTTGATTTTAATAGGTCTTGAGAAATAATAATAATAGAGCGTCCTAAACCCGCTATACTTATAACAATCGGTTGTAAAAGAATCGGACCACAAATATTCTCCGTCATTTTGAATTTTTGATTTTGAATAAAAACAAATAATTTCTGACCCCGTGTAGAGAACACTAAATTCAAATTGAATTGTACCATAAATTACAAAACTTGTCAGTCATGACATTTTCATTAAAAATACCTAACTCACAATTCATTGTTTAATTAAGTAAACCCGCGGCCACTGTAGAAAATAGGCAAAAACACACGATACAGTAAATAGCAGTTTTCGTAAACAAAACGCAAAGTTTGAATACCTTTATCTCGGTAACGGCTCAATCGATTTGGGAGAAATTTTGTATGTAGATATAGGGTTTTCCTTTTTAACTTTATCTATATAGGCGCTTTTCTTGGAAAAACGCGATTTTACTGATGGTAATGATCATGATAATTTTTGGATCTCTAAAACGGCTTCAAAGATTTGGATCAAATTTTGTATTTAGATAAGGTATTGCTACTTAAGTTCATTTATATAGGCGCTTGTTATGAAAAAATGTGATTTTACTCATAATAATAATAATAATAATAATATGAATTTTTGGATCTCAGAAACGGCTCTAATGATTTGGATCAAATTTTGTATTTAGATAAAGTTTTGCATTTTAAATTTATAAATATAGGCGCTTTTTATAAAAAAATGTGATTTTACTCAAAATATATAGTAATACGATTTTTTTTAGTCTCTGAAACGGCTCTAAATGATTTGGATCAAATTTTGTATTTAGATACAGTTTTGCGTTTCAAGTTCATCTGTATAGGCGTCTTTTTTTTTAATGCGATTTTACAAATAATATTAATAATAATAATAATAATGATGTGAATTTTTGAATCAAATTTATTATTCAGATGAGGTGTATTATTGCTACTTAAGTTCATCTATGTAGGCGCCTTTTCGGAAGAAAGGTAAAATTATTTGAATTTTAGATTACTCTTGATCAAAATTCCTATTTTTTGTTCTCCCCTGTACACCGTTTGGAAATTCAGAATTTTGATAACTCAAATAGAAATTTTACTCGAAGCACCAACTTTTATGAGGAATAAAATTTTCTGACAAATACATAATAAATAAATAAAAATAAATAAAAAGTTTCCCATATGGTGCACACTTTTTGAAACTCACTGTATATCCTCTATAATTTTGTAATATTGTAGGAAATGAAATTGTTTAAAAAATCTAAAGATGCAATAAAATACAGAGTATCCCATTTGAAGAAATGAAGTACACTCTGTCATATATCTCCAGACTTTTTTGCACACTTTATATGGCCGTAGGTAAGGTATAGTACACGTAATGTGTGTTGAAAATTAATTACGTACTCAGGGAATTGCGAGTAATTTTTCCATTCGTGCGTAATACGCATTTAACACTTGTTATACGTAATATATACTATTTTAGTGAAGCTATTCTGGTTCCGACGAAAAGGAAAATCTTGTTCGGAGAACATCGTGAGAGCCGATGGAAAGTAGATATGAATTGGTGTTCTTCAATTTCGGAAGGCTGTGAGCCTCAAGGAAGGAAGGAACCCTCCCGAGACAGCGAGTTCAAAAGGTTTGTCATTCGTTGAGAGAACGAGCCCTGGGAAAAAGATGATCGGCATATTTCCAAAGTGACGGCATATGGATGTATATGGACGGGTCAGTGTCGATGGGACCAATAACGGTGGAACGATTGATGATATTTCGGAAGTTCTTCGTCCTTGAAAATATCTATAAAACAAAGGCAGTTCGCTAACCTTTCTGGGATGTTCCAGAGAAGTGAGCTAGAATGAGAGCGAAATATCACCGACGAGACGATGCATTGCTCTCTTTTCGATAGAATCTAAGAGTTTCAATATGTTTTTGGGTGTTACAGTCCATATACAGCGTCATTCAAAAAGTATGCAACAAATGGAAAACTTTTTTATTATTGATTACTCAAAAAAAAGTATTCGTGATAATAGTTGGTGCTCATCGAGAAACTCATAATGGGGTATCAACAAGTAATGTTAGGTTCTTGGTGGCTGAAAAAACTTTTTTTCGAAAATTCATCAAGAATAAAATGCCTATATTTTTCAAAATACGGAAATAATCCATTGATAATATTTCATATTCTATCTCATGAACCATTCAGATCCAGATTTTAATTAATATTCCATAGTACTTGGATATCATGCAACAAAGATTGTATAAAAAAAAACATAAAAGTGAAAGCGATTTATCTTTTAGATATTGTTATTAAATTATGATATGATAAATACTACAGCACCCAAAAAACACATTGAAACCTTTTAGATTCTATCAAAAAAGAACCATTCATCTCGTTGGTTATACTGATGCACTCTCAAACTTGTTCACTTCTCTGGAACACAGCAGAAAGGTCGGCGATTTGTCTCTGTTTTATAGATATTTTCATTGACGATCCGGTCTCATCGAGACTAACCCGTCGATCTACATCCATATGCCGTCACTTTGGAGACATGCTCATGGTGGATTTATAGATTCAACTAAACTAAAAATTAAATCAACAACTAAAAACTAAGAATGTTGAATAAAAAAGAACGCATATGAAGGTTTATACATTTTAGTCTGTCATTTAAATTAATAATTACGAAGTTGTTAACTTTCAACTTAGCAACTGACAACTGAGAATTGGGAATTAAAAGCGCAGAACGTAACCTTTTAGAATGCTATCAAATTTCATTGTTGAATTTGGCTGGTTTGGTACACAATAGCTCAGATTTGGTGAAATTTCAGGTTAAATTTTTCGTATTATTTTGATTATTTCATTAAATATTTGATATGGATTGTAGAGATCAAGGCTTTCTAGAAATAATAGGCGCTTTTTTTATTTTTCTGACAACAGTTCTAACAGTTGGCATATATAAGCGATATTCTTTTTCTTTTTACCAATTTTAACAGATCAAGTAAGATTCTCAGCACAGATCAATAGCTCAGTATATGACAGTTATCAGACTAACGTAAATGTAACGTCATTAACTGAGCTATTTAGCGGTGCTGATAATCTTATTCTTACATCAATCTCAGTTGAAATTATTAAGAAGAATACCACTAAAAAGGCATGGGTAGTACATAATTCTTAAGCGGGATTTATTTGTGTCAGTGTCGCAGCCCGGCAGCCGTAGCGACCGTAGCCATTACCTTATCTTTGCCTAAACTCTGTGACTTTCTTATTAACTTTTTTAATTTTTCACACAGAAATCTTAGAACACTAAATATCTGCTCGGGAATTTCAAGTTCCATGTCATTTGCCGCTGTCGCAAGCCGCCCGAGATAAACGATGGTTATCTACCGTAATAAACGGCAAAGCCATGGAACTCGCTTCGGGAGGTGCTTCCCCTGAGGCATACAGCAAAAGAACACCAATTTCTTCCTGCTTTCCCTATCTGCTTTCACGATGTTCCCTGAACAATACAGGATAATAGAGAGATATCGGTAACCCAAATAGCGTCAGGCAGTATTAGCAAAGAGTAGGGGCCTATTAGGTCCCTAGGTACTCTTGGTATTAGTGCATATGTTATTTTGACATTTAACCCATGCGCGATTCGATTCTTAAAATAATGTTACCGCCAGCCGTAATTTACGGAGCATAAGGACCACCGACATAACCTGGTTATGTCGGTGATAAGGACAGGCGGTATTTTTGAAATAGCGCATAATAAATAACATGCCGGGCATGCGCAGAGTTTTTTTTTATTTTAAACTTAAAGGTTATGTAAATGTTTGTTGGTTTTTCTGTACTTAACAGATAGTGAAATAATATCTGGAAAAGAACCTAGAAGATTATTAAAGTTTGGACCAGAGGATATGACTAATTATCGCTTCAAGATCTTCATCCATTGCAGAGATTCTAGTGGAAGTTACAGAAAAAATAATTGTACATAAAATGAATCTATAGATACACTATTATTGGTAACCTACCTCAAAAAATAAATATTCGACTTTTATTTGAACAATAATAATTCAAAAAATACCGGATATGGATAAGACAATTAACACACAAATTTAATTAAAATCTGACAATAACAATAAAGCTAAGGTTAAATCAGATTTTCGAATAGCCCGGGTTCTGCAAATTAGGGCCCGGTAAAACGTCGCTTCCGATAACTGTTAATTTTTGCACGACTGCATACAGCATTTTTTCTCAGCACTGAGGTGTTGGAAAATGAAAAGCGAAACTTAAATAATAAATTATTACTATCGATTTGCATTGAAACAGATCACTATCGTCTATTTTTCCATTAATAATACTCATTTCCAAACTTTCAATTCTGTAATTGTCAGAATTAATTTTTGACTGACGTTTCTATAGCCACATTGACCACTGACCACAGTTGTATTAAAAATCAAAATCATAGTAGCCGTGAGCGCGTATTATCAGTTTGCTCCATGCAGGTAGACGGTTTAGAACAAAGCAGATCAGTTTTTATTATGGAGTTTTTCTCGGGGTGGCATTGTTTATTCAACTCTGGCTGCTAACATTAATACAAAATACTATAAAATATGTAACTGTTTAAAAGGTATTGCCAATCTGACAGAATATTTGCTAAATATATATGTAGGGGGTTGAACGTTTGATGTTTGTCTTGATGACAGCACAATGAAGTTTTTCCACTATAAATATAGTTCAATAAAGTTTTGCTTTTTGCATAAATGAAAAATAAAATATTTCAACTCATACGACAGTCGGATGAAAGTTGAAATGTTTCGTATGAAAATTGGTAGTAAAACAATTTAACCAATCAGAACATTATCGTACCATCGGAGTCGTCGAATATTGTATGCATGAAAATCCGCCTTTCAGCGAAGCGAAACGATAGCGATAGCGAACCGAACGTATTTCTCTTTTGAGTTTTGTTTTGGTACTCTGTAATGACTAATGACCTTCGGACTGGGTTGGATTTGGACTTGGATGTTGGCAAACATGAACTTAGAAGATAACCACAACATTTTGGAATTTTGTATTCGTCATATTTGATATTTGTCAATTTGTCATAAATGATAAAAAACATGTTCTAAACTAATATAATATCTTAATCGAATGGTAACATTTTGTGAAAGAGAAGACAGTGTTCGTTAAACCAGCTAATTTCGGTTATTTCATCCACAACCAAATATGATAGTAAATTTACTATTTCATAAAATCAAATCATTTACTTTGGTGTTCATAAACTTATTCAGACGAGCTCTTTGTTGTTTTCGAAGACGCCGACGTAGTAGTTGTGATTCTGTTCCTCTCACACATGTTATATCAAACAATGAACAGAACCAGGACAATCAAAATTGGGGAAATTGGGAAGAAGGCTTACCAAATAGACTACCAAAAACAGTTCAAGATCATATCGAATTATATAGAAAAACAACACAAATTGCTACAACAGGAGGAGAGTCACCTGAACCTGAAGAACAGTTGAATTTTTTTGAAGATATGACTCCCAAAATAACTAAACAAATGAAAATTTTGATCAATACAGAAACAAATCACGCCAAAAGTAGTAATCCAAATAGACTGAATTTTGTAGAGGGCTCTGCTCATACAGTAATTGTATGTAAAACTATATAATTTTACCTAAAGTAATTTACACATTATATTTTAGCCTACTTCTGAACTGAGGGAATGGGAAGAGAGTTCGGGATGGGAAAATAAAAAATTGGAGCATGATGCACAAGTAGTATTGAGAGAAACAAAACGACAAGAGAGGGAAAGGAGAGCATTGGAGCAACAACAAAAACGATATGAAAAAATGAGTAGGCCATTAGGATCCAAATTGAATACCTAATATTAATAAAGATGAAATGTTGATGTCACTATGTGAGACAAACGTCTCGAGATTTCATTCCAATTCAAGTAGGCAGGTTGCTAAATCATTAAATGGAAACATTCTGATAGCTATTTATGATCATCTGACTGATTAGTATGTATTTGAAATTTGATTTCTAATACTTATTAGCCCAATAATCTAATGAGAAACATTTGGTCTATATTCCACATTAGTTGGGCATGCCTAGTAGTCCATTAAACAATATTTGGTTTCAAAAGTTATTTAACAAAAATATTAACTAGTTCAATGCCTCTACCCCATTTACCTGCCTGACTAGTCTTTAGAGCTATGCCACCGCCTTGTCACGTTCTATTTTGCTCTCTTCAAATACAGAATAAAGTTGTGTTGATTGCCAGATAATTTGTCATGTGCAATGGAGGCAACAAATGAGTTGAATATTGGACATAGTATTAATTGATAATGAAATAAATATTTTTCTTATGAGGCAAATGTCTGACAAAATACAAGTGTATGTTGATTACTTTCTAATTTTTTGTAGAAATTGAGAAATCAACTTGAGGGATACCCCTCTTTTGTCGAGTTTTGAAACTATTTTTGCTTTTTATTTGTGTGCATATACCGGGTGACCACGAGGTGAAGTAAGCCCCCGTTTTCTTCGTTGTTTCTCTAGCTAGACTTCTGAAATTTGAAACATTGAATATATTTATAAGACAGCACTTTTTAACATATTTCAAAAAAAATCATCTGTTTTTTTCCGAAACTTTCGATTTTCAAATGGGACACTATGTATATTATTATATGATCAGTTAGGGATGATCATGAAGAATTCATTGATACCAGGTTTGATGGTGTTATCTCCAATGACTATGGAGATATCGCCATTTATTATTTCCATAAGCTCAATGAGTGGGAGAGTTGGATGGACCTGCCAGAATAATTTTCTCTCTCCTACTCATTGAGCTTATGTATAAAATAAATGGCGATATCTCAGTAGTCATTTGAGATTTGAGATAACACCATTAAACCTGGTATCCTTGGATTCCTCATGATCATCCCTAACCGATCATGTAATAATATACAGGGTGTTCCATTTGAAAATCGAAAATTGATGTTATTTCCGGAAAAAACCGGAAGTGGTGAATGGACAAGTTTTCATTTTTTGGTTATGGATTGATTATATGAACTATCTCTAGAAATGAAAAAGTTAAAGGACTTTGAAGTTGCGCTTGGAATAATAATTTCACACATTATGGCTGAAATTAAAAAATGGACTAGAAATATTGTATTGTCGCTATGGGTAAAAGCACGACAGTCAAAAACCTCAATAAATTTTTTTCGTGTACCAAATGACATGAATAAAAGGAAGAATGAGGCGTGACTTAATTGGACCTCAAAGTACTGCATATGTGTGTGAAGATCATTTCGATGTAAGTACCTATTATAGTCTGGTTGGTATTAAGACAAAGTACCTAATGAATGTCGTATACGTAGGGCTGTTCCAATTCTTCAAAGAAAATTTTACCCAATTTATATACCAATAGAACACATTGAGTATCAAGAGAGCGACCTCCATAATCTGTGAATTATATCTACAGTGACCGCCAAAAAGTATGTACCATATGGGAAAAAAGTTTATTATTAGAGTATTAGAAAAAAGATTCTTGGGAAAAGTTTGTGCATGTCCGATAACCTAAAAATCGATTTTGAAACATGTCACGTGATCGCTGGTATGGCGGCAAATTGAAAAAAATTACCATGAAAAGGCAAAAACTGGGCTAAACTGGCAAGATATCAAAAAAAGTTATTTGAAAAAGTTGCTTAGAATTAAATTTTATACACATTCTTTTTTTTTAAATATTTTCCTAGCTGTATAAATATATCAAATTATTATCCTATGAATAGCTTGACCATACTGAAACATTTGTATTTCAATGATAATGACAACATTTTCTCATTTTCTCTAGACCAGTGAGCACAAATAAAAAAATTGGATTTTGTTAAAACCCTGGCTGTTACATTGGTTCGTATCTAACAGTTATATCAGAATTCCACGACCATTGTGATGACATGACACTCCAGAAACATGGTGTTTTCCAGATTATAATCAAGTTTTGATGATAATCGTGCCAGAGCGTTTCACTTCGCATGCAATGTTGAGAACTCAAGCCTCTTTAATTTGACGCACTATTTTTAAGATTATGTGCGAAGTGAAACGTTCGTGCCCGATTATCATCAAAAATTTATTATAATCTGAAAAACACGATATTTTTGGATTTCCCTATCATCGCAATAATAGTGGAATTGTGATAACTGTTTATTACGAACCAATGTAACAGCAAGTGTTAGTTCTGACAACATAATTTAATTTTTTTAATTTATTGTTCTCTGGTGTGGAGAAAATGAGAAAGTTTTGTTATTATCATCAAAATACTAATATTTCAGTATGATCAAGCTATTCATAAGAAAATAATTTGATATTTTTCTCCAGCTAGAAAAATATTTAAAAAAAATTGCTATTTTCATTATTCTCACATTTTCTCAAACTTTGTATATGTGTATAAAATTGAATTCTAACCAACTTTTTCAAATAACTTTTTTCGATATCTTGCCATTTTACTTGACTTTTTGCTTTGCCTATTCATAGTAATTTTTTTCAATTTGCCGCCATACCAGCGATCACGTGACAGGTGTCAAAATTGATTTTTATGTTTTCGAACATGCACAAACTTTTCCAAAGAATTTTCTTTCCAATACTCTAATAATAAACTTTTTTCCTATATGGTACATACTTTTTGGCGGTCACTGTATAATTTGTTCCGAATGAAATCCATTTTGCCGCTTTGAATAACAATGTTATAAATGACGGTTAGCTTCAAACAAGCTGCTTTGCACCATTATCGTTAGTACCATGGAAACGTGCTGTGCAGTACTGAACTAATATAAACTGTTTATGAAACGTTTTTTAAATAAATCATTGTTATAAGTTGAACCCTGTGGCTGATAAAGTAAACTTAAATTAATTAAAAAGTTTTACTCATTTTATTTCACCGCTAACATAAGACGGATTTGAAGAAAAAACTCCAGCACTATGTATAGATATATCTATTTTAGGCAAATTTCACAAAGTCTTCTTCCATTATGGAGAAATAAAAACTACGATACTCTACAACTCCTAAATAAAAAACAATTAACTGTCTTTGAATAACAACAAACTGTGCTAGTGTAGGTAATTTATTTTGTGGTGTAGCGATCTCGCGTCATATGAATACGTAATCTTAAATAATCTATTTCTCAGTAATTTCTTGATGGATTTCCAAAATTTGTTCACTGATTTATTAGTTTTGATCTATATTTTAATACCATCGCGTTAAATATAGTATTAACAACATCACTGAACTTGTCCATTATCAGTAGTAGCGTCAAAATATGTGTATACAAATACTGTAGCAACATACCAAATTTGGAATTTGTATCTTCAAAACTATAGAAAAAATAGGGGGCGGCGTACCTCACTTTGTGGTCACCCGGTATATATGAAGAATACTCTTTTGACATAGTGTACGTGAGAATGCTTCAATTTTCACCACTTTGGTGCTGGCAACTAATTTTGAATCCAAAATTGATATTATTGAAAAAGTGATTTCACAGTGATGTACTGATGATTTAAATGAACTCTTATCTTTTAATCTTGCTCTCTGACAGAGATAAAATATCATTATTTCAAAATTGGTTGGTAACATATCATGTGATGGTACTAAGTAATTTGGCTATAAAGGCCTATTATAGATTGCACACAAAACGAAACCATAGGAGCATATGGGCATGGTAAAATGGTTTGATGCAATTGTTCCAAACAAGTATTTTCCTGGATAATATTAAGGTGGACATTGATTTGCATTTACAGTGCTCCTTAAGAAGGACACTATTGCAAGAGCTTCATGTAATCAAATAGCAGAGCTACTACTTGAATTGTATGGAATGACCACCTGTACTTTACTAACATAACTCGAAGTATGTTTCGCTATTGAAGTAAGTTGCAGTAGCAGTCGGTCATGCCCCTGATCACGCGAGTGTACTAACAAAGTGTATTGGTGAATCAAAGACACTACTCCTTAACTTATTTCAAGGTTCTTGACTCATTAATGCCAGCGTAGGTCCTTAAAGCTGAGTCATTACCAAGTTGATCACAAACATTCCATTACACTTGATGATATGATGGGACTTCTTCATTTATCACATTATGTAAGTTGTTACACTCCCTCATAAGAAAAGTGAGGAGCCTCCTTCGAAAATATTGTGACGAAAATTTCAACCAGAGAGGAATTACCAGTTCGTGCCACATAATAATTATTGAACACATGTAACATGTAACATTACAATTGACAAATTTTGTGAGAGCAAGATAATGCTCATGTATATTCAGCTTCAAGACTTACTAGGTAGAGGTGGAGATTAATGATTGAAGGATTGTTTTGTATCATGTGTAATTCAGCAAAAACAGTTGATATATTTGAAAATAAGTATGTATAAGATATAGTTTAGTTTAGGGTTGATAAACTACAGTGAAATAAAACCCTGAATTTTTCATGTCCTTTTTTTGGTGAAGTGAAGTTATTTATTGAATGAGTGTCTTATACCTTTGAACAAGCAATTCTTGTATATTTATACACTAGCTGTCCATACGTACAGTGGCTCGCCCCTATAAATATATAAATAAATATAAATATAACAAATATATTAAAATTAAGTTTGGAGGATCTGTATGAGACATATAACTGTATTGGCAACTAACTCAGCTTCATACAATTCCGGTCTCACCGGAAGTGATAAGAACTTTTAATTTTTAATAAGACACCCGGTATATTTTCATTTGTTTTGTGTCTATATGACATTCTGAATACAACCATGTAGCAATTGTTACTTTTTGCAACCAAACATTTTTTTACTTTGAAATTTATTTTTTAATCTAGAGGGCTATGGATACCTTCAAATTATTAATTTTAGTTCTAATGTGTTAGGAAAATTACGACATTACAGTTTTCGGTTAAATTGCATCTTTTTTTGACAAGTAACTCATGCAACTTCCGGTCTCACGGGAAGTCATATAAACTTTCGATTTTTAAATTTTTAAATATGACATCTAGTATATTTCACCTCTATTGCCTCTATTTCATATTCTGAATACAAATATGTGTCACTTTTTGCGATCTAACTTTTTTTTTTAAATTCACCTATTACTCATCTAGCGGGCTATGGATAAGTTCAACTCACTAATTCAAGTTCCAACATTTTTCTAGAATATTGTTTTCAGTCGAAGTGTTATCGTCCAGTAACCACAGATAAATTCAAGCCAAAGCTGAAGGATGAATTATAGCACTATGAAACTCGGATCAGGATCAGGGGTGGATCATATTTTTTTTTCATTTAAAAACCCTTCTACGGTATTTACAGAGGATTCGAAAATCATGGATTTTTCTGTTAATCTGGAATTATTATACTGAATTAAGAACCAGCACCCTTTTTGGACCATATGCAACGATTTAAGACTACACCTTTCTCATATGTAATTCAGAAAGTGTTACTTGTAATTCAGAATTGTTAATTGTAATTCAGAAAGTATAATTTGAAATTCAGATTTGTTAATTGAATTTCAGAAACCGTAACATGTAATTCAGATTAGAAAATTGTATTTCAGAAAGTGTAACTTGAATTTCAGATTAGTGAATTGTAATTCAGAAAGCGTCAATTGTAATTTAGAAACCATCACTTGTAATTATTCAGAAACGATCAAAGATCTGATAAGTAACAGTAGGGAATATAAGAACAACGAATTATTTATTAACATCAATATACAAAGAGTAATAATATTTATCGGCCAACAGTATGGCCCCCATATTCGATTACGGGCCCTGGACCCAGGATCTTATTACGGGCCCTGGACCCAGGATCCCACTGACGATCAACTCCTGCCTGTTTTCAGTCGCGTCATATATTATAATTGCATGGTTATTTATAACCCATACTCTTTATAGACTGTAATTTAACCTGAAAATACGACTAAACTTTATTTATAAAATCATTTTTACAAAAAAACTACCGCTCTTGACAGACGCTGAATGGATGCCCTTTTCATGTTTCCTGTTTCATGTTTCCTGTTTCATGTTTCCCGTTTCATGTTTCCCGTTTCACGTTTACCGTTTCATATTTCATGGATTCCGTTTCATATTTCATGTTTCATATTTTCCGCTTCATGTTTCCCGTTTCATGTTTACCGTTTCATGTTTACTGTTTCATATTTCACATTTCATGTTTCATGTTTCCCGTTTCATGTTTACTGTTTCATATTTCACATTTCATGTTTCATGTTTTCCGTTTCATGTTTCATGTTTTCCGTTTCATGTTTGTTTTCCGTTCCGTGTTCCGTTAGTACTCCTTTCCTTTATTTGCAAACATCAATTGATACTGAAACATTTTATTAATGTTTGATATACATACAGTATCTGAAAGTATTTATCTTGGGTATGGTGGTTTCATGAGAGCGTAAAGAAAACCTTGCTATATGTTTAGAGAGCATTCAAATTTTACCTCTACTCGCTCGAGGAAGGGATATCAACGTGAGCTGTTAATTCGTCGGGCGAGGTAACAGGAGAGGCGCGCAGTGGTGCGTCTCTCTTATTTATGTGGTATTATCATATCATTGCGTTCCTTGCTGCTCGCGTAGATTTCTGTCTATACCCGAGATGAAAAGTTTCCGATACACTATTCCTTTTCCTTCTCTGATCATTTTTAGCACAGTTATGACAAATCAAATATTCGGCTCCGCCAGAACTTACAGCGGCGGTAAGCTTGAGCTTGAAATTTGATGTTGGCGCTCAATCACGTTTTCTGAGGAAATGAGCGCATTTCTGAAGAAATAACTATGAATCATTCTTTCTTTCACCATGTCATATTTTGTTTTCCAAGTATACATCAAAAATATATTTATTCATTTTTAAACGAAAACATTTTTTTTCTACCCCTGGAATTTTGGTAAACAATTTTATTTCTTATTTGGCTTGGTTCTACTACTACTAGCATACCAAGTTTGGTGGTGCTACAATCGATACTCGTCTCAAAACCTAATTGTATTGGATTATTAGGTTTCACTGTTAGGTTTCAAACAAACTTTCATTTAAAAAAACGTGAAATGAATACTTGAGATCTTCCCTAAAATGAAAAACCATTTATGATTAAAACGAGATTCAAATGCATTGAGTAACCTCATCTTACCTCACTTCTGCAAAAGTAAATTATGAATCTATTGTGTACGCTTTTGATTGAAAAACATTTTAATAATATCATTCATGCAAGGAGATACCATATTAGTTTTTGGATTGATGGTTTTGTTATATCATTTGTTTTGGTCACAGGTTACTCGATGAGTTTAAAAATTATTTTAATCTCAAAAGGAAAGATCTACCTTAATATTTTTAAGTTTGTTGACGAAAGTTTATTTGAGACATAATAGTGTGCGGTATCAAATTATTCGTAATGAAATTGTCTTTTTTTTCTGACTCGACGAGCAACTATTTCGCCATTTGAAAAAAAAAATAAAAAATAGTAATATTAATTTAAAAACTAAATTTCACATTTTAACAGAAAATCTTAAAGTTGTATTTTTTCCAATACTTTAGGGCTAAAATTAATAATTTAAACGTATCCATAGCCCTCTAGATTAAAAAATTAATTTTAAAATAAACATTTTTTTGGTTACGAAAAGTAACATGTAACATGGTTGTATTCAGAATATCATATGGAGACAAAAAAAGTGAACATATACTGGGTGTTCCATTTAAGAATCGAAAGTTTATATCACTTCTGGTGAGACCGGAAGTTGCATGAAGCTGCGTAACTTGTTAAAAAATTCAGTTTTATGCATCATACAGATTCTTCAAATTTAATTTTAATATTTTCAAAAACAAAAAAGTTATAGTGGCGAGCCACTTTCCGTGGACACCCGGTATACAGTGCCTACCAAAAAGTACGTAATATATGGGAATGGAGTTTATTAACAACCTGAAAATCAATTTTGAAACATGTCACGTGAGGCGAAAAATTGAAGTAAAAAAAACTACTATGAAGGGCAAAATATCAAAAAATCTCAATTGAAAAAGTTACTTAGAATTATTTACTCGTATGTAGAGTTCCAAATAAAATTTTGAAATAATTTTATAAAGCAATTTTTTTTGAATATTTTCTGATCTCTTTAGAAATATCTATCTAATTTTTTTATTCTGAATAGCTTGACTGTAGCAGAAAATTTGTATTTCCGTGATAATGACAGAACTTTTTCATTTTGGAAATTGTTTTATATTGTTCACACGCACCTATAGCCACAGAGAATTACCAAACCAAACGCTTATTGGCTAACGAACACATAAAAAATTATGTCCATCAGATACAAAGCCTTTAGGAATTATAAAAAAATCAGAAGGAAGGTTGCAGTTCTATAAAGATATATGCTAAATTATGTCAATCAAGCTATGAAATAGGAACAAAAGGCTTATTTCACTTACCAGTTTGAGAATAAGAGTTCAAAGTAAATGTGGAAAAGTCTTAAAACAAATGAAAAACCCTGAATGATTGTAACGATTTTTTAAAAAATTCTTTTACTTTAAAAGATCCACTAGCCACGTTATGAAATTTCTATAGGAATATTGCTTAACTGACACAAAATTGAAATTTGTAGAAGTGGATAACTTATTCGTCTATAACTATATTAGGCATCAAAACAAATGCGACTGAGATGAAGTGAACATAAAAATGATTAAATTGTGCTGTCCACATATCATTACGTAAATTTTACTCATATAGTGAATTTCTGCTTAACTGAGAATGTTTTTTCAGTGGCGTGTAGTAGAGCGATTGTAAAGGTACTAATGAAAAACAATAAATATATTTTTATAAATATATATATATCTATAAAAATTCCCTTGAATACAAAGATTAACGCGCCATCAGTATACTGCAATGGAAATCCAATTGAAAAAAAAACATCTGAATAAATTCTTCTTATTACGATCGACTCAATTGGGTTTCACGAAAAGTTACAGCTGTACAACAACAGCTCTCCTCCATATCTTGGATGACGTAATGAGATCTACAGATCTAGGAAAATGTACTATTCTATTTTTAGTAGACTTCAGTCGTGCATTTGACACCATCATCAATTATACCTTACTTTTAACAATTTAACACTATATGGGTCTATCCGAAACTGCCAACCTACTGCTGGTACATGAAGAATAGACCACAAAAAGTCTATTGAGTAAACTTGAGTCTCGGTATCTTCCATTCAGTTCTGGGGTACCACAAGGTTTTACTTTAGGTCCTTTATTATTGTCCATGTAATTTTCAAATATATTGAGAAGCATTAACCAATGTAGTGTTCATCTGTATGCTGACGACACTCAAATCAACTACAGTTTTCTGCTTCAAACTACTGAAATTGCTTGTGTACAGACAGTACAGACAGTACAGATAAATGAAGATCTCCAATCATTTGTAATCCTATGCACAGACCATTATCTCAATATAAATGCCAACAAATCTAATGTCATGTTATTTGGATACAAGAATAATCACGATGAAGTGAATAACTCAATTGATATTCGCATAAATGGTGAATCGCTTGAATTGGTTAATGATGCCATAAGTCTCGGTGTATTACTGGATGATAATCTACGGTTCGAAAAACATGTCAATAGATCTGTTTAACGTGCGTACTCAATCTTAAAAATAATCTCTGTATAGGCGTAGTTCTTGGAGGCTCCATTTATAGTTTTCTGGATGCTGACTTGGCGACCTCGGGTTTCTACGTCTTGAATAAGCAACTGGAGTTGCGCTGGAGACAGACCTTGATGGTCAGCGACTTCCTGGCTCCACTGGGATTAACTGCGTAGCTAACTGCGTATTTGAGAATAAAGGGCTATTGTATTTTTTCATATAATATACATATAGCGTCACAATCACGTAGTCACAAAAAATGTAAATAAATATATAAAACATATTATAAAAAGTCATAATTTAAAATAAATTAAAATTACATTCCTAAATTTCTATCTGAGGCGTTCGAAATCCAAAGCTTTTTTACTGATTTTCTAAATTAAGTGGAACATGTTTCACCTTTAATTTCATATGCTTAGTGATTAAATATCTACTTGCATTTGTAAATGAACGACCTCTTAATTTTTGAAGAAATTGGGATTGGTAAACGAAAATTGTACGTATTTCTGTATGACGTCGAGAAATTTCAACTTAAACAATATACTAATAATATATAATAATAATATTTATTTGCATTATAAAATATAAAACACATTACAGTACAATATGAATTACGAATTTATATATAAAGACATTTAAAAAGTAAGGATTTAGTACATCATAAATTGTAAAATAAATGGTATGAATATGAATAACATCATTTTTCCAATGTAACCAAATCAGTGCCCACAAAGTCATAGACTGTCTGTGGTGACGGTATCGTGCATTTCACATTTCAAATTTCAAAACTTTTATGTTATAAGTACCTAAATAACCTTTTTTTTTACCTTTTTATATTATTCATTGCATTCTATCAAGCTATGTATTTCCAGCCTCTTTGCGTCAAGTATTTTTTTTAGATTTTTCACAAAATTATTATACAGTGCGTTACAGAGTCCGTTCCCCCCCTACTAATTTTTGAACCACTGGTATATCGCAACGGAATTTGGAAGACTTGAATAGGAGATAAAAACCTACTTTTTCATGAAAAAATTCCACCTGAAAGTTTCAAAGTGGCAGCTGAGCTGAAACTTTTTCTGGCGGGTCAATAAATTCTCTCTCCTACTCATTCGGCTTATGGAGAAAATAGTAGGCGATATCTCCGTAGTCTTTGGAGATGATAGCATCAAACTTGGTGTTGTTGGATTCTTCATGATCATCCTCAACCGATCATGCAATGATATACCGGGTGTTCTATTTAAAAAAATGATTGAAGATGGCGTTCAGTTGCCATTCCGAAACTTTTAGCTGTGATTTTTTCATGAAAATGTAGGTTTTTATCTCATATTCAATTCTTCCAAATTTCGTTGCGCTATACCAGGTGGTTTAAAAATTAGTAAATTAGTAGGGGGGAACGGACTTTAGACGGGCACTGTATATAGTTATACTTTTTATTTCCGGAGGCAGGAAGTTAAAGAATCGTGGGACTAAATGAGTATAACGTTGACTGAAAGACTTTGAGGCAAATGGTGTCCTAAAATGCTCTGACTTCCTTCTTGTTGTCGAGTAAAGATTCAGAATTTTCTTCGAAGCACTTCTAGATTCTTAATATGCTCTTTTAGTGCACTACCCCAGCCTATTATCCCATATGTGGTTCTAGATTTAGCTAGCGCATGATAAATCATTTTGAGATGGTTATTATCAAATAATTTTCTGGAACTTGAAACGATACAAAATGCTTCTCAATGTATTACATAGCTTCAGTATGTGCGTGCTCCATCTGATATGATTACCTATTGTTACGCCTAGATATTTAATATTTAACAGTTTCTTTTAATTCCAGATGTTCATCGATTTTAGGGCGGTTTATTGGGGTTTGGAGTTCTTGTAGCATGAGAAAGGGATGTAATAAGTTTTATCGAAATCGATGGTGAGGACTTTCTGATCAAACCAGTGTTGAAAACAATTAAACATGATAGTCATCATTTTTGATGCTGATAATACCCTGAAAGAAATGATAGAAAAAGACATGAAAACAATTAATGTCTTTTTCTATTATTTCTTTCAGGGTATCTCAATTATCGGCATAAAAAATGATGACAGTATCATCAGCGAAACTAACAACTTCTCCCTTTACCACTCGCGTCAAAAGATAAAAATACCGACGAAAGCAATAAAAAAAGGAGACATTTTGTAATTTATGGTTTATAAAAAATTGAATATTCCCCAAAAAGCCACGAAGGAGGTATTACCACGTATAATTAAAAATGAAAATTTTGAAAAAGAATATATTATTGACGAACTTTGTAAACATTCTGGTCATACGCTTCTGAGGTTACCTCCGTATTATTGTATTTTCAACCCCATTGAATTGGTTTGGGCATTTATAAAAAACAAATTTAGAAAATCCAATCACTGTCCAAATCTAAGCGGAGAAGTAGTAGAAAATGTTAGGAGAATCTTAGGAGAGGAATATAAAGATCTTTGGACAGAATGCATTTTACATGTGATTTCAAAAGAACGTGAATATTTACTTTTGCCATCCATTCAACCAGTAATCGGATTCGGAGGATTATGATCTTGCCACGACTTTGATGTGTATATAAGATAGCCGTACCAGCAAATAAATTAACAATGTTTCCTGATGTTTTCTTATTCTATTTTTTTTGAACGACTTGTTTTCGGTGTGTCAGATAACTTGTCAATAAGTTACGAGCAACGTCCCGTACCCATACACGCGCAATCCTTCAATTCTATTCATTATAAGAACAAGACACATTATATTCGCAAATTTCTATACAGCAAGCAATACGCAAAGTTATACCCAAGTAAGAGAAAATATCTCCGCCTATGGTCGGCAAGTACGTTTAAAGAGGCGAAGTCATTGAAGTGTTAATATGGTATTACAGTGAGATTGGATAAACTATAGCATTATCGATATTTTTACGTTTATATAGACATGGCAGGATTTAAAGAAAAATATTCAAACGGAAGTTTTTCATAAATGCGTGGAAATTGAATACCTACATACATTTTGCAATGACTAATTATTCAGTCTGATCTAAGCAGAACGACCAAACCTTAGGTAGACATTTCAGTGCTTGGAAATTATATATATATATATATTAATTGGGTGTATTTTCTGAAATTTCAGGTATTTATCTTATTCTCTTACTGGGAAGTAAGGTACCTACCAATAAATGGGTATTAAAATTTGTAATTTAATTTGCTACCTGATGGGGGACCGAATCTACCATTACCTCCTTGGTGAATATTCGGTTGTATCTTAATTGTGAACATGTCTCGATTGCGTTCAGGTAAGAAGGTGATGTAATACGTGTAGTAGACTCTAAATTGCGAACACAAATAAAGTAACTTTAAAATTGTTACTTTTAAGTTAATTTCTTTATTAGGAAATCCTGCCCAGGGTTTAAATTTATGGAATATAAGAAAAAATAAGTAATTATTTACTATAATTGAACCAGAACGAATTAACCTGACGTAGTCATTTGAGTGCGTGGTAAATCATGAATTATTGTCACCATAATATCAATATACTACAGTCCAGGTCCAATTTTGTTTTTATGTTCGCAATTTAGAATCCAATCTTTATACCTGACTTCACTGATCAAGAGGTGTTCGCAATCGAGAGGATGTTCGTAATAGAGAAGTAAATACATGCACATTAACAATCAACTCCCAGGTAGGTCCCTATGTAATCACAATGCGATTACTGAGTGTTGATATTATCATTTTAGACAAAGCCACTCTATAGAACATTATCCATTCATACCATCTTGAATATTGTGGCTCTATATATTTCTAACAAATCACCAGTATCACCACAACCAAACTGTGATCAAACGACCAAACTTATTGAATAATATTAGATTATACCACGAGTCAATAATGATGGCTATTATTGTTGAGGAATTTTTAAGTACTGAGCCACGTTAGCGGCGAGGTAGTAACATTCCGAGAAAATAATAGTCATTATTGCGAGTAGTATACTTACTCTGCTTTATTTAAGACTAATTTATTTATTTCATATTTTAAATAGTTAATCAAATTGTCATGAGGAAAATTTATGCAAAATAACTATTTCATCAAGAGCTTTGGCAATAAAATTCTTAATTTGTAATAATACTTAAATACTTAAATATTATTCACAGCTGTCAAGAACTGTCAGATTACCTATCGTTTTTTAAATTCTTTCTATTCGTGTTTTGATAAAGAAGTAAACTATTTCCAGAATTTCTTTTGCTTTTTTCCACGAAATAGTCAGTTTAAAAATGTTATTTCAATTTCTGTTAGATACGTATATGTACTATTGAACAAATAATAATTACTAAGGGCTCCATGGTGTAATGGATTGTTAATCAGCATGTCACGCAGGCGGTCCGAGTTCTACACCCGGCCAGGCTTACACTTTTTTAATTTACCTCTTGATATTTTTATTAAGTTAATTTTAAATAAATTATTCAACTGTTTATAGGTAGGATACTTTATTGCTATTTTGGTTTTTCTAACAATGAAAATAAATATTTAGTTGCAATATTTGTATTCTTTAAATTTGTGCAGTTGTAGAAAAAGTATAGTGTCCAACATGTATGGAAAGTTGAACTTTCCTCACTTGTTGCACCATATACCATTCCTTGTGCAGAAAAAAAATATTTTTCTTCAATCTCTCGTTCATGGCATTTTAACACATTAACAGGTAGGAACAATCTAAGAGTGAAAAACCAAAGCCATAAGGTTTGCACGTACTTAAAGGGTTGAAATAAGGGCGTGATCTTGTAAGTGAACACTAGGTTGCTGATGCATTTTCTCGCAGTTGACAGAATTAAACTTGATATCGTTAGGAGCCGGAAAAAAAATTCCCATAAGCCGGACAGTTGTTAAAGGTAAATTTTTCCGCCGGAAAATTTTTTTTTTTTCATATGTCGTGCACACGTCTCATCTTTTGAGCTCAACACTGACATAATTGTCAGTGGTTAAAATCCCAGAAGAGAGAAAATGAGTCAGCAAAATTCGTCATTATATGATGGTTCATACCGTACTTATTATTTATCATAACTAACTAACTAACAATGAGCAGACTAAACAGAACATAATAATAGAACAAATGGAAAATTGTCAAATATACCTATCAATCCTGATTAGTTAGTTCTACCGAGTTTGCTGTAAAGCCTTAGCAACTCCTTGATAGCAGATTTTGAGCCTTGGTATTTGGCATAATACTTGTCATCATGTGTTGTTCTTATCAGCATAAGATATTTAGAATTACTGGCTAATATTTTCCTTATGCACTTAGCCAGAACTTTTCTGAAAATTATCGATTTTTCCTGCTGATTTTGCGTCAATTTTGCAAGCAATACCTTCTTCACTGCCTGATGGATCTCTAAATATTCATGTTTGTCTTTTAGTTCGTCTGAGGCCTGATATTTTTGCTCTGAGCGATATTTGCACTGCATGATGTACTCTAAGGATTTTGAAGCCATTTTCGAATTCTTTATTACGATTTTTGTGAAACTTTCTGGAAACGTAATAAAACTTCTTGATGCTTGCTCTCTAACAATTCGGATAAATATGATTCATGAAACATCATGCACCTCCAAGGTTGATGCCCGGAAGAAGGAGCTCCCCAGATGAATCAACTTACCTGCCCTATTTATAATCATTATAGGGATCATAAAGATAGCGTTTGCCTCCTTAAGGTTGGGTGACGTTATTGCCTCTTTTCTTTTCATAACAATCTTAGATCAAATAGTGGAATGATATCTTCACTGCATTATTAAAACAACATTATCTCCAATAACGAAACAATGACTTTAATTCCTTTTTTTTATTAGAGATAATGTTGTTCTCCTTCATTTCATGCGCATTCATCAACTTCACAGCCGCTGAGCCCATAATCTTAAATTTTGTTGTGAGGGATTTGACCATATTAACCAGACTGTTATCTTTTCAATCTACTTTTTTCTATAGCATATTCATTATACAGTGCGGACTTAAATAGTCCCCCCCAATTATATTTTGAATGGTTCAATATTTTTCAACCAAATTTGGCACACTTTTAATAATAATAATAATGTTTATTCACAATAAAAAGTACAATAAAGAGTACAATGAAAAGTACAATAATAATAACAACAATAATAATAATAATGATACTGACAATATAGACTTGAACAATGTACAAAAATTGCAATGTTCGAGTAAACAAATAAACCACTAAGGCTAAGAAGCCAGCGCGTGGTTGTGGAGTGTTATTGAGCATTACAATGTAGTAACTATCCGAAATACTAATTAAACAATACAACAAAATAAAAGGTTATAGATATAATGATAATATTCAATAATACCCAGTATTAGTAACAATATTTACAGTTTTCCTATCAATCAATACATATTAGTACAGGGAATTTTATGCGGGTCTATTAAATTATGTATTATTTTTCTCTCAGTTTCATGGAGGTACTGTTTGGTTTTTTTTTTGAATAACACTATGGAGTTCGAATCTTTGATATTCCTGGGAATGTTGTTAAATATTCTCGTGCTTAGATAAGTATATCCTCTCTGACCTATAGTTTTGGATGAATACTCAGTACGTATCATGTTTTCTGTTTTTGCCCTAGTATCATAATTGTGATCAATATTTCTTAAATAACTTCTATTTTTGTATTGGTCTATTGCTACACGTAGAAAGTAAATTTGCCTAAGTTCTAGTACTTTACTTTCAAAATATAGCAAGTTCGATGAATACGTTTGACATTTATTGAAGCAAATTTTCAGGAATTTTTTTTGAAGAGTGTCTAGGAAAGTTAAGTAACTGCTTGCAACACCTCCCCAACCTAAGATTCCATAAGACAATCTAGACTCTACTAGTGCGTGGTAAAGGATTTTCATTTGGTGTGTATTCAGTATGTTTTTGAAGTATAAAAATTTTGAAATGATACTCCTCAGAGTACCAACAGTTTTTTTTATGTGAATATCCCATCTGATGTGTCTATCAATGTATACGCCCAAATACTTAACAAATTCTGAAGACTTCAAATGAATGATATCATCAGCAATTTTTATTTCCAGGTGATTGAAATTAGGGAGGTGAGATGAGTAACAAGAAAAAGGTAGGAAAGAAGTTTTTTCAAAGTTCATTGTTAATTTTTTTTCATTGAAACAGTCTATAATATTGCTCATATCATTTTCCACTTTCTTTTTCAGGTTTTCCCATGATGTGTCTTCATAGAATATTCCTGTGTCATCTGTGTGAGGTGAGTATGTTATTCATGTAAATAATAAAGAATACCGGTCCCAATACTGTCCCTTGCGGCACTCCATATTGCACAGTTCTTTCATCGCTCAGTACATTTTCGATTATTACACGTTGTTTTCTATTACCCAGGTAGTTTTCAAATAGCTTTTGTACATTTCCCCTGAATCCTAGATCTTGCAAATCCCTCAAAAGCTGTTTGTGTTCAACAGTGTCGAAGGCTTTTGCAAGATCCAAAAATACCGCTAGAGACTGTTTTTTCTTATCCAAACTATTATATATTTTTGAAGTGAGTGAGCAAATCGCGTCATTTGTTGATTTTCCTACAGTGAATCCAAATTGTTTTTCAGATACAAGTTTATTTTTATCAAGGTAACTGACTATTCGGACTTTCAGGAGTTTTTCGAATATTTTTGCGATATTGCTGATTAGAGTGATGGGTCGGTAATTGAGGATTTCATCGTTTTTTCCACTTTTGAATAGTGGTTTTATTACTCCAAGTTTGAGTGCTTCAGGCCATTCTCCATATTCTATTATTTTATTTATTAAAAAGGTGAGGGGTTGTGATATTTCATTTCGGATTTCTTTCAGTAACTCTGCTTTTATTCCATCAGATCCCGGAGCTTTTTTGTCTTTCAAGTTATTTATTGTTGTAATTAATTCATTTTGTGTTACAGGTGAAAGAAATATTGAAGACTGTGTCTGAGCTCTTTTCAGTGGTGGAACAGCGGGAGCCTGAATCTTATCTGCGAATTTTTTTCCTAGCGATATATAATGTTCATTTATGATACCATAAATAATAATTTGTACAATACTTGTCACAAGCGTGACGTCATTTGGGGAAAAAATAATTGGAAAGTGGGTCATGTGGCACATCGATTGGAAGGTAATTCAATTCTGTATCAAACGGTGTATGAATTTTTTTATTTTTGAATAATGTATATTCTTATTTCACCTATGCAATGTGAAAATTCATATTTGTTTCTGAAAAATTAATTTACTGAAAATTTTGCAGCTGAAGCAATACACTTTTTTCAATAGAATATGGTTATGCCACTACGAATTACGGTATGTAATCATTATACACAATTTCTAATCAAAAAGCGGAAAGTTTTAAAAATGTTCAATTATTAGATGGATATTTACTACATTATCAAAATATTTTTCAACTAATTTGCCTAGGTATTTGCATAGGATACATAGAAGTGTGCCAAATTTGGTTGAAAAATATTGAATCATTCAAAAAATAATAGGGGGAGGGGGACTATTTACGTCCGCACTGTATAAACATTTGCTGTGCAAATTTTCAAATGACCCGAAATCATCATGGAATTTATGTTTTTTGACATACTTGACATTTTCTCACAACCAGGTCCACCACGATTCTGACAGCTGACACTTATTTCGAGTGCTAGCTAGCTATATAGCTATATCTAGACTATCCAATATACACACAAAATTTGGCGACCAGAAGCCTCCTGGAATACAGGTCTTTCAACGAACAACTTAGATGTGGAAGTTATTTTGACCTATATTGCTTTGGTTTTCACGATGTTTTCTGAACATTACAAAATTAGAATTCTAGATATTTTATTGTTGATGAATGAAACCAAGAGCAATTTACGAGGCAGTGTATATTAAAAATGTACAATATAAAAAATTATATAAAATATAAATTACAAAAACATTGTAGTAATAACACAATAATAAATAAGTTACATAAATATTATGTTTTCAGTACTTAACAATAACATAATTATTGTATCAATATACTAGAGTAAAATTTTCCATGTTAATGCTGTTATTTTGAAATAAATTAGTTATGTTACATTCATGTAATCATTGTTCGCTAGTAGTCCCCTCTGTTCAAAGTTCTCCATTCCTGAAAAAAGTAAGGGGAATTGTAAAGGTAGACGTACATTTTGCTTTAATCATAATTATCCAAATTTTCATACTCAATAGAGATTTATGATGGCTCGACAGACACCGATAAAAAAAGACAAAAGTTCTTAAGTTTTCCATCCTGGTTGCAGTTATGATTATTAAACAAATTAGGTTATTTTTTCATTCTTTTTATATAAATTCAGTTGGATTGCTTTCATACTATAATTACTCTAAAAAAATATTCGGTCTGTGTTCGGCTTAGTAGACAGAACGAATTAACATAGTTATCAAGGTCAATTTGGTAAATGTTTGCCTCACAGAGGTCACCGCTAGGCATACCTGAAACCTTCAATCCTTGACGGCTGGTGACGGCTCTTGGCAACTGGTGGTGGCCCATCTCTTGTCTCCTTAGTTGCCAGCGGGGTTGAAAGCCTTAGGTATGTCGAATGGCGGTGGCTTTTGGTGACATAATTTTCTTAAAAGGATCCATGCCTTTATCACGCTAACCAAAACTTTGTCACTGTATCTCGATGCAATGTATTTGTTTTCACTCAAGTTTGAAAGAGCCACAATAAAACTCCTCTAGTCAAAAAATCAAAACAAAACACCAACAATAATTCCTGTGTTCCTCTAAGTGGCCAGATTTAAAGAACTGAGGTCCATGGTGCACACCTTATACAATGTTGTCAAGTCTAATTTTGATGAACGTGGCATCACAAAACCAATTTTTTATTTATTATAGAGAAATTGTCAGCCAGAAAAAATAAAAATTCCCGAGTTATTTCGCGTATACATTTTCTTATTGCAGTGTTCCCTGATAGGGTACAGAAAGGTCCATTGTAGGTGAAACGTCAGCAGATATTACTTCTTGAGCACTGCCAATGAGTCCGGAAATATTTAATGAGTCCGGAAATATTCAATGAATGTTTAAAAACTGAGGAAAGTCCTGACAATATTCTAGTTTTTGCGTTTTGGAAATATTGCAGTCAATTTCACATACCTGTTACTGGTTGGCCAGACGGGGAAAACTTTTTATAAAACGCATCGTTATCTGGAAGTATGAATGGTTTTTCCTGAAAAAAGTAAACATTTGTTGAAATAAATGTCATGCTCAGTTATTTGCGATGAATTATATAATAATTTTCAGTTATTCAAGTGGTGCAATATGGTGTTTTGAATTTTAATATATCTTTCGTTGAGTTCTTGAATTGTATTCACTCACCTGTATTGGTTCAAACCTTGACTTAGTAATTTTTACAGGTTTTGGAACAGGAACCGTATCGTAGTCTGCATCCCCCAACAGTTTACTTCTACAATCTTCATCAGGGTGACTCCCAAGTACCAACTGAAAATAGAAAACGGATGTTAACATGGTCTCTCTCACTAATGTATATAGAAATTATTCATTGTCATAATTCAAATATAAGGATATTGTTGGACGAATAATGGTGATGATATTAATAATATTAGTTCTCGATTATAAGCTGAACGAATATGATTCAGAAGACGGAGAAGTGAGATAAAGCAAAATTAAGTTTTTGAATTCCACAGCCTCCATCTAGATTTAGAATAAAAAAAATATGAATTGAAAAACTGAACAAGGCATTTCTGAAAAGTATCTTTACTAAACTGGCATTATGATTGTTTCACCAAATCTCATTCCTTTATATATGTCCCATACTGATGTCACGTATTCATACCAAATTATTCGAGTAACGGCTGGCACCACCTAGGAAAGAATGGCGGCGGAGCGAGTAACAGCTAGCATCATCTACGAAAGAGTAGCGGCGACATTAAGCCCTTAGAAGCCAATAGAAAAAGGTAGAGATTTCCAGATAAGTCGGGAAGGTTTCTTCCCACCTATAAATAATGTGACACTGGCCACCAGGGAAATTCAAGTATTGCGAGAGCAGAATTAACATAAATAATAAGTAATAGTCCAGTGATTGTGATATACATGAGTTGAGGTGTTGATATAGTTGAAGCATTGTATTCTGTTTTTAGTGTGAAATAAATTATTTTAGAGTGAATGTGTGATAATTTACTACACTGCCTACTATGCAAATGAATCATTCTTACCTTTCTTTCTTCATTATCCGAATGAGTTCCGCTATCTCCCAAACTATATCCACTTATCCTACTACACCTGTCAGATGAACCAGAGCTGGATGTACTCAAACTGCTCATTGGCCTTTGTACGTGGACTATAGATAGGGATGGTACTGTCTGCGAGTTGGGTGTGGATGTTGCACTTGGAACCTTGGATTCCTCTTGTTTGCTTTTAGAGAATACTCTCTTCACTTTCTCGAAAAATGTCGGATGTTTCATCCTAGATATAGATTGCAGTTGCTCATACTTCGTACGCATCTCCATCAACTGTTCTTGTTTCTCTTTGAAAGACATTTGAACGTCGTTTCGAGATTGCCACTTTCTCACCAATTCTTCAGCTTGGTCAATCGAGTGTATGTGGTTTTTGAAGTCGTTTATTATTTCCACTAATTCTTTTTGTACTTTATCCTCTCTCTCAGATTCGTCGACTTTTTGTTTATTTCTCTGTGCCAACCTATGACACTCCAGTTCCTGCATATGAACATTAGGGTGGCAGTCGTCTATGGTTTCGTGTGGTTCTTCTCTCAAAGCAGGTACTGAAAAGTGTATGAAATGGTTATTCAAGTGACTGGTGAACAAGGAGCGTATTTTCAAGCGAACATATTTTCAAAGACTCACCTGGTTTCATGGGCATATATCCTGATAAGCTTGAACATTCACTAGATGTAACTGGTCTAGGTGCTGGACATATTTTATAAAGGTCTTCTTTTATGTTTCTTGGTATTTCATAACCATCAACATCTGTAATATATTGGACAATATGAAAATTTGTCAGAAATTGTTAGGGTGAACTTTTGTATAAAGTATTGAATGATATTCTAATGAAAGTTTTCCAAACAAGTGTATAGAATCCATGCTTTACAGATCTGATACCTCTTTGATATATACTTTTGAGATCAGCTCAAAAAATAACCCATGTGGAGATGTATTGATATGCAGATGATTCATGTATTGTCGAGGTAAATGTCTATTAGGCTTGGGTATTGCTGAGCAACTTCGACCATTAATTTAGCAATGATCACCAATAGTGATATTACTTATGGTTTACACAAAATAAGTTTGAAAATCACAAAAAATTTGAAGAAGATCATTAAAGAACCCCTTTTGTGAAACAAGCTGGCTGCCATAGTAGTCTCTGATCACTTGACCTGACTGTACCTGACTGAACAGACATACTTGTGCCATTCAAAAACATTAATAATAATAATAATAATGATAACGTTTATTAATCATAATTCATTGCTACAATAGTAAAAAAATTCTATACCCATTTCTTAATAACTATTGTTATCAGAGATACAGTGTTTTTTTTAAGTAACTATAACATTATAAAAGGGTATATTTATATGCTTATATGATTTGTATGCAAGGACTATCATGAACAATCAAACGGTTTAAAACTGGTATGAGACTGTTCATGAACCTTTTTGTATTTATATATTCTATTACAAAAAAAAAACTTTTAGAATTACAATGGAGAAAAAAAACATACAATAGAACAAAGAAAGAATCCATTCAATTTCGATTTCTTTTTTGGAGGAAATATTTTTCATTTTGATTTTGAATTCAGTGATATTTAAACATTTTTTTAGGTCTTTGGGCAATTCATTGAATTTTGAAAGTGCTTCATGAGTAAATCTTTTCTGGCCAATTACAGAGTTTGCAGAATCAAGATGGAACAAGTTATGTTGTCTTGTATTGTAGTTGTGAATTTCTGAATTTCGGGTTAATATAAAATTAGATTTAATCATTTTATTAATAATAAGATATGATATTTTGAGAGTATCCATTGCATAATGCTCTTCCAAAGAAAATGTGTCCGTCATTAAATAAAGTTGATTTGTTGGAGTGTCATATGGTAGACGAGACAGTACTTTTAAAGCTTTTCTGTAAACAGCGGAGATTTTATTGAAATTATTTTTAGAACAAGTTCCCCATATATTAAGTAAATATTTGACTCTACTGAGAATATGGGAATATAAAAATATATTAGCTATTTTAGGGTTCAATTTGGGACATTTTCTCAATGCTCCAATAATCGAAGATATTTTTTTAATTAGATTTTCAATATGTTTCTCCCACTTCAATTTATCGTCAATCCTAATGCCAAAATATTTTATCTGAGAGGTTTGTTTCAATTTTTCATTTTTTATTTTTATATTTATTTTAATATTGAGTTTATTTCTTTGTTGAAAAATTATATATTCAGTTTTTCTAGGATTATCAGAGAGAAGATTAGAATAAAGCCATTTTTCAAATTTTTGTAAGTCCTCGTTTATAGTTTTTTCTAGAGTCAAAGGGTTTTCATTTGCATATAAAAGTACTGTATCGTCCGCGTATAGTGGGCGTTATTCCGTTATAAATCACTTGAATAATTATTTGCATGTGTGTGTGAAACGACTAGGGTCAGGTCTAGTGGAATTGATCTTATTTGAGCCAAAGCAGATTGTCTTACTCTTGAATATGCGATCCAAGACATGGTCGAAAATCACTGATTTGCTGATTTATCTATCAAGAAAACCTGTCCTTCCAAAGTTTAGCAATTGCCAGTACTATTTTTTGTCAACTGTTGAAACAGCCAGACTTTTTCACTATACAGGGTATAATGTAACTCTTGCACTTCCGAGAAGGACGGGTGTATAATGCCATTTGAATACGAATGTCAGGTGTGAAAAATTTCCTAACACTTCAGATGAGCTTTAATAATGTTTTATCACTAAGCGCTCCACAAAGAATTAAATTGTTCAATTCAAATTGAAAAACCCAGTTTTTTACTGGCAATTTTATGAATTATAAGATTATATTGTGAAAAAAGCATTGGCAAAAATGAAAGATTCTTAACAAGTACACTCACCAACTGCTCTGCGGATTTCCTCCAATTTGGTGTACATATTGGTGAATTCATTGAGGTCCTAAAACAATAAAAAACGTTTGAAAGTTGCAGATGATGGTACACTTTAAGTTTTCAGGACTCCAACTCTCTTAGTTTGTATTTTACGATGGAGAATACAGCTGAACGGTTGTTTTTTAAATGAAATTTTTGATTTCTAAACCATAGGACTAATTTCAAAAAGGATGATCTGATAATACCTAAGTATCATAGACTCGTATCCACAATTTCCAGTTTCGAATAATGAATAGAGATCTTACTGAAAAATGGCGAAAATTTTTATGCAAAAGCTTTTGACTATATTTCGCATGACATCCCTGATGAAAATACTTGAATTTCACCTAAACGCGCTCTACTATGACCTGTCACGACTGAGGAACCTCAGGGGTACTTTCTTCTTCAGTTATATAAATGATTTATTTTGTAGTCTTTCTTCTTATTTATGTTTGTTGACTGAAGACGAATCTTTTTGATAAAACCGACCTCAGAAGAGGGATGATTGAACAAAACTTAGCAAACCTTCATCCTTTTCTGCTCAACGTTATTTCACAGAAAAATATATGGAACTGATTAGAATTCATCTTATAATACATGATACATAGTGCAAGTCAATATTTATTCTCATATATTTTCCCCCATTCAGTAGCTTGAAAAAATCATCCATTTGAACACACTTCTCTACGTGTACTAATGTAAACAACTAGCTATAAGCTCAGTAAATCTAAAAAGATCTCTTTGAACATAAACCTCTTAAGCAAACTTCCTTGACACTGACAATTCGATAACAAACTCACTAACACATTTTTGAATACATCTTCATTTTGAAGTTTACAGTTGTCCATGTTGGTATTTGGTATTGGTATTGGTAAGTATGGCTGGTGACTGATGCGCAGCGATCTGATTAGATCTATTGTTCCCCATCTTCTTCTGGTATCACAAGGTGTTCTTGGTTACAGCAGCCCTTCAAGCCTCAATTCCTTCAGAAATTTTAGGATTTTGCGGGGGTCTACTCCTGGTATTTCTTCCACAGTCAGCTGGTGTGATCCCAGTATATTCAATCTTTTACGATGTACAGCGTAACACTCCATCAGTATGTGGTGGGGTGTTTCTGGATGTTCCCCACATAATCTGCAGGTGCTGTCCTCCTCCAAGCCTAGCTTCCTCAGGTGTTCTTTAAGTCTGCAATGCCCCGTTAGAAATCCCGTGATTGTATTGAGTCTAGTTTTGCTGAGGTTAATCAGTGTCTTCGATCGTGCTCGGTTGAAATTGCCGAGAAGGTCTTTGTCATGCCTCAGCCCTGGAAGTCTTAGCCAGTATGTTGCTCTCATCATCTTCAGCTTTATTGAGTTCTTTTCGGAAGTAATATTTTCCGAGTCCGCAGAATGGTTCTGGCCCGATCAATGGCGTTGCTGCGCCTTTCCGTGCCAGGGTGTCTGCTTGTTCATTGCCCTCCATTCCGACGTGCCCCGGCACCCAGAGGAGGGTCACCTTATTGTTCCTGCCTAGATCATGTCCATGTTGGTTCACTTTGATATTTTATCGTAATTTTTGTGTGTTATAATATTCGAGGACACGAAAAAAATTCATCGCTCCAAATATGCTTTAATTATTAAAATACACAACGCATATTTTATATAAATGAACCCAGGAAATATTTTTCCCATTAGTTTGTGAAAATCAGCAAATTTCAGAGCTAGTAATATTGGTGCTCTTTAGGAGCCCAGTCACGTTAAGGGCGTATTCTAATTGGTTGGATTGTGACGTGAAACAGCAATACTATTGATTGCTCGAAATTCTCGGGAGAGTACGTCAAAATAATTTGTAATGACAAACAAGATTCAAAAAATTAAAAAGAAAATTGCCAACAGAGTTTTCACAAGCTGCAGAACCATAAAAATATTTTTAAAATTTCGTGTTCTGGCCTATTGTACTGCCTTTTTCTTACCAAATTTTTAAGATTTGTTACAAACATATTTTGTAACGCATAGAGGAAAAAATTAAATTAAGTTGACAAAGAGAAAACCAGGACTACCTCAACAACAATC
The DNA here is from genome assembly GCA_958298965.1 of Chrysolina haemoptera. Lineage (NCBI taxonomy): Eukaryota > Metazoa > Arthropoda > Insecta > Coleoptera > Chrysomelidae > Chrysolina > Chrysolina haemoptera. The sequence continues at coordinate 19,597,631 of OY282591.1, read as the reverse complement.
GGGGCGCGTTTCGCCAACAAAGTCAGCATCATCAGAAGCTCTGGGCTTATAGCTCGACCTAATTTTGAGCTTTGAATAATTTTTTGTGTGTCTTATTCCGAGGGTCAAAATAAGTCTTTTCCCCTTAATACCTAATGTGTCCTAAAATTCACCCCCTCCAAGCTGCAGACATCGCAAGTGGCGCAAAAAAATAGTGAATTTTCAATTGTAGTTACAATAATTATGCATCAAATGCTCGTAAAATTACAGGCCTTCGGTTTTTTTGATGATCAAGTAATTTCTTGCTTGAAAAATAAGGTAACTCTAATTCAAGAGGTTTATGGGGGATTGTCTACAGTTTTTATGGCATACATTTTCTATTTCCTTAGAAAAAACTCAATTCAAACAACATCATTAAGATAGCCATGGGAAAACCTAAAATTTGGCATCTTGCATTTTTGTGAATCAGCTTGTTTTCGAGGAAATCGCTGGTAAATAAAACGGAAATATTGAAGTTACAAACTAAAATCCTTAGTGGGCTAGCTATGACGTTTGACGTTTTATTGGTAAAACAGCGCTTTGATTTACTGGTAAGTTTGACGGTTCACATCTTTTTGTTTTTCGGTTTAGTGTAAATTTAGTGTTTTGTCTGTATCTATTTTTTTCTTCCATAACATTGGATGATGAAAGGAGGCTAAAATAACCCACCAATCAAGTCTGGATATATGAAAATTGTGATCACCCGAAAAGTCGTAAAATACAAACAAGTAATTGAAGTTATGGACGGAACAAACACTAAAAATTAAAATATCACGTACAATATATCCTCTGAACATATGTGCTAGGGAAGAGAAACCGTTTGCCTCTGCCATTTCCAGCGGTGTCATATCATAAAGATTCCTTATTTCGCACGCCCTATCTCCTCCAGGAGAATCCAGTAGTAACCTAGCAAGCTGGTTCAGTCCGAATTTAGCAGCAAAATGAAGCAAAGTTGGAAACTCTTCGTGACCTGTGGATAGCAAAGTAATATATGAGTTACATGAGAATCACCGATAGCTGGTGAGAAAACTATTTTGTTCAATCTCTATTTCAATTTAGAGGATTCAATAAGAACATAAGCAAGCAGCATTTCTCCGACAACTGCATTTGGTACGAATATTAGTCATTCATTGACGGTCTGGAAACGACGTAGTCGAAAGTTTCGAAGTTCACGTGAGAGTTTACGTTCCGCGTTCCGTGGTTCATTTGCGAAAATAATTCAAACCATACCCGATGACACGCCGTCCATCTTTGAAATTCAGGTGTATAAAAGTTATGGTGTATGACAATTCCTGGAATAAACTGCTCTTCAGTCACCAATCGGAACAAAATGAACGAATTCAATTCATTTTGATACATAACAAATACTTTTGAATGTAAATTATCACAAGGAACCAATGTTAGTGACTAAATATGTGAATTATCTAAAAATTTGTTGAAAATTAATTATTCTTGAGGTGCTTCTGTTTTCGATATTATCGATAACACAACATTTATATTTATCATCTCTTCAACATCATTACATAATACCATATAAGAGACATAGTCTGTCAACTTCACCATTTTCGAAAATGATAAACAAACCGAACACACTGATCCGGTGGTACCTCAAAAAAAAGTCACGCAAACTTTCTCATTCATCCGGTTGAACAAAGTTGGGTTATAGGTTTATTAAAGTCTACTAAGCAAATCGTGTTCCTACGTCGGAAAGACTAGTATTCAAAGGGCAAAATGCAGTTGGGAATTGGCTTGAACGACGTCCTCCTTCAACTATTAGTTGTGTGACGACGTCGTACCAATTCTGATTTTATTGACCAAATAGGTACAGAAAATGCGGTTTTTGTGAAGTAGGACCGACGTAATATGCCGACGTCAGGTCGCGTACGAGAACGTTGGCACGACGTAATTTTGCTGCTCGGGTACATATTTTTTTTAACTTAAAGAGCTATCGATGAAACATTTTCATAAATGCGCCGTTGAGTGAATTATTCAACAGATTGTTAATTGCCAGTAGGTGGGAAATTAGAAATGTTTCTGCGGCGATATTATTTGGTTAACTCTTGAACAGAGGATTCTCAGAATTATGGAACGAAGTAATAATGAACATTAGTGTTTGTAGTTTTGCATCATGTGCTCACGTTTCCCCAAGAAGTCCATTTAGAGATATAATTTAAATTATAATTGAAATTCTATCCACCTTAATGCACCGTATACACTACCACTTTATTCACTAGTGGAATAATGAAAAATAGAATCTTGAATCAATCACATTTTAATTATTAATTAATAATATTAACATTAACATTTATTTATATTAAATCGAAAATAAATAGGAAACATTCAACACCTCCCGATATTTTTGTAAGTAATTTCAAAGATTTTTGAGCCGCTGTCAGAGCAAAATATCAAATCATTTTTCAATGAATATTTTCGGCGATTCTGATTCTGAATGAATATGATTGTGAATAAAACGTTGTATAGCATGCGTGTTTTAGATTTATCTATACAATAAATAACTATTGTTCACTTACTGTGTTTTCTCCCTTGAGAACCGGAATCGTAGCTGTCACAGCTGGCTAGCAAATCGAAATGAGGGGGGATGTTACTTTGCGTGTATAATCTGTGTACCAACCAGTTGTCCAGAAGCTCTCTCTCAGCAGGACTGAAACCTAATGCCTGAAAATAAATAATTACTATTAGGTCCTTTAGCGCCCATATTGCAAATTCAAGAGCACGCAAAGTGAAATAAAAAAACACAAGCTTGCATCATTATTTTCCAATAACAGGCTAGAATACGAAAATTTAAAAATATTTTAATGGATTGTGTAAAAACTTTGTTGGCAATTTTCTTTCTTTTTTGTTAATTTTTTGAATCTTTAAAAAATATTTAAAGTCGACAGAATTTGAATCGCTTCTTTCTCGTATCATTGCAAATTGTTGTGACGAACTCTCCCGAGAATTCTGAGCAACCAATAGCATTGTCGTTTCCCGTCACAATCAACCCAATTAGAATACACTCTTTGACTGATTGGGCTCGAGAGAGTACGGCACAAAGAGTGCCAATATTATTACCTTCGAAATTTGCTGGTATTCAGAAACGAATGGAAATGGCTGTAATTTAAATTTGACTCCAAAAATATTTTCTTGTTTCATTTATATATGCGTTGTCTAATTTTAAAAGCATATTTGGAGCGATATTTTTTCGGGCCTCGCCTATTCTTTCTGTAGGTAAAGATAATTTCATTGTATGTTTTTATTATAATCGATAACTGGAGTTGTGCTTTTTTCAAAAATTTTGTTTTTTTTGGGAAGGTTTCGATCGTGACTTTAAAAAATTCGGGAATGAACAGGAATATTTTCCATCAGGATTTGAGCGCCAAAAAAATTCGAAGATTTTAGTTAACTTTTCCTTATTTAAATACCGATATGTATGTGATTCAACTAAGATAAAAAAAAATCCGATGTAAACAAGTTTCGCAATTTTTAGTTACTTTTAAATTCATAATTGAATTATTTTGATAAAAAAAACTTTATTAATTACAACTATACGATTTTGGCTCACGGCATTTTTCGCTTAGTGACACATTTCACTGAGATGCGATGAATCATGGAAAGAGAACGTGAGTGATCAAAGAACCAACCTGACACATAAACTCCACGGGATTCGTAGTGGACCGTAAAATCTGCTCGAGCTCTCGTAATTTGCTTTCACACTTGATCGGCCTACTTCCTATTATGCTGCCATTTTTTTCTACGAGTATATTCACGATGGCCGTTACCTCGGCGAGATTTTCAGGCACTGTAAATTTCAGGATATAGGGATTTCGCTTCTTCACTGATTTGACCTCGAACAATTCCCCGTTTTTCTCGATTGAAATTTTGACGATATCTTCTTTTTGGAGGGGATGTGTAAGCAGAACGAATACGCTGTTTTGACCCTGAAAAGTAAATAAGAGTCTTAGTAGGATGTATTCTCAAAAATTTTAGGAAAGACTTGGGATTGCGAGTTATACAATTGAGCTTCCCAGATAGGAATACAAATTTAAAACAACCCAGTCGTGAAATTTTGATCATTCAGTTCAAATATGAACAACAATCCTTCTATATTATCATATGGAAGGATTTTATTATTTGCGGAAGTGATGCCAAATTTATGTATTAATTTAAAACATTTCCATACAGTTTCTCGGGTACGAGTAACATGCAAAATATTTAGAAGTACACATTCACATACAAGCGTGTTTTTTTACTACAAATATAGGTTAGGAAACAAATAGTACAGTCGGTTTAGAAATTTCCAACACGGGAATGGACATTTTCCTTCATAAACTTTTAGTTGTAGTCTCATTATAAAACCACACAATTAATTTTTTCAGGACATGGCTTTTTCTCTAAACAAACACCCTTGTGCCGAAAAAGCATGTTTTCGCCTATAATTCGTCAACTGTCGAAATGATCGAAAAAGTATTCATGATAAAAAGAGAATTCTTCAGTATTTACTCACCTGACGTATTTTTTTAGGAGTAACTGAAAAACATGATTTTTCCTGGGCAATAACGGAACTCTGTTGTTTCCAAACTCTCGATAATATCGCCATAGCCTGCCCTAAGAATTCTTTGGTGAAGTTCTCGTCCTGATCCTGTCCGACACATTGTCTTTGCCATTGGAAATATGTTGGTAATACTGGAAATGAAAAATGGACTTAATGAGGTGGCACTCAACGAATAGTATTTTCACTCAAAATCCAATATTTTACAAGGTTTTATTTAACTTGCCCTGCTAGTTAGTATCATGATTATTATTATTATGGATGAAAGAGATTTCAATCGCAAGGCACTTTTGAACGTAATTGCATAAAGATAACCAGAGATTATAGTCCGGGAGGTGGCGTCAAATTTTCATAGGTGATTTTACTGAGAATATCCATCCGTGAAGAAAAAATATGTTAGCTGACGCGACTCCGTGACTCAGATTGTGAGAGGCCACGGATCACGAGGGAAAATAATGATTTTTGGAATATTTTACTGAAGGTAATGATTTGCAGATAGCTAAATCACAGCCGACTTAATTTAGATTAATCTAGATTAAGTCGGCTGTGGCTAAATGATTGAATTAGAATCGTGAAAAATTTTGTTAGCTGCATCATTTCTGTTATTTAACTTGTTAGCTGCGCGTATTAATATGTAAGAAAAATATTGAAAATCAGACCATTTTATCGAGGCTGAAAATGATATACTGAATAGTAAATGAGTTTGAAAATCATAAAAAAACATGTCAGCTGGCGCTCAGGTGTGATCAAACCTGTTAGCTGCACTTCCTTTGTGCACAGCGCTGTTAGACCATTACTGTGTGCGCTGCTCCGATTCACTTCAATATTAATTCATGTATAATAATTATCAACAGCTTTTTTTGTTATTGTATAATGAGAATGAATAAATACACTATAAATCTACAGAAGATTGATAAAAATCAGTCTATTCCTGACTGCAATCTGTCGTAATCGCATTGTTTGGAAATTTCGGAGTTCCCCAAAGAACATCTACCTGTATCGGTTGATGAGATATTAAAATTAGACTAGAATTTTGGAGGGTCGATGCTTTCTCCATGTATGTCCGAGCTAAGACTGCAAAAACTACGAACTTCGTACAACTCTGGAGCAACGCCCACCAACGCATACCGACACTATCGATTCCAAAATAATTCGGATAGAAAGAAGAAGCAAACAAATACCATTTTCTTACAAACGTCAAAAAATGACAACAATATGCGAAGTGACACTTTTTTTCATTTCCCTTCGTTACCATGACACCGTGCGCGAAGTAATGTGTAAAATACCTATTTCGCACACTGCTTGTAAACTGTATGGGATTTTCATATTCTCACCTATACGGTTCTCAATCAAGCAAAAATCTACGAAATCATTCATTTCTGAATATTCAACAATAATTAAGTACAGCTTTTTTTTTGCAATAAATTATTATATTATTATTATTATAACACTTTTCAAATTGTGACAAAATTTTATACTACCTATTTTTTTTGACGTTTGTAGAAAAAATTTTGTTTGAATCTTGTGTGCGAAATACTTTGGTGATTTTTTTAAACGAGGCGCAGCCGAGTTGTAAAAATAGTTGAGCATTTCGCGCACTAGATACAAAAATAACTATTAATTTGGTTCGAAGGAGATCACTTGCCTCGAATCGATGAAATTACCACTGATAGTATAGAAATAACTGTTTGAAATTCTTCTTCATGCTATTGAATACAAATTAAAGAATTATAATAATGTTTCTTTTTAAATCCATTGGAAGATTTCGATGATGATGACCAACAGGAAGCAGAGGAACATCCTGTCATTTTTATCAATCTGATGTAGATGCATAGTGTATTCATTCTCATCATAAATTAAAAAAGGCTGTTGAAAATTGTTATACATGAATTAATATAGCAGTGAATCGGAGCAGCGCACACAGTAATGGTCTAACAGCGCGCTGCACCTAAGAATCGCAGCTAACAGGTTTAATCACACCTATGCATAAGCTAACATGTTTTTTTATGATTTCCAAACTGATTACTATTCATTAAATCATTTTAAGCCTCGGTAAAATGGTCCGATTTTCAAAATTTTTCTTACATATTCATACGCGCAGCTAACAAGTTAAATCACAAAAATGATGCAGCTTATATGTTTTTTCACGATTCTTATTCAATCATTTAGCTATCTGCAAATTATTACCTTCAGTAAAATACTTCAAAACTCGTTGGTTTCTCGCGAGATCAGCAGCCTCTCACAATGTCAAGTCACGGATCTGGACCAGCTAACATGGAAATTTTCTCTCAAAAACATAAGGAAAGCCTTCACTAGAAAATTCAGCCTCGGTAAAATGATCCGGTGAAATTTGACGCTACCTCCCCTACTATTACGAAATTATCACACACCCGTAAATAATTTTCTCAACACTCACTTCCGCCTTTGTAACTGTAACAAGGATAACCGGATTATACGAAGTTTAATTAGCTAAGCCTTTTCGGAACAGTTCGTCTTCGGAACATTCTTAATGACACTCGTTCTTGAGTCTATCATGGAGGATGAATTCTGGATTTTTTTTAAGAGAAGATAAAGAAACCTCGCTAATTATTATCTGGATTATTTCCACTTCGTACACAAAAACACAGACTAACGAAATGTGCTCAGTACACAAAAACAAAGACTAACGAAAAGTGCTCATATCACACTAAACACAATTAAACATAAAAGCTGCATGGCAGAAGGTGAAGGAGTAGACAAAGTATCGGATCAAACCATGAATGTTGGATCAGTACGATCATATCCACTAGTGAAAGGTAAGGGATACGAGATATCCTCAAGAAGGTGTCCCTTATGGGAAACCTGATGGTTCCCTGATGAACTCTCATCAGAAAGCTTTCCAATGGAGGCTTTCGTTGTCTAGGATATGCAGGTGACCTAGCTCACACACCAATGTGGGTTTGACCATGAAGTTGACAAAATTCCATTGCTGATGATACGCAAATGAAACGAGTAAGAATAACCAAAGACTGGAAGCCTGTATAAAGGTTACGGAGTCTTATTAGAGATATAAGCTGTAAAGAGTGTCGATACATAAAACTTCCAAAGATGATAAAATTTGTGAAAATCAAGTAGACTGTAAACAGTATCAGAAAAAGGGACACATATAGGTAGATTCTATTCTGCCCAACTTAAGTGGTCAGAAAAAATGCTATTGCGGTCATCGGTGTTTGACAGACAATAAACAGAAAAATATATAATAATATATAAAAAATATAAAAATATATCATATTGAAAAATCTACAGAGAAGAGGAAAAAAACCTCGACAATGTAAGACCAAAAATATTGGCATATAGTGATAGTGATAAAAAAAGGGTAGTCTTATAAACATCTCATATTCAATAAAAGGGATGAGAAAGGAAACAAAATTGAGGATAACGAAAAGATAACTAATGAGCAGGACGGCTAATGGGTTTTCGGACCAATCAATGTATTTACAGAGGAACCCTCAGAAGTCTTCGAAAGACTGGTGCGAGCTAGGGAAGATGCAGCCTTACCTTTTAACGTCTGATGACATGCACCCGTCGCCAACCAAGACCCGAATTGGTACATGATTCAATAAATCAAATTGAGAGTGCCAAAAAAAGGTATTTATTTTTTAATGTTTAGTTCAGGTGTTGATATGCAAATGTGAAATATCTGATCACATTTTTTGTATATGATAAAAAATAAGGTGTGTAAATTTGTGACGGTCATTACTATATTGAGTTTTTATGATTCCAAGAATATAGTTTTACTTAGAATTTCTTGTGTGTAACTGTGCGGTTTTGAAATGAGGTTTGTTTATGCATTGTTGTATGAAATTTATTTTTAATACGTCCAGTCTTATTTTTTAATTTTCTAAGATCCGTTAGAATTTTATTTGTGTATGCACTACCTATATCTGTGAATCTTCGAATAAATGTATTAGTTGCAGTTTACAAAATCTATAATATTTTATTGGAAAAGCGTTATTTTTATGGGTTCTACACAACAACTTACTCAGCTTAAAACTGGTCGATTATACAAGCCTGTACTATAATCAGGTTGACCAACTCCTTTTAATGGTTTGTTTTTATGAATACATGATCTATACTTATTTTTGACTCTGGTGTACTTGTTAATTGTGGATATTTATCCAAACACATACGTTTAGGTGCAATAACGCGTGCTTTCGAAATGATTTTAATTATCACTTTTATCACTATCCCGATATCGTATTCTTTACCGTCAACTTCGGTGGTGATCGATAAATTGTAAAGTATAAGTTTTCTGTCAACGTCTGTTTTTATTCCAAGATTTTTTATATAGGAGTAATTTGTTAAAATGTTAAAGAACCAATAAAGAATCCAAAAAAGTTTTGGGCTATATGAAGAACAATGATTTAAGAAACCTACAAGTGAAAACAATGAATAGACAAATGTCAGCAAATATTCAAATCGTCTTTTATAATTTACCTACTATCAAAATGTAATGTCAATCATTACAGTACTGAAAAAAGTTTCATAATGAGATTTTTTACCGTACTACACATTTTTCAATTCTAATTCAGAAAGTATAAGATATATTTCAGAAAGTATAAGTTGTAATTCAGAATAATAAATTTTAAATCAGATAACATTCAATGAAATTCAGATTGTGATATGAAATTAAGAAACTGTAACTTGTAATGTAATTCAGAATAGTAAATTGTATATCAGAATGTGATATTATGTAATTCAGATTAGTGAATTGTTAATCAGAAAGTGTGGCATGTATCAGAAAGCATAAGTTGTTATTCGGAGAGTATCAACTGTAATTCAGAAATCAAGGAAAACCCGTACGTATTCTCCTAGAATCACCGACGTGAGTCAAATAGTCAAATAGTCGTCTCCCCCTGTTAACTTTTGAACGGTTTGACGCAGAAACGTGAATGAAAAACCGTTTAGAGGGTTTCACCAATACTCCTTTTTGAAATGAAAAATTTGGTGATTGCTCGCGGGGCGCGGGGGAGCCAATCAACTCAAAATTTTTAAATGGTATGGGGGGCCGAGTGACACATCGTTAAAAAGAGAATTTAATTATCTTTATAACCATCTGAATATTTTTGAATTTTGTTCATAATTTTTTTCCCAATTTCGATTTTTATGCCTTTCGAAATTTCAAACCATTCAAATTTATCGTATGAGTAGTATTCAGATTCGCATTTATATATGATATTTTGAATTTGAATTGCAAAAAAAATATTAACGAAATTCAAAAAAAATTAGATGGTTTTAAAGAGAATGGAATTTCCTTTTCGACGATGTGCCATTTCACCCCTCCGCCCCCCACCTGTCAGGCAATTACCATTTTTTTCATTTCAAAAAGTAGTATTGTTGAAACTCTCGGAACGATTTTTTTTCATGTTTCCATTTCGAACCGTTCAAAAGTTAACAGGGGCGGGGGACTATTAAAAGCACTGTATACAACTATTAAGTCGTCTATTCATGGTGCAAATGTGATATTTCACTCTCTATGTATGTCTATAAAACTATCAGTAAGTTTTTGTAGCAAAAAATTATGGGAATAAATCAATTCATCGATATTAAATAATTGAATAATACAAATCTGCGAATTTACTATCACTTTAATCACAAAAAATTTGGATAAAATTAGGAAAAAAATATTTTGTTGGTTACTGTGATTTAAAATTTGAATATTGTTTTCAATAACAAACAACTTTTCTAAACGAACTTTATTGATAAGGTCAAAAATAAGGGTAGTTTACTCTTGATCAAAATTCATATTTTTTGTTCTTCCCTGTACACTGTTTAGAAATTTAGAATTTTGATGACTATGATACGTTTTTCGCAATGCACCAATTTTTACGAAGAATAAAGTTTCACATATGGTGCAAACTTTTTGAAACTCTCCATCTCATATCACAATATGAATCTTAACGATACTTTGCGAAATGAAAATTATTCCATTCTTATTAATCTATTTCTTACCATTTTTGTGAACTTCGGTCAAGTCGTTATCAGTAACTCCCAACAAGAGAGCCAAAGTTCTATCTCCTAGAAGAAGTTTGCCCATCGCCGCACATTCTCCAGGGTGATCAGCAATGAACTCTAGGAAACTCGGACAGACTACGACTAATTGTAGTTTGACACCTGATGATTTATTCGGAAGTTCTTTAATCTCCTCGGATTTCGTCAACGCCTCTTCTATTCCTCTGTATTGTATTCTGCAAATATCAGTCAGTTTAGAATTATGTAAACAAAGGTTGGTTTGAATTTTCCGTTTTGGTTACTGGCTTCAGAACCAATACTTTTTATTTTCACTTCATTCAAATTCATAAAGAAATATCAGAGGGTTGGGATCAAATGAGTTGAAACAGAGATATATTTATACAGATATATGAACTTCAAAATACTGTACATACATGGTGTAATTCAACCTTTTGTACTCCCGGGAAGGACGGGTGTATAATGCCATTTTATAACGAATGGCAGGTGTGAAAAACTCGAAAAAAAATTGTTGAATTCTGTTGTAAAATTCGGAAAATTCGGAAAATCTTGGAAAACGCTGTTCGAAATTACACAGTTTCTTCCATCCGGCAGTTCCAGTATTATTGTGGGTCTGCTCCAGTCAGCTGACGTTCGGCGGACAACAGTTCCCAAAATTTCGGCGGACAACAGTTCCCAAAATTTCGACGGATTTCCAAAACAATTTAAACTTTCCATACATTTTTTTCGAATTTTTCACACCTGCCATTTTTTACAAAATAGCATTATACACCCGTCCTTCACGTTCTCTTGTACCGATAGGTATAATATGTTTCTCATATTTGACTTTTTGTCTTCTTCCTATACTTTCCATAGCATGAATTTTAATATAATTTGAATAAATAAACTAAAGGATATTTTCTTTTTTCTGAGGAGTTTGCTCGACTCTACTACTGGTGATATGTAATAAGGATCTGTTAGATTTGGATGCCCTGGGTTAATGGACAAGTTTCTCTAGAAACTTCATAGTAGCTACCCATGTTTATCTACTCGAATAATTTTTATGGAAATAAATTATTATTATTATTATTATTATTAATATTATATAAGTCTTGGGGTCGAAGAGAGAAATCTAAGAACAAGAAAGAAGAAATCAAAAGTAGTGTTCTATATATGATGCTATTTTCATTAATTTTATTTATATTATGTTTTAGATGTACTGTTAATGTGATTGGGTGAAAATGAAGCTCTATTTTATGATATCATATAGTTTTGGCATTTAATATGATATGAATTCACCTTCACTGATAAATAGACATAAAACAAATCTTTTAATTTGCACATTTCGCAATAGTTTGATGGTATTATTTTATAAGCAGAAAATACAATTTTCAAAATTTGAAAGAAAAATCAAAATAACTAATAAATGAATCAAAAAGTATATCATATTTTGAGCACTTGGCTGATAATTGCCCATTTCAGTTTGCACTTATAACCCTGAAATTTACGAATCATAATCCTACAGTATCTCCTCTTCATTAACATAATTTTTTTCTTGAACTGTCAAAGAAGTCCTAAAGTATTACAATATTTAGGTATCAAAATACAATTTCATTATTTTGCGGAAAAAAGCATGAAAAAAGTGCACTTTTTTAAACTTTTGTTGCTATATAGGCCATAGACAATTTCATGCGACAACAATGACAGATCCGAATAACAACGAAATCCTATCAAAGAGTCAGTTTTTATTTTCTGTGGCAACTAATAGCCTATAAATACCCGATAGACGAATACTAGGGTAAGACAGAAGAGTAATAATAAGAGAATATTCACATCAATAACAAACTATTGGACTAATTTACACTAGGTGATCCAAGGAAGCTGTGGTAATTTGGCCATTAGAAACTATCAATCTAATAATCTATTATTTCTTAGAGAACAATGGCTTCGCCAAATTGAAAAACAATAGAGAGCACGCATGATTTTTTTTCATCATATTTGATGAACATAATTTCTTAAATTCCATTTTTTTCCCAAAATTTTAAGGTTTGAAATTGCTCTTCGATTTAAACCCAGTTTGACCTTTACGTCGATTAACTTTCCCCAAACACTAGCGCTCCTTGTGGTTTTTTCCGGAATATTCAGTAATTTTGCTAACCGATACTTTTTAACATTGCAATAGTCTATAAATGCTTTCCATGCAAATTTGTTATTGTAAACAGTATACATTGATATATTTGATAAGAAAATTTCATTAATCTTCTCGTCAGTATTATAACCAAATCATGACATCACTGAAATGTTTACGTTATTGAATTTTTTTTTGACGTTAACAAATATTTGAATATTTGAAACTTCAAAATCGAAATAAATCAAAATATATATATATCCATAGCAACGTGCTTGAGAGTGAAAACAGACCGTATGGTCTGTTATCAGTATAATGTTGTTCTGATTGGTTGTATTCAGTCACATGACCTCAGTTTAACTAATTTCATTGGATTCCGCTTGAGCAAAAAATTTTTAGGGGTAATATAATAAGTGGTATGATGATTAACGATAATTTTTTGGAATATTAATGAATTGCAATCCCAACGCTGTATTTTCTTGCATTGGGATTCTCAATGAATTGATATTCCAAAAATTATAGGTTTTTAATCATACCACGAATTATATTTAGGACATTATATCGATTTGAAATAATGAAAAATCGTGGTAATTGATGCTTTACTTCTAGCCGTATTCAACGGAATACTCTTTTCCACGGCCTCATCTATGATACCAATAGACATTTGTCCCCAACGATCGCTCATATTGATAAATAAAGATAACTAGTCAAAACACATAAATTTGACGTTTATAATTTAAATCATTATTTTCACTTGACAGATAGTAAAACAAAAACTAAGCAGGTTTATCACCGTGAAAATACAGCGACAAGCTATATTTTCACTGTAGTTCCGATTCTATTGGCTGAATTTCAAAATTTGAAATCCACTGATTGGTTGTTAAGCAAGGAGATATATTGTCACTTTAATGTTGTTAAATTTCTAATGATATATTTTCAAAAGATATAAATACAGATCAATCAACAGATTAATAAAAATATGAAAAATAAAATAAAACAAAACTAAATATGATCACAAAGTTGTGATTATGTGCCTTCCTGCTCATAGAAGAGAACATAAGGCCTCACTGCTCACGAGGGATTTACATGAAATTGGGGACACATTCGATTCATTATACTCATGCCACGTGCTCTCATATGGATATTCATAGAATAGTATAGTGTCCGCTGTAGGTAGACCCACTATGATTAGAAAATGCATACAGACTATAACGACAAGGATCTACATTTTCTGGTTATATTCAATCAGATGACCTCAGTAATTTCATTGGATTTCCGATTGAGCAAAACATTTTCAATGATAAGTATAAAATTTTGTTTTTGGTTGAATGTCTTCGAAAGTTCTCAGGACAATGCCACTCACTTGAATTGTTTCCTGGTTGCCTGCTTGCTAATTTGTTGAAAATAATTCGTGAAATAGTTGACCCATAGCGAAGCTGCTTCACTGGATTTTCGGGATACGATGAGGATATCGTCCATATTCGTACTTTTTGTGCTTCCTGCAAACATAAAAATCAAAATTAGATAATACTATGATATTTGTAACACACTAACCAAGAAATTAAACATAAAATTGTAGATTTTTTACACGCTTTATATTAGCTTCACTTGTATGTTTGTTTGTATGTTTGTAACTGACGTATGAATGATTTGAAATTTGGCAGGTGTTTATAGTTCCGGTGACAATGCAATATGACATTTTTTTTTTATAAAAAAACAAAATGGCGGCTCCAAGATGGCGGACGAGATTTGTGATTATGGTCGGATTCGATTCAAAATTGGTATGTGAGGTTTTTTTAGGTCGTATATTTCGGAATTTTCTGTCAAAATCCATAAATTAAAGATGGCGGCTCCAAAGTGGTCATTATGGTCTGATTCGATTCAAAATTAGTGTGTGAGGGGTTTCGTGGTTAGAGATCATGAATTTTTCGTAAAAATGTACGAATTCAAGATGGCGGCCCAAGAAGATGGACGAGTATTGTGATTATGGTCAGATTCGATTAAAATTCTTTAGTAAAAAAAATAATAGCTTAAAAAAACGAAAGAACACGCTTTTCTTCCCATGGACTAGAAAGTAAAAAATAATTGACAATTTAACTTCTCAAATGTAAAAAACAGATTAAAAGCGTATATGTGATGCAAGAACCTTACCAAGTTTTTTACCAAAAAATCTTATGATTTTTGTGTGGTAAATTAGTTTTTTTTGTTTCCATACATGAGGATAAAATTGTGGTAAGTATTATAAGCCTAACAGCAATGCGTTTGACACGTTATACGTTGATAATAATGAAGTATGAGAGGGTCTGCTAAAACGGGGACTCTATCGGCCGTCTAAAACGGGGTTTCGAATGACATTGACAAGTAATTATAAAAATTATTTAATTATCTCGTCTTGAATTTATAAAGAATGAGAAGACTTGATGATTTGATAGTACCTATATTTTTGATTTCAGATGGATAGAAACGAAAGATGGGTACAATGTTGTGTTTGTCGAGGATAGGCTCATGAATTTTGCACTGCCGTTGAAGGAGATAAGACATTTATGTCTGTGATTTTGTAAGAAAATTTCACTTGTTTTATACAAAATATTATAGAATATCCTAAATCTATATTATTTTCAATGGAGTTCCCATTTTGCCCAACCGGTAGTTTAAAACGGGGTACACGCACTATTTACATATTTCATGTTTTATCATTAGAGTAAATAATTCTCCCCAACAACATATGTATTTTTTAATGAGTTATTACTTATTCAACTATCATACTTTTTCTCGAAATTCATTTCCTATTGCTTCTATAATCTATGAGCTGAAATAGCTAGTGTCCCGTTTTAGACGACTTTTCTCCTATAATTGATTATTTTTGATGCTCTTGTATTACTAATGACAATTCTCATAAACGGTAAAAAATAAGAATATTCGTCTTCAAGGCTTACAGTAGTTCTCACTGCTAACGGAATACGGGAAGAAGAAAAAAAAAAAAAAATGAAAAAGTAATCGATAATTATTTGGCTTTATACGCGAAATTAGCTGATGTGTGGAAAGTGTACTTGGCAGTTGGACAATAGCTAATTGACCTAATTTATTCTCTCCTGCAAACTGTTTATCGTAAGTTTGTCTGCTTACACTATTTTATATAATCGAACCAAATCTGGAAGTACTTATCCCAGAAATACCTTTTTCTACGACAGTGCGTAAACTAAGTGTTTATGCACTGTTGACAGTGCGTAAAGTGATACTTTTGCGCACAAGTGCGTAAAATCACCAACAGTGCGTAAAGTAAAATTTTACACACTGTTCATACGTTTATGCATTTTTGAAAAATACATCATTTTTCGTCAAATATAACTCGGAAGTCATCATTTGATAATACGACGACAATTCATAACATAAAATATTCCAATTAATGATTCAATTGCAACAATGTGGCAATATAATAACTGAAGAAAAAACTGTGTGTGATACACTTTCGTAAAGGGCTTTTTTGTACTTGCGTGTTTGTTGCATAACTCAGCTGCGCCTCATTCAACAAATTTCACGCGTATACAAAAAAGTCCCACTTTACGAACTTGTATAATAAATAGCTATTTTTCTACGCCATCAGTGCGTAAACTCTGTTCACAGTGCGGGTAGTGATACTTTTTTGCTCAGGTTCGTAAAAAACCTTCGACAGTTAGTATATTGCCGAGTTGTAGCAATTGTATCAATAGTTTGAGTGATTTGTTATGAATTGCCGTCGTATTATCAAATGATGACTTCTGAGTAATATTTGACGCAAAATTCTGTTTTTTTCAAAAATGCATAAATGTATTATCAGTGTGTGGAAATTTACTTTACGCACTGTTGATGATTTTACGCACAGGTGATACGTACTTGTGCGCAAAGTGTCACTTTACGCACTGTTAACAGTTAACACTTAGTTTACGCACTGTCGAAGAAAAAACTATTTCATCTCAAATTCTATTCAAAAGACATCGTTTGATGATACGACGACAAATTGCTACAATTTATCAATATAATAGTTGTCGTAGCAAAAAATATTCATCATACACAATCGTAAAGAGGTTTTTTGTACACGCGTGATTGTTGAACTCTGATGTGACTCGTTCAACAAAATTCACGCTCATACAAAAAACACCTAATTTATGAACTTGTATCATGGTTAACTATTTGAAACATCTTGATCATGCGAAAAAACAGTAATTTGTTTCTCCGCAATGCATACTTTTATCTTCATCAGTGCTATTTCAATCCTATAGGGTTAATGTACTGTTCGTTGAACACCATCACTTGATGGACGACCTCCAAGAAATTCATCCCTGGCAGAAACACAACTGCACTTGTAACCTGCAAACCAATTGTAAATGATTGCAATAAATGTTGTTTTTCCCACCAGGTACATGAAGTCGTCTGATGCACTGCTGTTATAAAATTATCGCCCGAAACTGTCAATATTTTTTCCAATGTGTGCAACCGAACCACGGAACTCAATATCTCTTGTTGAAGTGAGGTATAGTAAACACTGAATTTATGAAATCCATCTTGACAATTTGTTGCTACTATAACATATAAAATTACGATTTATAAAATATTCAGTGCCATCCTGGTAGCTTAAGTTCATACACTGAATCATTTCAATCGTTTTTTATCAATATGTGACGAAATACAACGGAAATATAGCCATGTTATCTAGGAAAACTTATACCTTGGGAATTTCATCTGGTTTTGAATAATCTTCACTATGCCAGTTATTGTTATTATGTCTGCGTAATTATTAATCATTCTGTGTGTTATTCCATTCATATCAGATTAATCCCAAACATTTATTCTAATTACTATATACTTTCCGTAATGAGTTGACTAAATGCAGTGAATCCATATCATTATCAGTTTATCGCTCATCATAAAGATGAGGTTGACCTTTTCTATCCAAGACATTTTTATTTTATTACTTGCTTCAACACCCGACGTTGTCCGGGTAAACTCATATGACCTCAGATAATTTAACTTGAGTGTCTTTTCAGTATATTTCTCGGTATATTTCAAACCCTCCGGATACTATGTTCTGAATCATTTCACGGCTATTTAAAATTTTCCAGGAACTTCGAGAACATTCTAGAGTATTCTGGAACATTACAGATCATTTTAGATAGTTCAAGATCATTTAAGAATATTATTGAAAATTCTTAGAAGGTTAACTTTCACGACAAGTAATCACTGAACTTTCGATGGTTTTTTGGTTTGTTGGTCATGGTATCGAGATTATTCTTTTTGACGTTTCGCCTACATATGCGGTAGACATTTTCAAACGCGGTGTGGTAACGGACGAAGCGTTCGTTCGAGCCTGACTGATTCGGTGTCTGTGCTTATTGTGCTCACCCTAATAATTTTGTTTTTTATAGCTTATACCTAAGAGGGGTTTCGTTTTGGTCTCTTTGATGACCTGTATCTACGTTTTACTAAGATTGAGGCCTTCTTCCTTTCAGTTGAAATTATTAGGGTTTCTCTGAATTTCAGTAACCTCTGTATATTCGCGGAAAAAACGTTAAGGTTCTATCCAGTTCCTTATGTTTAATGAAACCTAGGTAATAGACAAGCAAACCGAAAAAAAGGACTAGATTCACGTCCTATAAACATGTTTTATTCAACATTAGAATTATCATACATACCTATATAAAATAAATCTTTCAATTGCTCTTATATGGGAATATTTTGTTTTAAAAACAAAAACTGATTTAAATATTTATCTTTCAGGATGTTTCCCAATTGAAATAAATCATGCGACTTTATTGCAAACTATCGATGTATAACAAAACTAATTATATTCTTTTACTGATACGACTATATTGAGAACTTTTCGATCAGGAGCAAATCAAAACACAGAACATAGAACATGTGACATGTATATTGTGTACCAACCGAATAATATAAGACAATATTTTTTTTTTTGTAAAATTATTTCTCAGCCATTATTCATGTTTCTTACCAACACGCTGATTGAAAATATCCATGCAACTGTTTCACACAATTTTCCTATTGCCATCGCAGACATTATGAACTCCTTGTTCATTGTTGATAACGCCGATATTGTTATTTGTTATTGGAAACAGAATCATCACAATTAATTACTTTTACTTCGGCTCCATAAATTAATAAATCACTGACGTCTACCATCAAAGTTGCGGTTATCATATTTTCATTACTCATTGTATTTTTAGATCCATTAAAATTCCTATAAACTCTCTCTGCATTTCTACTATCTAATCAGTTACTTGGAAACTTGATAAGGTTAAGTTATAGTTTGAGAGCCAATGGAAGTAGATGACCAACAAATGTGATTGGTTAATAATAAATACTTTTATGAGGAATATTTTTTAGTGATGTAATGAATTTTTAAATTAAAAGACATTTTCCGGTATGTGTATAGTTTGACGTGTAATAATAGAGTATAATTTATTATTGGCGTCCATTATGCTAAGTTTCATTATGAACAAAATCAACTGATAAGAACAGTACGTACCTATGAACCTTGTGAGGAGGTCTTCAAACCCCAATTGGTTATATTAATATTTATTATGCGAATATTTTGAATTTTATGGTATACCTATATGTATATTGTGGATTGAAATGCAATATATTCCTGCCAATCAGCTGAGTATTGTTTTGTTAATATCAATATACCCAAGTCTCAAAACCTTCCATTTTTTAAGGTAATTTCAGTTTATTGTTTTCATTACAAAAAAAATTCCAATGTTAATTACAACACTAATTTTGTTTAATTCACCATAAATCAATTATAATAATCTAATGCCAATAATTACTATACCGTATTGCTGTCACATGGATTACCCCTTTTCTGGTGTATCCACTATACATTTTTCTCAGTTTGTGAAGAAATAGAAATGATAATGGAAAAAGAAAACGTACGGAATAGTCCAGATAATACCTAACTCAAATTTTTTTTTTCTGTCATGTTTCTTGAATACGAATCTGAGGTTTGCTAACAAATTTTCGTGACGGAACATTGAAAAAAAAAGCAAAAAAACCTAAAAAATCTCTTTCTTCTGCTGTTTATTGCTTATAAGTTGAAAACTGTAAATTTTTTGTTGATAACCTTTCTCTTAGGAATGAAAGAGCATAACATGTTCTACAAATTTTACTATACAAGTTTTCTCTACGACGAACCGTTCGGGCTCAAGGACTACTTGAAAATTGGCATATTTCAGCTGACTGGGGAAAGTTCCACATTTTCACTACAAAACTCTAATTTATTATTGAAGTTAATTAGTGGATTCTCTCCAGTTTTCTGGGATACCTTATTTAGATCATATAATAAAAGTACATGTCACTCATTGAAAAATGGCATACAAGTTATTCAATGTGTTACGAAATCGTACAAAACTTGAAATTCAAACAAAAACCTTGACAACATATTTCACATGATTATATGATATTATCATATATTATACGATCTAGTAACCCCACAGTGAACTTTAGTCAAATATAGAAACCTGAGAGAGACCAACTGGGAAAGATACTCAGCGTCACTCAGTGAGTCCCTCAAGAGGCCGCGCCTGAAGTACGAGACAGGGAAAGCCTTGAGAGGGCACTGAACGAAGTGAGCAAGGCAATAATCGAAGCCTACGGAAAAAAGACTCAAAATAACAAAACAGTCCTGTGGAATGAGCATCTGGAAATCCTCAGAGGTAAGGTGCGGAAGCTTTTCAACAGAGTAAAATCCAACCAAGATTGGACAACATACCAGGCTTTGGAATGGAGGTTTGCTACGGAAATATCGAGATCAGATAGAATTAGGTGGGCTATCAGTAAACTGAAACCATACAAATCCCCTGGAGTAGATAGAATATAGGTATCCCATATTTATTCAAAAGGGATAGGAAATACTCATTCTATACCTATGCCGTATATTCAAGGCTTGCATAGCACTACGACATATACCTACGATGTGGCAAGAGGTGAAAGTCATATATCTCCCAAAAGTAGGGAAAATAGGCGACAAGTCACCCAAGGCATATCGTTCCATATAAGTCTAATGTTTTTTTCGCTCAAAACGTTAGAAAGGTTGATAGATAGATACATAAGAGATGAGGTACTTTGAACAAGCTCACTCAACAAACTCCAATATGCATATCAAGCAGGCAAGTCAGCAGACTTGGCACTGGACGACCTCAACAGGCTTCTAATGAAGTCCTTGGAAGAGATAGCTATGACAACATTTAT
This sequence comes from Chrysolina haemoptera, assembly GCA_958298965.1. Taxonomy (NCBI): domain Eukaryota; kingdom Metazoa; phylum Arthropoda; class Insecta; order Coleoptera; family Chrysomelidae; genus Chrysolina; species Chrysolina haemoptera. Next base: position 19,576,707 of record OY282591.1, on the reverse strand, counting down.
AGACGAATAGATAGAGGATATGCCGACGACCTCGAGAATGTTCCAAAAGGCAAATTCGCAAGGACAGTCTCGGAGCTTACACAGTCAGCCCTAGATATAATCGACAGGTGGTGTAAATAGGAGGAGATGACAGTGAACCCTCATAAAACCAGAATAGCCCCAAAAAAAGGACTGGAAGGACATATTAGGCCACCTGTACTGAACGGGATAGAAATTCCATTTGCCCAAGAGGCAAAATGCTTAGGAGTAATCTTCGACCATTAGTTAACTCGGAACCAACACCCATAAAAAGTTATGGCAGTAGCCTTCAATCTGTGCAGGAGAATGTGCGGAATTGGGGTCTACAATCAAAAATGACTACATGGTTCTATGCCAGAATTATCAGACCCATGATAACGTATGGGTCGATCAAGGGATCGGTGGTATGGTGGCCAAAGGCCAATCAGATGGGAATGGTTCGACGGCTCGGAGGATTGCAAAGATAAGCAAGAGTTGGAAAAAGACCCGGTTACAAGAATGCCATCAGATGACATTCCTCCCAGATAGAGCTTTGATAAAACCTTTAAGACCAGTATAACGACAGGTATGCGTGGAAGGAGGGACCTCCCATCAATGCGGAAATCGCTGTCTACACTGATGGCTCAAAAACATTGAGCCTGGGCAAACAAGCGACGATATTTCAAGCGAAAATTGTCGCAATACACCATTGTGCACAATAGCTAATAAGGCATGAGTTTTTAGAAAAAAAATTGTCATATACTCAAATATCTATGCAGCAATAAAGGCAGTCAACTCAATGCAAGTTACCTCAATACTTGTTTGGGGCTGCACAGAAGCCCTAAAAGAGCTCGTCAGTCAGAACAGACTGACCATAGTCTTGGTACCAGCACACACAGATTATAGAGGCAATGAAAAGGCCGATATACCAGCCCGAGAAGAAGCAAGTAACGCCCTGAATGGTCCAGAACCGTTTTTCGTTGTGTTAGACTCTCAACACTAATTTCTTATCGCACTGTCACTAGCAGTCACCGACATAACCTCAAACAAGACTGTCAGATAAGTCCTTCGATTGTAACTGATCCAATGACGAGCAAGAGTAAAAATATTTTTTCACTTTTAATTTTATTACAATATAATTCCTTGAGGAATTCACTAAATATCATTAAGTAGTCAATAATAGTTTTGGAGTGAAAAAAAGTAGGTGTTTGCTAAGTCAGTTTTTATTTGGCGTTTGAGACAAATAAAAAGTCTATCGAAAAAAAAAACTAAATATTGGAATTTGTAGGAAATTTTATGTTCTTTCATATTGAATGGAAAAGTTATTAACAAAAAATGGTAGTTTCCGAGTTATAAGCGAAAATCTACAAAGAAATAGATTTTTTTTACCATTTTTTGCATTTATTTTTTATTCTTATAAAGCACTCCAAAAAACGTGTGAAATGGAAGACATCAAAACTACCCCAAAACTTTCCCGCCAGGGGCCCTATCGAATACAAATTTACTGAATTATATTTCGTTGAAAAGATTCTCTATAAGATGAGGTACAAAAAAATCCACCAGTGAACATGCAGCGTAAAAATGTAAAATCAGATTTATTTAGTTTTTTATGTACAAATAACCCCATCAACCCGATGGTTATTAGCGGCGGGTACCTAGTAAGTTTGTTACAAATACATGATTAAAAATAAATAAATGTATGAGGAATTCTTATGTTTGGATGTGTATATAGAATTATCATCATTGCATGGAGCAAAATCGTTTGTTTTCACATTCTTTCGAAAAGCATAAAGTGAATATTTTCTGACACATAATAAAAGTAATACAAAACTGAGAATGGGATAATATGCAAACACTGCAAACCATTCAGTTGCGTTCTGACATTTTCAGTTGGTGTTGTTTCTGATAAAGAAATTCAAATTTTTGGTGGTTGAGTTCAAGCGGCTTTTGATGCTATTTTGTTTGCCAGAAGTAAAAGTTGTGGTGTTTTGGTGGTTTTTCTATTATACTGAATCATATTCATATGGAAGGTTGCAAGATCGACTAGCTTTGGCAACACTCACTTTTTCGGCTGTAAACCATGTATACGTCTTCTTCGTCGGAGTCGAAATGGGTAGCATCACACATGTTGAAGATGAGAAACGAAACAAAACACTTCTATTAACCGACCAACACTAAAACTATTGTTTGATAATTCCAAGCACTCCTCGATGCAGCCAGCGTGTTCGTAACGATATTTACATTTTAAACATGTTGACATGTGGATCACACAATACAGTCTGTTGTGTCCGAGCTTTCGGAGCGAAATAACTTTTCTTTGTGGATGTTTGAAGGAAGTTCCGACCTAACCAAGATAAGCCGGTGGCTTCTTCAGAGGCGTATTAATATTCACCTAAGACGGGCGATTTCTCGGAAATTAAAGCAAACTATTATTGGATAATCCAATAATTGATTCTGTTGAAGTGATAAACGAGGAATTTTCTCGTCGGATTGTAATCAATGATGACATATATTCGACGTACAAACTGAAAGATAAGAATAGTAAAATTATTTGGAGTACATTGCGGACGTTTATAGTCATTAATGGAACTAGTAATTCATATATTCCCTCAGATTTACTCAAATTAAATGACATTAATATTCATTTCACAAATTCACCACATATTAATAAAAGTCAATCAGAATTGGATCCTATAGATAAATACGAAAACGAAAAGCTCTTTGATAATACTTTCAGTTTTCACAAATCTATAAACGCGACCTAGTGACATGTCTGAATAGTATTAAGAGTAACTCTGTGGGGTCAAATCTTATTTCAGTCCGAATGTTTCGAATGATCAGTTTTTATGTGATTGAACACCTTAACTTTCATAGTCAATACAGTGCTGAATACTGCAGTGTTTTCTGAAGCGTGGAAAAGAGCCAACGTGATTCCTTTAGCCAAAATTTCAGATCCAACTGAATTCAACCATCTACGGCCAATCAGTATACTTCCTATGCTCTCTAAACAGAATATATCGAGAGTAAGAGCTTAATACCTGTGACCCAGTCTGGCTTCAGAGAGAATCACAGTACAACTACTGCCCTGACTATGATAACAGATGATATCATGAAAGCCACAGATGAAAGTAAGTAAGCTGTCTGATTTTGTTAGATTATAGTAAGGCGTTTGATACTATGGATCCAAGGATTTTATGTAACAAATTGTCTTATTACTGTTTTGATAATGAAGCAGTTAAATTAATCAATCTCAGTAATCGATATCAACGTGTAATGTACAACACAGAAACGTCCTCTTACCGAAACAACACTTTCGATGTGCCACAGGGCTCAGTACTAGGGCCTTTGTTGTTCTCTATTTATATATCAGATTTCTACAAGCATCTGAAAACTTGTACCACCCATCACTATTCTGATGATACACAAGCATACTTCTCATTTTCCGTTGAAAACATAAAAAATGCTGAAAATATGAGAAAAATTTCGAATGCTCACAATCTGAACCTCAATGCTAAAAAATCAACCATGATATTATTTGGCCCAAAAGATAAACGAATATTTTCTCAGAATCAATTAAATATTAAAGTGAATGGAGAAGTTCTTCCATTATCATCGGACGGAAAAAACTTGGGACTGTGGATAGACTCCGATTTCAGATTTACCAAGCATGTGAATCATCTGATCAAATCGTCATACAAAAATTACAGAACTCATGTTTTAGATTTTCTTTTGGAATCAGAAAATTTGATCGGATTAGTTACACAATATCTAGAGCTGGAAGACTGAAACTCAGCCAACTCAGAAAACTTCACCTAATGACTCTGGTATTGTCAACCAGAAATCCCGTCTATTTATTCAATAAATTTAAAGATTCGGAGATCTGAACAAATTCAATACCCGAAACAAAGGTGTCTTAGTGATTTCTAAACACTCCACCTCTACGTTCAAGCGAAGCTTCACATACAATGCTTGTATTTATTACAATGGTTTGCCAACAGAATTTTACAACTACTCTCTGATCAATTTCAAGAAAAAATTAAAAAAATTACTCCTTGATGAATGATTGGAATTTAGTTTAACGTGAGCTACACAAATGGTGATGATGAATATTAACGATATACCTATTTAGAATGTTATTTAGTATTACTTCAAGATTTGTTTTTAGAATAAAATATGTATTTCTCCCTCCACAGGTTAAGTAGTAATAGCGCTCATTGAGCGATACTTCGCCTTTTCATGTAACAGCATAGGTTTATATGAATAAAGACGTATTATTATTATTATTATTATTATTATCATTATCATAGATATTCGACGTGATTTCTTCCTATCATATCAATCAGTAGGGTGTAAAACGAGTGATTCTGTGATGAAAATAAGGGGAGAAAACAGATTATGTCATCACACAGTTCGTTATCATAACCTGTTATGTTTGGAACTCACCACTGTCATTTGTTATTGTTGAAAAAATTTAATACAAAAAACGTGCTTTTTTATTTAATGTTCTGCTTATAAAATTAAAACTAATGCATCAATATTATTGCCCTGAATAAAAGAGTTGTAGAGAATTAAAATAAGAACAAAAGGAGAAATTTTGCTTCTTTTTAAAAATTCATAACTCCATTTTTCAAATTTTCATGAACGTAGTGAATTATATGTATTTTATGTGAACACAAAACAGGCGCTGTCGGACCGTTAGATTTGACACAATTGCAATTTTAATTTTCTTATGCAGTATGCGTCATGGATGGTCCAATTTCAATTTATCAAACAGAATTTCTTATAATTATTAGTGGAATCGCGTTTTTTCAGTGAAGACGCCTATGGATGAACATAAAAAGCAAAACCTTATCTGAATACAAAATTTGATCCAAATCGTTGATGCCGTTTTCGAGATCAAAAAATTCGCATTATTATTATTATTGGTGAAATCATTTTTCTCTAAGAGGGACGCCTATAGAGAAACTCAAAACGCAAAACTTCATCTTCATACAAAATTTTATCCAAATCATTAAAGGAGAAGGAGAAGGATCCAAAAATTCACATCATTATCATTATTATTATTATTATCAGTAGAATTGCGTTTTTTCAGGAAAGACGACTATATAGATGGACTCAAGAAGGAAATCCTCATCTGAATTCGAAATTTGATCCGAATCGTTAGAGTCGTTTGCAAGATCCAAAAATTCAAATTATTATCATAATATTTAGTAAAATCGCGTTTCTTCATTGTCATCCACTTCTGAGTTATGGTCCAAATTCCAAGTATCTAGCTCATTTTTAAGTTTAAAATCAATTACAAAATCCACCCGGACAGACATCCAAGAAAGCGAGTTAATAAAAACAACATGGTAACACGGTAAAATACCTTTCGACAATTTTTTGAGGGACATGAAGTTTTTTGATAAACATCATAGATATCCTATGGACATATTCGCAGTCGGAAGTTCCTCTGTTCTACTTCCTGATCAGCTTTTGTTTGAAAAATTAATGTCATATTCTCTAAATTCAATATTATTGAATCTGATCATTTCTAGCAACTTTCCGCATACTAATTACTGATTAAATAACATGAGGCCACAACAGCGATAAAAAGTTGAGGGAATATTTTCCCATATATTCCGCCGCGATGAAAAACATAAATAAACTTGAATAATCGTTAAACCGCAATGTTTTCATACAGGTCATTTCAATCGGTATGTACAAAATATTATAAAATACCCAGTAATGTAATTGACGTCAATCGGTATGATTATGTACCACAAACAAACCCCAAAGAAAATGGCCTGGTGCCTGTGATGGCCTAGATTACTCGTAGTTCCCAATGAATTATAAAAATTAATAATAATAATGATAATAAATCTTTATTAAACCCTTTCAAATCACAAAATGATATATAAGATTCGTCAATAAAATCAGATAAAATTGTTCGATAATGAAAATAAATATGTGTATGTAAATTATCCACAGTAATACAAAAACTTTACAATTCACGTAATATCTTTGAGAAAATAAAAGGGGTGTATCGAAAACCTGACAAATTGAACAATCAGTTGAGTTAGAATTAGATTTCCTTCATCTGCCAAGATATTCACCAACACTGTAAAAACAACTTTTGAGTAGAAATTCCTTGAGTTTGGTTTTGAAACTGTTTTCTATTGTCTTTTCTCTTATATCTCCAGGAAGACTTGTTTGATTGATGATCTATTTATTTTGTGGAAATTCATGATGAAATAAGAAAAGGAAGAAAAAATATAACTTTTGTCTAGTTTCCACTAACACTTTACTACTCTATTACGACCGGTTTCGGCTGTTACATCATTTTCAAGTACCTACAGATTACATCAAGTTCACGAACTTGATGTAATCTGTAGTTCATGAGATTGGGGTTTATTAATTTCATCGGTTTCTTCGTCCTCCATTGTATTCACACTCATAACATTTGAATCTCACTGCAAAATTATACGCCATATTCAACTTTACATTGACATGAAGTCACAAACAATCAAAACATTGCCCAATGGAAACATTTTTGTTTTTTTTTCTGTAGTGAAGGGATGCAATGTTTTCATATTATCCAGTACACCATTCTTGAAAATGATTGAACAGTTTTCAAAACGAATCTAAACTATAATATTTTCATAATGCGTCAAAGTTCAATTTCCCGAATACTGTTGTGATATCGAAATAAAAACGAAAGTTAACCAGACAGCAGGATCCAGAACAAGAATTAATTGCCTCATATACAGGGCAATACGAAAAAAATAGGGTTGGATGGTGGAACGCATTAAATTAAAATGAAATATTAGTTATAACATCTGCGTTACCTTCATTCACCTGTCTACTACTATTATTTGTCTCTGAATCAGTTGGTTGTTACGAATTTTTGGTTGAAATAAGTCCATTCGCAAATGTAAAAATCCCTGACGTTACAATGATAGATTCAGAAATAATTTTTTCTACGGGTATTTTATTGACATATTTTTAATATTTCTTGTTCTTTTTCATGCCTTCAAATTATACAGGATTGTCGAAAAATATTTTTCAAAACGGAACTTTTTGAATTTATCTATCGCTTTCTTTCAAAATGAACACTCGGTATAGTTTTCAACTTTGTGATGTAAAAAACGGCGTAGAATAAAATTCATAAAGAGTTTTTGATTGTAGATCCCTATAAGGCAATTTGTAAGCATTTTCGAATTACTGAACTTTAGAAATTGTAAGTAGCTGGAACACACTGTATAATTGACCAAATGTTACAACTCCAAAGAACAATACTTGAAAAAGTATCTCATATTGATGAATGTTTACATCTTGATTAATCAGAATGCTGATGATTATCAAGGATAACGTTTTGTATTGTAAAACAATGTAGAACAAATGAAGGTTTTCATGGGTCTTTAGTTCTAAAACTATCCTAAAGAAAAAGTTGTGCCCATTGGACTTCTTGTTTGAAATGACTACGACTACAACATATCAAAAATTCAGCCGATTTGACAGGGGTCCACTTTCCCTATTAAAGTGTGCGGTATCCTTTCAAACAGAAAATGGCACTTTTTTAAAATTAACATTACAAGTCAGTATCTACAGATAAATGATTGACACACTACGTCTCTTGTTTTCATTTTCAACTGAAAAATTGATGTAGTTATTTAATTAGGTGTAATGAAAAAGACAAACTTCAATGTTTTTTTTAGGTGAAAATGAAAGCAAGCGGTGTAGTGTGTCGAGCATTCATCTGTAGTTACTGACTAATACTATTTTCTACTTAAAATTTTCAAGAAAATTAAAGAGAATGAATGTCATTTTAAAGAATTACTGAAAGGAATTCTGATTGGCGATGAATCAAAATTATCGCATGTTTCATCGAAAACTATAATCAAAGAGTGCTTCGTATATTCGCAATTTTATTTTATTATATCGATCGATGGCGTCACGGTGTCGCCATTTGTGGCATGCCTCTATCCAAATGTCATTGTCACCCGGTATGGATGTCGTTCAAATCGGTTTATAAGTGAAGTAGCTATAGACACGGCCCTAGTTCCATAGTCAACCGGTAGGTGAACCAATATATGTACAACCCATAAATAATGAATAATTGAATACTGCGTCACAACCTCACCACAAGATAGGCACATGTTCCCGGTTCAATATTCCGGACGAAGAAATCTTGAAAGTGTTAAAACAAACGAATGGAGGAAGCAACTACATTTAGCCGGATGCATTGTTTACTTGTGATTTTTTTCGTGTTGCCCAGATGGCACCTAATGTACTGATTCGTGACATAACCCTTCACGGAAAGAAAAGTTTATTAGTGTAGCACGGTATAATTTTAGCAAGTAATTAGCGGAGGTGAAAACAAATTTCTTGCGGCGTTGATGTGTTGATATTGCGCTATGCTAAGATACACGGGTGCTATTTTAGAATTTCGGGATTTTTTTGGCTTGATGATAATAAATTGTTGGTGAAGACTCACTCTTTTATAATTTATGGGGTGCTGCTGCTACAAAACGAGGAATGAGGTCACTTTGTAAATGGTCTGGATCATACTAAATAATTTTTTGCACTCTCGGGAAGTGCAAATACAAAAGTACCTTCGTCAAGTATGAATACTGTGATATATATATATATATATAGTGAAGAGAGTGTTTTCGATTTAATTTAGATGTCACAAGTTATTTTAATATATATATATATATATATATATATATATATAATATACATGACGTTATCAGTAAAATAGGAGCGAAAGAACGTAGTTGTTATGGATTATGTCGCAGTAATACTCGTAGCAGATTATTCTTGGAGAATTTATATTATTTTATTAGTTTCCCCAAGCCTTGTTTCGGATATCGTAGAAAACTTATCAAGTCAATAAAACATATGAAAATTCTCCAAAATATGTTTGTAGGTTAGAAATGTAAACAAGGTGATGGTCGATTCAAAGTAATTGATCATGTGAAAAAAGACACATACATTTTTGTTCACTTCATTCATTCACTTTATCAAGGAGTAAGCGGTCTCACAATACAACCTCCTGATTCTGTAATTATTTTTCTACATCTGTCATTCAACTTCAACGTGCTGTCATTATGACAAACATAAATGTTCAAATCCACTACATATTTAGCAGATATTCTGTGAGATTCGAAATACGTTTTAAACAATTACATATTTTATATTATTTTGTATTAATGTTAGCAGCCAGAGCTAAACAAACAATGCCTCCCCGAGAAAAACTCCATAATAAAAACTGATCCGCTTTGTTCTAAACCGTCTACCTGCATAGAGCAAACTGTCTGTACTATGACCACACCTCTTGATAACATACACGCTCACGGCTACTATGATTTTGATTTTTATTATGCAACTGTGGTTAAAGAAACGTCAATCAAAAATTAATTCTGACAATTACAGAATTGAAAGTTTTAAAATGAGTATTATTAATGGAAAATAGATGATAGTGATCTGTTTCAATGCAAATCGATAGTAAGAAATAATTATTCAAGTTGCGCTTTTCATTTTCAAATACCTAGTGCCGTATCTTAATAAATCATTTTTTGCTTTTTGCATGAACGTAGAAAAAATGTTGTATGCAACTGTGCAAAAATTGTTCATTGCACTAACGGCCTCGTCGGACAATTTCACGTCGAGTGCAATAAACAACTTTTTGCACTTGTTGCATAAATAACTATAATGTGACAGCTCATGCTAAAGAGGTAACCTCAAAACATCAATTACTCATAATTTGAAGAATAAAAATGTATTGAAAATTAAGTAGAAATAATTCTCATTGTTTATAATTACTTAATTTTGATTCAATAACATTGATTGATCTTCAATCAATATTATTGGTATCATGCTCAACAAGTTCAGCTTTATTGCTACCTTGAGGACGATCATGGCACTTCAACCATCGTCGTAATTGAACACAAATAATTATTTTTTCATTCCATCGCACTGAAATTAAGCAACGATCCGTGTTGTCGAAACTTTCATATTGCCAACTTTTCATCATGGTGGAGGCACCAGCGCTGAACTGGCCGGGTTAGTATTTTATTGTCATTCTGTAGAAGGTTGATATTCCAAAACAACTTTGTAAAGAAGCTGATAATATACTATTTCCAATTATAAGCAAAATCAACTAACTTCATTTCAGAAGGCATTGATTAACATGAGAAAACGAATTAACGCAAGCAATTGATTTGTTGCAGCCACTTTCTTATTATGTCTTATTCAAAACATCAACGTTTCCTAAGTCTTATTTGAGGATATCAGAAAAATACCAAAGCCGTAAATAAGTTAACATTTCCCAATTAAATATAAGACTCGAAACACGAAAATGTAGGAAGTGTTCATCTATAATAGACTTATGTAAGTCGTTTGTTAACGCTTCGCCGGAAATCCCAAGCGTCGCGACGATTTTTGTCGGCGTCGAAATAATACTGAAACGGAAATCCACTGTCCAAATATAAAAGTTCAGGAATAATATCAGTCACATCATTTATAGAGGTGGTTTACTGAGTCTTTCGTTTATATCCTGTCCTTTTGGATGATAAAATTAGGACTCATTTTATTTCATACGTTTCATTTGAAGAATAGATATTACACTGTGTTTTTCTCTTTGACTTAATGAATTAAACAGAAATTGAACTCAAAGTGTGAGCATTTTGCTGAATAGTGACATAGTGACAGTATTCCAAATTGATAATTTTGGGAACGTCGCGAGATGCCCTTTATTTTTGTTATTGTATTGCAATTATTTGAATAAGTAACGGATATTTTGGTATTGAACTGGGTGATTTTATCATTTTTGCAGAAGGCATTTTGTTTGCTTTGGAAAACTACCAAATTATTTTTCAAGTTATTTTTGAAATTTTTGTTACTGTGTTCTGCCAAATGAGTAACGTTGATGTTTTGTCAATAAGACATATCAATAAGGCCAAAGTTTGTTATTTACCAAGGTTTTTATGGAAAGTTTTGAAATTTACTTTAATATGCAGTTTTTTTAATCATTTCAATATATAAGATTTTTGATAGCAAAAACAAAAATGTTACTCGAAAATAAAAACTCATGTTAAACAAATTCGATAGTACCTCATTTCTTGTCTCTATATTGTGAATTAATAAGTATTTCTTCAAAAATGAAGCATTACATAATATTTGTAAAAAAAAGACGAAAAAATTCAATTTTGTTGTTACCAATTAAAAATGAGATTTCCTAGTGAACTATAGTCTTAATGGATACAAGAAACGAGATTTTGTCAGTTCTAATTTCTAAATTTTTCACTTGATAGTTGGGTAAAATTTGTTCACATCTTTCCAAGCATGGTGGTCGGTCGTTCTGTATACCTACTGTTTGTCAGAATACGCAGAATACTACAGAATAATTTAACCTCTTTTGGAATTAGTGGTGTGCAAAACTGTTTTGATCGTCATTTCATTACAGAACTTTTCTGATTCAGTTAATGTGTTTTCTCAAAATAAAATTTCGGATTTTTTTTATTATTATTGTTATTTCGAAAAATGAATATTTTTTCTACGGAACTGTTTTTAGTATTTTTTTTTCTTTTTTGTCTACGACACGGGATAGTAAAAATTTGGATGGTACATTTAGAGTTTCAAAATATGCAGGTGGTTTTATAACGAATAACATTTCCTGAAAGTTTGATTCTTCTGTAAAATTTCAAATAAAAAATAATGCAATGTGACCCGAGTTAATATTCAATTCAAGTACAATAGTATATTGTATAACTAGTGTGGAAAATATGATATTTCATACGAGTATGATCATAGGAAACTGGTTCATCATCTTTTCACACGAGTTGTATGCTTTATACTACTCCCATATATAACATCAAATGAGTTCATTAAAGAAGCATATTAAAGATACGTATTAGACGAATAAAACGAATTTTATCTTACTTATCAATATTTAGATATATACTACACTAGTACAAAATATATTTCGCACGTACAGGAACAATACCTATTTTGCACTAGTACAAGTTTACAGTACGAAATGATAAGTTTTTCAAGTAGATCGTCGGAAAAATCACTTTATTCACGAGTTTCATACAGTATTTTTTTCTATAACTGTCAAAGACCATACCATTTCAGATTTTTATTGAAAATATGAAATGAATATGACATATTTGTTGATGTCGATGATCCTATTATTAACGTTGACTCAACTTTCGAATAGCTAGCATTGGAAGAAAATTTTCATTTTCTTAGATTTTCCTTCAAAATAATCGAAAATACTATGTGAAGCTACGAATACCTCTTTCTTTAAGCTATGTTAAGAAAAAGTCATATCCACACTATCGACGATTTTCTATGTTCAGTCTGTCAGTCAGTCATAATTTCGCAATTTTAATAAATTTAATGTCAACCTTGTCAAATATTTTCTGAATTCCAAACAGCCACAGTTACCTTGGATTACCTAATGTGCATTAGGTCCAATAGTTCCTTAGAGGTGTATGTTATATTATCGCAAAGTTTTGATTTTTGATAAAACTTAATTTATAGAAAATAAGATATTATTAATGAAACCAGTTGTATATAATATATTTATAGGCTTTCGGTTGCCACAGAAAATAAGAAATGACTCTTACAGGATTTGTCAATGTTGTCGCATATAGTTTTCTGTAGCCTAGCAACAACGGTAAAAAAGTGCATTGTTTCACGCTTTTCCGTAAAATAATGTAATCGATTTTACTTTGAAATATTGTGATAGTTTAATTCAGTTGAAACAGTTGAAAAAAGTTATTCAATCTCACTATTCCCATTTAAAAAACGATATAATCACTGTATAATACTTTTACGACTTTATGATTCAAAATCTAAACTCTCCAAAGCAATGGAACTCAGTTGTTTGTGCTTATTTCTGTTTTGAAATTTCCAAAACGAATAATTACAAACAACAGTTTAATGCTGTCACGGGCTAATAATTCATGTTTTAATAAACACTTCCTGGAAAAGAGGTATATCCATAACAAAGAACTCATAAACAACGTAACTCTGCAAAACCACTCATTGTTTGCCCAAAGTCAGCTGGTAAGTCTCAGGAAATTCGTATTTATGTGGCGCGACAGCTGAAATAACTTGAAAGCGTCTGCAGCTTTATGAAAAAAGTTCTATAAAACAGAAAGTTATGAAAATGGACGCCCATGTTTATATTTTGATATTTTTGTGTAATGAAATATAACTACACCTGTGACTCGCTTCTGCTATATTGGGTATCGTAAAATTATGTGTGTGAGCTATAGATGAAGATCTGCTGCACGTGCGACCTATTCATACGAGACAGTGGCGTGCGATCGTCAAAATGCTACCTGATCGAGGAAAATGCATACTCTACTTCAAATAGGTTCAATATTATGATTCTTTTTACAACGTTCCTGAAACAAATTCAGGTACTTTTTTACCTAAATGTTAACAAATGATACCAGTCAACCATTCAGCTGACTGAAGATACCAAATATTGGGTAGGTATACCGGCTGGCCACGTGATTTGGTATGGCATGTCTGGTTATTTTCAAAGACAGAAATTTGGATTTTGGATATGTTGTTTGAGAGATATTTTTCGATTAAAGCACGTATTCAAATCTGATATCAACTTTTCAATTACAAAGGAATCTCCTTATTTTTTTTCAGTATTTAAATTTTTTATTGCATTCTGAATTCATGACGTAATTAATTGTCAACATGACGTCACAATTTGAGAAAAATAAAAATCTGATATAGAACACCTCAATAAAAATGGGTATTGGTAATGTGCCCATTTTATCGTGTGGGTATTTCCAGCATCGTATAGAGTTGACGTTGTTCATAACTTTGATTTTTCATTCAATTAGGTATATAATTGGTAAAATGAATACATATTTTACGTTCAAATGTACTTACTGAGAATTGCATACATTTGTTAGTTCAACTGAAATTTTTACAATGTTCAGAAAAGTTTCACAAAAATAAACAAATTGAAGTGAACATTGTTGACTGGTTGTTTTCAATAGGTATGCAGGTACGTACCTATTATGAGTATTAAATTTCAACATTTCTGGATTTTTGCCACTGAAGGAGAACGTTCTACTAAAATCCTTGGTACCTTTGTCTACCCATGAACAAGTATTATTATTATATATTATTATAAATTAATTCCTGCAGAGAAAACAAATAATACATATATTATTTCTTACTAACAAACCAAATGTCTAATTTTGTCTTTCCATGTCTGAAGACAATAACACTATGAAATATAAATAAGGAATGATCTTTGTTTAAACCATATACCTTCAAACTGATAGGTGCCTACTAGATATTGATCAGTTTTTTGACTTTTTTGCAGAGATTATTCCCACTGAACCATTTGTTGGGATTTGTCTCGAAAATGAAGGACAAGGCTGTTTTAGCGAGGTTTTAGAAGAGGGTTCATTCGTCATTTTGAAGATTAAAAATATGGTTTTTTCCATAAAAAAAGAGTTACGTACAGTTCTATAAACAACTTCTCAATAACAAAGTAACAATATAAATAATTATTAATTGGCGATTCTGAACGGTTTAGAAAGATTCACATATGAAATCTTGTTTGGGTTAAGCAAAAATCAGTGGATTTCTGTTAATCTTCCTTTTTTTTTCCAGAACAGTCAAGAATCGACAATTGGTCCTCGTCAAAACTGAAACTCGAGGGTTATTTCGAATTGTTTCAATTAACCACTTCAATAAAGAGGTCATTTGATCCCTCTGGAAGATTCAACTTCACCAGGAAGGATTTATTAGGGCATGCAGAATGCTTTGATGAAGATGTCAATGGTCATGTTCTGCCAGTCAAGTCTTCGGAAAGTTGTACAAGTCACCTTGAACATCATAGGAGTTGAGTTGGTTTTAATAATTTAGGAAACAATAATTGTTATATGAACTGAATTACTTTCTTAGTTTATTGTGGATGTAAATGAAGAATGGCTATTTCCGCTTTACTTTTGATAAAATATCTAGGTAACCCACTTCCTTGTTCCATATCCTCATTCAATATCCACACCACTGACATGCTTTGAACTCAGGATTGTTCGCACCAACAAGAGTTCCTGGTGTTTGCAGACAATAAAATAATAATAAAAATATGTTAAAAGTTTATTCAAATGCGCTAAAAAGTAAAAAATAATCACTTTAGATATGTAATGGACGTTATTCTGTGAGTTACAGATTCAAGAGCTCGCTTCTTATTGCCATTTGGAATTTATCTACAACTCACAGAATAACCTTTGTTACACATATAAAAGAATTAGCTTTTAAGCGCATTTTTTTGTTCTTTTTATTGCCATTTTGAATTTATGATTAAAAAAAATCCATAATTTTTGGCCTCATATACCCCATATATTAATCTCGAATAGAATCCCATAATCACAAAACTCCTCCTTCATTTTGGATTCATGAATTTCGACCAAAAATTAATAATTTTTGACCTCGAAAACCCTCACATACCTATTTCAAATAGAATCCAACCATAATCACAACAATCGTCCGCCATATTGAAATTAAGAATTTTGAATAAAAATCCATAATCTCCGATACAAACCCCCCACATATCAATTTTGAATAGAATCGGACAATAATCACACAACTTCCGCCATCTTGGAGCCGTCATCTTGAATTTCTGAATTTTAACAAAAAAATAATGATCTCCAAATTCAAAAACCCCATACCAATTTATTTTTAATGGTACTGGACCATAATCACAAATCTAATCCGCTATCTTGGAGCCATCATTTTGTTTATTTTTCTATAAGGCTTCGCAAGACCAAGACCAAGACTGATTAGTCTTGGTCTTGGTCTCGAAAAATAATTGTAGTCTTGGTCTTGGTTTTGGTCTTGATGTTCCAAAACCAAGACGAGACAGGCTCAGTTTTGGACTTGGTCTTGATAGTCTTGGTCTTGGTTTTAGTAGTCTTGGTTTTGGATCGAAATGCGTCTAGAAATTTGAATTATTCAATTCGATTGTCCAGTTTATACGCATATAATAGATATTCCTTATTCCTCAGTCTTTAACAATAATTGTCAATTTGTACGGGTAAAGTAAGCGAAATAAAGAATATAATTTTTAAGAAATCTTAAAGATTAAATTAGACCCACACAGCACACAGGCCGACATGCCAGAAAAAAGGTTCGAAAGGGTCGGAATGTTAATTAGGTTTTCATTGACCATTTTACAATGGATTATCGTGTGATGAGCAGTATGATACGGATGCGACAGAGGAGTGGAATCCCCAGGAAATTGCAATACTTATTTAGGGGTGGGAAAATATCACATAGCTGACCAAATATATTGGTCCTGATTTATTATTTTTATTTAGTATCGAACTCTGGTTGGTGCGACGGTGCAATTTTTGTAAAATATCGAAAAGAGTGAATAGTGATTTAGGTGTAAGTGATACCGAAAATACTGGCAGAAAGTAGGGCTTCGCGAGACGACCAAGACTCTTGGGAGAAAGTCTTGGTCTCGAAAGTCAAGTCTTGGTCTTGAGAAGATTCATTAAGTCTTGGTCTTCGTCTTGTATCAAGACCAAGACTCAAGTCTAGTCGCTTGGTCTCGCGAAGCCCTAGAATCTATTTCAAGAACAACGCAAAGTAAATTGTCAGAAATAGGTACGTAGACAAATTTGCACCAAATCAGTCTATTTTCTGAGAATTTACTCTACGTTTTTTTTTGAAATAAATAGACAATAACAAATATACCATAATGCATTGCCACCGGATGAACACCTGGGAAATTTCAAGTCAATGGGATGACTAGAAGCGGATCAAAATTCACTTACAAGATTTGATATAGTCTTTCCAAAGTCAGTTGAATATGCGGTCACTTTCGAATCAATGTAAGGTTCGTTCAAACTGGCATGAGAATATGTGAATAATGAAGGAAAACAAAAAATCAAATGAAGATTATTCCGGCTATGATTGGCTTATGAGAAGAAAGCGTCAAGTTATAATTATATCTCTTTCAGTTTGTTACTTCATTCAACTGACTTTGGAAAGACTATTATAACAAACAACTTGTAAAAAACTATAAAAAAAAGTTTAAATATTTTTTTTAGTTGAACGGTTTTATTGTGAAGAAACATAATGATGATGCAGATAATGTACTAAAAGCTAAAAAATAAAAAGTGAAGTACCAGGTACTGGTCATCACACCCCTCTTCTCATCAATCTAGAGAAACTATCAGACTGAAACAAAATAACTAAAAACAATAAAACTGTCAACTTAAAATTTGTTTTTACTCATTTTATTTTCAAGTTTATAGTTTTTCATTCAGTTAAGTACTTAATATTTCTCAATGACGTAAGTTCATTTTTTGCCTCATTATTGAAGGTTTCTTTTTTGTCAGTTTTTTGTGTGGGGAATTCATACTTGAATCACGATTCTGAGTTGACAAAGTCCTTCATTTTGATAGATACGTAGATTTCAGTTTCAACATATTGACTTGATCCGCCATTTTGTTCCCAACTCCATTTTGGATTTGTAATGCTATCATGGTGTACTGTGGGACCTACAGCTTACGTACAAGTAGATCCTGAAACACTTTAGCTCCGTGGCGGTGGTGGGGATCGAACTCGAGTCACCTGGGTGAAAGCAAACGCCATCAACACCTTGACCACTTCGCTTTTTTAGATTTGATTCCCATATTGGTCTTGGTGTTTTTGCTTGCTATGCCAAGGTTCTCGGGTTCGAATCACCGCGCCGTCACCGGCCTCGTGTAAGGCATCACACCTCAAAAGGTTAGGGCTGCATCTTAACTAGCTCGCACAAGTCTCTCGAGGACTTCTGAGGGTTGCTCGTAGTAGACCGGGAAATAATGAAAGATTTTAGGTGACGATTTTCTAGTTTATGGCTTTGAGAGAAATGAAATATATAAAAGTGCGGATGAAAATGAAGGAAAATTTGAACGGTCCCCGCGTGGCTTTCATATGGAAAATTCAATTTTCATTCTTTCAAAAAACCTAACCACACTTCGGCGTTCGCAGACCTTATGCTAATTTTTTTATGAACATTTCATGATGAAAACTTTCATGAAATGTTCATAAAAAAATTGGCATAAGGTTTGCGAATTCCGAAGTGAGGTGAGGTTTTTTATAAAAATGAAAATTGAAGTTTCCATATGAAAGCCACGCGATGACCGTTCAAATTTTCCATCATTTTCATCCGCATTTTTATATCTTTCAGTCCCATCAAAGGCATGAACGAGAAAATCGTCACCTAAAATCTGTCATCATCTCCCAGTCTATAAGGGAGCAGCCGATTGATGGAAATAACAATTTAACAATATTGAGTGGGTTGGAAAAATGATGTAATCCGCCATTTCGTGATGAAGGTCATCTCGGATTTAAAAATTTTTCATGATGACGTGTATTCTACTAGTCAATCCCTTTCATTATTATTATTATTTTATCCGTTTGACATTTACCCAGATAGCCTCGACCCACGTCCGTTAGGTGATCAACTACTGGGTCCAAGAATCATGTGCCCTGAGGAGACGGAGCCTTCTGCATTCGTCCGGCTAAGATTTCTGCCACATCACGGCAAACTGGTATGATTTTTATACTAGAGAGTAGCGTATCCATTATTCCACCAAGGACCCCTATAATCAGAACCACCAATTTAACCAAATGGTTTGGGTACAGCCTGCGGAGTTCAAAGAGTAACTCTCGATATTTTATCCGTTTCTCCTCCTCTTGTCGGACGATGTTCGTTTCGCCAGGAGCAGAAAACTCTATGACGAATATCGTCCTACTTTGATGGTCGAGGAGGTTTGCATCAGGCGTATTTGCTTGCATTTGCCTGAGGTGTAGAATGAGTAGTTCCAATAGATTCGGCACCTCTCATTTTCCACAACGGATTCAATATTCCCCGGAGCACAAGGCAACACAGGTGTCTCGTCTATACCGTACGAGTATCGTAGATGATAGTACAACACTTGTAAAGCCGCGTTATGCCTGTGGATATAGGCTGAGACCGCATAAGCTTGACACGCGGACAGCAAATGCATTATGGTCTTAGGAGCCTCACGACATGCTCTGCATCCTCTATACCCATCACGCGACTACGGTAGACCAGGGTTTCAAAGACACCATCCTGGCAGGCAATTATGAATCCCTCGGTCTCCTACTTCAGCTCACTTGACCTGAAAAAAGCGAAGGTCTGATTTTTGGATAAGCCAAGGTCTTCGATGTTCTTGAAGAAGACCCATGCATTGGCTTATCCTTATGCAGCTGCAGGAGCACTCCTGTCTCCGCTGCTTTAATGTGAGCCTTTTGCTGAACTGGCTCCAACTCGGTGACAGAGTTTGGATTAACCCGTTCAAAGTCGAAAACGAGACCAAGTTCATCGGCTGCACGGGCTGCCGCCTTGAAAATAAATGGTTGGTTGGTTGATTGGTTTGAGGCTGACGAGCCAGATTCAGGGTTTACCCGTGAGGGTGACCCTTAACACTGAGACCATCTGTGGTCTATTGTATTATTCTGTCGTCAGTAGTTCCTAGTTAAATAGGCCTGTGTCTTTTATCAGGTTTAGTAATCTATTTGCTAGGTGTTTCGGATTCATGCCTATTTCTAGGTTGGTCTGTCCGAATATTCTATAGCGCTTGTTATACAGCGCATCGCATTCAAAGATGATGTGAGAGGCTGTTTCCTCCTCGTCACCACAAAGTCTGCACTCCACGGTTTCTCTGTTTATTCCCATGGTGTACAGGTGTTTCCTCAGGCCGCAATGTCCGGTTAGTAAGCCGGTAAGTATGCGTATCTTAGGTCTGTTCAAGTTGAGAGTGTCAGCCGTCAGTGTTTGGCTTAAATGCCTCACCATGGCTGTGCTGTGTCGATGCCCTTCGATTTGGTCCCAATATGTTTGGTGTTTTGTTTTCTTCCACTGATTTATTAGGTTTCCGCATCGGGTTTTGCTTATACCAAACACTGGTTCTGGGCCTATGAATGGTAGTTCAGAAGCTCGTCTGGCAAGTTGGTCTGCTTTTTCATTACCTTCTATTCCTCTATGTCCAGGCACCCACACAAGTGTTACCTTGTTGTGTTTTGTCAGTTCATTGAGGCTCTGAAGGCATTCCCATACTTGCTTTGACTTGATCTGTACTGAATTCAGAGCTTTTATTGCGCTCTGGCTATCAGAGAGAATGTAGATGTGTTTTCTTTTGTATCCACTGTCTAGACTCATCTGTATGCATGTCCTTATGGCATGTGTCTCAGTTTGGAATACTGTGGTGTCATTGCCAAGTGGAAGTATTATGTTCCTTTTTGGTCTCACCCCATGTATTCCTGCTCCAGTTCCTATCTCTGTTTTGGAGCCATCTGTGTACCGGATGATGTTGCCAGATGATAGTGATTCTACTCCCGAGTCCCATTCGTCCCACTTGAGCTGTGTTCTGAATAGTTTTTCGTATGACTATTTAGGTAGCATATAGTCTGATATCATTTCCAGTTCGGTGATGTTGACTACTTGAGTAATTTTGGTGTGCCCAATTTGTGGTTGGGATCTCCAATTACCTGTTTGTATTAGTCTGTATGCAGTCATCCTTGCCTCCCCCATGACTGTGATGTCTAAAGGTGGGAGGTTCAGGATGATTTCCATTGCAGCGGTCGGGGTGCTGCTCATGGCGCTCGTGACACACAGACAGGCGAGCCTCTGAAGTTTTCCGAGGTTAAGTTTTACCTGCCTTTGTTTCACTTTGGGCCACCACAACAGCGAGCCGTATGTGATTCTGGGTCTTATGATTGCGGTGTAAAGCCAGTTCATGACCGTCGGTTTCAGTCCCCATGTTTTTCCAAAAGCTCTTCTGCACATCATAAACGATGATTTGCTCTTGTTGATTACATGTTGCAGATGCATGTTCCAGGTTGGTTTCTTATCAAGGAACAGCCCTAAGTATTTAACATGGTCAGCAACTTGTAGTGTTTCGCCGAAGAATTTGGGTAGTTTCATGCCTCCCAGAATTCTTTTGCGTGTAAAAGGAATGAGCGTGGTTTTGCTTGGGTTTGCCCTCAGTTCTTCCCTTTTGCACCATTCCTCAATGGTCCTCAGTGCATTTTGCATTAGCTCTGAGGTTATTTGGGCGTGCTTCCCCTGCACGATGACTACAATGTCATCCGCATAACCTTGGGTGTAGTATCCCTGATTGTTTAAAGATTCCAGCAGTTCGTCAACTACCATGTCCCACAGTAGGGGTGATAAAATTCCACCCTGTGGGGTTCCCCTGGCAATTTCCAGCTGCGCGGATTCTTCAAACATGTTGGTCTGGGCCTTCCGATTTTGGAGCATTGAAAGTATCCACCTGGCAGGCAATTATGAATCCCTCGGTCTCCTACTTCAGCTCACTTGACCTGAAAAAAGCGCAGGTCTGATTTTTGGATAAGCCAAGGTCTTCGATGTTCTTGAAGAAGACCCACGCATTGGCTTATCCTTATGCAGCTGCAGGATCACTCTTGTCTCCGCTGCTTTAATGTGAGCCTTTTGCTGAACTGGCTCCAACTCGGTGACAGAGTTTGGATTAACCCGTTCAAAGTCGAAAACGAAACCAAGTTCATCGGCTGCACGGGCTGCCGCCTTGAAAAGAAATGCTCCGATCCTGCTTTTTCATGGTCACAGACCAAGCAGAAAAGGGGATCTCAACTCCTGATAACTTTACAGGCAACATTCTGTTATTATTATTATTATAGTCTTGATTAAAAGCGCGCAAATTAAAGAAACTACGTCCCTGCCATATCATTGTAATAACAAACTACCATATCATAAACTTCAGACATAAATCTATTCTGTTGCATATAAATAGAATAGTTCCTGAGGGAGAGAAACGGAGGCTCTTTTATGTGAATCAAAACACAGATAAAATTGAAATGGTATAGGGGTTCATTCGGAGATAAATTAAATAAATAAGGCTACTGTTTTATTCATTTATACTGTTCGACTTGCCTTTTGAATAATAAATGGGGAAACAAACACTGTGAGAATTGTTTGGTTGTTCAGTCAATAAACCGACACACTACCTTTGTATTTATACTTACAAAATATGTTTCAAAAGAGAGAGTGGAATGACAATGTTTATGATGATGTTGGGTATTTTGAGAAAAGATAAAAAACCACTTAATAACGTAGTTTACTGACAATAGTTATTTTTGTATCTAAGTGCGCGATAGAGAACTGATTTTTCTTAACGAGGCGCAGCCGAAAAAAAAAAAATAGTCGAGATCACCAAAGAATTTCGCGCACGAGATGCAAACATTTTCTTTTAAGAACGCCAAAAAAAAATAGGTAGTATATATAGTACAATTTGAAAAGTGTTAAAAACCCTTACTTAGTTATTGTTGAATATTCATAAGAAACCGAAAATATGTTTTTTTCTATTATTGGTGGTGGTGCTTCCGAAATAGGAAGTTCTTCAAGGAAAAATGATGATTTCTTGCATTTTTGCTTGATTGAGGACCATATAGGTTAGAATATGAAAATCCCATATAGTTTACATTGCAGTGTGCGAAATAGGTACTTCGCGCATTACCTCGCCCACGGTGTCATCGTAACGAAGGTAAATAAAAAAAAGTGTCACTTCGCATATTGTTGTCAATGCGCGAACCTTGTCATTTTTTGACGTTTGAAGAAAAAATTTATTTTATCGTACCATTAAGCTTCCTTTGAGTTAAATCTTCATTACAAATTATCAACATCAATTATAACATCATAACAGTCTCCCTGATGAGCTTGGCAATGCGAAAGAGATTTTCGTCGACAAAAATGTAATGGGGATTAAATGAAGAGAATGAAGAGAATGAAGAGAAATGAACCTTGCTTCAATGAAATGAACGATTTCTGTGAGTGATATTTTTGAATTACATTCTCCCTATCTAATTTTTTTAATGAATTTTCAATGAAAACTAGAGATAAATAAAAAAATCAACTATCAGGATGAAAATGCGAATTTTCACTTTCAGATTTTTTCTTTTTAGTTAGATTCTTTTCACAACATCTATCAGATGTAGTTCAATGTCCAGCGTGATTTTAGCCGGGGAATTAGTTTTCTCTTTAGATATTACAGAAAAAAATCATATTTTTAATTTTTCAAATTTTATGGAGAATATTCCCCTTTTCAATACATGAAACATTAGTTACAATATAATACGTTAGTTACTTTATAATACCTTATACATCAAATGGCACACTAAAATGACAATAACGTGAAAACCAAAGTTGTTGATTTTATTTTCACATCATCGTTGTCCATGATACGATAAATCTTTGAATGTAACTTGATTTTGAAAAGGAGAAAATTCTCCATGAAAATTGAAAAATGTGATTTATTTGTAATATCTAACAGAAAACAACTATTTCCCCGGAAAACCAACGCTGGACATTGAACTACATCTGATAGATATTGTGAAAAGACTCTAATTGAAAAGGAAAAGAAAAAATCTGAAAGTGAAAATTCGCATTTACATTCGCATTACATAGTGTGTTATTTGATAGTTTACTTGACTAAAATGACATTAATAATGACAGTCATAACTATCATATTGTGTTGGATAAAAATAATACTCGAATATATCAAATTCAAGTAGACTAAACACAACATAACCAAAAAGGATTTATTCATCATATGAAATCGAATGTAAGGGAATATGTTATGATTGTTATTTGTTTATTCTATTAATTAGTGTTATTAAATAATATACATGTCTTAGTTAATCATTATTATATTTTTATTATAACATACAAGCTTCAAACCATTGTGAAAAATATTCGAAAAGAAAAATAGATTATTATTATGATTAAAAAAAAACGGAAAGCGATTATGACTGAATACAGAAAATAGGCGATAGGGCGAATATGACTTCTTCTTGACATAGCGCAAAGAAAAAATATAAAAATATATTCGTAGCTTCCGGGGTATTGTTAGCCAATTTTGAAGAAAAATCTAAGAAAATGAAAAGTTTCTCTGAAATAGTTGTTTCTTTCAGTTATAGACTCGGCTGTGCCTCAATCAACAATGTTTACCCTCATACGAAAAAGACCTACATCACGAAATTGTATCATAAATAACTTTATTAAATTTTCTAATACCAAACGATACATAAATAACAATCCACGTGTGGAAACTACTACCAAGGGAATAATAAATTGAAAAATAATAAAATTTAATTTTCTGCTATTTTGAAAATATAAAAAAAATTCCTTTTTTTCATGAACATCAATGGAAAACTCTGAGCAATGAAGAAAATAGTTTAACAAATAGCTATTTTTTGTCAATATTCTCTCATCCGGTCAGAATAGGTATAAAGTTATGATACTACTTTTCGTATAACATTAAAAATCCTAGATAAGTATCACGTTTCAACACACTATTGAAATTAAATTGCAGAATGACCTGATCACATTCAAAAATCCAACTGACACGTTTCGTTTCTGCAAATAAGGGCTTAGAATTAACCATCCCAATAGATAAAAAAGGGACACGTTCTCGATAATCCCGCCAAGCTATGAATATCATAACGTGTATCAGCTGTCACGATAAAACATTTCTCCTAAGACCTGAGATTATTTTTTTCCACCTAAGAGGAGTAACATGTGTCAAGTTTCATGGATTTTCAGAAATTCAGCGATATATCAGCAAATTAGTGTCACGCAGAGAACTAACGTATTTGAGATATTGATTATGTTCCTCAAAGTTGCTCTAAAATCGAAAAATGCACCTAATTTACAAAGGACAGTGTACACAACCCTATAAAAATAGCTTTCAGCAAAATTTGATAATTTTTTGTTATTTTGTTTGGTTCTAGACCCTACATAATTTAGACAAGTTATAAGAAGATCGTATGATTAGGAGAGTCGTTAGAGATCGGCAAAGTTGAATAATTTAAAATGCTTTGAAATAGTATTTTTCCAGAGAAGTCATGATTCATTTGATTTTGATACGATTTTAATACAAAAATCTCTTATAATAAATCCACTCCTACTGTAAAATTTTAAATAGCACCCTCTACATTTTCAACATATTCTTATAGAATGTCTAATTCAAAATTAACTAGTTTTTTCCGATTCAAAATCGGTTGATAAATAGTTGAGAACATTGATATTTAAACTTTAAATCTAGTTACCTATGAAAATTTGGTTAAGTTGAAAATCCGCTAAAAAAATACAGAAAAGTAACGATTTAACTTTATTTCAAGGTTTTACAAATTCCCGCGATTTCTGAATGAGAAATGTCCTTGTCGCAGATTACGTTCTAGGTTCACAAAATTATTTTCATTTGGTGTTGGGCGATCAGGAAAACGTATCCGATACAACTCTCTAGCTCTTCTTCTATTTGGAAACATTCCCCATAAATAATGATCATATCAACGTATTCTTCAGCAGTGAACAATCTTGACATTTTTACACAAAATTCGCTAACTTGCAAGATCTTAGTGACTTTACTTTGACAAGTGTCAAAAATGTTTTTTTGTACAACTGACATTAAAAATGACGTTTTTAATTCATTGACACATGAACTAAAAACTGACGTTTTCACAAAATCACTTTTAACACTAGTGTTAAAAGTACTTTTAACACTAGTGTTAAAAGTAAAATGACAGATGAGATGATGGATACTCAGTAATATAGATCTCTCTAATAGAAACACTTCAATCAGATATTATAATCAGAACACCTACTCAAGAGGAATCGTTTATAAAAGTTCACACATGTATTTGGTCGTTTGCGCAATTGATAATACTAATTCCTTTTGAAGTTACAAACGAAGTAGTATTTAGTCCAACTGTAGAATGTCCTTCATCACTGACAAATAATGACATTCATAAATAAAGTGCGTTGGGGTTTATTATATTTGAAGGATCTGTCAGTCAGCCTTGTAATCCAAAGATCGTGTGTTCGAATCCTTATGGATCTTTTTTTTTTTTTTGTTTTTTTCTTACTAGCAGTAACTGTTGAACAAAAAATTTTGTATGATACATTTGTTAAAAGTGATTTTATTTTGCTCGTGGGGTTGCTCCACTCGCTAACGCTCGTTTCGCAATATTCCCCACTCACAAAATGAAATGCCACTTTTAACACTTGTATCATAAATAACTATATCGGCGATTTTCAATAGAGCACTGTCAGCTGATGTCACAACATGGCGGTCATGGTGGGACAATAAACAAAGCATTTTTTGACATTTGATGAATTCATTATCACAATGATGCAAAGAACTTTTTCCTAGGAAATCACTTTTCGCAGAAAATTTACCAGAAATATTCACGTAGCCTTATGGAAAATGGGTTCAACGGGTTTGTTTTTGTTCAGTTTGGTTTGTTTGTCCCCCTAAGACATGGTTCCGCAACTGTCATATTACGTCACTGACAGTGCTCTATTTAACAAAATTCTCATGAGTAACTATCTTTAAAATTTAAAAAATGAATTTTCTGAGCTACTTATCAAACCGAATTTGAATCGTAAAAAACTAGTGAATTTAGAATTAGACATTCTATAAGAATATGTTAAAAAATATACAGGGTGTCATTTAAAGTTTTACAGTGGGAGTGATTTTTTAAGGGTAGCTGTTCGTAATAAAATGAAATTGTGCTGAAAATTACAGATTTCGTTCCAACTCAATATCTCGGCTAGTTTAGGAACTAGAACCTGGATAAATCAGTTTGGGACACCCTGTATACCAGATACTTGCTACATGTTACCAAATGAACAGTACTGTCCACTTATATTTTCATTTTCATTATTGAATTAAATAAGAAGGTAATGTTTCACTGCATTCCAGGATTTGGAAAAAACTCGTAGTTCGATAATATTTTCTTGTTCTGATTGGATTCCGGGTTTTTGCCGTGGTCTTCTTTGGTTAAAATCTTCAAAGGTTTCGAATGTAACTGAGGCAGTCATCTTTAGAAGCTTGAACCTAAGGATTGAACGATGTACTCATCCAGGCCACCTACCTCATACCAGAACATTGACGCCAGCTGAGAAAGCCTTATTTCCTATAATATTTTCTCTTTACTAGATTAGATATACTGAGGTGCTGGTTTGAGTTTGAATGTACCCACAGTCGAGTCTCGCTATAAATGATAATTGAAATACCCTAAACTTAACTTTGATTTGACTGTGATATATGAATTTCATATTGTATGTTATGAATAAATACTACAATTTGCCATACGGCTTCTAAGTAAAAATCAACTTTGAAGACAGTGGGTAGTTTATATTCGAACTCATACTTAATTTACAATGGACTCATCAAGAGAACAGGAGAATATTATAAAACTATTTAAGAACTTTTTTCAGATTTAGAAATGCTGTGAAACATTACCTCTTTAACACGAATCAAATTGAAAGTAGATATCACTGTACATGAACATCTGGAATTAGGACAGTAAGTATATGCAGTATTACTAGATCAAGTTAATGGTATCTAAGATATTCCAAAGCATGGAGACCATAGTAAAGAACCAAGTGAAAATGGTTTTTGTACCCTGTCCTTTCATTCAGTTTCGGTATCTGGATTGCAAATTCTAAATTAGGAAACGTGGCAAAGTATTTTTAAATCATCGATATTTAAAACAAGGGGTAGACATTCTTTGAACGATCTGTTGACGTCGAGGGTGTGATCCTTGACGTATTTCGTGGGGTGTAGTTTTTTATGGGCAGAGAAACGTCTCGACTTATCTGGAATAATGAGTTGAAAACAAACAAACCAGTCTAATTGCTTTTTCCCTGGCAGTCTAAGGACACATTTTTTATCTTCGACTCACTCGATATACAGCGTGCCCTAAGAAATATGCAACAAATGGAATACATTTTCATAAGTGATGATGTCACAAAAAAAATCATGATAAAAGTATATGTTTATCGAGAAATTTGTAATTCGTGATTGAAAAGTCATGCAGATTCTTCGAACATTAAAAAAAAAAAAAAACGAAAAGATGTCTATAGATACAGTGCCTGCCAAAAGTACGTTACATATGGGAAAAAGCTTTTTAATAGAGTATCGAATTTTTTTTTTCAGGTGATCGATTGTGCATGTCCGATAACCTGGAAATCAATTTTGTAACATGTCATGTGATCACTGGTATGGTGGCAAATTGAAATAAATTATTATGAAGTGACAAAAAAAGGTAAGATATCAAAATATCGGAAAATATCAATTGAAAGAGTTGCTTAGAATTTAATCATATACCAGTACCTATAAAGAGTTTCAAATAAAATTTTGAGATATTTGAAAATAGCCATATTTTAGAATATTTTCTGATATCCTTACAAATATCAAATTTTTTTCTTCTGAACAGATTAAATGCAGCGGAACATTTTATTTCGGTGATAATGACATGTCTTTCTTATTTTTTCTTCACCAGACAACACCCACTGTTACATTGTTTAGTCTCTAACAGTAACCTATATCAAAATTCCTCGATTATTATTGTGAAAATAGGGAAATTCAAAAATATCCTGTTTTCCTGATTATAGTAAAATTTCGATGATAATTATGCATGAGCGTTTCACTCCATTCATAATCTTAAAAATGAAATAGGAAAATCCAAAAATATCGTGTTTTCCTGATTATAGTAAAATTTCGATGGTAATCGTGAATGAGCGTTTCACTTTATTCATAACCTTAAAAATAGTGCGTCGAATTAAAGAGGCTTCTAGTTTTCGAAATTTTATGCGAAGTGAAAAGCTCTTGCACGATTATCAGCAAACTTGATTATAATCGAAGCAAAACGATGTTTTTGGTTTGCTATATCATCACAATAATCGTGGAATTCGGATATAACTGTTAGATACAAACCCATGTAACAGCGGGCGTACTTTCAAAAATATAAATATTTTTTTGTTGAGTTATATCTGGCGGGGAGAAAATGAGATAGTTTGATTATTAATACAGGAATACAAGGAAAAAATCTTGACATTTGTGAAAAGATCAGACAATATTCTGGAAGTAGGTATAGTATATAGTCAAATTTTAAACAACGTTTTTAAATGACGTTTTTACATATTTTGGCATCTTACCATTTTTTTCTACACTCCATAGAAATATTTTTCAATTTTCCGCCATACTAGTATTAGTAGTATTCACATGGCATGCTGCAAAATTTATTTTCAAGTTGTCGGACATTCACAATTAATGCAGATTTTTTTTTCGATACTCTATTAGGTAACTTTTTTCCCATATGATACGTACTTTTTGACATGCACTGTATATAGTGAGTAACCTATTCTTAAATTACGAAATAATGTGAGGAAGATTCTCATAAATTTTTTTTTTATTATTTTGTAAGAGTATCACACACATAAATATGGTTTGTTCTACGACTTTTCAGTCATTTCAGGTTCATGACCCCAATAATAATCTCATAATAATAATAATTTTTTTGAGGGCGTTAAGTAGATTATCAATGAATGAAATATTAAATTGAAATTATTGATAATATTAGATTGTATTGAATTATCGAATATCATGTCATGATATTCGATAATGTTATGTTTATTTTCTATTACATCCTGCGTATTACATAGAGCAGCATAGAGAAGCGTAGAATGTAATTAAGACTCTAATGTAGGTACCTCAGTTGTAACACAGCTACTAAAATTTCAGCAAATTTTAGTAATATCCAAAAAACCCCTTATATTTTTTATCCACAACTACCTACTAATTGCAGTTTTATCTACACTTATGAACCGTATAAAGTACCATTTTATCCATTAGTGGAATAATGAAATTACTTTATTCCACTAGTGGAATAATGATCAATACAATATTGAATGAATCATATTGTACTGATTTATTATTAATATTAACATTAACGTTTATATTGAATCGAAAACAAATTTCATTCAACACCTTCCGATATTTTTGTACGTAATTTCAATGATTTTTGATTCGAGCTTCGCGCGAATAAAATGCTATCTAAAACACTTGTACAATAAATAACTATTTCGTTCAAGATACTTCATCACATTTTTCCTAGAATTCGATCTTTTCTAGTTCAGCTTCTTTTCTAAAATTCCCTCTCGTATAGTTTAAAAACCTTCGACTGTAAAAAGATAATGACAAATAGGTAGTATACAAACCAGTAAATATGGAACGCTAGAGAAAATGATCCCCAATAATGGTTCAAAGCAAGCCTGTATTTGTTACCATTAACTTCAAAAGATTTCTTTGAGCTGGAAGTCTCGGTGAAGCTTTGATAGATTTAGTTGATGTTATGTGAGGAATAAATATAAACAAATTGAAGTACCAAGATCATTTACTGACTTTTTTTGTTATTAATATCTTAGACGAATGGTGAAAATAGAAAACTCAAGAAAATACCCAGTGTCGTCCACTGTTCAATGAACAAAATACCCTAAATAAAAATGTGTGGCTGTAACTGTAAAGAATAATATCTTGTCATGACTAAGATTTTTTTTCAGTATATTTATCTCTTCTTTTACATTTTTTACACAAGTGGATTTATTAAAAATAATTTCTGAGAATTGTTTTGATAGTTTTTACATTTGAAATTAGATCTGGTTCACAGAACTCTGTATTGTCATTTAAATGTATCGGAAAATTAATATCTGAGTTCTGAGAATTCTCATCCATTGAAATGGCATCTACGGAAAAATGTATATTTGACGAGTCTCAAAACTGGCGACAAAGGGTGGGGAAACAAAACACTACAGGTCGATCTCAGCTCAGGGTGAAAGTATTAATAATAATTTCTCTTTGCATCAATATTCAGGTGATATATAGCACACATTTTTTGGCGCTGTTCCAGAGAAACAAGGAAGGTCGTTAGCAAATGTATCACTAACGAGACAATTTTATTATGGTACTGAAAGTTCAAGTGAGGGTGTGTAAAAGTACCTAATTCCATATATGAAAACAATACGGATATATCTGGGCTGGAAACTTGCGAGCCGAGGATTAACGAGGTCGTACCTTTTAACGTGCGATTCCTAGCACTTTTTCGGACTAACAGAAAAATAATTCTGAAGTCGTGAGGCTTTGAATCCCACAATTTAGTTTATTGTCGTATTTTTGTTCTGATTTTGTTCAAACGATTTCCACATTATTATTATATCATTATTTTTGAGGAACTTTCAACCGACGATGAAGATGCAAAAAATATTGTTGAATGCCTTTGGCGACCAAGGATGTTTACATATCGGTTAGACCGATTTCGATTATCCAGAGAATATGTATGCTTGTAATGGTGTACATTGAAGCAAACTTAAAATAAAAAAATAGGACCTTTATAAAACTGACATTCTGAAGTGAAAGTACAGAAAACTTCAAAATAATTTTATAATACCGGCCCTAAATCGGGTGAATCGATTCATGTCATTCTTTTTGGAACTGTATACATTTTCAAAAGAATAGGTATGAGGAGCACCTTGTATTAACCAACTGAAAAACTTAAAGCAAGCTTCCATTTAAAAAATAGCATTCATTATTCCGTTTTTCCTCTGAATGTCTGCGAAAACGATAGATTGTCTATTATTCTTTGAAATATTTTATTCTGCCGACTGTCCATAATGACAGCCATATTAGTTTAGAGTAAGAGTTAGGGTAGACCAGTTTTCCAGTTACTTTTGAAAATTAATATATATTTACCTCTGCTCGGTATAACCAATCTTTCAGGAATTTTCTTAATAAAAAATCCCATTACCCGCCATCAATCAAATCATACTACCCGCTATATTTATGTCAATTAGAACCTCGGAGTATTTCCCTGCAACTCTAACCATTAAAATCGTAATAAAGAATATGGAGCTCTAATAATAAAGAACGCCAAGCAATTTTTCAGTGCCATCCAATTTGAAATATACTGCTGGTATTATTTTTAAAAAGGTTAACGAATCGGTAAATTTAAATGAAGTACTATCTCGTGCCGAGTGAGATGAAGAAATGTATCCCCAACAATAAGGGTGAGCAATCTGACTGATGTATTTCCAAGTCTGACTGGTCGTAAAAAAATAACGTCTTTTAATTGAGATCGCGTGTTGTTCCAGCAGCGGATTTTTCATTTATTCACCATTTCCCTTTGACAAATGGTAGACTGTAATAATA
Organism: Chrysolina haemoptera; assembly: GCA_958298965.1. Classification (NCBI taxonomy): domain Eukaryota; kingdom Metazoa; phylum Arthropoda; class Insecta; order Coleoptera; family Chrysomelidae; genus Chrysolina; species Chrysolina haemoptera. The sequence continues at coordinate 19,544,629 of OY282591.1, read as the reverse complement.
AAACCGTCAAGTTCCAAAAAACGAGAAAATGGATGAGGTGCAGACTGCACACTGGCGTAAATAATGAGATTCTCAGGAGTAGTTCAAAATTGTAGTAGTCCTTAGAGAAATTTCAAATTAATAATATTGGGTGAATATACCTTCACATGCAGAAAAACACAAAAAGTTTAATAAAACTTAAGGTCTCATAATTTTTAAATTTTTAGTATAATTTCTATAAATTGTTCAGCAAACTGTGGAAAAGATTATTATTTTTGATTTGCATATACCATGTTTTGTTAAATGCTGGCAAATATAATGGCACTTATTTGTAGGTGGATATTTGACATTTTCGAGTGGAACAGGGTAGAATGAGTATCTGTAGAGTGAAGATTGTAGACTGTAAGTTGTAAATTGTACATTGTACAATGTACATTGTATATTGTAAATTGTAAATCGTAAATCGAAAATTGTAAATTGAAGAGTGGAAGTAACAAAGGTGGTAAGTGCCATAATTTATGCTTCCTACAACAATAATTAGATGGAGCCACCGGTAAGCGACAATGGTTATTTGTCATCAAAGGGGGCAAGTGCCAGAGTGAATCAGCTGTTTTGTTGAATTATTTACGCCTGTTCCTAGTAACTGTTCAAACTTTAGTTGATCGTGAATATATATGAGAAATTTGATGAAGGCTGAACACTTTGACTCCAACAAGCAAACAAAATATCTGAAAACAAAAAAAAGTCTTCGCTCTATGTTGACCTATCTGAGTAATCCACTCCACCAAGATTTTTACAAGGAACTGCTATAGACATCCAAATGGATTAGCAACGATTTGTGATGTTATTTTGTTAAAAGCATATATATATTGTGACACCACGTTCTTTTGTCATTTGTGATTTTTAAGCATAATTTTTATTATTATTGAGAACAATATCAGTTTGACTATTTCTTTATCCTAATTTTTAATGTTAAGAAACTCTAAATTACTTTATTACTTTTTTCTTGAATATTTCGAGGCTTTATTTTTGGCACTTAGCTCCTTTGTTACTTCCGCACTCTTCAATTGTAAATTGTGAATTGAGAATTGTGAATTGTAATTTTAAATTGTTAATTGCAAATTGTAAATTGTAAATTTTAAATTGTAAATTGCAAATTGTAAATTGTAAATTATAAATTGTAATTTGTGAATTGTGAATTGTGAATTGTAAATTGAAAATTGTAAATTGTAAATTGCAAATTGTAAATTGTAAATAGATCCGATATCCTTTACCGATTTATAATTTGTATAGTGATGCAATTTTACCAGGCGTAACAGCATAAAAATAACCCAAAGTTCCCAAAGTACGGTAATTTTACTCGACCAGCGTTTTTTCAACCAAGTTATAATACCTGCCACGATAGGAGATGAAATACATGAAATTCAAATCCTTCACATTTTAAAATTTTGATAATCTTAATTCAAAACACAGATGTGAGATAAAAACGTTCTAAAAGTACGTAACAAGAAAACGTCTGCATTATTTACGCCTGGTTGAAGGTTCACTGTTGTTTTATTCATGCAAACATCGTCGTTGTACTCCCAGCCTAGTGACTAACGAAATAGTAACTGAAAATTGTCAAATAAAACCTTTAAAATTTTCATAGATGCCTGCGGAACACGTGGCAAGTTTCCGGTCTGTCTGGCCAGGTTAAAACACAGTGGATGTGTTATTTTCAATGTCGGTATTTCAGATTTCGAATACTAGCTAACTATTCTTTAATGAATGTTCGACGTCCAAGTGGATTTCATGGTGTTCCTTATCTGAACTTGTACTTCATAATCGAAAGTATTTCGTTTTCGAGTAGATAAATCTCCATGAAATAGACACAAAAACAGTGAAGTCTTTGTGCTAAGATTAGGAAATATAAATACTGGGCTCATAGCAGGGCACATAACAGGCATTTCATTTGATTCGGTTTGTTCGGTAGCTTTGAACAAAGAAAAATTCAAAATATTAGTTTTTTTAATGATATTCTGTAACAACAACTACCAATGAGGTCATGTACAGCTCCAGTAGCGCACTCAGAAATTAATTGGGGTGGGTGCTAGGATACAGAAGGCTTTTGCATGTATCACATATTTATTCATTTGAATTTTTTCTACAAGAATTGGCTTTATGGGAAGGACCCCTTAGGTGCGCCTCTGTACGGCTCAACCAGGACAGCTTGATCACTAGATGTGGATGAGCACTAAACTAAACCCCTTTATCCCACAGTCACAGAGGATACGCTATCCTAGTTGAGTTGTACGCCAGTGGAAAGTCATTCAATTTCTTAATCAACTCCCGAATACGCTAGGAGAATTATATTGAGTTCTACATGCAACATAGTCATCGAGAGACTTTTGCGAGCTAGAAAAGAGGAGGCTCTTACCTTTTAACGTGTTATGCTAAGCATGGGCGGGAATTAAACTGTTTGAGTCCGTCTCAAGTACGACAGTCACCCATCCAAGTTATAGTCTTAATCAGCGTAGCTGGACTTCAGCTAACGAGAGTACCCGACTTATCCACTATAAAGTAAGAAACAAGAAGTCCTGCCCTACCAGGACTGTCCTTTGCAATAATCCTATACAATAGGAAAAACAACTACTTTCCTGGCTAATACCACAAGGAACGTTGAATTACATCTGATGAACTTCCGTGCTGAGTTCACAGTCACTGCCTCGATCTACAGAGGATACGCTATCCTAGTTGAGTTGTACGCCAGTCGAAAGTCATTCAATTTCTTAATCAACTCCCGAATACGCTAGGAGAATTATATTGAGTTCTACATGCAACATAGTCTTCGAGAGACTTTTGCGAGCTAGGAAAGAGGAGGCTCTTACCTTTTAACGTGTGATGCCAAGCATGGGCGGGAATTGAACTGTTTTAAGTTCGTCTCAAGAACGACAGTCACCCATCCAAGTTATAGTCTTAATCAGCGTAGCTGGACTTCAGCTATCGAGAGTACCCGACTTATCCACTATAAAGTAAGAAACAAGATGTCCTGCCCTACCAGGACTGTCCATTGCAATAATACAATACGAAAAACAACAACTTTCCTGGCTAATACCACGTTGAATTACATCTGATGAACTTCCGAGCTGAGTTCCTACAAGGTTTTCTCTGCAATTGCTTGTTGCATGGGAATGTCTATTGAAACGTTTGGACCACCTATAGATGGGTTCTTGTCCTCATCAGTATAGGGTAGGTCTATGCAGAAAATAACTAATATCTGCAACAAATATTTCAATCACATTTCAAAACCTCAGCTAAAACCGTGCCCGTAGATCAGTGTTCACCAAACTACGAGCACCATCTCAACCTCAGTTTTCCAACCAAACAATACCCACTTGTGAACGCAAAGAACACAATAGCAGATAATGGAATCTAATAGTTTACAATGAGCTTATCGAGTAAGACACAATATGTCCTGCCCTACCAGGGCTTGCCCAGAGATTGATGTATAGGGGGTCCAAATAATTCAATGAACATTTCCATGAAACTAACAATTACAGAGTTAGCCTTGTGAGAACTCTGCACGGAAATTCATCAGATGTAATTCAACTTTGGACGATTGCGGATTCCAGCAATCAGAACGTTGTGAATAATTGAAAGAAATAGAAATATTTCTACCACAATAACACGATGGACGTCCGAAATGTATCTAATCAAGTTACTACATCGTAAGAGTGCAGCCGGTTGACGGAAATAACAATTTTAACAAACATGACAAACATTGACATGTAATAACGAAGGATTACATGAGGGTGTAGCTTTAATTTCGCTGGATAAACGGATGAAGCGAATGCTGTCGAACTAATCGATATCTACCTACTCATTGTGGCCTGTTGTTCGAAGCTCTGCAATCCAATCATAAATTTGCAGCCCACTGATCTATCACAAAATCGATATTACTTCAAAAGCTTCAATTGCTTTCATGCTAGAGGAAGGGCTTTTCATTGTGTACGGAAATTGAAAATACTTTATAGGTATAGGTTGTTGGTTGTTCTCGTGGAAAATGTACTGGGTATACCGAATATTAGAGGAATGCACAGGTTGAAAGATAGTTTGAGAAATATTAGGAGTCATAATTTTGATTGAATGAATAATTGAAATGACTCAACAGAGAAAACCGAATTAAAGTAATGTTTGTTGTAAGTGGGACAGTGGAAGGAGTATTGATAAGGGTTACCACTATCTGTGAATGGTCTAGTGGATAAAAATGACTGACAACAGACAGAAACAACAGCCAATATAATAATGATCTTGTCTGTTGAAGAAAAGGGAGGCATCAAGCAATTTCTGGATAACTGAAGCTGAAGCTACTTGTGCTTTGGTCTAGTTAAGTATGTTAGATAATAATGTTTTTGTAATTGTGTTTCCAGAACTGAGCAGATTATTTGAAGGCGTATAACGGACATGCGATATTTTTTTTTCTCAATTTAGAGTTATATCTCAAAATTGGTCCTAATTTCCTCTAACTCTAACTCTATTGCGGGTTATAATTCAAAATTAATGTTGATTTCGAGTTATAAATTAAGCTAATTTTGAGTAATAAGTCGAAATAGAGCTGATTGCGAGTTGTAACTAGAAGTTGAATCAAAATGTGGTATTTCGATTCTACGCCTTCATAGATTACTGCAGTTGATTGAGTTCATAGTGGAAATATGCATAATACTGAGTTTTGAACTTCCAGAAGAATAGTCCATTTTTTATTGATAATCACAATCGAAACTGAACTAAGACATTTTCCATCGTTGATATATCTTCTATGGTTTCGTTTATACAGCCCTACAAAAATTCACGACAAGAAATCAGCACTAATTCAGATGTAACTCAAATTTAAGATAATTTCGAGTTGTAACTTCTACGCCTTCGTGGAAAGGCGGAAGATGCACATTCTCAGAAGTTATTAGCATTCAGCAGAAAATTGTTTTGGTGACAGAATCTCGAAAAGGGCTTATCACTTAAAAAAAATAACTCTTTGCTCTCTTCCTTTGAGAATAAGTGTTTGACCTAATAACGTCTCTGTAATAATAAAACAAAATAAGAAATCATATCACCCCTTTCAAAAAAATTATGTCATTTATCAAAAATCGTAATATTTTCTATCTTGCCCTATTTAAAAAATTTCTCATCAGTATTTTTAATACCTGGAGAACGATAACACATTGTCACTTAAAAATAATGAGGGTTCATGCATCCCCAATCTTGAAAAGTTCCAGTGGTTTCAAGTAGTTATACCTCTTCAACTCAAAATCAAATTAATCTTCCATCATTCTGAAGGCCCAACAAGGCCGTAATACAGACATAAATTCCTCAGGAGTCTAATGTTACAATACCCTTAATTGATTTTGGTCTATTATCATCATGCATTCTGGGCGATGGAGAATTATTAAGATGTTCTCCAGATGTGAACAGTATGACTTGACCTGATGTAGTCAAACAGATGGGGTGCTTACACCCAAAAATATGGGAATTTAGAAAATAAAAACATTGACAATACATAATATAACATCGACAGCTTCATTCAAGGGCCATACACATTTCACAGACCGATGGACATTTCAAGTAAATTCCAAAATATAAATAATAAGCAGCTCGACAATAACGGCATTTCCGTTGTTACCCACTCTAGCAAAAACTTACACAAAAACCAAAGAATTTGGACTTGCTCTTGAAGTATATATTAGTAGCGGTATTGACATTTTGTTTTATTATAGAACTTTGATGAATGTTTATTTTCTAAATGGGACATTATTTCTTCCTAGAACATTAGGAATTTTGCTGTAGATGAGATAGAAGTTGATGGTGGGATTTTCATTGATTTCATGCTGATAATATTCGGATAACAGCCTAGATCGGTGACTTCTCGATTGCGGTCATCTAAATTGCGGACACCCTACAAAACCCTCTCAATTGTGGTCACCTTTTGATCATTGAAATCAGGTATAAAGATTGGATCGAATGTCTACGTAAGGTTAGATCGTTCTGGTTATATCAGACTAAATAATTACTCCTTCTTTTTTCCTAGATTCAAATAATTTCAACCGTGGATTGGATTTCCTAATAAAGAAATGAACCTAAAAGTTACAATTTTAAAATAACTTCATTTGTGTATGCAATGTAGAGTCTACTACAGGTATTTATCACCCCAACCCTTCTTAGCTGAACCATCAAGTACAAGGTGACCGCAAAAAAGATACAACCGCTCAGATCATATAATAATATTAATAATAATGCTTATAAGCACTCGTAAACTTTATACTATGGCGTATATAGCCTGTGCTGGTGGAGTACGGATATTTTTATCATTTGCCGTAGTACTCCGGGGTGAGTAACTGATCTTTGGTGGTGCATTCACTTTTCACTTGTAGAAAAATCCACATCACCATCCCAATATGATATTCCTCATTATTTTGAGGAGTTGCTTTTTTTGCATAGGAGGCTGAAAGAAACAAAGTTTGTAATAAAATGAAAAATGGAACCGTTTCTGAAGTTAGAAGATCTGGAAAAATATTGAAATTGAGTGTAAACGTTACTGTTACTGGATAGTCTGGATTTGAGTCAACAATTTTTAATAAGATTTTTGAATTTTGCATCTTAGAGTACATAAAAATACCTGATATAATCGCTTATTTTGAGTATTAAAAATTGTTAATTTCACACAATGAGCTTATTCTAGTTAAAAATACAGAAACAGTAGCTTGTACAATCGACAATAGTTTGATTGATCTGCTCAAAATATGATTGATTGTTCTCGAATAAATGTAAAAATTTGAGTTTAGAAAAAATTTTTTTTTGCTGAGCAAACCTTTGGAACAATAACGGTGTTATTGCAATGAAGAAATATTTCAGATTAATGAAATTTGATAGTCTCCCAACCTTTGTGCAGAGAAAAATTCCATAATTTTTTTCTTCAATACTTGCAAATTACTGTAACTCCCTGAAGCAGAGGGTCAAAACTAATAATCGATCGTATAAACTTTTTTTGAATCTTCTTTGTTTTTCTGGTTTTGTGTATCCAAGAATTATGTGGTCAGTATTGAAGATATGCACTAAATAGTTGATTATTTCATTTTCAGCCTCAAAACATTATATAAAATCTCCTGGATATTGAAGACAGCAGCTAATAAAGTTGACCACAACCTCTGTCATTCGACAAATAATACTCCTTGATACAACTCAAATGGGTTTTACTATTATGAAATTTGTTCTGAAGAATCATAAATGAAATTTTCTTGCAAAATTCTTCGAAATGCCTACTTCTTCCCGACTAATATTCCAAATGACTTCAGGAACATAATTAAAATAATGAACTTGAACCTGATGGACATTTGGAGCTTAAGTTACAGTCAGTTCTCAACACGTGAATTTTTACTTTTTACAGAGGAGACGCTCGAATCTGTAAATTATTTTCGTTTCGGAGAACTTATGTTTTTTTCTTCATTTTGGGCTTTATTTTACTGTTTGTGACAGTCTGCCTTTCCTTATTATAAGGTAATTATGTACTCATGTTGCCAAAGCATACAAATGTTATATTTTTCGTTTCAAATCATAATTAGGCACTGGGAAAGACAACTGATCCAAATTAGAACGAAAGATAGGTTGCATTTGGTGGGTTTGAATCAAAATATTATTCTAATTTTAGTTGAACATGATATCACTTCATTTAATAAATCAAACATATGACACACACATACGTTTCTGAGTATTTTCCAATTTTTTTTTTGCATGATTATTTGTCATGGAAAATTTCTAGGTTGAAAAGCAATTGAGATTTCAAACAGTAAGAATAAATGTTGAGAATAAATATTTTTATCACTATTTTCCACTCAATACCGATAAAATAATCATGTTTATTCGACAAGATTTCAACATTTCTTCTTCTCAAAATGAAAACGAAATTCTGCCTTATTCTGGCGACAGTTTTTTTTCTGAATTCAATAGAAATCAATCATTCAGGGAATACCTCCCGAGGCAGTAAGTTCCGAAGCTTTGACGTTCGTTAGAAGAACGAGCCTTGGGAAAGAGATGTTCGGCATGTCTTTAAAGTGACGGAACAATAATGTCAGGACTGAGCTCGACGGGTCAGTCTCGATGGGACCGCTAACGGTGGATCGAATGATGATATTTCCGAATGAACATCGTCAATGAAAATATTTATAGAATGGAGATAGATAAATTGTCTGGGGCGGGTTAGCGTAAGTTACACGAGAAAAAAAAGTTAAAGGATACTGATTCGTTCTTGGCACTGAATTAAGGTAGAGCACGATCAGAGCCCTTTGTTAGGCGCTTTGACACCATGAATATAATTACTATCAACTTTTTCGAAAATTAATTTTCATTTCAAAATTCACCAATTTTCATCATAGAAAAACCTTACCCCGCGCCTCCTAGGGCGCCATAAAAATTATATTTTTTTACGTTCATGCAAAAAACAAAACTTTATTGAACTATATTTGGTGGAAAAACTGTCTCTTTATTGCACTGAGTGCAATAAAGACTTTATTGCACTCATCTGTCATTCTACCATAGCGTTCTGTCATCATGACAGACATAAACTTTCAAATCGACGCCAAATTTAGCCCATTTTCTGTGAGATTGTATTACGTTTTAAATAGTTGCATATTTCATCATATTCATTATATAAAGGACTATGAAATTACTAGAAAATGCAATTTGTTAAAAATAAAATTATTTCCTTCGAATATCATCTGAATTACACAAAATGTTTTTGAATTTCTTTTAGCAGATAGATTCAAATAAACAATGTCTTCCTTACAGTTTAGTGCCACCTAAATGAAACATTTTCTGGTTTTTGCATGAACGTAGAAAAAATATTGTATGAAACTCGTGCAATAAACACCTACTTTTTGCACTTGTTGCATAAATAACTATTTTTGTTCAAAGTTGTTTTTTGCATAATATGGCACTTTGGCGCCCTTTACTACCTACTTGGCGCCTAGACCGAACGCTCCTCTCGCTCTACCCTAGTGTCGCATCTGTCCATTACTTCTATTATAGTTTAGCGACATTACTTAGCTTTTTAATGATAAATACAGTATGACTTTAAATTCCTATGCCTTTTTACCGAATATTCGGTGACTCGAGATGATGTGCCCTCCACGCCCTTTAGTTCTAGAACCGCCACTGCCATGACTTTCAATTACTTGTAAATTGTTAATTCCATAACTAATATACTTCAAATAAGTTTAATGCTTTCAAATAATATCAATATATTTAAATCAATGAATATATTGTAAAATTGTAGAATCCGTACATAATGAACGAATAAATAAATATATATATATATATATATATATATATATATATATATATATCTTTAAAATTCACTGATTCTACTCCAAAACGTGATGAACTGCCTGAAAATTGCATATTTAAAGGTCCATAAAAAAGAGCTAGATCTCCGGAAATAGTGAAGATTATTCATGAGGATGTCAAAATACGAGGGCAACACTTAATATTTCCTCAAATTGAGCTGGAGTTCGAGAGAGAGAGAGAAATTCATTTATTTAGCTGAGAGCTAACACAAATAAGTACTAGTACTAATATATCACTAAAACTAATTTAGAAAGTTAAACAATAAAAATTTCAAAATTTCAACCGTCACAAATTTACAAACAACGATCAATGATCACTACAAAAAACGTGGTGACTACATGTATATATAAATATAAATATAAATATAAATATAAATATAAATATAAATATAAATATAAATATAAATATAAATATAAATATAAATATAAATATAAATATAAATATAAATATAAATATAAATATAAATATAAATATAAATATAAATATAAATATAAATATAAATATAAATATAAATATAAATATAAATATAAATATAAATATAAATATAAATATAAATATAAATATAAATATAAATATAAATATAAATATAAATATAAATATAAATATAAATATAAATATAAATATAAATATAAATATAAATATAAATATAAATATAAATATAAATATAAATATAAATATAAATATAAATATAAATATAAATATAAATATAAATATAAATATAAATATAAATATAAATATAAATATAAATATAAATATAAATATAAATATAAATATAAATATAAATATAAATATAAATATAAATATAAATATAAATATAAATATAAATATAAATATAAATATAAATATAAATATAAATATAAATATAAATATAAATATAAATATAAATATAAATATAAATATAAATATAAATATAAATATAAATATAAATATAAATATAAATATAAATATAAATATAAATATAAATATAAATATAAATATAAATATAAATATAAATATAAATATAAATATAAATATAAATATAAATATAAATATAAATATAAATATAAATATAAATATAAATATAAATATAAATATAAATATAAATATAAATATAAATATAAATATAAATATAAATATAAATATAAATATAAATATAAATATAAATATAAATATAAATATAAATATAAATATAAATATAAATATAAATATAAATATAAATATAAATATAAATATAAATATAAATATAAATATAAATATAAATATAAATATAAATATAAATATAAATATAAATATAAATATAAATATAAATATAAATATAAATATAAATATAAATATAAATATAAATATAAATATAAATATAAATATAAATATAAATATAAATATAAATATAAATATAAATATAAATATAAATATAAATATAAATATAAATATAAATATAAATATAAATATAAATATAAATATAAATATAAATATAAATATAAATATAAATATAAATATAAATATAAATATAAATATAAATATAAATATAAATATAAATATAAATATAAATATAAATATAAATATAAATATAAATATAAATATAAATATAAATATAAATATAAATATAAATATAAATATAAATATAAATATAAATATAAATATAAATATAAATATAAATATAAATATAAATATAAATATAAATATAAATATAAATATAAATATAAATATAAATATAAATATAAATATAAATATAAATATAAATATAAATATAAATATAAATATAAATATAAATATAAATATAAATATAAATTTAAATATAAATATAAATATAAATATAAATATAAATATAAATATAAATATAAATATAAATATAAATATAAATATAAATATAAATATAAATATAAATATAAATATAAATATAAATTTAAATATAAATATAAATATAAATATAAATATAAATATAAATATAAATTTAAATATAAATATAAATATAAATATAAATATAAATATAAATATAAATATAAATATAAATATAAATTTAAATATAAATATAAATATAAATATAAATATAAATATAAATTTAAATATAAATATAAATATAAATATAAATATAAATATAAATAGATATTCCACAAAAAGGTTTTGTCACATTTTGTAATGCTAACTCATTGAAAAAATGCCCTTTCAATCGCTTAATAAATATGCTAATGTTTCCAGACGTTTTAATCGCTTCAGGTAAGTTATTATATTCAGTCATGCCTTCATTATATATATTTCGTTTAGTTTTCATCATTGAGGTAGGAAATATTTGGACGTGATTTTTTTGTCTGGTATTGTAACGGTGAATATCTTTCCTAAACCGAACATTCTCACTTAAATACGTCGGAAGTAAATTATTTAGAATCTTATATATAAAAACTAACGTACGAAATTGAATGTATTCTTTGACTGGAAGCCAATGTAATGTCACTTGCATTACTAAAATGCTAGTGTATTTAGAACTCCTCAGTATAAATCTCATACAGCGATTTTGTAAAATTTGAAGTTTTTTTACATCTGTACTATTACACATGTATAAAATTGTTGCACAATAATCAAAATGTGGTTTTATAATTGAGTTATATATAACTTGCCTAGCATATAAGGTTAAGTTCCTACTAACACGATATGCAAAACCAATCTTTTTTGATATTTTTTTACAAACATAATCAACGTGTGGTGAAAATGACAATTTCTGATCGAGAATGATTCCCAAGTATTTAGTATGTTCTAGTTTTTTTAATTTTACACCTTCAAATTCTACAGTAGTTTTATATTGCTCTATCAAATATTTATTTTTCCCTACTATCATATAAGTTGATTTATTTGGATTCACAAGCAGTTTGTTAATTTTCATCCAATTTTCAATTTTCAATAAAACTGTGTTTAGTTTTTCGATGGCAATATCAACACATGTACCGGACACATATATTATTGTATCGTCAGCAAAGAGGTGCATTTAGCAGTCCCCCAATTCAACTGAAAAAATATCATTTACGAACATTATGAAGAGCAGAGGCCCCAACACACTACCTTGAGGTACTCCACTGCTTGCTTCTATTTTTTTCGAATATTCTTTACCAATTTTTGTCATTTGATATCTATTTTCCAAATATGATTGAAACCAAGTGTAAGCTGATTCATCAAAGCCAAAATAATGTTTCAATGTCAATAGCAAAATGTTTCTATCTACAACTTCAAAAGCTATTTTTAAGTCGAGAAACACTAGTACAGTAACAAGATTTTTATCCATTGAATATTTTAATTCACTTATAATTTTTTGGAGTGTTGTTTCACACGAGTGTTCTTCTCTGAAACCAGATTGATTTATTGACAGCAGTTCCTTTTTAATCATAAATTCGGTTAATTGTTGATGAACCACTAACTCCAATATTTTTTCAAGACAAGGTAGTGTATTAATGGGCCTGTGTTCCTCGAGTACCATCGTACTTGGAACTTTTGGTATAGGTACTATCAAAGATGTTTTCAAATCATCTGGAAATTTGGACTTTGTCAATGATGTGTTATAATATTTAATAGAGGATAACCAATATTACCAAAGATATTCTTTATAATTTTGAAGTTGATTTCATCTTCGGAATATTTATTTTTTTTGAGTAAATATTATATCTCTCAAGTTAGATAAATCTATATTTCTCAACTTGAATAGTTCTCTTTCATTTGGGTTCAGGGGACTTAAATAAAGGGCTTCTGTATTCAATATGAAGGTACTAGTATCTAACATTTTTGTGCTCTTCAATACTATTCACAAAATATTCGTTAAAAGTATTCGGCAAATTTTCAGTTTTCAAGCATATAATTACCTACATAACGTAGAAGTAACTCTTAAATTGAAGTTAATCTAAGAAAGAACTCAATCAATTTCTGTCAGTAATATACAGACAGTTTAGGGGTGTGCTCTATAAAAATCGCATAACAAATATCTTTCTATTTTCTGAAGCGAAGTATCATATATTTGATCTTTAAAAATACATGTAAAAATGTAGCAAACTCATTGCATAGTCATAATGCATGCTAAGTTTTTGCTTTCAAAATTGGTATGATGATATTGAATCTGCAACACACACACAAGTAAAACTACCGCAACGGCATATTGATGCATTTAGAAGTTTTATCATATAGAACTGGTTAACTTCATATTTTTCAATGTTCGTTTGTACGTATATATGTACCGAGTACGTGGCATTTGAATATCGTTTCTCAGAACGAATTGTATGTTGAACGTGACTATTCTTGTAATTATTTCTAAAACAATCGATGGGTCTATTTTAAGGTTATTCGAGTCATGCAGAACTCAATTTTAGAACCACTCCTAAATTGGTTTGAACATTAATTTTTGATGCTGGAATACCATACTTCCTCTTTCAATAACAAAAAACGAAGCCTGATGTTTAAAAGGATATGCTCTCTACCAAGATATTGTATATTCTTTTGAATTAAATAATCTGCAAAAAAATTCAATTATAATTCAAAAAAAACTCAATATTTTCGAATCAGATTTTGTTCATACCATTATTCTTTGGCCATGGTCATCTCAAGAATTATATTTTTCATCTACTGGTTTCAACGGAATGGAATATCTTGTGATGTTCAGGGAAAATCATAGAACCAAAGAAAATTAGTCAGAAATTGGATTGTTTTGTTTTTCGATTACTTGGTATGCTAAACTATTCAGTGGGATTTTGGAGATATGCAGTTTTGCATGAAGTACTATATAATTCTGCATGATAGTCTGTTATATAACTAATATCGTGAAATTCTTCATACCTACCTCAAGTTAATTAAAAAGTTCAAGGACCCTTCGCAGTAGCGGATGCTTAATTATGGCACATTGAAACTAACGAACTCTGGGTTAAATTAACTGTAACTGTAAAATCGGTAGAAGGGTTTGATAAGGAAATCAGAAATGGAAATAAAATTCAACACGGCTTTGTGTACTAATTACTTTCAGCATGAAGATGAGAAATGGGGACCAGGTTTCTTTAGAGGAAACTGAAGTGACATTGGAAATAAATTCATATGGCGATTTGAAGATGGTTGGAAAAAATATTACTTAGGTAACTGTAATAGGAACTATCATTAGACATTCATTGTTTGTTCGCAAATAGGAATGAAACACTTCTTTGTTGAAGTTATATACACGAATGTATCATATTCACTGCTTTGAAAACCATATAACATCTGGGCCGCCACCAGACATTTGGGGGGGGTCTGGGGCAAACACTTAGTCGGGCCCCCCTGCATATAATGGGGTACCGTGTAAGCAAAGGAACCAATCCGACCCCACCGATATTCATTGGTATACACTTTTGCACTTTTTTGATTGGTTTAAGGAACATCAAATAAAAAGTGAGTACTTGCATCATAATAAGCTCATGTTTATTTATAATAAACATAGATATAACGTGAATGTAACTATTTTACAGTTTAGCCCTTCTAGCTTTTACTCTAGCAAATTCGTTGATAATTTTTATAAAACTGAAATTTCTGACGAGTTCATGTTCAATACTGAGCCTATCTTCACCCATGGTTGACCTAAGCCTATTCTTGATTAGAAACATTTTGCTGAATGCTTGATGTTATCTTGTTGCCACTGACACTGGAATTACAGCCAGTATAGTCAAACATATACAAATCTGAGGTAGAATATTCTCCAATCCCCTTTTTTATATGGTGCTAAGGATATCTAAGATAGAGTTGAAATCACCCACAACATTTATCACATTATCTTTTATCAGTTGATTATATATTTGTAGCTCATTAGCCAGATCATCTTTATTTCGATCTCAAGGATGAGTTAAACAAAGTTTTGAGGAACAATGTGAACAATTACTTTTGATATTTCTTTCGTTCTTCTTGCTGAGGCTCTTATTTTTGAGGAGAGTAAATCCAAGCAAGGCAAAAATACTTCAACTTTGAATCGTGATTCTCTTGAATTAAATGTGCAGTTAGGCTCTTTTAAATCTGCAAAAAACTTTTTTATTTCTTTCTCTTATTGGCTTTAGTTCAGTTGCAATGTTGAAGTTCGAGCTATATATAGTCTTAGCCAGTCTTAGCCTCTTTTAGAATCGATTCCCAATTCTCTATGGGTCTCAGAATCATTTGTCAAACCTAGTAGTCTTTTACAGAGATCTTCGTACTTTGAAGAATTGTATTTCTTACATCAATAGTTTGCAGTATTTTGTACCACACAGAAGTAAGTAAAATAAATTCGAAGGTCTTAAAAAAAGTGACAATGATTTTTGAACATTCTGTATAATATTCAGAAACGATTTTTATCGAAATCAATAGCCCACCACTTCTTTTATGCATGGTCAGAATTCGAAGGTATGATTTCTATACATTTCGATGTTATTTAGTTTCCAATTGTAGCTAGCATTTTTCTAAAAAAAATCAATAACTCGAGAACGGTTATAGTTATAGGTACATAAAACCTTAAATGAAATCATATTATTTTCTCCTGAGCTATTCAAAAGTGTAACGAATTACAGAGTGTTTCATTTAAAAAAACACAACTTTGATATGTCACACTTTTTTGAGCCACCCTGTAGACTCCAAAATAATTTCCTTTTGTAGCCTTAATCAATATACATATAATGAAATTTCCAAAAAAATTATTGGTATGGTACACAGAATAATTCAATTTTCATTTTGAATAATTTTGTAGTTCTATATCCATATCTTGCTTTGCATTCGATATAAAATAAATACACCTGTACTCTTTTTTAATAAAGATAATATTACCAGCACTTGAGATGGGAAGATCATACAAATCACGTCATCAAAAGAATGAGACAATTAATTCATACATTTTACAAAATTAGAGATATACTTACCAAGAAACTGCTCAAAACCATATATTTTTCATTAGCTGAAAGTGTTATCAGATATTGTATCGTTGCATGGGGGGGAACAAACAATTCGATTATAAGAAATGTACAAACAACACAGAACACCATACTGAAAATTTTATTTAAAAAAGATATACATTTTTTCTCTAACTCTTTATATAATACCGTTAAACTCTTCAATATTAGAAATATATTTGTTTTCAATGCTTTAGTGTGGACCTTTAGAGAAAAAACGAATAGGAACAATTGTCACACAAAGACCACTAGATTCACCAAACATCAATCAGAGACTACCGATTTTTAGAAAAACTCACACTCATAATACAATATTTTTTTATTGCCCTAAATTATTCAATATGCTTCCAAATTCACTCAAGTGTACACTTAATGTGAAACACTTCAAAAGAGAAGTCAAAACCCTTATGCTTTCGAATATGAATGTTTTCAACAATATTTTAAACCTCCTTGCAGTCACTCAATAAACTCCACCATCCCTATATATACGTATAACAAAAAAAACAAAAAAAAAATATTCAAAAGACGAAATGATAGAAAATAAAAAAATAATAACAGTATAAATTAATTTTTTAGGCATCTAAATGTAACTGATTATGTTGGATACACAACACAAGCTCTCCCGAGCTTAGGTGAATCCAACATAGTCATCTGGTTTTTCCACATCTCTTATTATAAAAGTGTCTGTATTTTATTATATTGACAATATAAATTTTCATATTAATAAAGCGTAAAGAAATATGTTAAAAAAATATCTTAACAAATGTTTATTCAATTTTCTCTCATTTGCGTGGTCTAATTTACCTTAAAATGTTATGTATATCTGAAATTGATCCTAGACTCAAGATATTCACTATTTTCAAGTAAAGTTCTTGCTGAAATTCCTTCCATAATATTTTGCTATTAATAAAGGCGCGATTCATTATTATTATTCATTAATTCGTAGGTTGTTCTATTTTGAGCTCACTCCGAACATTCAGGAATGGCAGATAAAGATATTCTAATGGAGTCAAGTTTGTGATCCTTTCATCAGTTTCTTAAGATATGACATCATATAGAAAAGTTGTACATCAGTCTTCATATTATAAATAAAATAAATTAATATTTGATAGAATTTGAGGTCTCATAATTTGTTTATTTCAAGTTCAATCACAAATTCTTTAGCAAACTATAGATAAAATGAATAATTTCAAATTTCATACTCAACCTTTTGTTAAATATGCTGGCGTATTAGTTTTTATACAGAGTTAATGAAAAAGTTATTGTATAACCCTGATTTCAAAACATTGAATACCAATTTTTGTTGAAAACCATTCCTTCCTAAATTTAGTTTTTTTGTAAATGTCTTCAGGTGCATATGCACTGGTTCCCTTTTAAGAGTGAACTAACACTTTGCTGTATATAGAAAATGTTATTACGAGGTGGCTCTGCTTGTCATTACCCTAATATCAGGTTGACAGCATAGTTCATAAGTCAAATTTTTTTCGACACACGGTGCCATCATCTGCCAACACCATAGAACAATTTATATGGGTCCATTATGAACTTTACTTGGACATGAGAAAGTCGCCTTTGAGATGTCCAGAATTGGCTCTATTTTGGTTAAAGATGTCTTGATGTGTAACAACGGACGTCTTAAAGACCTATAACTTATATGCATTGAAATCACAGCGGGAGTACAACGATTCTCATGTTCCTCCGATTTCATCAAATTCCCTTGTAAGTGGAAAGGATTATGTACTCTTCTAAATCGCACTTTCGAGATTATATTTAGTTTTATTTTATAAATGTTATTATTATTGTTATTTACTTATAGTTTTTAAATTTGGTAACTTATTGAAATATACAGATTGGTTCGTGTAAAAATTGAAATGTGTAACTTATTTTCCGCATGAAAATGGATAGTACAAAAATATTGTTGTTTGTTTATAGTGCGATATGGTGTTCAAATCATCACTCATAAGCGAATTTCCGATAATTTCAGTTAAACTGTTTGTAAAGTAGGTAACCCATGTCACCAATAACCCGCCAACAAAATGAACAATAATCCCTCCCCAATTAAGTTCCATCACTTGTTAACTATAATTAGGAAAACGCGGAAGACATTAAATAGCAGTAAAAAAAAAACTTCTGTGAACAGGTAGCGAGTATTCCATCAACAGAGATCCACCATCTTTGCCCGCGGCGCGTGACATCCTGATCACGTGTCATCTTGCTTCCTGGAAAGGAACGAACGGAAACTCTTCTGCCTATTATAGTGCATACTGATGCATTTAACATTCACATTAGAAGATCTACCTGCCCATTTGAAAACCGTTTGTTTTTGTACGCGTCAAATTATTATGGATAGGTCATTTTAGCTTTGTCGACGCGTGGCGTCTTTTGGACGGGCTGCGAACGTTGATATTGGCGATTGATAGAGGATGTACAGTTCGACAAGCATAGCTGAAACCGTGAAAATATGTAGTTACAGAATAACTGTAGCGGAAAGGGGAACATTCTCCATGAAAATTGAAAAATGAAAAATGTGACTTATTTGTAATATCTAACAGAAAACAACTACTTCCCCGGCACAAGAGGTTATCTTGAACGATGGAAAATAGCGACTAAAGTTTGTCTTTCAGTCGCAGATGATTCCACAAAAGATTTTATGAATTTCCTATTTATATTTTCGAACTAAAAACTGTAGCGGAGTTTGCTCACGTGGCGTGATAAATACATTTTTCTCCACAACCGTTACAGAATTTGCCAATTAATTCTGAAATAAAATTTGATAACAAAATACTCTTGAGATGGAAGAGCTTATTCTGTAACAAGGTTAAAATGAAAATTCGATACGAGTGGAAAGTTCCCACCGCGAAGAACCACGAGCATAACGAATTTTCATTCTAACCGAGTAATAGACCGTGCTTTCTCCACAATCACAAATTTTACATATAATCAAATGGAAAGCCAACAAAAAATTAATTTGACATTTCAATTCACATCTTGTCACTATGATGCCAGTCAAAGCTAACGTTATCATTGCTAAAACAATGTTAGAATAATATTCTTTAACAAGTGATTGAATGAAATACACGCAAAATGCATAAGACAGCAATTGTAGAATACTTTTTTTCCACAACCGTTACAGAATTTGCCAATTCTGAAATCATATTGGATAACAAAATACTAACATTCTCTCTCTTGAGATTGAAAAAATATTCTAGAAGAAAATTCGTTATGGTCGTGCTTCCTCGCGTTCGTCTTTCGGCTCGCGCTCCGGAACTTCCAAATGGAATCGAATTTTCGTCCTAACCTTGTAACAGAATATACTGTTACGATATAGGTATCGAAAATAATCATATTACGATATAACCCATCGATTATCGTAATATGAATTTACGATACGAAAAGAGTACAATTCCACAGTGCTCTGAATCATATCGAAGATGACTATATCAATGTTGACCACAATTCTAACGATCAGACAACTCTTAGCTATGCATACTTTTTCATGGAATGACCATATTGAGGTGCTTTGCCGAAACATATTTCTAAGACTTTGACCGAGATCTCCATTGAAATCCCCTTCTGCTCCTTTAAATTTCCGAGAGATAAGTATATTATCATTAAATTTTCCAGTATATCCAATCTCTTAACGAAATTGTGAAGTATAAGTATTGGGAAAACTATTTGCCAGGATTTCGGGCATATTGATTGCCAAATATGGAAAATCTAGATTTGGCAGCTGCAAAGCATATACATAAAATATGGTTTTGTTAAGTCGTTTCAGCATCCTTCTTGCAACATAGTCAATATTCTGCATCCTAGGAAGGCGTACAAGAGTACAAGGGCCCCCGTTTTTTATTTTTTTCAATCCCGACTTCTATCTCGGGATCTCGAGATCCCGACTTAGACGTCTGACTTATAGTCCGGTTCACAAGTGATATTTTGTCAAAAAGCTCGGAGTGGGGCAAGCAAAAGATGCACAAATTAAGTAAACACAAAAAGAACGGTTTGGCTTTTTGCAGATATTTTAAAAATCATTTGAGATAACCAATATTTGAATAAAATATTCTCAAAGAGCATTTCCTATAAAAAAGTCTTCCCTCTTGGTACTGTACTGACAATATTTATAATTTCAATTCATCCGTGAAACTTGGGATCAAAACGAGTAGTGGTCCTTACACGTGCATCGACCGATTCAGAAGCATGATGAAAAAAAATTACCCATCAAATATAAAAATTGAAGAATACAAATATTTTTATACTATCTAAACACATTATTACCTGTTGAAAGTTGACATAAAAGCGCTGATTATTTCTAAACTGAAAACCTGGATTTTGTTTTTACTCCTTAGAGCTATTCGTGAAATGATTTAGAAAAGATCTCCGTTGGAAAAATCAAGAAGTTTCTATTTTTCACTTTTTTGTTAACAATCTAAGGCATTGAAAAATAGAAATCGTAAATTAGGCAATCAGATAAAATTGTTTTTCCAGTCATCCTCATTATGGTTCTTAACGATTATAAAAAAAAATTAACTCCCATTGTTCAAATAACTGTAATAAACATATGCATTGCTAATAAGATTAAAAAAATCTTTGACAATCTAATCCTTGATGAAAATAATGATTTATAAGAAAAAAATGTTGCTAAAAAACGCACTTGCTAATCAACAATAATTTTTGTTGGTAAATATTAATATTAGGGAACCATTTTTTATCATGATTTATAACGTTCTCCCATACTATATATAAACAAAATACTTTTCATTTGTATATTTAACAAACTATTTGTTATAAACAATTTTTACGCTATATTTTTTTAAATACTAAAAAAATAATAAAAACAACCATATTTCTGAATGAAATTTTTTTTCTTCATATTTTTTTAAATTCCATAAAAAATTGCACATGGTTTGTTTAGTATTGTTTTAGTATTTAAAAAAATATATGGTGCAAAAAAATGGTTTGTTTATTGAACAAAAAAAGTAATTGAATTTTTTTTATGATATGAAAGAACGTGATAAATCATGGTAAGAAATGGTTCCTCAATATAAACATGTAGCAACAAAAATTAATTGTTAATTAGTATGTGCGTTGCGTTTTTTAGTAATAATTTTCTTTCCGAAACGATTTTTTTCTTATGAATCATTACTTTCATCAAGGATTAAGTAAATTCTTAAAGAAATATTTTCAAAATTTCTATAAACAATGCTTTCGTTTATAACTATTATTTAAACAATGGAAGTTACATTTTTTTTTAAATTAATGTTATGTAGCTTTTCACAATAAGGAAACAGAATAATGAGGATGATTAAAAAAAAATCTGATTGCTTAATTATTTGCGATTTTGATTTTTCAATACCTTAAAATAGAAAAGTGAAAAATCGAAATGTCTTAATTTCGCGAATAACTTGAAGAAGTAAAAAAAACTAGGTTGTCAGTTTTTCTAAATAATCAGAGTTTTTATGGTAACAACAACAAGTAAAAATTAACCAAGCAACAAAGGCATATTTGATTAAAAAAAATTATTATATTCTTCTGATTCGGTCGTCGCGCGTGCAAGGATCACTACTCGCTTTAATCCCTCTATATTAATATAAATATTGTCGGTACAGTACAGAGAGGAAAATCTTGCTTTTTGAGGATCTTTTTTTCAAATTTTGGATATCTCAAATAGTTTAGGAAATATCTGCAAAAAATCACACCATTTTTTTTGTTTACTTATTTGTTCCAGTTCAACATTTTTTTCCCGAGTTAGAAGTCGGGATCTCGAGATCTCGATATATAAGTCAGGATCTCGAGATCCCGAGATATAAGTCGGGATCTCGATATATAAGTCAGGAATCGAGATCCCGAGATATAAGTCGGGATTGAAAAAAAAAACCGTGGCCCTTCTACGCCTTCGTAGCATCCTGTCCTAGGCAGATTTTATGCATGTGCTGTTGGACAATGCAGTGGCCAATGAAAAACTTATTCTAAAACTATGAAATGTTCTCTATACTAAGTTTCAGTAGTTTGCCTTGTAAGTATCTTGTTTCCTTCTACAAGGGATAAATGCAGTGGAATGGGATAGGCCAGTTAGACTGCGAGATTTTATAATATTTTTGGCAGTGCGATGTTCTGAAACAATTACCATTTCTGATCTAATGAATGTCCACTATTTCGTTTCATTCCAGGCCAGTGTGACCTGTAAGCGGTTCCAGACTAAGGTAAAGCTGTTGCGTTGCGCTAGTGTGTCCAGGATGTTTCTGCTGTTGCACTAGATTTACAGCAGTTGGATTCAAGTGTTTGGAAATCTGAAAATATTTTTATTGTTTTCCGTGTGTGGTGCCGATGCAAGAGGTTGGCCTCTTTTTTTTGTAGATATTATCGAGTTTAGATTCCTGCCAACATTATTTTTACCAAGAAATGTTTTTCAGCTATCTCTAAGTATTAACCAATTTTCCAGGGGTTCAAAATAATGCCAATTTTTAGTTCACTCATAAAATGAAGGAAATGACCAAAATGATCAAAATAGCCATACCATGAAGAAACAAATAAGTTGGCAGAAACACAGTTTTTTTTTGGTGTCTTGACATCGATTGCTATAATCATTAGTCAATTTAGGAACAGCATGTTTAACATAACAGTGAATCGTGGAGGATTATTCCCAGCCGGGTACGAAATTCAATCATTCAGACTTTCACATCTGAAATATAAAAAACTTCGCACCTGCTGGGAATCGAACCTGTGATCCTACAGTCACCAGGCGAGCACTATTCCACTGCGCTCATCCTCGCTCTTTATTTTTATTATTTTCCTCCTACATGGTGAAGAATCAGTATTGGGTGCTCTTAGCAGTAAGTAGTTGTGGTTTCGCGTTTCGCGAGTTAATTTGATATAAAGATGCTATCATCGCCGATCTTGTTGCAAAAAAATTCGACATCCAATAAGTAGTCAAATAGATTCTTTGACTTGAATAGATATGAATAAAATAATGTTCAAGGAATGAGGAAATTCCTCAAAATTGAAAGGGTACATTTTTCAGTTCAACTTTCTCCACAACTGACCAATTCGTAGAAAAGTATATCTCGGTTATACCATTAACGGTTTAGTTTTAAACAACAAACAGAAGAGGTCTCTCATCTACTATAAAACATTATAAGTTGTCATGATACCAACGACTATTTTCAGTTACCACCCTGTGGCTTGGTTCATATTTCACACGCGTATTTGTTAGTATGAATGGAGTCTTCAATATATTTTTCATTGATTCAATTTATAGAAAATATTGTATCCTGAATGCATGCTGATTGGACTCGTTCAGAAGCCGTATGCACCCTTGGCAAATGTTTTATAGATTTATTTCAATGAAAGAGATTCGTAGACGAAGCCAATGAATTTTTATGACTCATTGAATTGGGTAAATACACAAGAGCAGTGGGCGAGACGATACAGGAAAGTTATCGATATTCCTTATACTTTTTGCCTGAATTGGGTATGATTTTTTCTGTATTATGGAATTGATGAAAGTTACCTTTTCCTTTTGACACAGCAATACAAACTGCGTTAAACTGTAAAATTCAATTGTTCCCATAACAAATGAAGGAGTGTTTATGGTAATCTTTAGTAAAAAGTGAAAGATTTATTCGTTCTGAAAAGAAACCAGAGTGAAACCAGAGAGAAATCAGAGAAAACCAAGAGAGAAACCAGAGAGAAGTAACATACTCATTAACTGCCAAGTCTCCCAAGTCAATTGATTATATAATAATGATCTAGTTGTTGAAATTAAAGGTTGGTATTTTGTTACAAATCAAAATATAAGAAATTTGTCAATGTTACAGCTAGAAAATGCCATCAGGGGAAACTACGAGAGGATTGCTTCTCATGGAGTGAAAATACAAAGAATTTTTCATTGTCGAACACCTACGAATGCTACTTTACTATTTTCCTGTCAAAGAATGTTACATTGTCGCCATCATATGAAATAAATATTGTTTCACGTTCAGTTTTCCAAATAGTTTTAGTGGTGATGAGCCCTAAAAATTTACCATATTTAATACCGTGGCCTCTTCTACCACACTTTCAGTCTACGTCTACCGGTTTTCAGGTTTTTGGAAAACATATTCTTCCATCCATCATAAACTGAACGAATGAAAATAATCAGCGAAGGGAAAAAATAATCACAATTTTTTTAAGATAATTTCTAGAGACAACCTATTTGAGAACCAGCACATGGTTCTTTAGTTGAGAAGGATATGTAATTGATACATAGGTATAGGTATACAGTATCGGAAACAATTTATCTGGGGTATATACAGAAATCTACGCGAGCAACAAGGAACGCAATTATATGATAATACCACATAAACAAGAGAAACGTACTGTATGAGTAGCAATCAAGGTAGCCTAATGTAAATGAATCTGAAGCTTGCATTCATAATCAATTTAATGTAGGTATATTTCTAGTACCTACCTACTGTAAAATGGATTGAATAGGGTTGCTGAGGTGACTTGCAAAAATAAGTGGGATTTTTAATTGGTTGCCGAACTATTCCCTCCATAACATTCAGTGATTTTTGTCGTTCAGCAGTTGGTAGCTCTGCAAACCACCACTTAACTGGAAATGCCGTCAATCAGCTGTTTTCACGTGTGCGTAAACTTTGCCTGGGTATAGGCATACTTGAGAGTAATATATTTATGGGTGTTGACATAATCTAATCCATCACATAGTAACTAAGGCATACAAAATAATTTTACACACTATAAAAATATTTGAATGGATCAAAAGCAAGGGTGAATATGATCAATAGGTATCTATGTCATAAGGCCTGGGGATTATAAACCAGCGGTGGGTGGAAAATGCTACAAGAAAACTAAACCTATATAATATAATATAATATAATATAATATAATATAATATAATATAATATAATATAATATAATATAATATAATATAATATAATATAATATAATATAATATAATATAATATAATATAATATAATATAATATAATATAATATAATATAATATAATATAATATAATATAATATAATATAATATAATATAATATAATATAATATAATATAATAATTGAAGGGGCTAAACAAGATATCCCTTATGGGTACAGCGTACGACAAGCTGCAAAAAACTATTATATTGATTATACCGTGCTACGAATGACGTTAAAAAACAGGGGGGTCAAACAGTTCTAGCAGAAGCTGAAGAAAGATCTATTGCAGAAAAATTGCTCACGTGCAGCGAGTGGGGCTATCCTCTGGACACATTTGATTTAAGAATGCCACAATACAAGTTACAAGGTAAACTATATATTGTTTAATAGGGCTTCATAAGCTCCACAACTTTTATTCGAAAAGTTTTTCTATAAGATTCACCTCTAAATAGAAAATCATAGAAAATTACTTTTATTTACCATCCACGGAATCTACCTTTCCGACTGGCCGCGCCATCGTTTTTTTTTATTTCTAAGTGGAGAATGTGATTGAACATTAAAAAAAGCATGCTCGATCCTATATTCACCACAATGGCAGGTGAATAGGATCAGCAAACCATAAACTATATATGTGGAAATCGAATCGCTCGAATAGAGCAGATATAAACTGATGTTTTGATATGTATAGAATATATCTCTCTATATCACTCTGAGAGATACGCCATTTTAAAGTTTAAAAGTGATCCGTGGTAGATGTTTCCATGATTTCGTCAGGATCATCAATATTTCATTACTGGGGATAAAATATACAAGTACAAAGCCAAAACACAAAATGTTCCACTTACTATAAGCACCAGTGTATGAAACCAACAATTAGTTAGTAAGTTATCACCAATAAATCTGACTGCTTTCGATAATCACAACAATAAATGTCACATAATAAAAACGGATCGTCGAGTCGCGGATACTGAAAAATATTTATGTTGAATGCATTAAGGAAAAACAATGAAGCTTCAGTGACGGTGGGAGACCATGATGGCGACAACGGCGACGTGATCGGTGAGCTTAAGGATTAACGTTTATGGATATGCGACAGGACCGTGTCCGAAGTTGCGAATTTTAAATTAATGATGAATAAATAGCAAAAATTGCTGTTGAATGTGTGTAAAAGAGTGGTTGCTCAAACTCAAATGGTTGATGGTCCCATTTTCAAAAGAATCCAACGGACTCATTCATAAATAAACCCATTTGAATATCATAATAACCCAATATTCATCAGAAACTTCATTCGAAGATTATATGATTTTACAGACCCGAATAATTCATAAATAATGTTTTTGAATGAAATATAATCAAAACAAATTATAATTTTCACATTTATCAGATTCTCTGCGGTAATTTACTACAAAATGAAGAAATACATAAGTAATTTCGAACCAGCATATACAGGAAGACCAACATATGATAGTTCCTAACTTGGGGTTTTTCGAATAAAACTTGGTGTATTTTAAGGTAGTAGAGATAAATATAGCACAGGGGGTTATATGGCCCAATGTACTATTACCGAATTTAACGACAGTTTTTACAATTTGGCATGTGTGCACCTTTACCCAAAGTAAAATTACCCGATGGGTACATGTTGTGCTGTCGTTTCCCGCACATTTAGTCCCAAACTGCAACTCGAAGAGTGATGATACTCAGTCTTTTCAGGTGTCGATGTAATTTTTACGGGAAGTTCGATTACGATTTGTTTTATTGGTGATCGGCGTGGAAGCCATAAGTGCAAAGTAAGTAGCTCCTTGTTAGTAAGTTATGCATGAAATATAAAAGAGATGCTCTAACTTGATTGCTTTGTTTGCAATAATTTTGAGTAAACTTTTTGGGTAACATGGCCCAGCGCTGTCGATGTGTGGTAAACGTTGGACTTAAACCAGATGAAACTGAAGATTTTGATTGTTAGTAATTTCTTTATTTTTAGTTCAGAAGAAAGTTTGTTTTATTCATAAATTTTAAAGTTTTTAAATCGCACCAATGCTGACGCTTATATATTTTGTGCGGTCATATTATTTTCTAAATGAATAATGCACATAAATAACCACGATTTGTTTTCATGTTTGCTGTTTTTGTCATATGGGCCATATAATCCGAATAGTAGTATAATATGGCCCAAAAGTAAATTTTCTTTTTTTTTCCATATTTTTGAAAACATGAATTATTAACCAATTTAATTAAATGGAGATGGCTACTGTGTAGTAGAGCATTTAATAAAAATGGGTATGCGATATCCTAAATAAAAAAAAATGCTTTAGAATACATTTTAAAATAAGGTGGGTCATATTTGCCTACACTACTTCAGATACAATTTTTTTACATAGTACAGGATCCGAAGAGAGGTCGACCTTCACGGTTCTGTTTAATGGATGAAACATACTTCTTAGGAAATTTCATAAATAGACGTATACCCCTAAAATGGGTTGCCTATCAAAATGTGGTCCAGACTATATACAGTGAGTTTCAAAAATTTACATCATATGGAATACTTTTTTATTACCGATTTTTCAGAAAATTTTATTCTTCATAAAAATTAGTATAGGGGGGAACCAAAAATAGACTTTTGATCAAGAGTAAACTTGGCTGGCTGTGATTCTAAATTTGAATACTGCTTTCAATTTTGAAAAACCTTCTTGAATGAACTTTTTTATAATGTCAATAATAAGGAGTATTTTTACTTGATCAAAATTTCGATTTTTTGTTCCCACTGCACACCGTTTGGAAATTTGAAATTTTGACTTCTATGCAAGTATTCTGCAATGCACTAATTTTTATGAAGAATAAAATTTTCTGACAAATCGATAATAAAAAAGTTTTCCACATGGAGCAAATTTTTGAAACTCACTGTATATACTCTGGACCGAATTTTGATAGGCAACCCATTTTAGGCGTATTCGTCTATTTATGAAACTTCATAAGAAGTATGATTCATCCGTTAAACAGAACGGTGAAGGTCGACCTCGAAGGTCGATAGGGATAGAGCGTGGCTATCGATATCTGAAGCCAAGCAACGCATTGCGAGGTTGTCGTTTAAATGGTGACTTACGGACGACCTCCTTTCGAGATTAATTCTCCTTGGATCGTGTTAGGACTGGCACGTTAAAAGGTAAGACCTCGTTAATTCTTAGCTCGCACAAGTTTCGACTTTTGAGGGCTGCCGTTCGTATGGGGCCGACAGCACCTTAACGGATTTTTTAAAAATTTGAGACAGCAATAGAAGTGATGGCCGTTTACTAGATAAAGTCTGGTTTTGAGAAACAGGCAGTTTTATCGAGGGTATAACCTCAAGAGGTTTTATTTTATCGGATAAACTTTCAGTTTGAACGAAAACTTGGTTGCTTTGATAGATGACGAGAGCAAATAACATGATGAAAACACGACACTGAACTAACAAATTTTCGTGGAACAAAAGTAAAGTTTATGTGATGAACACAAAAATTTGGGTGGTATTTCGTGGGATAATTTAACAAACCAAATAAATGAATAATGAAGGTAAATTAAAGTTTATCCACACGCAAACAGTTCCTATTTCTCCGATATCAAACTCTCAAAACTGACGTTTCATTGACAACGAAGGTGAAGTGATTTTATAATGTTATTTGCTCGCGTCAGATTACAAGCAACCAAGTTCAAGTGGAACGAAATTAAAGTTATCCGATGAAAACACAACTAAATACAACTTCGTGTAGTATTTATTGAGATAATTCGAGTCAAATAAATGAATTGTTAAACAATAGGTACACAAAACATAATTTATTGCTAAATCTACCGTTATCGCTCATTTTAAGTCAAAAAGTAGGAAAATTTGTTGATATTTGTCTCTGTTGATAGCAACGCGTCCTAGGGAACAGCATGCGGCTGCAACAAACTCATACGACAATAATTAAAGATTGTTGCCATGGTGAAGGTGAATAAAAGTGTATATATACACTTACAAACGATTACTTTCCTTTTTATCCGATATCAAACTGTCAAAATTATTGACGTGTCTTATGAACAATTTTATACATGAGTTAAATTATCGCGATAAAAAACGATGCACCTTTTCATTGCTGTCAAACTGACTCAGACGCTCCCCATTAAACGGTACGTCGCATTTCTATATGAGTATTGAACATGTTCACAAATTTTAAATTCGCAAAAAACCTACTTCTTACGCTTTCCGTTAAAAATATGAATGAGTGTGCCATGAAAATAAAAGGGATGCTGGTTTCTTGAAAGAATGCACAGTACCACTAAAGCGTCAGGGATGCAAGAATGAAAGCATATAAAGTATGCCATGATAAAGTACAAGGATATTCACTCATCATCAACGACCTGTTCGTGCTAATGCGGACGGGGGCCTTATCTATCAACATGCGATCAAAAAATGCCAAGAATCGTCCAGTTTTGGAGTATTTTTAATCAAATTACGATTTCCTTACATTGATGTTACCGACAGTTGGTCAGTTTCACTTCAGTACCATATGGGTCAGTCCGGGCCAGCTATACTACGGATATCCTAAACTTGTTTAGCGCCTTAGCATCCCGTGTATTACCTTTTGAGACGGCATTACTTCGCATATGTCTTGCTTATGTAATGGCTTGAGCACATGAACTTTTATTGAACCTAATAAAAATCGCCAATTGACAATTATTAGCATTATCAACCGGAAATATTGACTGGTTGCTTATTCGTAGGTTTATTGCCCCTCCTACCATCAATATATTTTTTGTTTCAGGAGCTTCGACCCAAAATAAAAGGGAGTGCTAGGTGGTCCTTTCTGAAAGCTCTGGGTTGACGTTTTTTATTCTTACATTTGTTTGTCATACATGGTCCTGGAGAGATTAGTCAATGACGATGATTAGATTTGTCCGATTCTGTATAATTCACTATCTAAATTATGAAAATTAAATTATAATATAGTCCAGCGAAATTAGATTAGTGGTAGGTTCATAATAATTCGCAAAAATCGTCATCGATCCTAAGTCTACTACAATATGTATTCAAGATCAAAGGTTAATGGAATAAGAATAATTTTGGAATATTTTTGAGGTGTACGAAACGCGAGTGTATGAAACAAGAACACACCAACAGTTTAGAGCCAATTCAGATATTCCTCAAAACAATTTTTTGCAATTGCAAAAAACATAACGCAATTTTTTGCAATTGAAAAAAAACATAATTTTTAATACAGTAATGCAATAATTAACACATCCAATGAAGAATTTGGTGTAAGTTTCAAACAATATGGTTCTCTTTCACACTTTTCAAAATGAGAAAAATAAGAGTTTACGAATAATAGTTTTTTTTTCAACAAGAACAACGATTGCTTGTTTATGAATAATTGAAAAATACCTTTCTATACCTAGTTTTGAATTACTTCATTTTCAATACTTGATTTCGAAGACCTACTATACGTACTATAATGAGAAGACAAAGTTGGAAAAATATATCAACAGGCTTCACTTGTATCTATGTAACGGAAATTTTGAACATGATTTTTACCCACTTCCAGACGTCCGGATGATTTGAAATTTGGCATGTGTTCATAATTCCAGTGACAATGCAATATGACATTTTTGCTATAAAAAAAAGAACAAAATGGTGGCTCCAAGATTTGTGATAATGGTCAAATTTGCTTCAAAATTGGTATGTATGGGTTTTCGGGGTCAGAAATTATGAATTTTTTCATCAAAATTCATGAATTCAAAATGGCGGCTCCAAGATAGCGGACGAGATTTGTGATTATGGTTATATTCGATTCAAAATTGGTATGTAGGAGTTTTTTAGGTAGTATATTTCGAATTTTTTGTCAAAATTCATAAATCAAAGATGGCAGCTCCAAGATGGCGGACGATATTTGTCATTATGGTCTGATTCGATTCAAAATTAGTGTGTGAGGATTTTCGGGGTCAGAGATTATGATTTTTTTGGCAAAATGTAATAATTCAAAATGGCGGCCCAAGATGGTGGACGAGTTTAGTGATTATGATCAGATTCGATTCAAAATTGGTATGGTTTTCGGGGTCGGAGATTTCGATTTTTTAGTAAAAGAAAATGATAGTTTAAGGAAAATAAAGACCACGCTTTACTTCCTACATGGACTAAAAAGTAAGAAATAATTAACAATTGAATTACTCAAATGTAAAAAAAAAACGTGGGGTGCTTGACAAAGTTCTCTTGAGCTCTTGAACGCTCAGTATTGTTAAACTAAACTGAGTATGAGATTAAAGATCGAAAGCATCCACGCTATTTTACATTTGAGTAATTGAATTGTAAATTATTTTTTCTTTTTAGTCCATGTCGGAAGTAAAGCGTGTTCTTGAGTTTTTTTAAACTATTATTTTTTAATTTATGACATGAAAAAATTTGGATAGTGATAACGGTAGTGAAATATATAAATGAGAAAAAAGTCAACATAATCTGATATGTAGTTCCATATAAATTTGTTACTTATTCTAATCTGAAAATCATTCACTTGACGTGAATATTTTTGGAGAAAAAAAATGAATCGTGCAAAACATTAGTTTTTTGGACTCATAAGATTACAGAACGACGCCAATGCGTCTGAAGAAAATTTATTTTATGTCATACTAGTTCATTATTGTGTTTTTATTGCTTAGTTACCAACTATCTAATGTCGTACTTTATGCCCGTGCGGGCACAAAGTTAACTTTATAAAGAGAAATCAGTATTTGTTTAACTTATTTTCCGTATTCCATTTCGTAAGCTTCTTTAAACTTTTTTGGCAACAGGTTTTCAGTTGCTTTCTTTGCTTTTTCAATAATTTCGTCAGGAATTTTGACATACATAAAAAATATTGTGAATTTATGACATTTACGTTTGTCAACATTCACCTAGTAACGATATTATGATAAAATGGCAATGTTATTAATTCAAACCGGATTTTTTAAAATACTGATTTGTATTGAGAGTGGATTGCATGACATAAAAGTTTGTATGTACCGCGGGCACAAACAGATGTGTATACCCTCGGGCGACTTACAAAACCTCAGGCCAGAGCCCTCGGGTTCGTAAAACGTCACCCTCAGGGCATAAACATCTATTTATACCCTTGGTACATAAATAACTATTTTGTACTATAGTGAAACAAATTCTTATATTGTAATGAACCATAGCGATTTAGATTTACATCTTGCCATCAACATTTACTGTTATTATTTTTCACATTATCGAAAAATATCGTCGTGAATTGCTTTGTTACTTAGTGGTATCAATACCCATAATAGTTCAAAGGAGTCATTCTGATAAATTTTATGTTTTACGGGAAATTAATTTCTTTGAGGTCAAAGCTCATACAATGCCTGATGAGTTCAACGTTGAAGTTGTTTAGTATCGAAATCAAGAAGTTAAGTTAAGTAAGTAATTATGCCGACGAAAAAGAATTCAATGGAAGTGAATAAACTGAAGTGGTTTCACTTTGGAAGGTTTGAACTCAGAACATGATTCTGCGAGTTGAAAAATAGTTAGACGCATGGTATTAATTTTATTTGACAAAAAATTATTTTTGTACAACTGACATTAAAAATGACGTTTTTAATTCATTGACACATGAACTAAAAACTGACGTTTTCACAAAATCACTTTTAACACTAGTGTTAAAAGTACTTTTAACACTAGTGTTAAAAGTAAAATGACAGATGAGATGATGGATACTCAGTAATATAGATCTCTCTAATAGAAACACTTCAATCAGATATTATAATCAGAACACCTACTCAAGAGGAATCGTTTATAAAAGTTCACACATGTATTTGGTCGTTTGCGCAATTGATAATACTAATTCCTTTTGAAGTTACAAACGAAGTAGTATTTAGTCCAACTGTAGAATGTCCTTCATCACTGACAAATAATGACATTCATAAATAAAGTGCGTTGGGGTTTATTATATTTGAAGTATCTGTCAGTCAGCCTTGTAATCCAAAGATCGTGTGTTCGAATCCTTATGGATCTTATTTTTTTTTTGTTTTTTTCTTACTAGCAGTAACTGTTGAACAAAAAATTTTGTATGATACATTTGTTAAAAGTGATTTTATTTTGCTCGTGGGGTTGCTCCACTCGCTAACGCTCGTTTCGCAATATTCCCCACTCACAAAATAAAATGCCACTTTTAACACTTGTATCATAAATAACTATTATGTAGTTTATAATTATTTCCCAATTTATGCATATATAAAGTGTGACTGTGTATACATTTTATTCTTTGATCCTCAGAATCCCTGATTACAATTGTTTACTATAAACAGAAAGAAATAACAAAGTGAAAGTTATATTCATTTCAATATTAACGGAGTAATTTTGTTTTGCAGTACAATAGTCAATTTTTGATAAATCATAAGTTGTCATATTTGATGTTTGTTTGAAGTTAACTTGTCAGTTTTTCAATTAATAAAATTTTTGTAAAAGAAATATCACCAACAATAATTGTGTGGGATGAAAAATTATGTGTAAACCACGATAGTAAAGTGTTTTTTCAGGCTTCTTTCGCCCTAAAAAATGCCACTTTACCGCCTAGGTATATAGTAACAATACTACACCATTCTTCTCGCCCCAAACAGATTTTTAATCCATTACAGAGAGTTCTGAAAAGTTGTGATTGTGAATAATTGTCGTATTATGTCCACTTCGCTTTATTGACTCCATTAAACGAAATGAAGCTTATTGAATGGAATTGTCTTAACGTACGAAATCGCCTTAGAGAAGATGTTGGGGAGATAAATTAGATAATTCGGCTTACTTCAAGCGACTTTGGGACCCGAAATAGGTACATCACTCAATGTATTCATTCTCAGCTGAATTTATTAATGGCTGTTGTGAAACTCTACTCGGAATAGAAACAAGAACTCATTATGTTTGCTTTGAACTGATTTACAAGTCAACAACAAGCCTTGGATATTTTTCAAAATCAACATACAAAATATCTTCCAGGTAAACAATGCAGTGATTGTAAGGCATTTAGCCTTTCAATAAACTCTTCTTATGCAAAATGAATTTTTGCTATTAGCGTGCGGAAAAATCCACTTTTCCGCACTCATTTTAGTTTTGAAAGAGTCACTTTTCCGCAAGAGTGCGGAAAAGTTTTTCCACACTCTTTTTAGTGCGGAAAAGTTTTTCCACACTCTTTTTAGTGCGGAAAAAACATTTTAGTGCGGAAAAGTTTTTCCGCACTCTTTTTAGTGCGGAAAAAACATTTTAGTGCGGAAAAAACATTTTAGCGCGGAAAAGTAAATTTGTTTAGTTTTTGCGGATTATACTGACATTTAAATATTGCGTCGCAGAAGGTTAAAATAGAAAGCTTACCAAGTATGGTTGTATAGTTTAATATATATTTAATAATAAATGTTCTTTATGTTAACTTTTGGGTGTTTTTCCGCTAGTAGAAAAAATAGTGTACCTAACACGAGCGTAAAGTGTCTTTTCCGCCCGCGATTTCCGGTCGAACTCCGCTGTATCACTTTCCGCAATTGTTAGGTGAACTACTATTTCCTACTACCTGCTACCTACAGTGTGCGTAAAGTTTTACTTTTTTCAAGTACAACTCTTCACTCGATAATCAACTAGATTCAACTGGTAACATTTGCACTTTCAATAATAATATTTCTAACAAGTAGAAACCTAATTTATTGAACATTATTTCATTAGTAATTATTGTTATTTTGATATGTTAGGGTTGTAAAATCTTGAATAAATATATGTTCGTAATATGTACATTCATTTTATTACTGTACACAGTGATGCGTAAAGTAATTTTTGTATTTCTAATCTTAGCGGACAATATGTATGGTAGTAGAAAAAATATTGCATGCAATTTGTATGTAGAGGCTTTTTTTCACTCATGTTGATTTTCGCATTCGCCTTCAGATCTATGTGTCAAAAAAGGTCACTTTACATACTTGTGACGTCACTTATTTTCCCAATGTCTTCGAATGGTCTAGTTATATTTCGGTATGGTAGGCAGCGAGCGAAATGTTGCTGCAGAGGTCAATATCATTTAAAAACCAATGCTTGCGATCAATTTTTTATTGACATGATTAATGAATCATTTTTTTTTCGACGAAAATATCCCTTTTATTTGCGAAGTTTCCTATATTGTGATTCTTCTCATCTCATTGAAAATAATGACGGTTCGTCGATTTTAATAAGTCTGCTGAATATTTCCAAAAATTCATGATGGACGCATTTTTATTAAATTTTCTTAAATATCCATTACGGTCAATCAGGCATTGATTTCAGGAAATATTCAAAATGTTCATATAGATTAAAATTTCGATGGAATAGTGCATGGATCTATCATACAGAGCCTTCCATAAAGTGTGTAACATGTGGAAAAAAATATTGTTATTTTATAATTGGAAGAACATTTTCAGTTGTTCGATTGTGCATGTCCGACAACCTGAAAATCAATTTGGACACATGTCAAGTGATCACTGGCGGCAAATAGTGGCGTAAGATGGTAAGACGTCAAAAAAAGTTATCCGAAAATGTTGCTTAGAATTTAATTGTTTAGTAATATACTTATATACGGAGCAAGCAAGCAATATTTTCCAATCTGTTTATAAGAATTTTTCTATCTGAATAGCTTGACGTAGTGAAATATTCGTGTTTCGAAGATTGGAGAGTTGAGCATTAGGTCACGACCCCTACCGGGAAATATTTAAAGCTCTATGAACAGTGTTTGTTTACAACTGTACCTGTGAACATCACAGTTGTTGTTCAAGAAAAATAATATTTTCATTTCAAATTAGCACTCGAGGGATATGAAAAAACACTGTAGAGATATGAAAAAACACTCGAGGGGAGTACAACAATAAGTCGAACAAGATGAAATTGAACAGAACTACAAATGACAATGATTAGCGTATTCCATATTATTATATTCCATATAATATTTTGATAACACTTCAAACTGATAATTGAGGGATATGAAAAACCACTCGAGAGAATCAAAACACTAAGACAAACACGATAAAATGAAATGAAACTACAAATGACGACGATTTCATGTTTTCATGTAAACAAACAACTGTGCTTAGGCGTCATTTTCCTAGCAACAGTAGCGGCATCATCGGTCGATTTACTCTTCACTTTTTCGGTATCCTCGGCTACCAAATATACTGCTGTCTGATAATTAAATTACTTACTGGACTTTGGATAGCGACAGTTCATTCAGATAGGATTTCTACTACCATCCAATCGTTTTATTAGTTAATACATTTGACCGGTAAGTGACAGGTCTTACCGATCGAAGATTTGTAAACAACCTACCATTCTTTCAATAAAACCAGTAAATGCGCAAAATTGACAGATTATGCAAAAAGTGTATAAACTGTTGAAATCAATTCCTTGTAATATCGGCCACTATGAGTTACACCCTTTTGAGAACAATGGGCACGTTTATACCGTGCCTTGGTAAGCTGACTAGGTATATAATGACTATTTCTTTCTTTCTTTCTATTCTTGGTCATCTTTTTGTTTACAGTACACTTGGTCAGGCAACCAGCTTGGTTTGGTATTGAAAATTCTTGCATACCAGATTTAGAAACAAGGTGTCCTGCCCTACCAGGACTGCTCATTGCAATTATGCAATACATTGAGCCAGAAATCCATCAGAAAACAACTACTTTCCTTGCTAATAACACGACGAACGTTGAATCACATCTAACGAATTTCCGTGCAGATTTCCTACAAGGCTAAATCTGTAAAGATATACAGGGTGGCCCACTAGGTTTTCCAGAAATCCATCAGAAAACAACTACTTTCCTTGCTAATAACAGGACGAACGTTGAGTCACATCTAACGAATTTCCGTGCAGATTTCCTACAAGGCTATCTCTGTAAAGATATACAGGGTGGCACACTAGGTTTTGGCCAGGGAATATCTCGGAACGCAAGTGTAGCAGAGAATTGAAATTTTGGGGTTGAAAATGAAAGCAATTGGTGCAGCTTTTTCTGTTATTATGTTACCCAATGAGTTTTTGTTCTCTGTCACGTTCTCTGTCAGATTCAAAATTATTATTGGGAGAACCTGTAACCTCTGATATTTCTATGTTCTTCTCGATAAAATGATTCCAACAAACTATTACACTTGTTGTCTAAAACGATTAGTTTAAAAACTACAGGTACTTCAATATCCTTTGTCCTACGAAGTTTTTTAATGAAATATGGATGATTATTATAATTTAACCTTGTTTCAATCATCCCAAAAATACAGGACTGCCCAAACATACAGGGTGACCTTACTCCTAATTAATTTGGCGATTACTCGTTTCAGACGTCGCGCGTCGTGGGACAAAGAATTTTCAAGTACCTGGAGTTCTTAAACTAATCGTTTTAGACCATAAGTGTGATAGTTTGTTTGAATCATTTTATCGGGAGTAACATAGAAATGCCAAAATAAACAGGTTGTCCGATTGATAATTTTGACACGTGATCGAGAACAAAAAGCTCACTGTGTAAGATAATATCAGAAAAAGCTGCACCAATTGCTTTAATTTATAACTACAAAATTTCAATTCTCCACTACTCTCGAATTTCAAGATATTTCCTGGCCAAAACCGCATGGGCCACCCTGTGTAGATAGATCTCTTGCAGAGATAGGCTTGTAGCAACTCCGCACAGAAATTCATTAGATGTAATTCAACGTTCGTCGTGGTATTAGCCAGGAAATGAGAAGTCGTGGTAGGATAGAGCATCTTGTTCTCTACTTGATAACCTCATTGTGAAATATTAGATTCTTTTATTATTAAGATGGTGTAAACACCTACGGCCTTAACCTCAGCAAGATGCAAAATTTGGTTTGAACCCTTGGTAAGCTCTGACTATGTGTTCTAATGTACTAAGAGTGTCCTAATATCCATTTTTCTACCAAAACAACCCCGGAAAACAAAGTTTCTAACTTACAATTGAATATTTAATTCGGATTGCCATTCATGTTTTTATGCCATGAAATATAGGTTACTAGATATTTTTAAAGTTTAGTGGTTTGCTGCCTGAAGTGTTTTAAACAAGCCAAATAAGAAAAGTACTTAAATTCCACACTAAAATCTTTACATTGTGCTTGCACAAGCCTGCCATCCCTATCACTTTCACTTTTTATTATTTCCTTACCCATTCTGCTTTCTTTAAAACTATTAAAAATTGCGTTTTACGGGTTTTACGAGAAAGTACCACCTATTATCCTTAATCGCTGATCATTTTTGTAGGCTAGGTTAGCTTGCTCAGGTAAGGTTTGTCTGTTAAAAATACATAACCTCAATACTTAGCGTATGAGCAAAAGGTGAATTTCAGTTTGGTATTTAGGAGCTCGTCAAACAAGTACCAAACTGTATGAATAGACAGTAACTTATTCCCTTGGTCTGAATTTGGTACAGTCAACTTTGTTCGAGCCCCAAATTCGCGCACGGTATAAACGTGGTCTATGATGACTCATGAATGGGTAATAATTGAGCCCATTTGAAGGGTTTCCTCTAGTATATATAAACATTCAATCTGCACTTACCTCTTGTACATCGTGTACACCTCTTCCTAGGATAAGAAGCATGTCGCAACGAGTGCTCGTCAATGTCGATGTTTTCGTCATTTTCCCTCTGAGGAAAATCTTCTTTGAAACTCTTCGAAGATGACGCCACACTGTTCGTTCGATCTCTGCCGACGAATGTTCCAATAGAATGTCCAATAGAATGCCTTCTCTGTTCGTTCCGTTTGACAGCAGGAAAATTGTAATACCTTGAAGATGAAAATATATGGTAGTAAATTTAATCGATTGTTCAAATGATATAGAATAATACAGTGTGACCCACTTAAGACCGGAGAACCCTTATAAAATCTACATTTTCCAACCGATTGAAATGATTTTTTTTTCATTAGGTAGACATTCAAAAGTCTACTAGGACACCAAATTCCATGAATAAGTCTCCATTTTCAGGACTAATTATTCTGATTTTTCAATGTCATTAATCTAAAAAAAATTCTAGCGATTTCTAAAGAAAAGTTCTAACTATACCACTGGATTCGCAACATTTTCAAAAGGTTCATATGTGAATTACGTTGAAATGCATCAATAAAAAAAATAGAAGGGAATGAAATTTGCTGAATATGCCGCTTAATCAACTCACCAATTCAATTTCAGAACTGTTATCAAAATTCGGAATACACCACTGTATTCAGGAGGTCTTGATATATCAGTGGCCAATTCATCGGAATCTGTTCATAAATAAGAAAATCATAAGATAATAAAATATGATTAATATCTTAATGGAATTTAAGGAAAATGTCATTTTATCTCATAATTTCTTATTTTTTTTATTATCTACAGATTTCGATGAAATTGAAGTCATTGATATTTCGAGACTCCCTGAATCCAGTGGTGTAGTCAAAGTTCTGATAAAAGTTTTAAAATTGAATTGGTGGGTTGATTGAATGGCATAGGTTTCACATTTCATTCACATTTATTCAGATATTTGACCTTGAAAAATCAGATTAGTTGGCCATGGAAATAGAGATTCATTCATTAAATTTGGTTGCCTAGTAGACTTTTTGAATGTCGACCTAACGAAAAAAAAACATTTCAATCGGTTGGAAAATGTAGATTTTATAAGGGTGCTCCGGGCTTAATGATGATTAACAAGAATAAAATGATTGAAAATATTAAATATCAACAAAGATTCTAACCTAACCTAACGTAGGGAAAAAAATATTTCAATCGGTTGGAAAATGTAGATTTTATAAGGGTGATCCCTCCGGTCTTAATAATGATTAACAAGAAAGACATGATTGAAAATATTAAATATCAACTAAGATTATCCTCAGTAAAGATAGTTCCGGGAGGTGTGTAGTAACTTTCAGTGCTAACGCTCGGTCTCACAGACCGTCGCTTCAGACTTTTTCCTATAATTAACCATCGAATGCGATTTTCGACATTGGTCGTTGAGTAGCTTCATATTTCAAAACTGTATATATTGATTGAATAAACATTATTATTAAATTATATATTATATATTATATATTATATTTATGCCGAAATATTATTAGTGTTTGAACAAGTCTGATTTTGTTGTTTTTTAGTCATAAGCAATTATAGTCTCTGGGACGAATATTAGCTGTAACGTTATCAAAATAAAGGTAAGAGCTACAATTTTTCATATGGAAATTACGCTAAAATGTGTCAATCAATATAATGTTATAAAGAAATGAAATTTTGAAAAATATGTACTTTAATCAACCCACCAATTCAATTTCAGAACATATATCAAAATTCGGATTACACCACTGTATTCAGGAGTTCTCGATGCATCACTGGTTGAAACTTCATCAAAATCTATTCATCAACAAGAAAATCATAAGATAATAAAATTTGAAAAATATGACATGAAATTTCAGGAATGTGTCATTTTATCTCATTTTTTTTTATTTGTCAACAGATTTCGATGAAATTATGGTTAGTGATATTTCGATACTCCCTGAATCCAGTGGTGTAGTCAAAGTTATGACAAGAAGTTTTAAAATTATAGTGGTGGGTTAATTAAACGGCATATTTCTCAAATTATGTTCCCATTTAACTTTTTTAATGATCGACGCATTTAAACGTAATTTATATATAAACCATTTGAAAATATTGCGAATCCATTGGTGTAGTCAGAATTAAAAAAAAAATAGTATTTTTTTTAGATTGCTAACTTTTAAAAATAAGATTAGTTAACCCTGGAAATGGAGATTTACTTTTCATCATTTAGAACAGTTTTAGTTGGTTGTCAGTAGTAGAGAACTAATAGTTTTGCTAATATTAGCAATCAGTTTGTATTTGTTTCTGATGTTTATTTAAATGTTTTTCGTTTCATTTATGGATAGATGTTTGTACCGTTTTTATTTTTGAAACTATTTAAAAATGATTATTCAATGTTCAGATTTTATAAGACATTTACGAGGATATATGGCATGCAAGTATTCTTCTAGCATGGTCTGTGAGACGGGTGTTAGCACTCAAAATTGAAAAAATCACGTTAGCACTGAAAAAAGTTGATAGTTAAACGCTTCCAAAATTCTAAAAGGACCAACCAACAACAAGTCAAGTCCATGAAAATATATTTTGTTCACATGGACTTTGACGTCATGTACTAATTTAAATTTGCTTCGCATTTCAAAATATTGAATATTCAAAACTTTAACAATTACAGTTTAATGAAACATCTCATAATGATTTAGTAGTGAAGCAGAAGGTGCAAACAAAAATTCAGGAAAGAATCCAGGAATGTTTTTCTTACTTGTAAGAATTTCAAAAGACACCTTTTGGGACTTTTAAATTTTCTACCTGCCTCCATGTCGTAGTTATGGCTGCGTTTTTTTTTTTCAAATGTGGCTTCTAGCATTTTGTGGTGGATTTGGATGAATCTTTGAATTTTAATTTTAGTTCGTGCACATATTAAGCTTTTTGGCCTCCCGAGGCAGCGAATTCCAAAGCTTTGTCTTTCATTGAAAGAACGAACCCTGTTCGGCTGTCTCTAAAGTGACGGCATATGGATGTGAGGATTGGGCTCGACGGGCCTGTCTCGATAGGACTGCTAATGGTGGAACAATTGATCATAATCGGGAAGAGTTGGTGTTGAGACCCAGCAAAATGCGTCTGATGGTTCGTTGGCATATGAATGTCAATAGGAATGATGTTCTAGGGTTCCACTTGATTATAGCCAAACTGTGCGGCTACTATTATCTCAACAAAATCTCACAGAACAGGTCCTCAACCCATTAGATTACTGCTAATGTGGTAATATCAAAGTAATGTATAGTTCAATTGGCTAACCACAATAGAACACCTGAAGGAATAAACTCTGTCAAAAAGTTCTCTGAATGGTCAAAAATTTGAGTAAGTATATAATTCGATTTTATACTTTATCAAGACTAGTTCATTATTTAATAAGTTTTCTCAACATGAGTTATTTTACGTCTGAAATCCACATCTTTCACTTTTATCTTTGAAAACCAATAAATGGGTACCTCGTGAACTTTGGTCAAAAAGTTCAACATGATGTGCACATTATCGATATCAGAATTTTATTTACAGATTCACTACAAAAACGTAGGAGTTGTTTCTAAGTAAGGCCGTAACGTCAACTTTAAATCGGAGAGAGATTGAAATGTCATTTGAAATAAATTGTCCGAGCGTTCTTGGAAAATTCCTAGAGGAAAGAAAATAATTTCAAGTTTCAGAGAGTCATATACGTACACTGTTGTATGTATGTATCAATATCACCATATATAGATGTTATTTTTCAAAAAGGGTTCAATTACTGTGGCGTATTATAATATAGATACAACACGAAAAACTTGACCAAGAAGTTTTAAATTTATTCTAAAATCAATATTAATAACGAGAAAAAACGAAGTCTTATAAACGAATACTATAATAAAATAATAATAATAATAATTTTATTCATAGTAAAACATAGCAAATAGGTATATAAGTACATTGATTCAGTGAATAAGCGAATCATCACAGAAGCAAAAATGCTTGTTTGTGATTGTATATACATCAAAAGAGAGATGGATTATCATCTCCTAGAAAATGTAAAAATGTTTTTAGTATGTTTTTTTTATGTTCTGACGTTTATTATTAGTTTCACATATGAATATTCAAACCAAACTCTTTTGATGTCATTTCAAACATTTTTAAACATCTATTACTGACAAATACATAATTTTAACTGGTCAAATAAATCTATTCTATTCTATTCGTATGATCACAGCCTCTTAATCTCCCGAGCCATGGTGAGAAAATCGGCAACACCGCATGGAAAGCAATTTGCCGTCCTACTCATTAATTCTTTAATGTGAATTTCTCGGTTTATTCAGAAAACTGGGAAAAAGAATAAGAGAATAAATTTTCAGAAAAAAGAACGAAAATTAATGTGGTTATTCAATTTCCTCACAAACTGGAATCGCAATATATTAAATTTCTTAGATATGGGAAATCTGTCAAGTTTGGTTATTACATGCCCTAAAATTCACATTTCAGGAGATTTTTTTCAACTTTTTTTAATGATGAGTGCAGAAACCACATGGATTATCCCTGATTTTTTTCAGATTTTTCATTATTTGAAATCTGACTGATGAAAATAATATGTTTTTGGAAGGTGCCTATACCTATACTAAAAATCTAAAAAAAATCAGGGATAATCTATGTGGTTTCCGCACTTATCAGAAAAAAAATTGAAAAAAATCTCCCGAAATGTGAATTTTAGGGCATGGAAACACCAAACTTGCCAGATTTCCCATCATATCTAAGATATTGAATATATTGCGGTTCCAGTTTGTGATTTTAAAAAAAATTAAATAACCACATTATTCGTAGTTCTTTTCTCTAAAAATTTATTCTCTTATGTTTTTTTCTTAGTTTGCCGAATAAGCCGAGAAATTCACATTAAAGAATTAATGAGTAGGACGTCAAATTGCTTTCCATGCGGTGTTGCCGATTTTCTCACCACTGCTCGGGAGATTAAGTCGGCTGTGGTATGATTAAAAATTGCGGAACCTGCTTGATACATATCTCTTGATGATTGCAATTGTATGAAAATATTCCTTTCAACTTTTTTGCGTTTCAAACGCTTCGCACATCACATGTACTATTGTAGTAAGTTATTTATATTCATGACCACTATTACTTTCGGAACAAGTCACATTATTCCGACATCACTCCCATTATCTACACTCGTTTCTATAAAATAGATATAAGTATTATTGATGAAAGTATTGATAGACTTGCCGTAAAAATCTCAGATATGCCTACATTGAATATGTTTATGTTATAAGGATCATAATTACGATAATTATTGTAGTAGCCCTAAACATTATCGAGAAGAGGCGATAGCCGATAACAACAGATACATTCGAGTTATTTATTATGAAAAATAGTACCTAATCAAGCTGCGCTTTACCATTTCGTTGACAATGCAACAACAAATTATTTATTCACTGTTAGACACATTGCTGTCAACTGAATTTGGCTGTGTAGTAA
This sequence comes from Chrysolina haemoptera, assembly GCA_958298965.1. Lineage (NCBI taxonomy): Eukaryota > Metazoa > Arthropoda > Insecta > Coleoptera > Chrysomelidae > Chrysolina > Chrysolina haemoptera. The sequence goes on along the minus strand of OY282591.1, from coordinate 19,500,417 downwards.
AATCTTTGAAAATTGGTTATTCTGATGATAGTTTACCTTCCGATTTGGAGGTTGAAGTTTTGTGTTGTGAATCAAATTATTAGATATTGTTTTTTGCATTTTTTTTGGATAAAGTTCGTGTTCATGTTAAATATTCAGAAACTTTACATTTGAATTTCATTAAGTATGGTTCTTGGACTTTTTGAACTTTAATGAACTTCATTATGTCACTAAAATACAATGACTTAACGATGTCATAATAACATGCTAGTAGATACACAACTATTATCACTTTAGTTTTATATTTTATTCTCTTTAGCTAGTCAGAATTTGGAAAAATATTTATCAAGATGGTAAAAATAAAACAATAGTTACTTTTGTAACCCAAACTGTAGAAAAATCTCACAGACTTTTGAAGAAAAGTTACCACGATCGAGAAATAGAAAATCCAACAGAGGACCATAATTAGAAATCATGAAAAGAGCTGCAAAAGTTCACTTCAAGAAGTTTCCTTTTCGAAATATCCTACCATTATTTTATGTGCTTGTACAAGAGTCAATGAATTTATTTTTCCTCTTTTGAACATTATTTCAAATATCACATTTTTTTATTGCTTTTTAAAATATAATTCATTTGTAAGATCAGGCATCATAAAATACGATAGTAATAAAATGGTGTGATCTTCATCAAAACTATGATACATTATGGGTAGGGCTTCTGATAATCACTCGTTCACATTCACCCAGTTATTTCTGTCATCACTAATTCATTCCTCGTTTTCTAGTAGTCGACATTTTCATTTCTCGAATATCATTAATGAATTCAACAAATGGAAACGAGAATACAATTGTTCACATTTTTACCCATACTATCTTCCATTAATATTCCCTTCATCAAACGAACGTTCATTCAGGGATTTGTATTAACAATCCGATGAGATTCATTCTGAGAACAACCACCTTTGATATCACCGCTATGTGGTATTTGTCTTCAGTCGGTCAATCTGAATAAAGCGAGGTTATAGGTTTGTTTTGATGATGAGGGTGAAAACGGAGTTTTAGGTGAATGCTTCATTTTTCATTCTCAAACCAACACAATAGGAACTATAAGTTTATAATATTTACCATGACAATAGCTGAAATAATCATTTTGAAATCATTGCATTTGGAGCACTAAAATGACGTACTCGAGGACCCATCAGGAATCAAACATGGAGTTTTCCAAGGTACGGTTTTAGGGCTAATACTGTTCATATTATATATAAATGAATTGTTATCCATTGATATTTTTGAAGAGACAGTCTTATATTATGTGCTGATATACTGCATTCAGTATTATTTGATGGAATATATCATATCTCAAGAAACGATATAGATACTACATGATAATTTAATGAAGATAAATATTTATCTAACATCTACATCAATATTCATTTAACCAGCAAAAATAGCAGAGAAAAAGTCCAAGATTGTTAAATATCTGCAAATACACCTTGACAAAAATCTTGAACACCTCTATTTGTATGTTTTTCATACACTTAAATATGAATTGGGCATCAAAGCATAGGCGTAGGATGTATTGCATACATTAAGGTAATTAATTGTCAAGGAAGATGAAGATTTATCAGCGACCAAATTTTGAGAGATGAGGATAATATCGTAAAATTTTTTTTGGTGAAGTTATCTGAAATCTACGAATCCAATATTTCATTTGGATATTTCCTTGTTCTTGAAATATTGCTGGAATTTATTTTGTCATTTTCTTCCCCATTCTCTCAATTCACAATTCAATAGAAGTTTCATACATGATTGGAAAAACAGTTTAAATGAATCGATGTAAGCGATACTTGATGAAAATCCATGTCAACGTTAATAATAAAATTAATGTTGACTTTCTCAAATTTTGGTTCAAAATATTCTACAATCTCGCTAAATTTGACTGAAATAGTAAATTCAGAGGTTCTAGATTTTAGCAGGAATTTAATTGATTATCTCACTAACCGATTGATCACAGCAGTGCATGCGGAGAATACGCACAAACAGTTTTCATAGTATGGAGATTTTGATAGTATAATAATTCCACAAATTATATAATTTGAAGGAACTGTGAAGGTAGCATACATATTTCAAAAATTGCGCTCTGATCATAGGGACATATCATTCCAATTTACAGGGAATACTTTTTGAGATCATCTGCACGATTTTCACAATATTTCTATCACTTTCATCATCATCAAATCAAATATACTTCATTATCGGAAGATTTACACCTCATTGATACACTCATGATAAATAAAGTAAATAAATAGATGTGATACAAATATAGAACATTTGGAGCAGAAAATATATCATTGTCCCATTTATAATAATAATTACAAATCCCTATACCTACCTACTGTACATATGACATATGGTTGTTGTTTTGAAAAACGACCCATTAGAAGTTGAATGTTCTTTGATATAGGCATTTCAAAAATTATTTTAAAAGATGTGGTGATAAACTGACGGACTGTTTTCATTTTTAAAGACGATTTTTTTCATCTTACGGTTATTAAAAATATCAAGGTAAGTATTTGAACAATGATTTCAAAATGATTTATTTATTATTTCCCTGTACCGCCATAATTTGATCTAGTGAGTCAAGCTTTTCGCAAAATAATTGCAATTAGCTCTGATTTAAGTCTCTTTCTTAAATTCAAATACCAATTAAACATCATGCAATACCATTTCAAGACGTTTGAAGTTAGTGTATGGAGAAATAGGAAATCATAATGGTTTGACAGTTTCATAATGCAAAACGATGATGTAACGTGCTCATTACAAGAACACTGAGCAATTTTAATTCATATTAGTGTAATTTAGATTAATTTAGAATTCTTACGAGCTACCTACACCGATAGTCCGAGAGCTGTCAGATATTTTTGGGTAGGTATTTGAGGAACTGTGAAAATTTGTAAGAAACTACTTTTATTATTATATCTGAATAAAAAAACGAAAACCTGACTGAAGGGTAGTGGGGCTTTACCGACCCTTGAAAATTAAAGTAGTAACATTTTTTTCGCAAAAAATTCTTGAGGTGCTTTGAAATTTTAGTACCTTCAAATTTAATATTTGAGGACTTGAAAAATAAAAAATACAGATTATTCAGTCGGGTTTGAAACTTGGTCAGCGGCTTGCAAAATAAATAAAAATCTGAAAAATATTAATAGTTGAGGCACGTTGAGATTTTAACAGAGTAATATTGGTAACTAAAAATAATTTTATTTTTCCATTATTGTTAAGATATCGTTATTGCAAAACCAGTGATATGAGTTTCAACGTGCCCCAAATACATTTTTTCGATTTTTTTATTTTGCAAGCACCTGGCTAAGTTTTAGACCCAAGAACATTTTTGGCGAAAAAATGTTACTTTAAAAATCAATACTAGAGGTAAGATACAAAACAGTAGTTGGATGAATATTCCAGAATTCGCAGAAACAATCTTAGATGATTAAAAATTATACAGTTACTGACCTTGCGGAATCTTCACTGATGAATACTTCTTCATCTTCCGAGATATTGTCTGCTTGTTCTTCACTGGTTACCAACGGAATATAGCCAACATCACCGTTGGAACCCACTTTATGTTGTTTTAGAGAATTGGACCTACTGGCCGGATTCTTGAAAACTATTTCAGGAGCGATATCACTTAGTCTCGGTTCACCCATGATCAGCAGCTCCTGATTGGAGTCCGCAGAGTTGGAACTCATCGATCTGAGGAAACTCCTCTTGTCTCGACAAAAGCTCTTTCCTCTCGGGGGAGTCAACTGCCTTGTTAAAGAACACTCTGACGCACTACTGCAGCTTTCGCCCATTCTTTTACGCTCATCGGGCACCGAAAAGTACGAGGGATTATCTGTGGACAACATTAGTTAACTAGTAGCGACAACGCTGCATACCTACTACTCTTCTCTAGTGGATTTATGGTAAGGATGGCTTAAGACTTGCATCCAAATGTTAAAATGGGCGAGTGGGGGTGGTTCGAAGGAGGGAGGTCAAAAGAGGAAGTGTGAGGATCCCGACAGGATACGGCAAGGTTAGGTGGCGCATTTTAAGGTGATGCTGACGGCAGGGACGGGATAGCTAGGTGAACATGCGCCTGGAAGTTAAGTCAATGTATTTACGTTTGGTTTGTAAAAGCGTATTCAGTGGATGCATAAGCATAATTCAGTCACTAATGCACAATTCATAAATATTTAAACTTGATCAATGCATAAGAGATTAGAAAAATTCTTCAATTCACAAGCATAAGTACTCCGTTCCATATGAGTCTTGTTTTTGAATTTTTATGAACTGTACAATAAAATTATTCATATGCAATAAATTGTACATTATGAATCCGGTAAATTCGCCTCAAGTTTTGCCATTAGTTGAATTTTGAACGTGAATTGTTTGTTTGTTTCAATTTGTTCATTAACATATTCATGAAATTTAGGAAATAGACAAGAAAATATCAGTCATTCGAGACGCAGTTCAATAAAAAAAGTAGTAATAATAAGAACTTAGTCTTCATATGTAGACGTTCCTTATATTACAGATGTATCATCCAAGCTTGCTCGTATTCTCAGAGAATTTGATCACATAAAAATTGACAATAAAACAGTTCTAACAATCATCATTTTTACCAAAGTGAAGGATAAAACTCCTTTAACTTCTCAAGCACAATTAGTATACTGCATTCCTTGCTCAAATTGTGATAAAACATATATAGGTCAAACTTCTAGAACACTTGAAGATGGAATCACTTCACATAAAAGTGACTGCAGATGTCATCCTGAAAGATGTGCATTAAGTGAACATGTAAATAAAACAGAACACATCATGAATTTTAATAACACAAAAATTTTGACAAAGAAATGTAACTCTACTAAGAGACTATTCATGGAAATGGCTTTCATTTCACAATCAAATAATTGCTTAAATAAAAGAACAGATCTCAATCATTTGAGTGAAATTTATTCATACCTATTACTTATGGATAAAAAACCTACATAACAATTTTATTAATTTTTCAACAATTTTCATAAGGGAATGTGCTCGCTTTTTTGAGTGGATACAATTGGCTGATTTACTCTTCAGCAGAGGCCAAAACGTGTGTTTTGCTGTCATAAGTCAAATAATAATTTCTTCTTTTTAACTTCACTTTTCACTTGTCACTTGTCACTTGTTAACTGTCTGTTTCCTAACCAAGATGTAGGTCACGTTGTGCACATGTTCTACACGTGAATATGATTTTAAAATGTTTAAATTTTGACTAATAATTTTTCAATTGTTCTGACTATTTATTGTAAATTTCATCATCAACTTCATGTTCTTCACTCGATATTGTTTATATCTCAATCATCACATCATTAGTATTCAACCTCAAAAACACAGTAAGTATTGCTGTTATTGGGCTTCACTCCATTTAGCTTACATTCTTGCTTATTAATTGTAGCTTCCCTGAAGATGACAGTAGCCACTATTGAAATATTGGAAAAATAGTGTTAAAAGAGTACACGTTTTGCTTGCTAGGTCGAAATACTGGTTTCGCCTCAACACTTGTATAGATTTTATTGCATTGACACTTTGTTTTGAGAATCAACAAATCTATTATTTGTTTTGTTTGATGCTGACTGAAGTCGACCCTGCTCTATCGGGGATGCCATATTCTTAGTAGTTACGTATTCAATCCAAGAAATTGACAGTGTATTGTTAGATGAGTGTTTACCAACACTGAGATCAAATTGAACATAATTCAACTATGTTAAACAAGGTATCTTCCTTCCATATGAATGTTAGCGAGATGGTCCAATAAACTTTTCATCAAAAACAATCGTGGGAAACTTGATTTCAAATTCAAAGTGTAATATATTCATTTATGAAATTCCAATTCGTCTTTTGGGAATTCTTGCAAAATATTGATTAGTAATATCGCAGTTTTCGAAGATCTGAAAAGAATAGGATGTTGCTTATTTGCCATTTTATTCACGTATCGAAAACAAACATAGGTAGGTATTCCAGTGGTTGGTCCGTTGGTGGTACGTATATCAAACAACTTGTCAAATGTTAAAGTGGAGATGAATTTTGTCTTCTCTAACTTATTATTTTCTGTGTAACAGTTGCGTTTTGTGCATTTTACCTGAAAGATATTCAAGGTCGTTTTCGGCGGAGTGAATTATTTGTTCCACTCATATGATTAAAATGGCATACCGCGCTAAATGATAGATTAATCTAAGATTCACAATCCGTGTTTGACCAAATTTTTAAAAACAATACCACGATAATTTCGATTCTGTAAATACCCGCCTGATGACTAGAACTTGGTCTGTCAATTGAAACTGTCATGATGACATAACGTAAAACAATTTAAAAATTGTTGTTTCAATATGAGTTCGTAGAAAAGGTACGGTATGTATAAATACTCTAAAATCCTCTTTTGTTTCTACCGAGAGTCGTAGCAAAGAAAATGAATGTAATATATACATTGAGTCTAATGAATAAACCTTAAGCAAATGCTTTTACTCAGATTTCTTGAAACAGACCAATCCATTTTATTAATTAATGAGAGAGACAAACCTATAGTAAAAGCTTTTGCTAGCTTTTATTCATAACACCCATTGTTCTAGCAAGTTTTTAAACACCGCGATACTAGTGTCTTGCAAAATCTTGTTTTTGTTTTTTTTTCTAGGACAGATAAATAAAAATAATGACCCGAATCGTTCTCCACAATTACGCCGGCATTTTTTGTTGTGCTTTCATCCATTAAAATTATGTCTTTATTAGATGCAAATGATGCAATTTGCTGAATGTCGTGAGCCACATTGTTTTAGTGACTTTTTCTTGATGCCGATATGTCAAAGAGGAGTTAATTACATCATTGTATTGTATACAGTGACGATTTTTTTTCCATTCGGTAAACATTGAAAAAGTACACTAGGACGCCAAATTTCATGAATGTGTCAACATTCTCATTCGTCGAGGTGAAAAATCTCCAAAAATTAGCATTCTCTTCAGAAAAAAATGTAAATATACCATTGGATTCAAGACATTATTAAATAATTAGGTATTTCAAAATTACGTTCAAATGCGTCCATCAATAAAAATGTTGAGAACAAAAAGTATTTTACCCCTTCACCACACAAGTAATTTAATTCCTAGATGCGCATTTCGATAACAAAGTTACCTTCATCAGTAGGATTAGTAAACTAACTGTAAATAGGCATACCAGTCTTTTTTATATCAAATAATTAATTACCATGGGTTAATCTGTGTACTGGAAGGTACCCTACCTGATGGGTAGGTATAGCCCACCCAATAAACAATACACCATAGGCACTTAATTATTCCTTTACTATCAAGTCAAATAGTTTGGAATTTAATGGACCATTATCATTATTGAGCAAGGGTTTCGAGCCCCTTTTTCGAATAGCGATACTCTCATAGCAATCTAATTTTCGGTAATCATCAACAGGTTTTATTAATTTTAAATTTTGGATATTAATTTTGTGATGAGTTTCTAATAAATGATCCGCAACACCCGATTTATTTTCTCGTTGAAATTTGAAAAATATGTCGTTTAATCAACCCACCATTTTAATTTCAGAACTTTCATCAAAATTGTGACTATACTATCTACTGGATTCATAATATTTTCAAATAGATTTTTTCGAAATTAGTGGTGTATTCAGAATTTTGAAAAAAGTTCTGAAATAGAAGCAAGAATCCGTTAGAATCGTGAGAAACATCGGGCAGTAGAATAATTTTCGTAGCTTGGCTTTTAAGGTAGGGTACGTGCCGAGAAGCTGGATGGCAAGGAATATCAAACATGCGCATGCCACCATCGCATTAAACTCTGGGCTCCTGGCGCACCTATTCAAACAGATAATTTAACAAATATTAATGCTAAAAAGTATAAAATAAAATGAGCGTTGAAAAAATTGTTGAAATTGTTTTTTTTTTGTAACCTGCTGTCGTCCCTCTGAAAACGGCAGCCCTCAAATGCCGAAACTTGTGCGAGATTAACGGGGTCTTACCTTTTAACGTGTGATTCCTAGCGCGATCCGAGGAGAATACATGTCGAAAGGAGGTCGTCCGTAAGTCACCATTTAAACCATTACATCGAACTAAAAGTGAAAAATAATATTAAGTGTGTGAAAAGAGAAAACCTTTGAAAATTTAAATATTGGCTTGAAAGCTTGAGGCGTGAAATATCATTACATTTGAAATGAGCCCCAAACTTTTAGGAAAATATTAAAATTTCAAAAAGTTTTTTGTTTTCAAACACAAAATATAATTTCGTACTATATAGTATAAATGAAAGATTGTTTTTGAAAAGGTTTTTTACGTTTAATTTTCAAACGTCTACCTATTGAAAAGAGTCACTCCAATCGGTTGAAAAATATACAGTGTGTTTCACTTCTCATGGAAACACCCCCGTAACTGCCGCAATTTTTAACGTAAAACTGTGCAGAAACTATAGATACCCAAATATATATTGGCCATTATATCAAATGACACCTCCAAGGGATCGATTCGAATTATATACACTGCTGATCAGTTTTTTTTATCATAGAAACAGGTTATTGTTATCATTAAAACTGTTGCTATGTTGAGTCTGGGGTCGGAAACATACTCTGTACCATTTCATTTTCATTTTGATAGTTTTCTTCCGGACAAAAAAAAGAAATTTTGACAGTTGTCGAAATGAAATAGAATTGTCACTTGAACTTGTTAGAAATTATCGTAGGTAATATCACAAGACCACGACAAATAGCCGACTATTATTTTCTTCATAATTATATCGAGAGTACTTTGTATTTTGACAATTAAATGAGACCATATGAATATTAATAATCAGAATAACTCCCGACAGCTTTACATAGGGGGGGGGGGGGTTATTCTATTATTATTAATATTCATATGGTCGAATTGAATTGTCTCAAAATACAAGTTACTCGAGACGAATTAAAGAAAATAATAGTCTCTATTTGTCATGGTCGAGTGATATTTAGGAAGACTATTTCATGAACAGCGTGAAATCATTCATATTCAAGTTCATATAAGCTCCAAAAAATACATTAATTCTCTCCAGAGAGACTCTTTACTCCTTTTTGGTGTTTTTGTTTGTTTTTTTTTTTGGATTAGCTTACTTGTTCACTAATTTCCGTAGTAGAAGATAACCGAAAACGAGACATTTCCATTTTGAGTTATGTCAAACTTGACACTTTTTTTTGTTTGTTTACGTAAATATCCACCTAAATTATCGTGTTTACTTGGATATCCGCTCATATTGCATGTCATGTGACTTCAACCACGTAATTTCATATAGGTGCAGCCATGTGTGAATGAAATAGTCTTTTTCTACAACTGTCAAAAAAAGTCCACTTTTTTGGGTGGTTTGTATGCGTAAAGTATTACAATATTTCACTATCAAAATACGATTTCATTATTAAATGGAAAAGCGTAAAAAAAGTGCACTTTTTTTAACGGCTGTTGCTAGGCAACCGACAGTTTCATGCAACAACAGTGACAGATCCGAATAATAACGAAATCCTGTCATAAAGCCAGTTCTCATTTTCTTTGGCAACGTAATAACCTATAAATATCTGATATACAAATGTTTCACCAATAATATTCTTAGCATTCTTACTATTAAATGAGTATGGGCTAGTTATTCGAAAGTCAAGTCAACATTAATATTAATAATATTGACCTCGATGAATATGTTATTTTAATATGCATGAAGAGAAATACCGGCATACTCTTCGAACTTTGAATAATGAATCAATAAAAATATACAAAATTCATTTCATATTTGCAAAAAAATATGAATTGGTTATTTTTTATACAGTTGTAGAAAAAATACTGTATGAAACTCGTGAGTAAAGTATTTTTTTTACTCGTAGGAATGACGCACTCCTCCTATTTCCTACTCGTAAAAAAATCACTTTACTCACTTGATACATAAATTACTATTATAATTGTTTCACCTGAGTATTAATTTAATGAAAGTATACCTGGAGATCCGGAGTTTCAGCGGGTAGCTATTCTTTCGGGTCATAATATCTTGAATCCTTTTTAGAACACTGTTCTTCATTGCAAGTTAAACAGATTAACATTTTTTGTGCATTATGTCTCTGACTTATGTGCCTTTGAATACGATTATAAGGGTATATAAGTTTGCACGCATTTTAGATTGAATTTAGGAATCAAATACAGGCAATCCAATCCTAGCAACAGGAAATCCAATTCTAGCAACAGGAAATCCAATCCTAGCAACAGGAAATCCAATCCTAGCAACAGTCAATCCAATCCTAGCGACAGTCAATCATTAGCAGGTCAGACAGAGACAGAGTTGGAGTAGCCCAGTAATGAAATAATGTGTTCGTGCACTGCACTGAAGTAGTATACTCAAAATTTTTTTGGCGCGTAATGATCCTAATAACAAATTTCATGAATGAAAAATTATGAATGGATTCTTGATAGATAACTACGTCTAAAACGAGCTGAGTTGGGCAAAGCAAGCGAACATTATGTACACATTTACACGTTGAGACGTGTCAATGCTAATTATTCTGGAAAAGTGCGAATATGTTTGCACAATGCTCATGGAATGGTATATGCTATGAGGTTCGTAACAACACCATGATATATATATGATATATAATTGAGAACCATTCAGGCTCTTTTACTTTTCAACTAGGTACTGATTTTCTATAACAAAATACGCAAATTCCAAAGACAATGGCGTTCCCGAATGGTTATTTCTATATAGTATATAGTCGAAGAGTTTAGGGACCAAAAATGCAACAGTTTTATAAAGGCTGATATTTTGATACAACTGTCGCGGGGGTGGTTCCGAAGTTGTAAAAAAACACGTATGTCGCAACTGTTTTATAAAATCTGAAAATTGTGGATAACAAGATAACTAAAAGATTATGCGGACACAGTCAGTCAGCAGGATATTGGGACCATGCGTTAGCAGCCCGCTAAACCTGTTAAAACATTTGTTTGGTGAAAGTGTTTTATAAAATCTGAAAATATACCCTAAGATGAATAATAACCAAGTTACAGAGTGTTGAAAGTGACATAAAAATGTTCATTTTCCAGAATAATTCCATAACGGATCAACTTTTCTTTCACGCCACTGGATTAATATCGGTTTCGTTATCTTTTTGTTAATCTCCAATATCTCCTGTACAAAAAAGGGATAAGTTTCGTTATTTGAAGTTGAATAAGTCCGTCTGTATGTGATATGGATACTCATTAGTGATTATTGTGTTAGTTGCCATGTGAGTTTTGAATATCGGGAAATTTTTCTGAACAAAATCCCTCGTGAATGCCAACAATTATCGAAATATTTTAATTTATACTCACTGCAAAGTATCTGTGGGTTTTATTGTTATAAGTAGTTACCAAAACACATTCCTTTCAAAAATCAGGAAATTTCGATGCACAATATCTTGAAAACCGTTGATATTTTTGATATCGAGGGGCGATTAGGGGTAGGTACCCACCTGCCATACGCCCCTGTTTGAAGTTACAAATACATGCATTAAAATTTGATACTAAATGTTGTCAATTGACATACCAAATTTTCGTAAGAAAAGTCGATCCGTTATGGAGTTATTCTGAAAAACATATATTTTTTGTCACTTTCAACACCCTGTAACTCGGTTATTATTCATGTTAGGGTATATGTTTATTGAAACTCATAGCCTCAAAATGGAGTAAGGATTTTATAAAACACTTTTACCAACCAAAATTTTTGACGGGTTTAGCGGGCTGATGCTAACGCGTGGTGTCCCAATATTCTGCTGACTGACTATGTCCACAAAAACTGGCTGACTGACCTATTTATGACCTAATATCAAAATATCAGCCTTTATAAAACGGATATTTTCATTTTTTGGCCCCTCAGCTGTTGGACTAATACGATTAGTCAGAATGTAGAGGGTCAAATCACAATGAAACTATATTTTGCTTACATTAAAAGTATTGTTTCTACAACTGCTGTGAAAAGTAGCGTATTTCTCATAGCTTACTTACTTTCAAAACCATGTTTTGCTCATACTGTGAGAAATATTATTTCTCACGGCACTTTGCCCACACCACATACATTTATATGGAGAATCAACAAATATCGGCAAAAACTAGTTGGCTGCTGTTCAGCTTTGAATAGTTGTCACAGCTGTCAAGAAATGTCAGATTACCTATAGAATTTTTTAAAATCCTTAAGGTAGTTTTTATTCGTGTTTGAAAAAGAAGCAAACAATTTTCAGAATTTCTTTCGCTTTTTTCCTAGAATTATCATAGCTTTTTATAGTTGATTTAAACATTCCATTTCAAATTCTATTAGGTACGTATATGTACTATTGAATAAATAAAAAGTACCAAGGGCTCCATGATGTAATCCATGCAGGTGGTCGACACACGGGCCAGGCTATTTTTTTTATTTTAATTTACATCTTGATATTTTTAATAAGTCAATTTTAAATAAAGCATTCAACTGTTAAGAGGTAGGATACTTTATTGGTATTTTGGTTTTGCTAACAATATAAATAAATATTGAGTTACAATACTTGTATTCTTTAAATTTGTGCAGTTGTAGAAAAAGTATAGTGTCCAACATGTGGGTAAAGTTACTTTTCTCACTTGTTGTACAATATACTATTTTATACGAGCATGCGCAAAGTAGTACTTTTTTGCATACATTTGCGTGTGCAAAGTTACACATTTCCGCAAGACCGACGTACGTGTGAAGTAAAACTACTCTAAAATCACAATGGTAGGACATTTTTTATATTTATTCAAGTAGCTGTCGACCATATATGCAATGTGTGAAACCGTTTTATCTAATTGTACTTCCGATAGTTGTATTTCAGCTTATAACAAAAATAAAAACAATTATTTTTCAAGTACCTTGTTTAATGGTAAATGATTATAATATTGTCAAGCCTGCGTCTGTCGACTTTGACACACTAATATGTAATTTTTTGTTGTTTAGTTGGTTCTTTCTTTTAAGTTTAATTAAAAATTATTTACTAAATTATGATTTTTTTATTTTTGTTGTTACTGAATATGTGAAAGTTCGTAAGAAAAATTTGTTTCTAACACGTGCGTAAAGTGCCTTTTCTGCACGCAAAACTGTATTTGCTTGCGAAGAAGTAACACTTTGCGCACTTGTTAGGAAAATAACTATAGTTCAAGGAAAAGTTTCTCTAAATGTTCTTGGAGTACTTTCCATTTCCTACGAAATAATAGTTTATTAAAACAGATGGGGTTGTTAACAATCTATTTTAAACAGCTGAAAAAGCTAAGAAGTATTGATATTTTGAAAAATTGCAAAGGTTGCGAAGTGTAGAAAATTTTGTAAATGACATAGTTCATTTCCAATTCTTTGTCATGACAAATAGGAATTATTCGGAAATTGTAAGATTCACAAAAATAGTTATTTATGATACAAGTTCATAAAGAGGGATTTAAAAAAAATACTTTTTTGAAAATATATGGTACAAAGTTTTTTCCACAACTGCTATTATATTACAAAATTTTAACAATTTTATCATTCATTTGAATGTTTTATATCATGAAGTTCGGAATTTTTGTCGTATTAACTATTGAACAATGTGTACCAATGTGTCCACCATTAACAACACTAGGATATGGAATTTGGTTCCACGATATTTGCATAGGATGACGTCTGAGGAGAATATTTGAGAATTTTTATTTTTGGAATGTTCTTGACGTTTGTTAAGTTTTTCAGTTTTGTTAAAAGTAATATTTATTTAATTTTGTTTTTTATCATAGCTCTATTGAGTTTCTACTGTTTTTGATTAATGAGAATGACGAGGAGATTGATCTGAATACATACATATACATTCAATAAACAAAATTTTGTATGACCTATTATGGGATTTATTCCCCTAACATGCGGGTAAAAAGGCCCAACAGCACGCTTTGCCTTATTTTGGTTACCAAGGTTTTGAAGTAAACAAATGTTATTGTTAACAAAGTGACACATAGTGCAAATAATCACCACATCAAATTTCGGATTTTTTTAATGAAATATAAAGGTTGAAAAAATAACAAAATTTAAGTGGGCCTTATTACCCAACACTACCTTAGGTCATCATCGTATGAGCGTGAACTTTGTTCAACAAAACACGCGTGTACAAAAACGCTCTTTACGAAAGTGTATCATGTGACGTTTTTTCAATTGTAGCAATTGTATTATTAATGTGAATATTTTATGTTATGAATTGTCGTCTTATTATCGAACGATGATTCCGAGTAAAATTTAATACAAAATATTGCTCTATTTAAGAATGTGTAAATGTATGAATAGTGTGTAAAAATACTCTACACACAGTTGATAGTTTTACGCAGTATCGCAGTTTTGATTTTTTTATGCGCTTGTGCTAAAATGTATCACTTCACGCACTGTTCACATTGCGTGAACATTAGATTACGCACTGTCTTGGAAAAAACTTTTTTTCAGTAATTCATTCAATTGTTTTGTTGAAAAAAGGCACAAATATAATTGTCTTGTAAGAACAGCTGTCGTTGTATATTGTAACACTTTTATAAATGTCAAATTGAAAATATGATTTGAATAAAACATGAAAGAATTAGTTGTTGAAATCATAAAATCCCTCAGATTTAAATAATTTGTTCATAGACTCGGCAGCCACGTTCAACATTCAACAATGGCAATCGAAGATAGTTAATAATTTCGAATATAAAAATGTATATTTAAATAATAAGCGTATAATTCACTCACCGAAGTCCATTGTTGTAGAAGACGTTAGGACCTTTTTCACTCGTTGTTTCTAAACGTGACTGGGAGAAGTCATTTGTACTTCCTTCTCTCCACTGCGACCAGTTGGTTGATGGTGATAGGAAATCGCTGCCAGAGACCTGAAACAACATCAGAATTTTTTATTTATTTTATTAATAAAACACATCTTTTATGGTAATGAATGGTTGCACCGAGGACACTTCCTGTTTGTCAAACAGTGAGACCATTGCTGTTTTTTTTAACACAAGAAATAAAATAGACTTTGAGGGTAAGTAAGGGCATTACCCCTTGTCTTATTACATATTTTATCTATTTATGTACTGACCAAGGTTGTTGATTATCAAAGAGTGAATAACTCAATATAATAGTATATTAAAGTATGAATTCGTGATGTGACATCAGTATAAAAAGTTTTGAAATATATATCTTCACCCTGTATATTGAAGGGTTGATAATTAATAATGAATGATCATGTACATTCATGGACAGAGATTGAGAATCCTTAAGCAAAATATTCAATTACCACAAATTTTGTTGAATAAATAATAAATAAATTCAGAAAGATTTTGTAGACAATTTGAAACAAATTGTGGTGGAGAATGAATATAAATCTCCTTCGATATATGAACCTCTTGTCTTAAAAGTTATATAGAAAATTGGATCTCACTTATCGGTTGATTATTTTCAAAACGTTTGCTTTGAAAGTATATTTCATAGATTACCTGCCTGTTAGTACATGTAGTAAAATACGTAAACACGTGTATTAGGTTTCAATGGAGAATCAGTCTGTCAGTCAGTTGAAAACTGCAGCGTTATCACATGTATTCATTTCATTCTATTCAGAAAATAAATGATGTTTGAACTGTTTGAAGCGTGTCGAGACAACGCTGAAAATTTTATTTATTTTTCACTTGTCCATTACTGCTTTATAATACCTTGGCATGGGTTGCTATTAACAGACCTATAACGCCCGGGGCGTTATGGAGGGCATTATGAATCATAACGCCCGCAATTTTTTTTTCTGTAGTTCAATTAAATAATTACTCAGAGAAGTTTTATTTATAACTGTCAAATGCTAAATAAAATTTATGAAGTAAACAACGTCGTTTAAGATAATGTTTTCGTGAAAAATAAAATCTTGTATGTAGCACGAGCGTAACTAGATTCTAACGCCAAAGGCCCTCGGGTGAATGTTACCCTCCGGGCGTTAGGATCTATATAACGCACTTGGTACATAAACAGCTATTATTTGGACAGATAACAAGTCGTTATTATATCATTATCGGCCTAATAAGTTGAAGAGTGAAGCTCATCAATGTTAAATTTTTCAAGATGCTTCATTGTTATTTCCATGAGCACCTCAAATTGAGTACCTACTAGGATTAGTGAAAATAAAGCCGCGCAAACACATTGAATCAGGTTCATGCAATTTAGTTCCCAAATTGAGAAGGGCCAGAAAAAATGTGTAATTCGGTATTTCACGTTTACCAAATCTTTGTGTGTATTTGATTCCCGACATTTTTTCATTAATCCCAAGCTTGAACTCACCACAAATTAAACTAATGTAGTGGGTGGAAATTGAATAAATATATTTTGCGAGGCGTAATTATTTAGTAGGAACGAACCAGAACGAACTAGGCTTACGTAGACATTGGATGGAGTACGTGGAAATTTAAAACAACTTTAATAGTGTAAGATCCGGTATAAGAAAAATATACCCTCACCTGTTATATAATGATAATAAAGAATATATGCTAGATAATGTATAAATTGACACATCACGCACAGGTTGCCTAGCTAAATCACGTGTCGATTATGTTTAAAATGTTCAATTAAATTTTTTTGATCAATTTTCCCGATTAGTTATTTACGAAAGTTGAGCATTATATACCCCGAAGAATTGAAAAAATAAATGATGCCTACTTCCCACTCTGCGCAACTATGAAATTTTCGCATCATTGACGGATCCAGTAGATGTATTCCTTTAAGATAAAATTCAATCTGTTCAGGAGTTTACGGCCCTTCTTTATGGGATCAAGCAATGTTATAAAATTAACGACGCTAAATATCAGCTGTTCCAAAAAACTTATTCAACGAACAAAGACAAATAGCATTTTATAAAGAAGATTAAAGACATCGACTCCAATCTGATTCCAACCTGCTGCATCTCACTGAAACAGAAAATTTTGCGCACAATATACAGGGTGGCCCACGAGGTTTTGGCTAGGGAATATCTCGGAACTCGGGAGTAGTAGAGAATTGTAATTTTGGGGTTGTATATTAAAGCTTTTTCTGATATTATGTTACCCAATGAGCTTTCTGTTCTCGGTCACGTGACTAATTCGTACATCTTCAACTTGCAAGCTAGGTTAGCTTGCAGAGGTTAGGTTTGTGTATCAAGTGCGAGCGAGTCCGTAGATTTTTATAGAGTAATTATTGTTCAGCTCCCATGTGCCGTCGTATGCGACGATGTGTAAATATGCTCCCCGGTAACCAAGTTACTTACGAACTGTATGGGACTGAGAACTAAATTACATATCATTATCAAGCATCTCAAATGAATTTCTATTCTATTCCATTCAAAATATTGAAAGTGCCTGCTTTCTGTTCAACTGTAACAAGTGTGATGGTTTGTTGGAATCGCTTTATCGCAAGGAACGTAGCGATGCAAGAATGTACAGGTTGTCACATTCATAATTTTGAATCTGATGTCACGTGACCGAGAACAAAAAGTTCATTGGGTGAAATAATATCAGAAAAAGCTGCACAAATTGCTTTAATTTACAACCCCAAAATTTCAATTCTCTACTACTCTCGAGTTCCGACAAATTCCCTGGCCAAACCCTTGTGAGCCACCCTGTATTTTAATTCAATGTAACTTCATGAAACCGATGCATGCTGCGTTGAAGTCAATCGTGAAGATTGTGTTTGGTTTTTCGATGGCTACGAGGGGAAACCGCGGAGAATATTGTGTACACTAATTCCCAAAAATCGTAAGTAATGCCTCTAATACCCAAGTAATTCCCGAGTAATACCCAGTAATTCCCGAGTAATACCCAGTAATTCCTGAGTAATACCCCCAAGTAATGCTAGTAATACCCGGAAAAAAGTAAGTAAAATCGTGGCTTAATCTTCGGTTTGTTGTCAAGACCTTTTGTTTTTTTTTGTTTATTTGATTGCACAATTCGGAGACCCAACCCCCTTACAAGTTAACGACATATACAGTATCGGAAAGTTTTCATCGGGGTATGCTGGTTTCATACGAGCGTAAACAAAAGCTTGCTATTATGTTGAGAGAGCATGACAATTTCTCCTCGACTCGCCCGAGGAAGGGATATCGACCTGGCTGTTAATTCTTCGGACGAGGTAGTAGGGGAGTCATACAGTAGTGCGTCTCTCTTATTTATGTGGTATTATCATATCATTGCGTTCCTTGTTGCTCGCATAGATTTGTCTATACCACGATGACAACTTTCCGATACTGTATTAAGAGAATCGACAAACAAAGGAAACGAGGACGAATTAGTATTTGATTTATAAATCGGCTCTCATGACGAATTAGAATCTGAATGAGTTTTTAAAATTAAAATTTTGTATTTAGCTACTGATGAATTTAAGTATTTATAAAAAAATATTTATATCATTATGTAATTTTTTATTGACTTTCACCAGTATTTAATCATCGTTTACACTATCAGAAAAATTGAAAGACGTACATTTTGAACGGATGAACGGAAAAACTTATTATTTCATAACTATGTATTATCGCTGATAAATGAATGTGTGAGTGAAAAAAATTAGATATCGTAGTTGATATTTACACGGAGAAATCTTCAAAAAGAATTCGCTGCATCTTTTTAATTTAATATCTTAAATCCAGGCAACCATGGATTCAACAAACCTTTTGATAAGGCAACTCAATAGGGTTGGATTGGGAATAAAAAAGCTTTCATTTGATATTTAATTCGGTTGAATAACTTATGAGGGTACAATTAATAACGCTCACTTATTATCTCTGATACCATCTTCCATCTTATAGATATTTTGATGTAGTTCAATTTCCAGGGTGGCTTCAGCCGGGGAAGTAGTTGTTTTCTGATAGTTATTACAAAAAAATCACAGAGAGAATGTTCCCCTTTCCAACATGAGGTTATCTAGAACGTTGGAAAATAGCCGCAGATGATTCCACATCAGATTTTATGAACATCCTTTCTTCCATTCTCCCTGATGAGTTTGGCAAAGTGAAATAGATTTTTGTCGACAAAAATGTATTGGGGATTAAATGCGAGAGAAGCGAACCTTGCCTTAATGAAATGAACGATTTCTGTGAGTGATATTTTTTAATAACATTCTCTCTATCTAAATTATTTAATTAATTTTCAATGAAAACTAGGGCCTAATGAAAAAAATCAACCATCTGAACGAAAATGCGAATTTTCACTTTCAGATTTTTTCTTTTCAGTAGAGTCTTTTCACAATAGCTATGGGATGTAGTTCATCGTGGTTTTAGCCGGGGAAGTAGTTATTTTCTGTTAGATATTCAAAAAAATCACATTTTTCATTTTTCAATTTTTATGGGGAATGTTCCCCTATGCAAAATCGAAAAGTATTTTGATTTTAGTTCGAAAATATGAATAGGACATTCATAAAATCTGTTGTGGAATCATCTGCGACTGAAAGACAAACTTTAGTCGCTATTTTCCATCGTTCAAGATAACCTCTTGGGAGGTATTCCTGTTGAAAAGGGGAACACTCTCCATGAAAATTGAAAAATGTGATTCATTTGTAATATCTAACAGAAAACATTCTCCTTATCTAATTTATTTAATGATTTCTTTCAATGAAAACTAGAGAAAATTAAAAAAAATCAACTATCTGAATGAAAATGCGAATTTTCACTTTCAGATTTTTTCTTTTCTATTCAGTTAGAGTCTTTTCACAATATCTATCAGATGTAGTTCAATGTCCAGCGTGGCTTGTGCCGGGCAAGTAGTTGTTTTCTGTTAGATATTACAAATAAATCACATTTCTCAATTTTCATGGAGAATGTTTCCCTTTTCAATATCAAAAAGTATTTATAACAAAAAAGAAAGCTACACAAACTTCTTGAATGAAAGTTTTCCTTTATATTTCAACACGCTTATATTAGCTTCACTTGTATGTATGGATGTGTGTATTTATGTAACGGAAACTTTGAACGTGATTTTCACCCACTTCCAGACATCCCAATGATTTGAAATTTGGCATGTTTAAATAATTCCGGTAGAAATGCCATATGATATAGAAAAAAATAAAATGGTGGACGAGATTTGTGATAATGGTCCGATTCGATTAAAAATTGGTATGTATGGGTTTTTGGGGTCAGAGATTATGAATTTTTCACAAAAATCCATGAATTCAATATGGCGACTAAAAGATGGCGGACGGGATTTGTGATTATGGTCAGATTCGATTAAAATGTATGTGAGGGTTTTCGGGGTCAGATATTATGAATTTGTTGTAAAAAATAATAGATTAAAAAACCAAAGAACACGCTTTATTTCTAACATGGACTAAAAAGTGAAAAATTATTGATGATTTAATTACTCAAATGTAAAAAAGCGTGGGGTGCTTGACAAAGTATTGGGTTCTTGAACGCTCAGAATTAGAAAATATAAGAATGTAGATCGAAAGCACCCACGCTTTTTTTACAGTTGAGTAATTAAATTGTCAAATATTTTTTACTTTTTAGTCCAGGTTAGAAGTGAAGAGGGCTCTTTTGTTTTTTTTGAACTATTATTTTTTTTTATTAGCTATAGTTACAAGAAAATCGATGTCGAAATTTTGTCAATTTTTTAATTGTTTGTTCTGGTTCCCACGAAAAAGAAAATGTTGTATTGTTCAGAGAACATAGTGGGATCAGAGGGAAAGTAGGAAGGAATTGAATTTCTGAAGGTTGTATGCCTCAGGGAACACCTTCCAAGGTAGCCAGTTCCAAAGTTTTACCGTTCTTTGGAAGAAGGTCTGAAAATGGGATGATAAACATGCCTCCAAAGTGACGGCATATGGATATGAGGACTGAGCTCGACGGGACTGCTAACGGTGGAACGATTGTTGATATTTTGGAAGAGCATCGTCCATGAAAATATCTATAAAACAAAGACAGATCGCCAACCTCTCTGCGGTGTTCTAGAAAAGTGAGCCGGTTTGTGGGCGAAGTGTCACCGACGAGTCGAAAGGCTTTTTTGTACAGAATTTAAGAGTTTCAACGTGTGTTTGTCAGTTTGTGTTTGGTATATCACTGGCATTATAATCTGTAAGTAATATTTGTTTTCTCATATTTTTAAGTAAGGCTATTTTCGTGAGTATGTCATAAATCATATATAGATAGGTAGTTCTTTTGTTATTCGAGTTCGACAGCAAGTTATAAAAATATTTGCTGTGTTCAAAAATGAGCATTATAAAATACTAGTCACATGGCTACTGCTACAATTTCTATCATAAAGCTCATCTAAACTGCTGTCTGTTTCTGTTGATCATTCAACCTAACCTAATAATAATAATAATAATAATAATAATTTTATTTCCATATGACAATAACATTGAATTGGAATAGTCAATAAATATATATACATATGTACGGAACAGAAAATCACATGAAAACATGAATTTATATGAGACGAACAAACATTTAACAGTAAAATATTAGCTAATTATTAAAATATTCTTTTGTTGAATAAAAACATTTCACAATTAAGAATTCCTTGAGTTTCCTTTTGAAAGTAGGCAGTGAAGAACACTCCTTGAGTTCCTGTGGTAGCTTGTTGAAAGCCCTCATGCCATTGTTATCTGGAGAATTGAATTCAACAACATTTTTACTGTATGGTACATAAAATTGTTCTCGATTACGAGTGTTCATTTGATGAACCTCAGAGTTCTTGATAAATGTTTCTTTATTCCTAAATATATGGAGACATAGTTCATATAAATATAAAGAAGGAAGTGTCAATACTTTGTGAGTAATAAATAGGTTTTTACAGCTGGTAGAACTAGACACACTAGCAATGCATCTCATTATTTTCTTTTGTGCTATAAACACATCATCAGTCATAGTGGACCAACCCCAGAAACAAATACCATATCGAAGACGACTTTCTACTTGTGCATAATACACCATCTGCAATTCAATAAATAACATTGGGAATGCAGAATGGAAGTTAGGTTCGTACAATGGATTTTCCAGTTTAAGTGTTCGTCAATGTTCATTCCCAAAAATTTAACATGTGTAGCTGTGCGAGATATGGGCACATCATTAACGACAAGATTAGGTTTATAGCAAACTCGTTGCCTATTGTGAAACCTAAGATACTGTGTCTTCTCGATATTGAAAAAAAGGGAGTTTTCAAACGACCAAGATGCCAAGGACTGAATCGCTTCGTTGCATTTTCTTTCAAGAATCTCATCGGATTTCTCCACAACAAGGACAGATATATCGTCTGCATACATAGTGACGTGAATATCTTCACCTAGTTCATTTATACTATTCACATATAATAGAAATAACACTGGGCCTAGAATGGAACCTTGTGGAACACCTATATCAATATCCACAAGGTTGGATTTTGTAACAATTATTTCATCTTTTTGTTTACTTCTGAGGCATACATACTGTTTACGGTTTCTTAAAAAGCTAATGACCCATAGAAGAGCCTTGTCTTTAATACCTACCCTTTACCTCTCATAAAATCGGCGAGGACGTCTACTAACCATATCAGATTTCTTATACATATTTCAAACATGACTCACAATTATTAACCACAAATTACTTGAAAGCATATGCATTGCGGTGATGTTCAAGTGTTGTAGTAAACGTGACAAAATTATTTTTGAATTATAATAAACGATTATAAGGATACACATTAAAATTGACGATATTGAAATTCCTAACCATGAATTGATTAATGTACCCTGTGTCTGTCTGTGTCTCGATGAAAAACATAGTGATGACTGCAGAGTGCTTTCTTCATCTATAGGAGTGGAATTCGTGTAATGTGGAATTCCACTTTTGATCAAATAAATGAGATGACATGATGGTTGAATTCATGGGAGAAGCATTTTGGTTAGATCTGTATTAGAACCTGAGTTGGTTGTTGATGACTAGTTCTCTAGATCGAATGCAATGGTCGCGATTCTCGTTGAAAAATACTGATCATTAATCTTAGGGAACTCTGAAGCTAGAAATTTCTCTTTTGCTCAAAAAATTGCCATGCAGGCAACAAATACATATATACAGGGTGTTTTCGAAATTGGAGCGATAAATAAAGGAAAAACAAAACGAAATGAAAGAAGAAAAAAATAATTTTGAGGGATATCGAATTTTAAAGTTTTCAAGACACTTTTGGTAATCAATGATCAGAGGTCTACAGGGTACGCGAATCGAGCTGAAATAATAGATACTTAAAGCCAAGTCGAAATTCCAACCGTATCCTTATCCGTATCGATCTGCGCATGCGCAAACTCGATACGGTGACAGATATGTGTTACGGGCTACGTATTGATACGTATCCGGAGACGGATCTGTCAAAAATATTTACTTGATATATGATTACATGACATTTATATGACATTCGAAGGTTCCGTATATACGGATTGCGAAAGTTATAAAAAATTTAGCAAAAAAGAAAGAAAAAATGGGGTTTGGTTTTTTGCAAATGTCTCAAAAAAACAATTAATCTTTTTGGAATCTGAAGGAAGATTCAAAGACCGGAGAATTTCCTAAAATAAAGTCCCTACTCTCGGAACTGTAGGAATATAGTTAATTAACAATTCTCTTCTACTTGAATATGAGTGTGATAATTATTTACCAATAATTCTTAGATTTTTTCTTTCTATAATAAAAAAAACAATATTCAGTTATTACGTAGTTGAAAAAATAAGAACTGAAATTAATCATTGAAAACAATTTGTTTTTAAATATTGTTAATGAACCGTTTTTTTATTATCGAAAGCTGGATGAAAATGATGTTTTGCATTGTTTATA
The DNA here is from genome assembly GCA_958298965.1 of Chrysolina haemoptera. Taxonomy (NCBI): domain Eukaryota; kingdom Metazoa; phylum Arthropoda; class Insecta; order Coleoptera; family Chrysomelidae; genus Chrysolina; species Chrysolina haemoptera. The sequence continues at coordinate 19,476,599 of OY282591.1, read as the reverse complement.
AAAAAATTGAAATTTAAGTTTTTTTTATTTTTCAACTACGTAAATTGTTATTAAAAAACTCATAAATATAAAATTTTCAATTTTTCCAACGGGGATCTATTCTGAAGCCTTTCAAGAATAGCTTCATGGAAGGAAAAAAATCTCAGTTGAACAATTATCACACTGGCAATGTTCACATTCAAGTAGAAAGAAATGTTAATTAACTATTGCATAAACTAATTGAAAAATCGCGATAATTTTTTTTTGCCCGAAGTGCCCGAAGTTGTCGTGGCTTGCGTAAGCGAGAGTTGCCGTTTTTGGCTGTATTTTCAACCCTATGGGAAAATTATGAAAGAATATTGCTCCTACAGTTCGTAGGGTTTGGACTTTTTTTTAGGAAATTTTCTCCTCTCTTTGAATCTTTCTTCAGATTCGAAAAAGCTTAATTGGTTTTTGAGTTATCTGCAAAAAAACAAATCCACTTTTTTTTCTTTTCACCAAATTATTTATAACTTCTGCAATTTTCTCTATTCCGTATCGAATGACACATTATTTTGTATTTTTCCGAGACTGCTGAAAATAGTTGGAAAAAAGCACTTGTGAACCAGACTAATAATTATTATTGAAGTATCCTAAATTAACTTTCCAATTTCACTCTTTAAACTGGTGAAAAATACAACACGCTTAAAAACTCATTTCTGCGTACTCACTGCAAACGCTAAGCTCAAACTGACCAGAGATAAAATGGCAGCTTCGTTCGTTTCGCAAGAACAAATTGAAGCATTTTTCGCTTGAATCCGGCTCCACTCGGGATATCCTATACTCCGTCTTGGCCCCTGCCCCGTCTCACCAAACCTTTCCCTGCCACTGTTTTCGAAGAGCTATGGTACTTTCATCTGTCTCCTTCTATTGAAGCAAGGGCAGATGAGTACTCAAGTATTATTAGAAAACATTCAATGAGCCTAAATGGATAGGAAAGTACATACCTACATAACATGTTTTGTAGACCTCAGCTTTATATGTTGTTTTTTTATTCTCGAACCAGTGACTAATGAAGGATTGTTTGTTTACACATACGTTTCCTGTACAAAATTGTTTTACATCAATGTATTTTAGAATGTTATTACGTCAGGAATGGCCGAATGTAACTTTTTATGGACTCCATTATGATTATGAGTTTTCAGTAGTAGAACGAGAGAAGAATAATATTCTGATCCGGATACATTAAAATTTCATAATAGATTCTTTCATTTAGCCGACTTTATTTTCTAACAAAAAATAAATTCTCTTCGGGAGCACAATAATTACATTTTTGTGTTTGAACTGTTTGAGTATATATATATATAATATACTACATGTCATTTCAACGAGTTTTTTCAATAGCTAAGAAATCTAGGTATGTATTTGTAAAAGAATTCAACTGTGTACCCATTACTGAATTTAATTCATGCAATTATTCGCGAAAATATAAGTATTTTTTGCACCTAATGGAGCCAAATATGCCAGTGGCCAAGCGGGTGAAAAATGAGATAAAAGTGGAATTATCAAAAAATCCTTTATTACTAAGGCAATAACAGGGGCGTAGCTTACACCCCCGCAACCTCCGCGGCGCGGGGGGGCGCAAGGAAACCAGAAATTTGGTTGGAAGGTCACAAGCAGGTCCCTGCGGGGGGGCTCGCTGAAAGTTAGCTACGCCACTGGGCAATAATGTACCTTTTGCAACAATAAATAAGAAGCTGTAAATGTGAGAGTTTTATGCTCATCTGGCGCATAGTATCGATTTCGGATTATGTTAATAAAACCAAAGTGTCAGCATAAAGGGGCATGATCACGTTGTTTTTCAAAAATTATTAATGCCAGTGGCTCCGTGCTGATGAAAAGTTTACCGATGTTGAAACAATATTAAGAATTCGATGGGTTTTCAATGTAGCATATATGTATTTGATAATTAATTAGGAAAATAAATAAAGAATATTTTTCTGTTGAAAACGACTGAAAATTACAAATGTTAATAATGAATTTTTTATAATCAGATTAAAATTTTGCAGCCAGGCTCTTTCTCTGAACCTTTGACATTCAAAGGGTGCTCTGAGCTCATCATCACCCCAATAACCACTACCGAAATTGTGTGGTAAGCAGCTGTAGGATCAGAGAATCGCTTGCCCTCAGCAAATGTAATGAACCGAGGATGACAGCCTTCTGCTTTCGGCTCGCTAGAAATTCTGTGACATACTGGTATGATTCTTAGATTCGAGAGTAGCGAAGACACTATTTTGGCAGGCCAATATGTATCTTTCAGTCTCCGACCTCAGCCCACTTGAGCTCAGAAAGGCAGAGGTTAAGTTTTTCAACAAGCTGAAGTCTTCGACGTTCCTGAAGAAAACCATAGCTGAAACAGAACCGCATTTTCCGCGGTCTTTACATGGGCTCTATGCCGACCGGGTTCCAACTCGGTTAAAGCCGTTTGATATCGATATCATCATGGCACTGCCTCAAAGAGAAATGATCCGATATCTGCTACTATGCAGAGAAAGGAATCCAAACTCATGTTGACTTTACAGGCTCCATAAAGAACCATTCTGTTGTAAATATACTTTAACTTCAAAAATCCTTGGCCTACTTATTGTCTCCTCAATAAGTGCATCGTCTTGAGCGTCTTTGCGTCGAGTTGTCGCAGCTCATCCATGTCGACTTCATTAATCCGAACGAGTTGAGTAACATCGCAACGGCAAGCAGATTTTTGGCCACAACTTTGTTTTTTCCCGAGAGTTCTGATAACCAGATCTCTCGGATTTACTACTGATACTTGCCACGGATAAAGTTTCTGATAGTAGTACATTCTTGAGAGAGGTATTTCTTCACTCTCAATAAGGTATATGTCTCTAAGGCAACCAGATGACGTACGAGCTTCATTCTACGAGCTCTTCGCCCTCTTCGTCCTCTTCGCGCATCGTCCTTTTTAAAGATGAACCGTTGCATATTTTTCAGCCCAAACTGATAGCATGTACTCTTTCACCATCCTTTGTGACTGATGTAAGTTTTTCTCACCTGAGGCCTAACATTCAATGTAAAACATTTCTGTAAATTCAAATTATCCAGATCAGCATTTTCATCATTCCACCAAGTACCCCTAGGATCAGAACCACCATTTTAACAGAATGGTTTGGGTAGAGCCTGCGGAGTTGGAAGAATAAATCACGACATAGAGTCCGTTTTCTTCCTCTTTTCGGACAATGTTCGTTTCGCCAGGAGCCGAAAACCCTATGACGAAAATCATCCTAGTTTGATGGTCGTGGAGGATTACATCAAGCTTATTTGCTTGCATTTGCCTGGGAGTGGGATATGAGTGGTTCCAATAGCTTCGGCACTCCCCATTCTCCACAACGGGCTGAATATCCCGGTGTCTCGTCTATACCGAACCAGTGTCGTAGATGTTAGTACAACACTCGTAACGCCACGTTATGCCTCTGGATATAGGCTGAGACCGCCATAAGCTTGACACGCAAACAGCAAATGCATTATGGTCTCGGGCGCCCCATGATATGCTCTGTATCTAGTGTCCGGGACCTCTATACCCCATTACATGACTACGGCGGTAGATTGGGTGGTGAAGGCACCATCCTGGCAGGCAATTATGAATCCCTCGGTCTCCGACTCCAGCCCAGTGTACCTGAGGAATGCGTAGGTCAAATTTTTGGATATGTCAATATATTCAATGTTCCCATGCCTTAGCTCATCTTTATGTAGCTGCAGGAGGCTTTGCTTTGTCCTCTTTTAAGACAAACCGTGGGAAAGGACCCCGCACGGTTCTCATGGAAAATGGGTCCCAGCCGAATTGGCTGAAAATTTAGTTTATGGTGTCCTGATCAAATGTCTCCACAGGCACAAGATCTAATTTACAGTTTTTGAGATACAGGGTGTCAAACATGCAGAGAGCGGGTTGTTACTTACCTTCAGAAAATCAATAATGTGAGGATTATTTTGTTACAGAAAGTTAGGGAGAATAACTGCAATCTTAATATTGTCTACTTGAGTTGTAATGAAAAGTTCTAAGACTCCGTATACAGGGTAATTTATAATTATATCAATTTAATGTAATTCTTTGAACAAAATCAGTCAAATGAAAAAGCTTGTAGACTTGCAGAATGAGTGAATATCATTTGATTTTGGATCTGATGTTACTATTATACAGGTTCACTCAAAATTTAATTTTTTGGTTGTATTTATTTCAATTGTTTCAAGGAACATCTAAACAAATTAAACATAAATTAGAAAACTAAATATAATATGATCAATATTTAGTGACTCTTGTCTATTTGTTGCATATTGTGAGGATTCTGGTCAACGGCATGATTATGCAGCTATCAAAAATCTTTATCGACAACCGTATAACAAAGTAGCCTTTGGCGCGTTCGAATCTCGTGTAGCTATAATGAATAACGTTAAACTCAACATTGTAAAGCTGTCTGTATAGCCTAGTGGTTAATGTTTGTGATCTTCACCGCCGTCGATCGGGGTTCAATTTTTATGTGTCAAAGATATGGATTGTATTGCCAAGAATTTGGATACCAACTGTGGCTGTATCTATTAAAAATTGTCAATGTCTATTGAGACATTGCAATTACCAGTATGCAGGTATTCTATTTGTTGATGGCTTGTATATTACAAAAAGCGTATATTAGCGTTATGTGGAAGGTGCATACCGATATTTCCAAGCACCAGATCAACGAGTGGAGTAATAACGATCTATGTCATTTTCTTGTTCATTAAGCATGTATTGGGCATATTCTTTTACTCATACATACAGCTTTTACTCGTGTACCAATGCTCGCCACAATTCTTTTTTCCAGGCCTTTTAGCTGATTCAACACTTTCAATCCTAGCACCTATTATTATTCTAATTTTAAACTTCAAGTTTTTGTTTTTGATAATTCTAAATCAGCATAAATGTACAGGGTTTGTAGTATGATAAATGAGTTGAAATGAATACAACTAAAAAAGAAAATTTTGAGTGATCCTGTATAATAGTAACCTAAGATCACCCAATAACAAAATTGAATAATGATATTTTCTTATTTTGCAGGTCTACCAGCTTTTGCGTTTAACTGATTCTGTTGAAAGAATTACATAAAAATTATGTAATTAATAATAACCCTGTATACGGAGTCTTAGAACGGTTCATTACAATTCGAGTCAACAATATCAAGATTGCAATTGCAAGTTAGGGAGAATAACTTTTTGTAACACATTATTGATTTTCTAAATGTAAGTTACAACCTCTCTCCGCATGTTTGACACCCTGTATCTCAAAAACTGTCCAACAGATCTCATTGTGCCCGTGGAGACATTTGATCAGGACACATTATAATGAATTTTCAGCCAATTCGACTGGAACCTATTTTCCATAAGAACCGTGCGGGTTCCTTTGTCGATCTCAAACTCATGCCGATAGCATGCTAGTATTCTTACACCATCTTTGAGGACTGATGTAGATCCTTCTCCACGGATGCATATAGTTTTAGGTCATCTATGTAAAATAAACCAGTGACCTTGTGACTCCCGATATATTCTGAGGGCGCGCTGGTGTCATTTATCCAGACATACGTGGGGTGAGCGATTTCTGGTTCCGATAATCATGTGCCCTGAGTAGACGTAGTGAATCAAGAAAAACGACCTTCTGCATTATTATTACTATTATTATTATTTTTATTATTTTTATTTGGATGCATACAAAGACATATCATCGGTGATGCAAATTGAAAGTGAATATGAGGTGAATGAACTAACAATGACTCTGCAAAAAAATATTTTTTGTTTTGTTTTTAGTGACTTATCAGAATTCCTAACTTCATATTCATCGAATACGCCGCCAATGGTAGTCGACCATAAATTGAAGATCCCCTCAAGTCAAAATAGAATTACCGATTTTATGACTTAATTGAATAATCGCCGTATTAAGTCATATTTGTAGGACAAATCTACATACGCACATTGTCTTCTTGATATAATCTTGCTACGAGTAACATGTTAAGAATTTAATGCTATAATATCTCGTGTAACTTCATTAGTATAATGTTTCCTTATGGGATGATTTACATTCGTTATTGCTGCTGAATGGAGCTGTCTGTGTCTGTGTGACAAATCGGAGTAAAAAAACGGAGTCTGAGTAATCAGACCCAACATTGTAATAGAATTGTGTCATTAAGTCATTCATTAATCTGATTGAATGCGTAGTATGAACATTTCGTTGATTTCGATTTACAGTTCACATTATATTTTTTTTTATCTTGGAAATCGTGAATGAGGAAATGTTCTATATGATTTTTTGGTCGTTTTGAATAGATTTTATCATTGTCTCCATATAGAGGGAGACTAAATTTTCTTTGTGCTTGTTGAAGCAAGGAGTTGTTGATTTTAATTACTTTTTTTTACTAATTTTGTATGAATATGAAAATATGCCCTTTAGTTTTATGGTCATTTTCGACGCATGTTGAGCTGGCGTAGCAGCTTCAACACAAAAAAAGGTAGAGCAGTATTTCCTAAATATATTCTATCAATAACTGTTTTTTAACACAACTCACAATTTTGTAACTCAACCGTTTCGGAGAAAAAGGTGAAAATTGAGTAATTGTATTCCTCTCGGACTCATCAGGTTTTGAAGACGGTTAAAAATATCTTCTCAGCATTTGATGTAAAAATATTTCATCCCAATCAGTTCACATGTGTGTTATACGATGTAGTATTTCCTGTATATTTCTTTCTAATGAGTTGAAGAAGTTGAAGAAGGTGATATGATTAAGATTTCGGATTTTTATACTTTTCACTGATTTTTTTATCACAACCGGCCATATGAGAGAACTAGCTATCAGGTAATATTCACTCAGTTTTTTAATTTGAAAAATAAAATTGAAACATTTTTGCATTTTAATTCGTGTAAATTGGGATTATTGCGTGTTACAGGAAAAGATATTTTGAAACTTCTTGTATATCACTTGAAAGTAATTGAAAATGTTCAACAGAAAAAACGTTATGAGAGGGCTGGGCTGTGCCAGTTTAGGCGTCAAGCTAGAACAACCCCTTTTTCTCCGGAACGGATTGAGTTAGAAACTTGAGAATAATTGTGATGAAAAATAATTATAAATTAGTTAGTTTTTTATTGTGCTAAAACGGCTGTGCTAGCTTAACATACAAGTGAATGGACAAGTGAGCGTTTGACATCAGTTAGGCTCATCGATACTTAATCTAAAAGTTTTAACATTCCATGTAATTAAAAGTGGAGGTTTCTGATATAAGTGAGAAAAACTGAAGATATGTCCTGAGTAGCAACATACTGTAATCGCATAACACTAATTTTGTACATTTTGGAATATTTGTCAAGCTCCTGAACACTTTTTAATGTTCGGATAATCGGAAACATAGTACGGGTGAGGCAGAATGAGATCTAACTCAGTGATTCCATGACATCGATTTGATTATATCATATGAAGAATGAAAAAATGGAGTTGTCGGTCTCATTCTAACACACGTCCTATGTTTCCGATTCTCCCAATATTAAAAAATGTTCAGGAGGTTGACAAATATTTCAATATGTTGTAAAAAATTAGTGTTATGTGATTATTGTACAGAGAAAATTATGTTGCTGCTCGGGACATATCTTCAGTTTTCTCAATTGTCTTAGAAGCCTCCACTTTTAAGTATATAAATAAATCAACTTCAAATTTTCACGTTGATAAACCTTGATTAGTGTACAAAGTTTAATATTTTTTTCTTCAGGAGTTTTGAAGAAGAGACATTAAATATAATATTTTTTTCGTACTTTTAACACCCTATATCTCAGAGGGAAAGCATTCCAGGATATACCTTAATGAGAACTTTTCAGCTCGAAATGAAGAGAGGAATCGATACTCGAAGTTTGTCAGTCTTATTCTGACTCACCCCGTATGTTGACGACACACAATTTATACTGGCAATTATAACTGTCGAATTTTCAACACATGGTAGCTTGAACTTAAACCAATTAAAAAGGTAAATAGAACATGGATACTAAACTTAACCGTTTTTAAGAAATGGCCAATCTAATAAGAAAGACATTTTCAGCAGTGAGGCTTTAGCGCATGTGTTATTCATCACTGATGCTACAATTAGTAAAGACTGTATATTTTTTTAACGTTCTACAATAATTTGCTTCCAAATCTGATATGGCATAGTGGGCATGGCGAGTTTCTGTTATAACTTTGGTTATATTGAATAAAAAAATCCTGAATTTCTGTCAATTTGAAAACGAAAGGTACGAGACATAATTTTCATTATTATCCTATTCGCTTGCTGAGATACAGGTTTTCTGTTTGTTTGAAAAGTTTTTGTTGATAATTCAAAACATCATGTGTTCGCTCTTCGCTTTTGTTGGCCGGATCTCAATTGGCTATGGGATACTGCAGTGTGAACCCTGTCCAATTGCCGAAACACCTGTAAAATTTTAGAGCAATCCAAAATCATTTATAACATTTTTTTGAACGCAAAACTTTTACGACACACTACTGAATTGAATACCTATGGTTTTGGCTCTCTGTTTACGATTTGCCACTATTTTCAATTCGTACGGCTGATCTTTATTCCAGTGATTCCATGCTCCTTACAAATGTGCACGCTGTATGTTAATTTTTGGCAATTGGATGTGTTTACTGAGACATTATTTTTACGTATTTTTGTTAGAAGATCATTCAAATGGCTATAATACCCACTTATTCTTCCATAAGTACTCTGAAAAATAATTTATTGTCGCAATTTTCTATTGTAAGTCATGCTGAGAATCATATTACGTTACCAACGTTTGATAAAGGAGGAACGAAGGAATATTCTAGATGTACACATGTTGACATCCAGGGGCGGCGCTTTCCTACCTATAGAAAAGGTAATTTATTCGTTCAAGTGTCAAAATTTCACTTAATTTTTCACTACTTTTAGTGGGAAGAGTACACTGTAATCGGTCGTAGTTCATCTTGTATAAAATATATTTTCGATTTTGTAGTTCTGTTTGTCATTGGTTGTTTTATAGGAAGCGGCCTACTACCAGCAGGCTGTAATAAGAATTTCGTGTTTCGAAAATTACAACACCGAACTTTGACCATAACCGTGACATGATCCCACTATGAATTTATGTCAACCTCATGGTTTTCGACATGTTATGGAGGATGTTAATAGATGAATCAATAAAACCAATCCGTCATAACTCGAAATTGGTAGCGACTGCAGGTTTCTCCTTAGCATGGTAACGTTTTGTTGAATTGACTAGTAGGCTGTGGTAGGGTGTGAATAAATTGAAACAACGAAGAATGTTGATTAAAATTATACTGAATAGAAATAACTGTTTTGGAAGTTTAATTCGTGCTCAATATTCGAATGTTTTTTTGCTTTACCTTTCCTAACATGACAAATTGATTTAAAAAAGTAAGCTGTGCCTCAAAATGATTTAAATCAAGTCTTGTGTAATTAACATAAAAAATATAATTTTGTTGGTGTTGATTGATTTATGTGTATAAACTCCTCCAGACAGTCGGCTATCAAACACTCGTTATATACCCAACTACTATTATGTACTTTTCAATGGTTTCTAATAGTACGGAGTTCTTGAACATATATGAATCATTGATATGATGAATAACTGCAGAAAAAAAGTGTTAGTAGTGGTAAAGCAAAAAATTTGGTGATAGCTGTAAAAATTAGGATTTCTTGAAAGTAATACAGTCGACTCTACAGTTTTTGTACGTACAGGACAGTTTTTAGAAAACCATAACTTTGAGCACGTTTTCCATCATTATCATATCTACTATGGACCGACTCAAGTGTGAAGAGAATAATAAACGAATATTTATTCAAATTTGGAATTTTGTATGCTGTGAAGTAATTTCAAGGGCAGGCTATCACGGTAGGCATATCTGAATATCTATCGAGCACAACATGAGTTACATATGAATTTTATGAAAAAGTATAAGATTTTTTGATATTGAGTTTCAACGATAATATTTTAATGACTACAGGACATCGTTAGAATAAATAAAGTGCGGCAACTTAATCTCATCTCATCAAATCCGTACTTTGTCACAAAAATTGTATTCCCAGATAATTGGTAAAATCATTAGACATCTTTATCGAATTTGGTCTGTAGCCAATCTTCCTTGGATGCAACAAGTGCATATTCAGTATTTAAAGAAAAGAATCTTGTGAGCAGTACTGATAGACAAATATGTAATTGGACCGGCCATCAAAGGTACTCTTACTGAATCTTAATTTATTCATTAAAAAATTATATTTCACCCACTATTGCGAGGCATTATTCCCATCCTAGCAATCTACCAACTCTTGATGGGGATATGTGGTACCAGTCAGACGGTGGGAATGCACATTATTCCAGAATTGTGTGAATGTATTTTGATTCAGTTTGTTGTGGTCGATGGATAGGGCGAATGTGTACCTTTGAATGGCCACCTAGTAGTCCTGATTCAAGACCCCTCAATTTTTTCCTGTAGGGTTGAAATAAGGCATACAGAAGTAGAACTGCAGAATTGAATGAGTTGGAGGCAAAGATGAAAAACTTATTTTCTACAACAAATGATGAATTTTTACAATATTTTTGAGAAAGATACAGGATGTTCCATTCAAAATAAAAAGTCAAATATATTTCTATTATTACTGAAAGTAGCACAGTAAATCTTATAACTGATATCGTTATTGGTTCCCTTGGATTTATTTGAAATAGTTTATTAGTCTTTTTTCCAGGGTTCGAAAATATGATATTTATACAATAACATATCACACGACTGTAGATGTCACAAGTTACTTTTCATTATACATATATATATATATATATATATATATATATATATATAATATACAGAGTGACCCATTTGAAAGCGGGCCACCTCTTTAAAACTGTTATTTATTACCATATTCAGAAGTTTTTTTTTCAGTAGATAGAGCCATCAATAGGTCTAGTTGAGTGGCATAAATTTGAAATTATAATAAAAATTTCAAGGCCTACTTCAAACTTTTTTCAAGGTGAAAAATCCAAAAATTTACTAGCGATATATATATATATATATATATATCTATATATATATATATTTACACATATATATTTATACATTTTTTAAATTTATTTATTTTATTAAAACACAGCTTTGATTTAGCATATTGAATAAAAACCACAGCTAACTTAACACCTTAACAGTCAACATAGAGGGAAAACACAAAAAGAGCGATTATTTGGGAAAGCAAAAGCCGGGGAAAAGTTTGTTCATGCCCGATAACCTAAAAATCGATTTTTACACATGTCATGGTATGGCGGCAAATTGAAAAAAATTACTATGAAAAGGCAAAAAGTGGGGTGAAATAGCAAGATATCGAAAAAACTTATTCGAAAAAGTTGCTTAGAATTCAATTTTATACAGACTAGCAGAGTTTGAAGAGATAATGTGTGGAAAATAAAAAATTGCTATTTTTTAAAAGATATTTTCCTAGCTGTATAAAAATATCAAATTATTTTCATATGAATAGCTTGACCATACTGAAACATTCATATTTCAATGATAATGACGAAACTTATTTTCTCCACACCAGTGAGCACTAAATAAAAAAAAATGGATTTTGTCAAAACCCTAGCTGTTACATTGGTTCGTATCTAACAGGTATATTAGAATTCCACGACCATTGTGATGACATGATACTCCAGAAACATGGGGTTTTTCAGATTATAATCCAGTTTCGATGATAATCGTGCCAGAGCGTTTCATTTCACATGCAATGTTGAAAATTCTAAGACTCTTCATCAATTTGACGCACTCTTTTTAAGATTATGTGCGAAGTGAAATTGTGTACGATTATAACCAAAAATTGATTGAAACCGAAAAAAAAATGATATTTGCGGATTTTCATATCATCGCAATAATCGTGGAATTCTGATATAACTGTTAGATACGAACCAATGTATCAGCTAGGGTTCTGACAAAATCCAATTTTTTCAGTTTAGTGCTGTCTGGTGTGGAGAAAATGAGAAAGTTTTGTCATTATCATTGAAATGCAAATGTTTTAGTATGGTCAAGCTATTAATAAGAAATTCATTTGATATTTTTATACAGCTAGGAAAATATTAAAAAAATAGATAATTTGCAATTTTCTCTCACTATTTCTTCAAATTTTGCCATGGTGTATAAAAATATTTTATCCCAGTTTTTCCCTGGTATATTTTCCAATTTGCCGCTATACCAGCGATCATGTGACATGTGTCAAAATCGATTTTTAGGTTATCGGACATGCACAAACTTTTCCCAAGATGTTTGTTTCAATACTCTAATAATAAACTTTTTTCCCATACTTTTTGGCGGTCACTGTACATATATGGTGATATATATCATGATATATATCAGCAGATATAATCCTCCGAACTCTGTTTTTTTTCCCAATTTCAGTATTTGTGAAAATGATAAAATACTTTTCAATAAATTAAACGAATTGTTTGAAGAAAAATATTTATATGACCACTTACAATGTAGGTTGAAAAATATTAATTTAGTCTTGATAATATTATAGTGCTTTATTTCCTTTTATTTCATATTCATAGAGTGATTGTCATATTCATCGCTACAACAGTGTTTCTTTCCCAACAAAAATTATTTTTACAATCTGTTATGTTAAGCTATAGACATTTTCTGAGGGTTGTTTGAAGGTCTAATGGCTTGTTGGACATATGGCAAGCAATCGTCATCATTAAAATCAGAATGATGGGAAATTGGAAATATTCAAATTCACTTCAGGTCAAAAGTTATGCTGTTGTTGTTTACTGTGACCACAAGAATAACATTGGAGAATACGATTTCAAAGCGCGAAATTTTGTGAAGCCTATTTAAAATTACTAGAATATTTTGTAACAATATATCTTACCTGATTTTTAGTGAACACTGAAACAATATCTGTGGATACTGAGGTGAGAGATGATACAGATGTTTCGAAACTGAGCAAATACAAGTATTCAGTGATGAAAAGGAGTCGTAATTTTTTTCAAATTCTGGCGGATATAGTCACGAAAGGCGATTCGTTCCGAATATGTTTACTCACTACCTGGTCAACTGATTAGGTTACTGTTTCAATGTTCTTCCAGAAAGAAAATCGATTATATTATATTATGTAGGAATGTGTATCATTTCAGTTTGGTATTCTTATTCTAAACATTTTTCAATCTGCAGGTGAATCATATTTGTTGTTTCTAATGAACGAATGGTTGTAAGAAAGACAATCAAGCCTCATAATGAAACATTCTGAATTTTACTGTGGCATTTTGTTAGATAAAATTGTACTTGGAAAAGGTGTGTCTTTTGTATAAATCATTATTATTTCATTCCTGCTTTCAATTAATGATTTGTATTTTATGCAAAAACTGTTTTTATTTGTTTCGTTTTTATCATTATGATGTTAACATAGAAGACCGTATCTATTATGTGCCATATATACAGAATTATTAATGAAATGCTCTTTAGTTTTGTCTTTTATCACCTCTTTTATATTATTTTTATAGTAATACAAAAATATCGAATTATAGATTCCTTTCTAATTCCTTTTTCTTTATTTTCTGATGACCCGAAGATTACTTATAAATAGTCGAAATTTCGAAAAAGGTGAAATAGTGATTTCAGATATTTCGACAGGTAATTTTGAAACACTAGATGATTGGTGAGTATACAGCACATCTGTAAATAGTTATCTTACTTTAATCATTTATCCGAACAAAATTGAATATTCCCCAAATTCGTATAAAAATACAAGTTTGTTTCTTTCGTTTTGTAAAAGATTTTTTTTATATTTCATGTTTGGCATGTTATATGTATACCTTTCTCACCTCATGAAAGCGACAAGTTGGTAAAACTTCTCTTTGAATCTGATAAACAAAAAATAATAAACGATTATCACCATAGCGTTACATTTTTTCAAATCAATTATACGAAAATGTAATTTTTAATTATCTCTGATTTATATTTCATATTTGTGACGAAAGAAATCTTTAGTCTTTTGGGCATGTGAAGAACAAAACAATATGACTCCATCCTGGTCAAAGTCAAAAAAACTTGCATGATCTTTCCTTGCTCCTGATAAAAATAAAGTGAAATAATTGAATTGCAAATGGATTTTTAATCAGCCTTTGAGAAACTTGAAACATTCTTCAGTGATAATTCACCTCCAATTGAACAATGATAACAATGACATTCATATAATTAGGCCATCGAATACTGTATCACGGACATTTCAATACATCAACTTTCGACACCTGTTTTATCATATTTTTTCGGGTATTGTTTCGAAATACTTCAACTTCCTGAACAGTTTATTCCCGTTTCGTACATTTGCGTTTCGTACACCCTATAGGCCGTCGAATAATGACAGATTTAGGTGCCCCATTTTTGCATACAAGCCTCGACTAGGGTTGCAAGTAAATCGATTTGGAGTAAAATGAACGGAAATTTACGAGTTTCAAGTTAGTCAGAAGTTGAAGAGGTCGAGTTGAACTGGATTGAAGTACGTATGGCACTTTTCCAGTGTATTCTAGTTGAGTTACAGGAATTTATGTTTTTCAAGATGTCATAACTATTCACAATTTTCTGCATCCTAGAAACCCCATAATCATAACACTATTTACCTAACATAAATAGGTCGATTATAGAACTAGCTCATATAATATTTATAATTAAAAGAAAAATGGTAGTCATGCTTTCCTTAGTATATCAGAACCGAAGCGAAAGATAAATATTATGGAGAAGTTAATTTGTTATACTGGCACTATATTTTATGAGGTGAATGTTCTTGGTTTTTATCGTATATTTTCACGATGTCCAATTATTTATAAAATTAAGTCATTGTTTTGATACCTGCCTATTGGGAAAATTTTCCAGTACCCCATTACGAAGAAAGATGACAAAACAAATTGAAAACCAATAGTACCTACCATCACTCAGAAAAAAATCATTAGGTATGGAATATTGATTTTGAAATGAATATCGTCTGATTTTATTGCAACAACTGAATATAATATCTCAATTCGTTGTCAGTAATCGAACCAATAACTCCTTTCTTTTTTTTTTTTTTTCGGAGACTTGTAAAACATTTTATTTCAAGGCTTGTTCTTTCGACAAATGAAAGTCTTTAATTCCAGTTTTTACAAAGATTTGGAGAGATAAACACAAAAATCACCAGAAATCACGGATTTGATAGTTATTATCATATTTCAACATAATCATAAAACGTCCACATTGCACATGAATACATTTATCCCTTGAACTATAAGAAAATATATCTCGGCAAAAATCAAACTGAATATAATGAAGGCGTTCTGGCTCCTCCAAGTAAGTTGGCAAATTTTAGGAAGGGGGTTCCGAGAATAGAGAAATACAGGGTGACCCACGAGGTTTTGGTTAGGGAATATCTCGTGACTCGACAGTAGTAGAGAATTGTAATTTTGGGGTTGTGAATTAAATCAATTGATTCAGCTTTTTCTGATATTATGTTACCCAATGAGATTTTTGTTTCGGTCACGTGACATCAGATTCAAAATTATTAATGGGACAACCTGTATATTTTGGTATTTCTATGTATATCCAAATAAAACAATCTCAACAAACTATTGGAGGTTTGCTTTTCAGACAGTGGAAAATTTAAGTCAAAAAAACGTCAGGAATAACAAACATTGTTCACACTGGTTATGAAGTTGATATCGGGGATAAATCACGCTCAACATCCATCACTAGCGCAAAAGTAAATGAAGAGAGGCAGCAACCTCCAAACACATCTATTGTGTCCAGTACAGCTACTGTTATATATCGAACTGGAAGATGAACTGTTAGGATGATTCAGTATATTGATAACTCATATAATATGTAACCGAATGACGAGGCGAGAGGAACCAAGATATTGTGTGACATTCAGATACGGACAGTGAATGGGAATGTACATATAGACTGTTGATAATACAAGAGTTGAAAGAAATAAAAGTGCTTTATTTAATAAAATAGTGAACACCACGACTAGTCCGAGTTTCTTAAGTTGCTCAACAGGCAGTGCTCTTAGGATTCCCGTTAGTATTCTGAGCTTGTTTTTACTCTTGCTGGTGCAGTAATTTGATCTCTTCTGGTTGTAGTTCCCAGTAGTACCTTGGCATGCCTTTTTCCTTGTAATTCTACTCAGTATTGGGATCTTTTGTTTTTTACCACTTCAAATTCATAAAATATTGTGCTGGTACTTATTCTGCAGATGGGTTGAGGTCCCAGATATGGTGTTCCAGCGTCTTTTTTGCCAGTTTCCCTGCTATTTCATGACCCTCAACTCCAGTGTGTCCCGGAAACCATAGGACGGTTTCCTAGTTGGTTACAGATGGCACTCGTAACAGTGTCTTAAAAGATGGGAGATATTGCACAAATATATTCTTGAAATAATATAATAACCGTCGTAGTGTTAGAGAAGTAGTTATTTTCGCGCAGATATTTGCTATAACTGCCTGTACTATTGTAAGTGCATGGAAAAAAGTGAACAAAATTTCGGTTAGTAAAGACTATTCGTTACTTATGGTAAGAACCAGATAATATTGTCAACAGTAATTACACAAGTGGTCGTAATTTTCAATTTCAAGTGTGAACGAGGAATGCTAATTAGGTCGCTGTAATTTTCGTGTAACAAATTATCAGTGTAGTTTGATGCTATTGGTCAATTTAATTTTTTTTCTAATGACGATTGGCTACGAAGGCGACTTCAATCTCGGACCCCCCAACTTTAATCTCGAACTTCTGACTTCAATCTCGGATGTCCGACTTTGAAGTTGAACGCACGACTTTAATCTCGGACCCCCGACTTCAATTTCGAGCCCACGACTTTAAAGTCAGACCTTTGAGGTCGGTGGTCCGAAATCGGGGATCCGAGATTAAAATCGGGGGTCCGAGATTAAAATCGGGGGTCCGAGATTAAAGTCGAGGGTCCGACTTTAAAGTACTCGTTGCCCTTCTACGCCTTCATAATTTGCTGACAGGATCGTTTGAAGAATAATCATAAATATTGAAGCTATTATGGAACTTCAAATCACCATACCACATATAAATTCGTTATTATTCATATCCACTCAAAGCGTGACATATGACAAGGTCGTTACTTTGATAACATTGAAAAACAAAAATATCTCCTTAAAATTCAGCAAAGTCGTTGGATATGCGTTGGAATGTGTTCCAAGTAAACTATTTCCATCAGCTTAAGTATCTAAATACTCTGAATTTTCTTGACTATCTTAACGAGTCCGGAATAATTAACTATTATAAATCGATTCGTTCGTACTAAGGAGGCAAAGGCTTGGTCTCAAATAAAATTATGTTAAGAGGATAAAAAAATTAGAATACATTCGGAGCCATATGATGCAGACCGCTAGATTGTTCTCAGAAAGCAATACGACACGGTTTTTGATGTTGGGTTGAAATCAAGAAGTATATAAAAAGAGGAGGCCCATCTGATTGTTAAACTACAACCTTGCGAATAATTATTAGCATCAGCCGGCTCTTTCTACTCATTACCATTAAATTCAGAATATCACGTTTCCTTGGAATTATTGGAATATAACGTACTTCAAAAATATAGAAGGTGTTGTGGCATCATTGATAAAATTGATTATGAAAAAAAAGTAAAAAGAAAAACAGGTATCTGAACTGAAATATCTCAATCGAGTAATTCATGAGTATGTTGACCTCGTTAGATCGCATTGATGAATCAATGAGATTCAGTGGCGAGATACCTAATCCAGAATCACATTGACAATTATATTGAAACAGAGATAAATTGTCGTGTTCTGAAGAAGTAAACGAGTTCATTGTTTCCTTCGAAATGGAATTTAAAAGCTTTGAACTAAATTGTAGCAATAATTTCCAATATTCTGCCTTTGAAATAACGAACCCTAGGAAAGAGGAATTCGGCGAGTTTTCAAATTGATAAGAAGGTGTGTTTAAACTGAACATGTCGTGTCCATCTAGATAAAACTGCTGCCAGTGGAACGACCAAATATATTCAAGAAGAGCATCGGTCATGAAAATATCTATGACAGACACACATATCTCCAACCTCCTTGTGGTGTTTTAGAGATGCTCGAAATGTTCTCTGAACATTACAAGACTATCCTTTATGTGGGAAAAAAGAGTGGTACTAGGATAGTCCGAATCTGTACCTTTTGATCATAATGACTTGACAAAAATTTAACCATATTTTGTTATCAGTAGCTTCCTCAAGTCACTTGAGTCACTACAAAATTCTGATTTATTTCTTTGGAGCCATCCTTTTGTTTATCCCTCTTACTTCCTCATCTAGTGCACTCTTGTGTTTGCCAAATCTGATTTCAGCATTCATGTGAGGTTTGAGAGGCACATCTGCAACAAATTTCAGATTGTTCCCAGAGTTTCTTGAGATTGAAGAATAACATGCGGCGTGGTCGATTTCCTTTTATGATTTCTATTAGAGTTTCCAACAAAAAATCAGTAAATCGTATTTGGTGTACGTTACGATACGATATCGTATAGGCCAGTCGCCGCATAATTTTACCCTAAAACAAGTAAGGTTAATAAAACTTGGGGTGGTGGTTCGGTATGGTATAGTAGTGCTCCACCCTACATCCAACAAAATTTTCTTGTAGATTTTTGTAAGGGGAGGGGAGGGTTTTTCTTTGTATCCTACGGCAATTTTTTTATAATTTTCATGACCGCCCCTCCAAGATCAGTCCACAGGTACAAAATTTTATTGAAAATAGCAAATAAACTTTCATTAATAACTGGAAATCTCTCTAAACGGATGAAAATTCAACCACGCTTCATCCAAGCAAATCGAGAAAAATTTCTACAACTGTCAGAGAGTAGAGAATTTTATCAAGTCACGAGTTGAAATAAACGGTCCAATCAATCACAGACCATAAGAGAAAATTCCAAAAGATCTGCAAACTTGACAGATCCATCGGAAAAATATTCCGAATAGTTGTAAAGATTTGCAACCTTTTGGTGGTACCTAATTTATTTGATCAAGGTGGTCTCGAAATAATTACAAAAGTTTTGCAACTTTATTACAAATTTAGAAAACATCAAAGTTAGTTGAATTGTAAATTAAGCAGCGAGGGGGGTTGGTAGGTTAAGTTGGGTCAAGGAAAATTCCATGACCCCCCCTAAGATTTTAGTCTAGATCCGCTCCTGTATTATAAGGCACAAATTCAACCTGTTCTGGAACACTCTTCCCATATATGGAGTGTAGCACCCAAATTCTGTTCAAAAGAGAGCCATTCGTCCCGTCCGTGAAATCTCACTCACAAGCCAACTTACTTCTCTGGAACATCGCAGAAAGGTAGGCGATCTGTCCCTGTTTTATAGATATTTTCATGGACGATGCTCTTCCGTAGAATCATCAATCGTTCAGCGATTCAACGATTCATTTTCAGAAAGTAAACGAAAAAATAAAGTATTTATGTGTCTTTTTCAATTAATTTGCAAGTATGGTATCGAAAGGAGAGGGGTGGTGTTACCCAGTCAAATGATCGAAAGGTGATTTGAGTTACTTTCTGCATTTTTAAATCTGTCACAATCCGGGAAGGGGTCTGAAGGAAAAGGAGCAGATTGACGCATGTAAAACATCAGATGTAGGTACCAGAGTACTTTTCAATATGTAGTGATATGACATTTATAACAGAAACCTGATTTTTTGCAATTTCTAGCCAATTTGCGCGTTTTTGAAAGACGAGAAAAATACGTTTCTCAGTGCCAATTATAGGAAAATCAGTTATACAGAAAAAAATGCAAAAAAGTTGTGGAATCCACAAGGATATTTTGTTGGGTAAATGGGGTCGACCACTACTATTCCGTACCGAACCACCACCCCAAATTCATAAACTTGGCATTTATTATAAGGGAGTCCCCTTTTGTCAATCTCTGGCGACTGGACTAATCGTTATGCCATCATATTTTATTTTTGCATACGAATGGAAAATATAGATTAAGTCATTAAACTTAACACGATTGGTGTCGAAAATAGAAATGATATATGTCGGTGAAATCCACAAAAATTTTTCAATACAACGCGCGGAATATATTTCATTTAGTAGGTGCTTCGAGTCAAAGCTTTCAGCATAAATAAATAGACCCGAAATGTTTGTTGGGAAAACGGTGAATTATTATTGTTATCGTGGAATTTCTAAACACGGCTTCTATCGCTTTTCAGTTATTGTTTCTCGAATAATATTTTAGCTGTCGCAACCGATATGCCGACTTTAATGAAATATTTTTTTCGGTGATAGTTTTCGCGTCTCAACTAAGCCATCAAAGGATACAATCTTGTCCATGTATTTTTGTACTGTTGGTGAATATCATTTCAATCAATCCCATTAATATTTTTTACTCATTTAAGAATGGACAAGGCGCTCCATACTGTTGAAATTTTCGGTCGCGGGGATGAAATGGAACGTTCGGTAAGCGGTAACAAAAAAGTCATAAATCAACAGCTTGACGCAGAAACGTAAAGGAATTGTAGTAAATTGCGTCACTGAAAATAGTATTCAAGGGTTTTCTACCTGAATGCTGCCTCGCGCATCGCTACGGCAAACACTTCTTAGCGGTTTTTATGATTTTTATAAATCGGTAAAGATTCATTTGTTTGTCTCGGATACATGATTCTTGAATAATGGCGTTTTAATTTATTTTGTACTCACATACTCATGTAGAAAGAATAATTTCGCAACCTTGAAGAGTGGTCACACAACAGAAAAAAAAGTACTAAAATAAATATTTTTGATACAAGTTCGTAAAGTAGGACTTTTTTGTAGGAGCGTGAATTTTTTGACTGAGGCGCAGCCGAGTTCAACAAACGCGCGAGTACAGAAAAACCCTTTACGAAAGTGTATCTTACAAAGTTTTTCCTTCGACAGATATAATATTGTTAAATTGTAGCAATTGTATCATTCATTTTGAATGTTTTATGTTATGAATTGTCGTTGTTATTATCAAATAATAACTTCCGAGTAATATCTGAACAGTGTATAAAATTCACTTTATCATCAATAGTGCGATGATTTTACCTGCAGGTGATTTTTTTACCCACTTGTGCCGCAAAAGTATCACTTTACCCACTGTCAACAGTGCGTTAACACTTAGTTTACGCACTGTCATAGAAAAAGATTTTTGTAACACTTGTTAATATGATATTTCTTTCAATTTTTACTTATGGCAACATTCTTCAGATGCGTCCCGCGGTCAGAGAAATGGCCTAGGTGCGTCTCGCAAATGAAATTTAATGGGCTAATACAAACTCGGCACATGACTCAAGTATACGAAATAAAAATAGTCAAGTTCGGCACAGAGATTAAAAGAATCACTTTTAAAATGTTTAAACTTGGCACATGAATATTACTACCCCCCTCTGCTTGGAAGAAATAGAGTGATTTAATATTAAATGCGATATTATTTTAACATATTGCAGTTTGGAATTTCCACGCACTCAAGTAAATACGTAAGGTTAGTTCGCTCTGGTTATATCAGAATAAATACTTACTGCTCGCAGAATGTGCCAAATTTCCACGTAGGGTTAGTTCGTTCTGGTTATATCAGAATAAATAAATGTATGTATCTAATTTTCACGCACTGAAATGTCTACGTAAGTTAAGTTCGTTCTGGTTATATCAGAGTAAATAATTACTCTTTTTTTTTCAGGGTAAAAAGTCGCTCAATCTAAATTATTCAGGAAATAATCTAGCCGTATACGACTCGACCTGCAACTAATAGTTGATCGGGCATTAGGTACCTGAAACTTTGTGCCGAGTTTGTACTCGTAAAAATATAATTTAAAATGCATTGGGAAAGAAGGATTAGGATGTGCCGAGTTTGATGCCGCCCAATTTCATAGCCCATATGTGTTCCATGGTCGCCTAGGTCGATTTCAATAATAGTCCCATGGTGAGAGAATTATCTTACTTAATCCTATAAAAAATGTATTTATTAATTTTCCACGCATTCAACTATATACGTAAGGTTAGTTCGTTCTGGTGAGATAAGACTAAATAAGTATTACCTAAACAAGTGTTTTATAATGTCAAATTGTTAGTTTTTATACCACGTTAAACAAGCGGATAGGCGGAGGCACCTCGGCTATTTCTCGGCCTTACCTTTCTGAAGGGGCAATTTTCTGACCGCCGGACGCAACTGGGCAGCAAAAGGGTCAATTTTCTGACCGCGGGACGCAACTGAGCTGCTGCCGTATTTTTTACCTCATACCATGCAATATTTGGCTTCTTGAAAACGGTGACGAAGTTGGTTAAAAAAACCAAAAGTCATGAAATCTGAAATATCACTGACCAATGTTGAATTATTCGAAAAAATCTGGTATTATTTCCTTTGCTTAATCACTTCTATTTTTAGAAATAAAAAAATGTGCTCGAACAATTTTTTTTGTTACATTCGATAGGAACTTACTTACATGATCAATACAATTTATTATACCTTCGACATATAACAATTTGTCGCGTTTCTTTAAATAATTTCATCTTCATTCTATTGACTAATTCTAGCATAGCAGAAAATATTTGAAAACTTAAAAGAAAAAGTAAAAAGACTCATAGCTGGTGATAAATCAAAGACAGCGTGTTATGAGTTACTGACTGACGTTGAAAAAGACGAAAACATTAAAGTTCTGTGAAAGTATATTGGTAGACATCAGAGGAAGAGAGATATATTATTCATCCGTGCAGATAATTTTGTCACCGAATGTCATACGATCTAAAGAAAATTCAATGACATCGACCTTCAGTATCAGAGATATGCGCAATGACATATTCATGATTTGACATGGATATTTATAATGTAGAGGTTAATTCGTAAATAAATGCTAAAATTTCGTCGACAAAATTTTCTTATTGTTACGAGAGTTTTTTGCATGGGATATTGTTAAAAATAATCACGAGCCGTCAAGACGAACGATTTCTTATCAATATCACGGGTTGGGTTGAACTGGCAACAAACTCGAGCAAATCCATTTATAAATTCTTCCATGACAAACTTTCTACCACGAATGGGATTCGGATGACTATTTCCCGAATAAAGAAGTAAAAAAAAATCAGTTTATTTCAATTTGAAGATGGTGGACGAGTTTTGTGATTATAGTCAGATTTAATTCAAAATTGTTATGGGATTTTTAGCAAAATTCCATAAAATCAAGATGACATGACGGTTTCAAGTTTGCGGACAATTATTGAGGTTATGGCCAAATGTCATTCTCGTCAAAAATCTTCATTTTTTCACCTCAATTTTGCAAATGTGCAAAACTCGAGAACGATCGACAAATAAAATTCAAGAACGAGTCGGGTTCGGTCCTTTTTCGTTCACGTCTAATTATATTGATATAATGGAAACGTAAACTGAAAAACAAATTATTGTTCAAAAAACTAAAGAATATGTTTTTCCACCAACATAGACTAAAAAATAAAAAATAATCTCCTTTCGACAATTAATTCAAGCACGCGGAGGATTCAGTAAGAAAATTTCACACCAAAATATATCCAACAGTTCATAAGAAATAACTAACCATGGGTTCACTTGAACTATTAATATACAGGGTGTTAATTCATGACGAAAAGTTTACTTAACATATGTCCTTAACGGCTTGGTTTTCGAGATACAGGGTAATAAATATACTTTTTTTTCAAGATTTTTTGGAGTTAACTTCGACATTTTCGACAATAATCAGTTCAAATCTGTCAAGTACAATCCATTCAATAGTACACACGATACAAGATAATTCATTTCTCAAATAATTCACAGGGACCTCCTTTTTTCAGAGTCAAGCCTTTTTCGACCATTCAGAATTTTTTCCACCGTCACTGACATATTATGAGACAGAAATGATCAATTTTGTTTCGAAAGTTTTCAGGACGAACAGTTCATATAAACATTTGTCCTAAACGGATTGGTTTTCAAGATACAGGGTGATAAAAATAATTTATTTTCAATAGTTTTTGGAGTAGACTTCGACATTTTCGGCAATAATCAGTTCAAATTAGGCGAGTACAATTTAATAGTACACAGGATACAAAATAATTAATTTCTTAAATAATTCCGAGGGTCCTACTTTTCTGTGGGTATTAGATTAAATATCTTTCTGTACAAGATTATCTATTTTGTTTCCGCGGAAGCTTTTGAATTTGTTACTCAAGAAATAACCTAGATCAAAAAAGGAAAGAAATTATTTTTTCATTTTCAGTGCATCTCTATAAAAGCTTGTCTTTATATTTTTTTATTTTATATATGTATGTTTTTCTAATTCTGTCTACATTAATATTTTCCTTATAGCCCCTGAACCGTACAAGTAAATGAAAAACTTCAAGTGAAACAAAATGATGATGAAACATCATTGATTATTCTTCTCTCACAATTTCTTACTGGTGGCAGAAGGGTTGAACAAGTCTTGACTTTGAAAAAAGGAGGACACTGTGAATTATTTAAGAAATTAATTATTTTCTATCGTGCGTATTATTGTCGAAAATGTCGAAGTTATCTCCAAAAAATTTCGAAAAAAATGTATTTTTATCACCCTGTATCTCGAAAACCAAGCCGTCTGGGACATAAGTTTATATACATTTATCGCCCTGGAAATTTTCAAAAAATCTCTTTTAGAAGGGATGGAGAGTAATTGCAATTCCATTTCCTAATCTGACTTCCCCAGCCATTTTCTTTGAACTGAAGTATGATCTAAATTGGATTGGAACTATTAATGTTAGATAAACCGTGTATCTTACTGTGGCGTGTAATGAGCTAGGTCGTTAATTATCAGAATACTATTATTTGACCCCAGTAAAAAATACACGGTTTTTCTCGAGATTAGATCGTTTCTAAAAAAAGTTTTTTATTAAAAAATTGTTAATCAACAATTTCCACCACTCAATTAATATTTAAATTACGGTGTTATAACTCCGGAGGTAAGACTGTTTTTCAGTTTCAGGACCTTTTCTGCTCTTTCTGAATTTTTCTTTCGTTTTTGGATACATGCAATAGTTTCCGAGATATTCGCGAAAAACCAAACCTCTCTTTAAAACTGTTCATAACTTTTGAAATGTTTGCAAGTGGAACTTATTTTTATATATTTTTCTATATGCTATTACGAATTGAATGACACTTCGATCATAATTTTCGATTTTTCGAGAGAAATAGTCGTCCATAGAGCACTTGTGAACCAGACTATATTGTAATACATTAGTATATTACAATAATTAAGGAATTGTTAAAAAACAAAAATATAGAATTACCAAAACTATACATTTTTATGAAGTATTACCAAAGAAAGAATTCGATGTTTTTGTTTTGTTTACAGTGAAAAATCCAAATGTATAATTGCATTCATCGAGGGTTTTCATGTATAAAGGTTTACTTCAAAGCTAAATTTGAATCAATATGAAGTCTTCTCTCAATTTTCGCACTCTTCAGTTGTTGTCGACAGCAACAAGATGGAAATATCGCTCTTGCCAACTTAATTTTAAATTGAAATAAGAAATAGAGAAACAATTTCATTCACTAAATGCTCGTTTTATGAATAAGATTGCAGTGGTACAGATGTTGCCAAATTCTAATCGTAGGTATATGTAAATTGGACAGGACACCTGGACTGAATTACATACAACCGTCTGGAAAGTTATATTACCAGCAAATTGCACCAGAGGCGAAGTGTTCTTGGGAATTTGTGATTTTGTTTCAGAAGCATTTTCATGGGGGCAAAGCTTATTGTGGAAAGCTCTATCCATTACTTTTTTTTTCGTGTAATTTGTAATTGTACTTAAGAACTTTTTTCCTGAAGAAATTTGGAATTGTAACTGCAGCAAAATCCGTGCAGGAATTGTAATTTGTAATTATATTTTTCATATGTGCCACTTTCCCCCATGACATTAAAAAAATTTGAGTTGATGGGCCCCCCCAGTGCCCCCTATTGGGTTATCACCATATTTTTTATTTCAAAAAGTAGTATTGGTAAAACCCCCGAAACGGTTTTTTATTCATGTTCCTACGTCAAACCGTTCAAAAGTTAACAGGGGGGGGGGACTATTGAAAGCCGCACTGTAGTATGAACTTGCCTACACAGCATTGCCACCTTTGGTACTTTTTCAGTAGATTTTGGCTAGTCATCCCCTTGCTTGCTGAAATGAAGATTCAAGACCTCGGTTAAATTTTTTCTGTTGTTGTTCCTCCCCTAGATTTGCTGTGGATTTATGGCAAACATATAAAGACCTACCAAGTTGAAGGAAAACCCAGAATTTGGACCTGCCATCAACACATTCAAAGACACTAAGGCTGATCTAGAGGCAGTTTTGAGTGGAGGAGAAACATTTTCTCCTTTCTCTCTATGGGTTCGGCAAACCAATGAATCGTGATAGTTTTGAATCAAATGTGCAGTTAGGCTCTGTTGAATCGTCAAAAAATCTTTTCTTTTTTCTTTCTCTTGTGGGCTGTCGGGTGAATAATATTGAACCTTGAAGCTACACAGTCTTAGCCTCTTTTAGAATCGATTACCAACTACTTTTAAGTGTTTCAATATCTTTTGTCAAACCCAGCAGCATGTTTTCTGTTTTCTGCGTCTTCTACAGAGATCTTCGGACTTTGAAATTTTTTATTCTTTTCATCAATAGTCTGGAGTGTTTTGTACCACACAGAAGTGAATAAAATAACGGAGGCAGATACAACTTCCGAAACTTCAACAATTTTCAAAAAAATAGAAGAAGTATTCTTCGTTAATTCGATCTCATTTTTTCAGATAGGTTAATTCAGTGTAGGGTACGTTACTGACAAAAATTAATTTCTTTCAAGACAGCAGTCTTGTGAACGCAGTAACTTATCGGGCAAATTAATTAATTTGCCCTTCTACACTTGTACAGATTTCTTTGGATTAACATTTTTTCATTTTCAGATTGTGAAAGGTCATAAACCCAAAAAATCATGTCAAAATTCGAAAGTATTGAACCAGTTAGTTAGAAAATCAATTTTAAGCCGATTGGGTGCCCTTAGAATTTGGGGGTCTGGGGCAAAATGCGGTTCTGCCCTAATGAATTATTCCTTCTCTACTTACATATGACGGTAACTCCTCTTTTTGATTCGTATGATTTTTTTTCATTTCATACAACTTCAAATATCTAATCATGGAATACAGTTTTAAGGAAAGAATCAAATGACACTTGGTCAATGAACAGATTAACGCATTTAGAATTCATGCTATTCATGGTAGGAATTGAATTTTCCATCCCTTTCGTTCAATTAATGTCGATATGAATTATGGACGGTGTAACCTTCAAATAGCCTTCAGCAAAAGATGAACACGTTCTGATCGTTTTCCCTGAAATGCAATTTTATCAATTTATATCCTCAATACATCAACTTTAATGATTTCCGACAAAATGTCGATAACATCAGGCAGTTAACTTGTAATATGAGTACCAGTTTCCATCAGTGGTGGACCTAAAGTGTTGAAATAGGTAGGTAACACAATTTCAGATTTCAATAATGGCAGCGTTACCGGCATTGGGTCAATATCTCGGTAGTAGTAAATTTCGAAATGTACCATACACACATTTATTACATCTTCTTTCGTATACGAAAAAAGCCCAATACATGATTGGGGCTCAAAAGGGAAATAAACTCAAGTTGGCAGCATGTAGAGATCTTTTTTAGTTTCAGTTTTAGGAAAAGATTCATTTTTCATAAAAAGTCTGCATTTTCTTAAGCCTGATTTTAAATAATCAAATCTTGAAATTTGTCAGTTGTATACGAGTTTTGTCAAAAAATATGAATTTGATAAAAGAGTAAAGTACTTTAATTTGCGACAATATCGAACATTTTTAGGAAAATTTGTTCAGAATAATTGATCATGTTCAGATACGCAATCACACTCAGTAACAAAAAAAATTCTTCTAGAATAACACAAACAGTGAAAACACAGAAGGAACTACAGAGACGGCTTAGGTCAATATTACGTGGTTCAAAATTAATTACTCATGCACAGTGGAAATTAATTACATACGATTAAGTGCATTTCGAGAAATATTGAATTTGCAAAAAAATAAGGTTGTGGAACAGTGGGCTTGTAAAGAATTTTTCTTGAAATCATTCAAGGATTCACGCCCCTCAGGATCAGCATTCAATTATGAAACACACTGTATAATCGTTTAAAAACTATTTTGGAGGTTTCTGTACTGGAATGCTACCAGATAATTGGGCTATTTATGAAAAATGATTGGAGAATATCTGAATTGTATTAATTCTAAGTTCCTAACAGAGTTTTTCTAAAAAATTATATTATTATATTATTATTGGATTGGGTGAAAACGCTGAAATTGTTCTGAAGAATTGTCTGTTGAACAGGATACAGAGGGTTAAAATCGAGCAACATATCCAAAATCTTCATCTTGCGGAGTGCCACAAAGAACCATTTTGGGTTCTATGCTTTTTATATATACTTACTTTTATTTAAAAAAACAATCTTTCCAACTGCGAATCCCATTTCAATGCTGATGATACGCACCATTTCTATCTTTCAATTTAGAAACAGTATAAACATCCGAATTCATTAATCAGGATATTCAAAGTTTAGTATCCCTATATAATCACAACTGTTTAAAATTGAACTCATTTAAATAGTGTGTTCTCTTAATTGAATTAAAAACAAGTCGAGCCAAAGCAATTGAAAATGAACAATTTAGATATAGAGATAGTAAATAATTAGATAATGTTAGAAACTTAGAATTGTAATGACAATGCGTTTCACCAAACATTTTGATCAATTAATTCGAAAATCCCTTGGTAAATCAAAAATAATTTGTTTCGGACTGAAATCATTGTCCGAATCCTTAGTCTTATCCCAACTCAACTTCGATCTATAATCCATGGTCCGTGATAAAATACATGTGTCAGATGACAGATTGATTTACGGAATGAGGTGCTTTTCATATGTACGAGAAATTCAAAGTACTTGGTTGGCTGAGTATAAAAAATAAGAGATTTCTTCTTTGAGCGTGATTTATCACAAACTAATATTAACTAAACCCCTTCTACTTTCAATAAAAGAATATTTATCCGATCTCAGGCATTGTGTCGATGTTCGACGTGGAAAAAAAAGCAAATCTTTTCTGCTGAGCATAATATGGCGTTTTCATGAAAGATCTTTCACCTACAATATAGCAAAATACCCGTTGACCCGATGAATACCTTAGGTAGATACCAGATTCAGATCTACAAACTTAATAAATGATTGCTGGATTTTTTCAAAAATCATTTTTCGCTTCGTTATTTTCTTTTACTTAAATCAGTTGCCAGTATAGATTTTGCAACTACGAATTACTGTCGGATTCATAGTACAGTTTTTTTTCTTTATTTTCTAGTAATATAATTATAGAATGGTTATTTTCCTAACAAGTGCGCAAGTGTTACTTTTCCGTACGCAAATACAGTTAAACGAACGATGCGAAGTAGAGTTTGTATGAGTTTTTGCTTTTGGGAAAAGCACTTTGCACACGTGTTAGGAAAATTTTGCTTATGAGCTTCATATGACACAATAACAAAAATAAAAAAATTACACATCATTCAATAATTTGTAATTAAAGTTGATAAAAACTAACTGGGTATACAAAAAAAAATTACATAACATTGTGTCAAAGTCGATAGACGTACGCTTGACAATATTATAGTCATTTACTATTAAAGGAGGTACTTGAACAATATTTTTTTTTGTTTTGAGCTGGAAAAACAAATATCAGAATTACAATTGAAAGGTAAAACGGTTTCTCACATTTTATAATATGAATTTTTCCCTACTGAATGTGATTTTTGAGTACCTAGTTTTAGTTTTCTGCACGGCGTCAGAACTGACAAATAAAAATTTGTCTCACACTTCTCATGAAAACACTCTCGCGTATCTTTCGTTATTTTTTATGAAGAATTGTAAAATTTGCAAAATTAGTAGATACACCAAAAATGTAGAAGTCAACGTCAAAAATTACAGAAGTTACGTGTGTATTTCTATGAGAGGAGAGACAAATTTTGAGTTTTTCAAAAATGAAAAATTTTAGGGTCGTCAAGCAGAGTTGTTTTGATTACTAATCCGAAGACATTTTCGAACTATTTCACCTCCTACTATTACTTTTCAGAAATGTCATTAGTGCCATCGCTATTGGGGTGTATATCACTTGCAATGATAGAGTATATCATTTTGTTAATTTTTGATGTAACTATCGATTCTATAAGTTATATGCATTATTCCCCAATGAAGTTGAGAACAAGAAGTAAGATACCAAAATGCGCATCTAGGAATTTAAGTACTTGTGTGGTAAAGGGGAAAATACTTTTTTTCGTTGGCGTCCAATATCCCAATGTCGAACCAATTCGGGATCCCTAGAATAAAGGCGTACCTTCGAGATTAACATCAGGTGTCCAAGATTAAAGTCGTACCCCCAAGATTAAAGTCGGACCCCAAGATTGAAGTCGAGGCTCCCACTTTGAAGTCGGGTTTCCGAGACTAAAGTCGGAGGACCGAGAGTCGGAATTTTGAATAAGAACTGCTCGTAGCCTTCTATCACTCGACATCCCATGCATTGAAAGAAATCTTTTTTTTTTTTGAAATTTTCAGAAATATGTTTGTTGTCAAAATGCAGCTTAAGAACTACCATTTGAGCAAAAAAATCCAATGAAAAATTTCACTCAATTCAAAAGTTAACTGAGAAGGGAAGTTAATTTATGGACAGACTGTATACTTAAAAAACGAAAAGAAAAACTAGCAACCATTTTAACTGCAAGAAGAACCTGTGTCACCCAGCCTGGATTTCAGAAAAAAAATCAGTAACCCTTTTTCTTATCTTTCAAAAGTTCCATTGCTCTGTATAAAACATTCTGGATGTTTCCAACGGCGCCCACAACAGTTTGTCTGAAAACGAACGAATCCTCTTACAACGATAAGGATTTTGTTATCAACCTAATTCCTTGCCTCTGGACCTTTCACACATAATCTCTCCAGAAAGCTCCCACTGGGGCTTCATTAACTCAAGTGGAGAGTGAACATACAATCTGAGCCTCTTGATTGGTAATTAAGTTCGATCGAATTGTATGTCACGACCAGCTCATCCTAGTTCTCGTTAAATCCTTGACTAATAACGAATTCCCCAGATACACATGCCAAAAACAAGACGCCAATATAAAAAAATAAACAAAACGAAAAACTGTATCATTCTAAAAATATTACCACATTTACAAGTCTGTTCTGCAAGATTTTATTGACGCTAGTTATACTGAAATTTAGCACGTGTCCCGAATGAAAACAGCTTTATCCAGGGTGGACTTGGCTCGATGTGCTTTTAACGATTAAGAGTACGTCATCTGTGAGAAAGAACAGTGATCATTTTTGACTGGTGAATATGAAGTTTCGTGATTATTTTTATTCAAAATACTTGTTCTCAATATCGTCAAATTTGGTACTTTTTCATTTGTTCATAGTTATACATACTCAAGATTATAGATATTAACATCTTTTATACTAATTTCCTATACTGTCTTCCAGAAGCGTATAGTTTCGGTTACATGGAAGAAAGTTGCATAACAGAAGGGCCATTTTAAATGATTTTAGGTAAAACAAATTTATCGATTTAAAAGTTTTTTCGAATTTTTTGTTAAAATTTATAAATTCGAATTGGCGGATCCGCTCCGATCCGATGGTATCTGGGGTCAAAGATCATAAATTGAAGAGCTAGATAGCTCAAAACTCATAGGAAACCATAACCATAACTGAAGAGCACAAAATTAAATAAATAAACAAATTTTTTCGGGATACACTTTCATTTAAAAAGAGAAAAAATAATGTGTTGAGATGTGTAATCTAGGTAATACTGTGAGCCCTGTGAGCTAACGATTTAAAAGCTTGCCGTTACGAATTCGAACTGAAAACTTTGCGCGGCAAGATTTTGAATCTTTAACTCACATAGTAACCTACATTACCTAACCTAACCTAACCTAACCTTACCTAACCTACATTACACATCTAGAGAAATTATTTCATTGATTTTTAGCACATTTAAATAAAAGTTTGGCATTAAGAAGTTTTTTTCAATCAGTTTATTCAATTTTTTATTTAATTTTGTGATGATAACTCACTCCTGTGATACAATTTTGAATAATGGATTTTTGAATAGATTTTTCCAATACTTCAAACATGTCGACCCAAACTTCTGATTTTATTCAACTCAAGGATAACCAATTTCACAATTATTTTTAAAACTCGGTCCGGTACTCGAAAATCTTTCAAAGCATTAGAGATGATCTGAAACGTGATGCAACCTCCATATGTGATACATCATAGTATTAGAAATGAAATAACAAAAAAAACTGTATTATTTATGGAAATATTCTCGAAGAAATCAGTTGATTATGATTGATCTATAATTAAATGTCAGACTGACAGAATAAAATAACGAGAAATCTCATGAAAAAGTTGTGGCAAAGGAGTTATTTTTGTTTTGTTCCACTATTGATAATAACAGACAAAGAAATAATTAACCTGACAATTGATTTTTTTCGGATATTCTTTTAGTTAAGTTGCTTTTATTTCCAAGTCCCATTCATTTTTTAACCTCATTGTATATCAATAATTTTCCACTTGAATGATTGAAAATCTCACACCAACCAGAGTTATTATAGCAAGAGTAACTATTTCTTCCCTTTTGATGATCTTTGTATAATTATAACTATCAACAAGACCATTTTTGATAAATCCAAGTTGCTGTCTTTTTAGAAGATTGTGTTGAAAACCAAAAAGAAAATTTCTTATTAAAATGTAATCTTCAGTTTGTTGATTAATGAACATGAAGGGAAAACGATGAATAGAGCTCGAACTAAACGTTCCTGGTTCGAGCCCCAGTCAGAGCCGATTTTTGTTTTATATTCAATGTAACTGAATTGAATTTTTCACAATTCACCGAAGATGAATAGAGCCCGGACTAAAGGTTCCTGGTTCGGGCCCCAGTCAGAGCCGATTTTTATTTTATATTCAATGTAACTCAGTTGAATTTTTCACAATTCACCGAAGATGAATAGAGCCCCGACTAAAGGTTCCTGGTTCGAGCCCCAGTCAGAGCCGATTTTTTTTTATATTTAAAGTAACTGAGTTGAATTTTTCACAATTCACTGTTTCAAAAACAAAATGGAATATCAGTTTTTGGTCAAGGAAATGGCGTTTGTTATAAATAATTATGTTTTCTCATTCTCTCATTCAAATATAAATGGGAAGTGAATAAAGGTTTGAAGCAGTCACAGATTTTTCCTGATCCCTATATTATTGATGGAGGACTTGTAAGATGTTAGTGCACAGTGATTTGGTGAAGTATCAGAAAATATTTTCTCTACAACCGTTACAGAATGTGCAAATTCTGAAATCATATTTGTTAACAAAATGGTAACATTCACGCCCTTGAGATTGAAAAAATATTCTACAATACTTGTCTTATGCATTTTGCGTGTATTTTATTCAATCAATTGTATCCATTTGATTACGTGTGAAATTTGTTGTTATGGAGAAAGCACAGTCTGTTAGTCGGTTAGAATGAAAATTCGTAATTATTGCTAAGTGTTTTAGAATATTTATTTAATATCAAGAGCGTGAATGTTACCATTCATTCTGTTATCAAATATGATTTCAGAATTGGCAAATACTATAACAGAATGGAAGCATTCTGGCTCTTGATATTGAACAAATATTCTACAACACTTAGGGTGCGTATTCACTCGAGCATTCGTTGCTCGGACAGTGTGTGCGCTGATTTGAGCACGAACAGAATGCGCGTGCGGTGCTCGGGCCGATCCGTTTTTTGACATTTTTTCGTGCTCAGTGTAGCCGGTGACACTGTGCTTGATGTTCTGTTTGTGGTTATTACAGAGATTTTGAATTTAATTTGGATATTGATGAGAATGAACATTTGTACGCGATTGACTGCGGATCTGTGCTCATGCGGTGCTCATGTGCCAGGAGACACTACGCAACCTGAGCTTGAACCGTGAAGGCTGAGCTTGAACCGAGCATTTTATATGTTCTCATTCGGTGCTCTTGCGGAATGAGTGCTATAGTGAATACGCACCTTTATGCATTTTGCGTGATATTACTTCTAAATAAACTGTCCGAGTATCACACGCTTTAAATTTCTCGTGAATATCTTGTGAAATAACGTGGTTTAAATAGGCTAATTAATGTGAATATTATAACAAACTGTTCAGTTTCGGCAGTGGAAAAAGTGGTGCTGATCCTGACATATGAACAATCCGCATGACCTAGAAATTGCATAAATACCTAATCTGGGTACCAAACATACATTCTTCGAAGACCAAGCTGATAATTTTTTTTCTTGCTGTTAATCCCTTTTTTCGGGCATTGATATCGTCTAGACAAAAACATTAAACAGGCAAGTGCAAAATCGATTTTCTTTCTTATCGACAGCATCGATACAGTAAATAATATTATTAGTCTGGTGGCCATATATTTTCTAAAACATTCTATTCGGAAACTGGATATGGGAACTGAAGGTCAGAAAAATTCAACAATAGGAGATCTCCATCATCTTCTCATCTCTTTAAAAACAAAAATCGATAAGCAACAAGAGACATTGTCTGATATTAAATCGGAAATAACTGGTCTGACAAATAAGGTGTGTATACTAGAAGACGAAAATTTCAAACTGAAAAACCAAATCAGATCCTTAGATTATCAGATGCGAAAAAATAACATTATTGTTTTCGGCCTGGAAACCAACGACGCATCTCAAGCCCTACAGAAGTTGACAGTTGCACTTGATATTCAAATTGATTTCCAGGATTTGAATAACATTTACTTCCTTCCGAATAAAAACACGAATATTCTAAAAATAGAATTCCTCTCATATTTAGCGAAAGCTGAAATCTTGGGAAAACTCCACAAGTTGAAAGATACAAAAATCTTCGTGACCAACGATCTCAGTCCTGTAGATCAGCAAACTCACAGGACCCTGAGAGAGTTTTTGAACTCTCCGAAAGTTCCTGGAAAGAAATGCTCCATAAAGAATAACCGTCTAATTGTCGATGATAGGAAATATACTGTGGATGATTTCATCGCTAAACCTGATCTGTTGCAGTCTCTGATTGGAGAAGAGAAGAAAACTAAAAATCCCCCTTCTCTTGTTCCACTGGTTACCAAGAGAGTCACGAGAGCCGCTAAACCAAACTGAATTCTACTGATTTCTATTTTTATAAATTGTTAGTGTTACTTGTAAAATGAATATAAAGCGCAATGTAACTTTTTCTCATTTTAATGTAGGATCTATTATCCCCTCGTACAACTGTGAATCCTCCTTTAATGTTCTGAGACAATTATATCCTAACCGCGACTTGATGTCTACTAAACTCAACTTACAACTTTGTGAATCGTTAATCTTTTCCAAAATTTTTTATTGTGACTCGATATATGGACCCGCACTACTCCAATCTGACTCCTTACGTTTGCAGAAGATTCAAAATTGTTGTTTACGTTTTGCCTATGGAATACAAAAATTCGATCACATATCTCACAAAATGAACGAATCAGGTTGGTTAAGCTTCGAAAGATTCCGCTTACTACATTTACTGACTCTCGCCCATAAAGTTGTAAAACTCCAGTAACCAGAGTATCTTCACAATAAACTTATAACTTTCTCTAGCATTAACAACTCATCTACACGAAACAGATCAACTCTAGTGATACCAAAACATAAAACATCATTATTTAAGAGGTCATTTTCATACAAGCACTGAATATTATAATCGGGTATCTTGGGAAATTAGATCCTACACAATAATGAATTTTAAAAAACGTTTGAAAATTAATTTCCGCACTACAACATAAAATATAATGTACACAACTCAGGCAAAGGAATAGGCAAACGATTCGAAATTTCAATGAATTTTCTGATTTTGGAGCTTATGTATTTATTTTCTCTTCAGGAACTTAGTCTCTCTATTTACTATTGTATATCTTTATGTATTGTTTATTGTATATAGTTCTATTTGTATATTTAGGTACTCAGTTTCTCTATTTATATTGGGTAAAGTTCAAAAACAGCTTGAGCTGAACTTCACCCTTTCATCAAAACTCATTATTAATGCCTGTTCTTGAACCCTTTCAAAATTCTTGTAATTATGATGAATAAAGACCATTTATTATTATTATTATTATTATTTCATTAATCACTTGAGATAAGAATAATATTCTGACATCGTTGTAGCAATAATTACGTTAGCCCTGACTGGCATCATAATGACAGTATGTGAAATGAAATGTCAAATTAATTTTTCGTTGGGTAAAATTTGTGGTTGTGGAGAAAACATAGTCTGTTACTCGGTTAGAATAAAAATTCGTTATGCTCGTGCTCGCTTTCAGCTCGCGCTCGGAACTTCCCACTCGAATCGAATTTTCATTACAACATTGTTACAGAATATACTATTCTTTGCCAAAGGCTCGGTAGCTGCTCAGTACGCTACTGTATTGGAACACATATGTTCGACAGATATGTCTTGGTATTCCACGATATTCCAAATCGGTGAGGGGATTGGCATATCGGTCGCTGAAATCGAAAATACCTGCACTTTACGTGAAATCTAAATTCTCTTTATTGAGTGTGAACAAACAGAGGCCTGGTGTGCTTCGAATTTTAAACAGGAGTATTCAAAGTTCGTACGCACATTGGATAACGGAATTCCGAGTTGGAGTAGTTCAGTGGTTAACCACACATTAGTTAAAATTGTTTTGAAGAAAATATATGTTGAATTGTAAGAATACTTCATTCTGGAATTGTAATATTAACAAAAGAACATTGTGAAAGCATGGAAAAATTGAGAAAAACCTTGGAATCTCAGAAATAGGATAGTGTGCAACTAGTGCAGAAAAAAGGATATAACGCACAGGTGTTACAGGATGACGAAGAAGGAACCGTAGGAACCATTAAGCTACAAGTGGGCCCTCTGTCAAAATCAATATAGAATTCTGCTAGTTGGTTGAAGGCAGCACTTGTGATGGTGTCTACAATGTCCAATGGCGTCAGGCCGCCATTTCTGAAGATTTGTTTCGATGCCATAGGGATCGAGTGATACATTGTTCGAAACGCCTATCGATTTTCTATAAGATTTCAAATAAAAAATATCTATCCAAATACAAAATGTTAAAACTCTCATAAAGTAACCCCACCCCTGTAAACTTTTGAAAACATTGGAATTTTTCTTAGAATGTTTTAGTTAAGTGGCAGTTCTTAGAATGTTTTAGTTAAGTGGCAGTTCTTAAACTACTTTTTGACATCAATAAAATTTTCTATTTTTCGAAATTCACCATTTTGAAAGATAATTTTGATAAGGGATTGGGGTCGAGTGATACCTCATTTGAATCGTTTTCTAATTCTCTATACGATCACAAAATATTTATGCTTGAAACTTTGCTCTCGTATAGAGAATTGAAAGACGTTTCGAATGAGGTAAGTATCACTCGACCCCTTGCCATTGAAAAAAACAAAAAATTCAAAATGGCGTCCTGAAAAAATATAAAAAAGTGTACTGTCGTGTTCTTTGTGGAAGATACGTATATTAGTTTTGTATTCCTTTTTATCACCATTAACATTTGTTTATATTGGGTGTGACCTACTCACAATTGAGTTCTCGCAGATCATTCTGACACCCAATGAGAATATTTCAATTTCTTGGAATAGCCTGATACTCATTTTACGAGATAAAAAGCTACATTGCTTTTCTATAACTAATAAATAATATGCACCTTGATAATGCGATCAATCATGCCGTGGAGGCACGTGGGTAAAGTGCTCTCCTACAAATCCAAGTTACGCGGGTTTGATTCACCGCGCCGCGCCGTCACCGGTCTCGTGCATGGCATCACACGTTAAAAGGTCAGACCTACGTCTTTCCCAGCTCGCCCAAGTCTCTTGAGAACTTCGGAGGGTTGCTCGTAAGGGTGCAGCCGCTTCACGGAAATAACAACAACAACAATAATTGGTTTGAAATTCCGTCGTATTGAAAGTGCAATAATCGGTTGAGAACCAGAAAATATTTAAAAAACTGTTGTAGCCAATCATTTTCTTCAATCCACCTCAATAGAATATATATTTTTATAAATAAATAACTTTCGAACTGAATTCACATTTTATTGTCCCTGACAAAAAATATCTAATCAAGGGAGTAGAAAAAGTGGCTCGAGCAAGCTCTCTATTTCCACTCCCATGATTCTCAATTGTTTACCATTGCAATAAAATTTTCTCGAAGTAAGCATGTATTTTTATCAATAAAAAAAATGAAAAATATCTTATTAATCTATATGGGTAGAGGTGCATTCCTACAATTTCGACATCTAATCTATTCACTAGAGCATTCAACTGTACATTTCAGTTATTATGATTATGATTGAGATTGAAATGTACAGTTTCAATTTAGTTTCAAGATTAAGATAGTGATGAGGACTATGATGATGATAATGGTACATAAATTAGTCTCTCATTATTATAAATCAAAAATAACAAACGGTCAGTCACTAAAACTTACCGTGATTTGATATGAATAAAACTCCCGCTAGAACGATGTTTCAAATAGAACCAAAACACAGAAAAGCGCACGCGCGTCTTGTTGTTTGCACGTTCAGCTGTTTCTCTAAGCGTGTTGCATGAAAAACTGACGATTTCCATAAAGCTCAGCGTGCCGTGACTGCAGTTTGAAGTTTGGGATGTTCTGTGTGGGTGGAGTGGGGAACGCGACTTACGAGAACAGCTGAAAAAATCGAAATAGAATAAGAATTTTGGTATTTGAAAGCGCGGTAGAGATTAATATGAATTTATATTAAATTGTTATCTGTAGTTCATTGATAACGCAGTATTTGAAAACAAAAACACAGGATATCAGTTTGGAAAAATGTCGTTTTATAGAAATAAGGTGGAGAAATTTATACATTTCGACCTGGAGTAATAATAATAATTTGATGGAGGGTTTTGTGAAGGGGTGTAATTACCTACCCCATTACCCCCCTCCTCATGCACGCGCCTGGTATTTGGAAGGTTTAGCCTTTCTTCCAGGAGGTGATCACTTGATTACAAATACGTATGTCGAAGTGTAGAAAAAGCGGTTTGTTGTTGGCATAAAACTCCAAAGGTTCCAAACAGAGTACAAGTACGATAGTAACTGATTTAAGAAAATAGTTCTGTAAAGGCAGTAAGTTCTGGGTGCAAACTGATCCATTTGTCCATCATATACATTTCCTAGAATTTAAATATTTATATTTTCAGAATGGGGAAGGTTAAAACAGCCAAAAAAAAGGTCGAAAAATAAAATAAATTTTTCAGGACATAGAAAAATGTATGGGAATGATAATTAATAGTATACTTATTCTGTACTGTTCAGTGCAGTAAAGTAGCTAAAGCTCTCTCTATGGAGTTTTTAGTATGGCATGTGACACAGGAGCATTGTATAACCCCCTTATCTCCTTCAGTTCCAAAAATGATTGAATGAAATTTTAGACTTCTTTTATGATCACTGAATGTCACCTTTGTACATATCAGTTATTATTTCTCCACCTCTGGTTTTACCGGGAGTGAACTTTGGATTTCCAAATGAAACACCCTGTATATTAATACATAATCGATTAGGAATTATCATGAGGAATCCAATTATACCAGATTAGATGGTATTATCTCAGAAGACTACGGAGATATCGTCAATTTTTTTATCCATAAGCTCAATGAGTGGGAGATTTGGATTGACCCGCCAGAAAAGATTTTTAACTCCTTCTCATTGAGCTTATGGAGAAAAAAATTGGCGATATCTTCGTATTCTTTGGAGATATCACACCCGAGGAAACCGGAAGTAGAAAAATAATAATTAATATGTATGCGAAAGTGTTGCTCAGTAATAATACATGATGTTCCAAATATCATCCAATAATCTTTGGAACTGAAGAAGAAAAGGGGGATGCCATGCTCCCTGTGCCTCAAAATATAGGTCCCAGTAAACATAGCATATCCTTTGTCAATGATTGGTCAATGTCGTCGATGTCGTCATGGACATTTTCTACTATAATGTGAGACCGAAATAATAGTCAGTGTCATTCTCAGCTGTAGGGTGCCCAAGAGAGACAAGGAGAAGAGGGAAGGAAATTCCAGTGGCGGACAGGAACAATTCCTTTGTAAATAATTTTTTTATGATAACTGTAAATGAATAGTGATGAGTAGGAAAATTTTTACTTTGCATATTGGGAATACATACATACAAACAAAGATTTTAAAATTTTCAAAAGTTATTGACATATTATGCATAACAGAAAAACAACTGATTATTTAGAAATTTTATTCAAATATAACGGACAAAATTTGTTATTTGTGTTTGTGATTTCCTAAAATCAAAAATCATAACTATAAAATAAAACTTTAGGTTCAAATACTCGTTATCTGAGGTTTGATCGGAATTTGTCCCAGAATCGTCAATATCATTATTGTTGGATTCAGGAGTGATAATAACAGGTTCAACCATAACTTTGACGTAAGTATCCAATGTCCGCATTTTCTGCTGTTATGTCCAAAATACAGTTCTAACAATTATCTGCTGTCACTCCATTAAGGATGCTGTTTGATAAGACCTGAC
This sequence comes from Chrysolina haemoptera, assembly GCA_958298965.1. Classification (NCBI taxonomy): domain Eukaryota; kingdom Metazoa; phylum Arthropoda; class Insecta; order Coleoptera; family Chrysomelidae; genus Chrysolina; species Chrysolina haemoptera. Next base: position 19,435,893 of record OY282591.1, on the reverse strand, counting down.
AAACTATTTCGACAGAGGAGCTACCAAGTTATTTTAATGAATATTTATTAATAAGTATCCAACCGTAAATAGAAGAAATGGAATCAAAATTGATTTCTACTATGCTATGAATCACGCTGCTGTGCAGCGTTGTAGATGATACATCTTTTCTTGTTTTTATATTATATTTTCAATTCATATTAATTTTCGTTACACTACAATATTTTATGTTTTACAGAATAATAATAAAACATTTCTATATGGTGGATTAAAACCCATTACCTCTATGAACCTTTCTAGTTAAAAGTCTGAAAATGATTCTCAAGACACATCATCGTCATTCTTTTTTGTAGATATCTGTTTATACTACACGTGTAGAAAGTGGTTGTTTTTAACGAGCCTAGCGAGTTCTGTAATTCCCATCGGTGTTTTAATCACACTTTTCACAATTAAAACATACAATGTTTTTTGACACGGAAGTAAAATTAAAAAAAGTCATGCGGACTTTCAATGATATGTTTGGTATATATCCTTCGAATATTACATTAACCTATACATACACAGAAAAAATGCTGGTTTACATTTAAGTATAACGATATTCTTGAAATAATATTCTAAAAATAAATTGTAGTATACTTGAACTGAAAGAATTTGTTTTGAAAGAAGAAAATTCTAATATTATTTTGAAAAGAGAGATATTCTTGAGTGCCAACATTACGATCAATTTCAGTGGATATTTTTTACTCTTAATACAACAAGAATTCATGTCTGAAAATAAGAGAGGATATAATGTTTATTTGAGTATTAAGTTGTATTCTTTTGAGAAAATGCAAAACTTACGTAAAAATGTGTTATAATTAATCATAGCTCTAAATTTAACATTGAATCAAAATAAATTCATTTTATGAACAAGAATATTCATTCAATAGTTTCAATAATCTTATTGAAAATTTCTATTATTATGGTTGAAATCAATGAAAACTTAGTTGGATACTAGACACAGCTTTACCCAAGACTTAGTCTATTCTAACTTGAAGTATTTCATACTTACTTGGAGTCTTAACAATACAATTGTCGACCTAGTGTCTCGCGTCGATCGAAGTTCGCCGATTGTCTTGGCAGTACGCGACGGCCATATTTATGAGCGAATTAACGAAGATTTGGTTTTGGTTTTGTTTTGTACCATTTGTGTTTTTTATAACATTGAAGAATTTCTGCGACAGTGAAAATAAGAACAATTGATTCCGGTATTCAACGGTAAGTTAATCAATTAACATCTCCGTAATTGCGAGAAAGACTATGGCGTCCTGATGAAACATGATTTACGCCAAGTTTTGTCCATCAGATTCATTAATCATAATGGTATTAGTCTGAATCAATTATGTTTGGCCAGGTATAAGATTATGGAAATTAACGCATAAATATCGGGGTGGGTGCTAAAAATTCGCCATTATTCGAATTGATAGCTTGTTAGCCCTTACTGGAAGATCCACAGGGTGTATTTTTTGATATAAATTGAACAGAGCCTCGTCAATAAGATTTTTGACACAAAAAAGTTGGCCAAACTTCAATTCAGTCTCGTACCTATATACGATAACTCAAACATTAAATTGATTCTGAGCTGAGTCTTTTTAAATATTTTCATTGAATACAACAAAAACAAAATAAATATTTTATCTTTCAAATTGAAATTGACTTTGAGTTGATGCATTCGGGCAAAGAATCAATGCTGTTTACAAATTGGGATACGTTCTTTAATAAGATTTTGAATAAACCTCAACTGGGCAACGAAGACCCTATTTTAGACGATATTTTGAACAAACTCAGAAAGGAAAATTAATCAGTGGGTGAGTGGACTTTTAAATTATATAAGATGTCATTTAATTTTTTGTGCTTGCATGTGAATTGATGAAATGGGACATTTTCAGGAGTGCGACTGAAACTGACGTTGATACGTTGAGAGAAGTACTTCGACCACGCCACTGAAGATGACTGCCGCAGTTGAAACGTTTGGAGATTTTAACCAAAGAAGACCACGGCAAACCCAGAAATCAAACAGAACAAGGATACATTTGTTTTCCGTTGAGAAAAGATATTTAAATTTTAACGAATATAACTATATTGTTATACATACTTGGATGGAATGTAGCTGTTATTGAAGCAAATACAACTTATTTTAAACGTTCTTGAGAAGTTTAGATGAAACTCCTCTCATCCCTAATCAAGGTTTATTTATTTTTGCCCTGGAGTTCAGGAAATAGTCCTTTTGAAAATAACTACCTATACTTAAATAATATTTACCATAAGAAGAGACTGACGTCATGTTTGGTATAATTTTATATATCCGACATAATTATGTTAAAATTCCCAATGATATAAAATTTGACCAAACTCATCGTTATTGAAAGCATTTCATTGGGAATTTTAACGTTGTTATGTCGGATATATAAAATTATACCAAACATGACGTCAGTCTCTTCTTAACGTAAATTTATTGGAACCATTCGTTTCAAATAGTTATAGAGTTAGTTCAATCAAATTTTTCCTTATCTGGAGTGAAAATAGTATATGAAATGAGTTGTCCATATACTTATAGAAAGTATTTCTTATTTCATCGGAAAATAAGAAAACTTTTGCTGAGACAATTCTATTTTTATTTCAATTCGGGTTATTCTCAATTGGAGTTTTGCTAGATTTTGAAATTATTCTTGCTATACTATTGTCAAGTTTATTGGTTTTTCATTATGAGTAAAGGGAATGCAGTGATATGAGAATAACAAGTATTTTGAATTGAGTATAGTTCTCTTTGCGAAATCTTTCTCAGCTTTCAGTCAAGACTACTACTCTTACTTACAGTGTACATTTTTTTTTAACCTCTATTAGCTCTATTATTTTTAATAGAACTACCGGCAATATCTGAAAACACCATCATGTAAAAAAATTCCATCAGATTTTCTCGAGCCCTTTTGAAAATATTGGACCGTTCGCAGACATTTCAACGAACCATTTTCTCATTTGAAAAACCATACTAATTTAAAATTTTATATTTGGAGATATAAGTGATGAGAGGGCACTGAATTGATTGCAAAGAATATAAATTCCATGAAAAAAAATTTCCCCCCTCATATCTGGAAAAACTGTTAATTTGGCAACATTGCCAATATCACCATTGAATCGGGCATCATCAAAAACCATATTGTATGAATTCTCATGAATTTTTCTCGAGCCGTATTGAAAATGTATTGAACGAAAATGCCATGTTGTCGTATTTCAAAAACCACATCAAATTTAAATCTGATAATTGGAGACATAAGTAATGAGGAGGCGCTGAATTGATTGCAATAAAAATAATTGGGATGTTCCATTTGAAAAAATTGAGTTACCCTTAGTATCTGAAAAACTATTGATTTGACAACATTGCCAATATCACCGTTGAATCGGGCATCATCAAAAACCATCTTATATGAATTTTCATGAATTTTTCCCGAACCGTTTCGAAAATATTGGAACGTTCCCAGACTTTTGAACGAAAATGCCATGTTGTTATATTTCAAAAACCACAATAAATTAAAATCTGATATTTGGAGACATAAGTAATGAGGGAGCGCTGAATTGATTGCAATGAAAATAATTAGGATGTTCCATTTGAAAAAATTGAGTTACCCTCAGTATCTGAAAAACTATTGATTTGACAACATTGCCAATATCACCGTTGAATCGGGCATCATCAAAAACCATCTTATATGAATTTTAATGAATTTTTCCCGAACCGTTTCGAAAATATTGGAACGTTCCCAGACTTTTGAACGAAAATGCCATGTTATATTTCAAAAACCACAATAAATTAAAATCTGATATTTGGAGACATAAGTAATGAGGGAGCGCTGAATTGATTGCAATGAAAATAATTAGGATGTTCCATTTGAAAAAATTGAGTTACCCTCAGTATCTGAAAAACTATTGATTTGGCAACATTGCCAATATCACCGTTGAATCGGGCATCATCAAAAACCATATTATATGAATTTTCATGAATTTTTCCCAAACCGTTTCGAAAATATTGGAACGTTCCCAGACTTTTGAACGAAAATGCCATGTTGTCATATTTCAAAAACCACAATAAATTAAAATCTGATATTTGGAGACATAAGTAATAAGGGAGCGCTGAATTGATTGCAATGAAAATAATTAGGATGTTCCATTTGAAAAAAATTGAGTTACCCTCAGTATCTGAAAAACTATTGATTTGGCAACATTGCCAATATCACCAATGAATCGGGCATCATCAAGAACCATCCTGTAGACATTTTCATGAATTTTCTTTAGCCGATTCTGAAATATGAGACCGTTCCCAGACTTTTGAAAGACACTGTATATGTTATTTAGATCTAACCCAAATCGTTGCCGGAATTCAGACGCAAGAACAGATTAAATGTAATTTTTATCCTCACCTAAAATCTTAACGTGGGACTTGGGAGTGTTCATCTACAAATTAGGAGTACTAGACAGACAAATCATCCAACTAATTCAAATCATTGTTAATAACTTCCTGGGCCGTTAACTCTAGGAGATGAAGAATAATACAATTGTGTGTTGTCAGCATAGAAACGTTGTGTTAAACTTATTCAGGTTTGACGAAAATTTAGTTTTGCATGCCTAGTTAACCAACCCCAACATGGGTTAACTATTTATTATTTGTCAAATCATCGAATAGATCTCTTTGTTATATAATGAAGATTTTAACATTGCCTCATGAATCTAATAGATAATTTAAATAACGGAGGTCTAGAATAATGCGGCCCACTTATCAAATCATCGAATAGATCTCTTTGTTATACAGGGTGTTCCTTAAAGACATGCTAATATTTGAGGGGGTGATTCTTTGACTTATTTTAAGGAAAAAACTTTCCATAAACGTATGCCTAAAAGTCCTAACTTTTGAGATACAGGGTGATAAAGTTTTGAAAAAAAATCAGTTTTTTAATAATAACTGAGATAATATTGTAGACGTTTTTATAAAATTTGGTACATGTTTTCTATGCATCAAGGTGCATTTTTTAATGCACAAACATTTTCATTTTCTCAACCAGTGGCGTCCGTACGGGTTTTGCATTGAATATTTTTGGAGAAAAAACTATACTATACTATACTATACTATACTATACTATACTACTACGCCACTACTTTCTTCAAAAAAAAAATACTTTTGAGATCCTCATTTATTTTTGAGCAAATTTGATCTCTTGAGTTTTCTTTGTCCGCCGCATGGTTTTCGCTTAAAAAAATAAAAATCGTTTCATTTCAGGATCAATTCTTCAAAAATCTGATGTGGTGTGGAAATGATTGTGCATCGACTTAAAGCAAATAAAGGGATCAGATTTGTTCCAAAATGAATGAGAATTAAAAAAATATGGATTTCAGCTTGTACAAAAACGAATTTTATTTTATTTTATAAAAGTAAGTTTAAATGAACGGATCAAATTCATTAATTATTGACAATACTAACACTGATTATAAAAATTGTTGGAAATGGCCACCTTCACTTAATAGGCATGCTTCCGCCCGTCTACGCATGGAATTACGCACACGTTGAAATATTCCCGGCGTATTTCGAATAGTTTCACACGAGGCAACTATTCGCTCTCTTAAATCTTCTAAAGTATTAACGGGAGTTTTATACACTAGAGTTTTAAGGTGCACCCATAAAAAGAAATCTAAACTGTTGAGATCAGGGGATCTTGCTGGCCATTGCTGAGGTCCTCCGCGACCTATCCAACGATTATGATAAACTGTATTTAAGATAGGTAGCTGAATTAATATCGTAAATCCATTCAGGTAATAATTCAAGCACTTGGGAGATTATAAGTGAAAAGATTAAGAAGTGGTGAAAAGAAATATCAATTATAAAGAGGTAGCTAAATTACTATCGGACGACTTATTGTCAACAAAATGTTAGGTACCTACTGCGATATGAAGCAATTTCAATTTAATTATTTTAATCAAGAACCGAGCATCTGACAAGAATTACACATTTTTTTGGATTCTCATTCATTTTGGAACAAATCTGCTTTCAGTCGATGCACAAACATTTCCACACCGCATCAGATTTTTGAAGAATTGATCCTGAAATGAAACGATTTTTATTTTTTTAAGTGAAAACCATGCGGCGGACAAAGAAAACTCAAGAGATCAAATTTGCTCAAAAATAAATGAGGATCTCAAAAGTATTTTTTTTTCAGGAGAAAACAGTGGCGTAGTATTTTTTTCTCCAAAAATATTCAATGCAAAAACCGTACGGACGCCACTGGTTGAGAAAATGAAAATGTTTGTGCATTAAAAAATGCACCTTGATGCATAGAAGACATGTACCAAATTTTATAAAAACGTCTACAATATTATCTCAGTTATTATTAAAAAACTGATTTTTTTTCAAAACTTTATCACCCTGTATATCAAAAGTTAGGACTTTTAGGACATACGTTTATAGAAAGTTTTTTCCTTAAAATAAGTCAAAGAATCACCCCCTCAAAAATTAGCATGTCTTTAAGGAACACCCTGTATAATGAAGACTTTAACATTGCCTCATGAATCTAATAGATAATTTAAATAAGGGAGGTCTAGAATAATACGGCCCACTTTGCCACTGAACAATAAAAAAATTTAACTCGAATTTCTAAAGACATATTATAGTGCGACTTAACACGATCCTACAAATTCATTGATTTTGTGACCTTGAACTTTATTGATAGGTGTAAATGGAAAATTTTCAATTTATACTTGATCAATTATTTATTAATTTTACAGCAATTGCTGCGGAAAATGTCAGTCAGTAATGATACCTTTTCGTTGGAAACATATATTTTAATTTTTTATGTTATTTAACGTTTCACATAAGAAATAAAAAAATCATTGCATGAAGAAAAATCAATAATGTACCCTGCCTTCATTTTCATTAATGTGCATTGCGAAATTCAAGTTCTGCAGTTAAACTTTTTCATGTTATATTGTGGTTCTGAGAACAACTATCACCATGATGAATATTATTGGACGACCATGTAAATTTGCAGTATTTCAAATATTAATTGGTACACCTTGCTGTTCGGAGATTTTCTCGAATATTATTATCGTGGGAAAATACATGAGAAATAACATTGTAATCGATTGTATAAACATTGTATTGTCATTGAAAATAATCAAGAATGAAGAGAGTGGATATACATCGCGAGATCTTGCTCTAGCGATTTCATCTACTCTCCTTGATTCAAGATTTAAAATTTAAAAGAGAACACATTTTTTATGGATGCAATCCCAATTGCTTTACATACTAAAAAAAAAAAGTGTTAGGTAAACAAATATTTGGTGTACTCTTTTGTACCTATCTATTCCGGACCATTATTTTTTAATTGGAATTGTGCATCAAAAAATGAATTGAGTGATCTGAATTCTGACAATTGAAATATCACCTATAAAAATATCACTGGATTCAGATTATTTAAAAAATGTAGTAGCATAAAGAGAATTATGTTTAAGAGTAGGAAGTTTATATGGCGTTTCCGGCAAAACCAGGATTTGAAAAAAGAATACACTTTCTCAAAAAAGCCTTTTAAAAAAATAGCTAAAGAAATTAAGAAGACAACATAGGGGGTTAACATGGTATGGTGCTTTAAAAGTTCCAGAATCTTATAGAAATATCTAGTTTTCAACAAAACATTTGAATCTATCACCATACCCAAGAAGAAATGTTAATTGATTATCTTTCGAGAGTAATTTCAGAAACAATTATAACTCTTTTCTGAAATGTCAGATGTTCTACACTTGAGGAGGCTTAAAATTAGCAGAAGTTCCGTAGGTTCTTATGGCTACATGCGGAAAAAAAATTGTTTAAATCATCAAAAATTGCATGGATTTAACAAAATAAAACAAAATAACTTTCAAAGTGTCACCGCAGAAGAAATATTTCCCTCCTATCCATCCCTGATGGGTATGCTTCTGAAGAGCCTGTTTTATTCCAATCCTGTATCAATCCTCCTGAAGAACTTGGCAAAGCGAAATAGATTTTCGTCTACCAAGATGTATTGGGGATTAAATGCGAGAGAAGCGAACCTTGCTTCAATGAAATGAACGATTTCTGTGAGTGATATTATTTAATAACATTCTCCCTATCCAATTTATTTAATGATTTTTTTCAATGAAAACTAGAGAAAATTTAAAAAATCAACTATCTGAATGAATATGCGAATTTTCACTTTCAGATTTTTTTCTTTTCATGGACAATGTTCCCCTTTTCAAAACAATATATGTGTTTCTGTTCAAATAAAACTTTGATCATGCAAGAAAATGGAATTGTTGTATTAACAAAATATGGAATTTGTTTCTAATATGCAAGTGATTCAGTGGTCAAACTAACTGGATTCATGTGACAAAATAAACATTATTGAAAATGAATAAACTTTTTCGTTGATATTTGTTGTTATTATTGTTAAATGAACGAAATGCATTTTATTGATCCAACACCAAGAATAATATTAAACCAAGATATTTTTTTTGTGTCAACTGTAAGTTTTGTTGAACGAAACAAAATTTTGTTCATTTGCACTAAAACTACAATCGAAATAATTTGGTAATTTGAATAAAGTGAAATTGTCAAGCTGTGTGCACGCTTCAATATACTTGAAGGAAGAAACTTTGTATTTCGTGCAAAATATTTTTATTTTAAAAATTGTAGCAAAGCGCTTTCGACTGTTAAGTCATCATCAGTGCGTACCTGCAAATTCTGAGAACACGAAGTTAATTTTCACCTTTTGGGTTTTTTATTGGTAACTATGTAGTTGTGTACAACTTCCAACTTTGATCAGCGGGTAAAATGTGATGAGTTCTCATTAGACTCTTTCTCATTCCCTTAGCTGTCCTTGTTGGGGTTGGATAGGACTGCATAGAGGCCTTATATTGATCTTTTGCTTGAAAGTTTCTTCATTTCTTTACGTTTGTGCTACCCAAATTGCCTAAACTTGGACTAAGATAGTTCTCATTAGACTTTTCACATGTCCTTAAGCCCAATTGTGGGTGCTCAAACTTTGGAGCCAATTCACTCAACTTGGGTCACCTCTTAGGTTCAGTTAGTCTTCCCAGTATGCAGGTATATTGAGTGAAGTTCTCATTAGACTTTTTCTCGGTGTCTTAGCAATATTTGGTTGAGGATGGACAGATCCATAGAGAACCCACCCCCCTATTTTCTTTCTGATTATTACTCATTATTTTTCACCCATTAATAAATTTGATAATTTATTCGTATTCTTGATAGAGTTTTCTTTGGTATCGTATTTTTGGAAAACGAAACGTTCCCATTAGACTAATCACTTTCAGATTTACGTTTCCTTTTTAAACTCATGTCTGGAGTTCTTTGAATTCTATGTCACAAATGTCAACGGTCACTGTCACTTGTCAATAGTGTCATTGGCATACATTGTCAATTTAAATTTCTTTTCCACTTCCGCTTCAACATTCAGACAGATATGATGTAGTATCCCATATCTTTATCTTTAATAATCCTCAAACAGGATGAAAATTATTCAATTTTAAATATGTTTTATATTTTGTAACATTTTAATTTGGTCCATGAACATGATGTTTTTATATGGCTTCTTGTACACCTGACGAGTAAGTAACCTCACTTTTCATAACTTTCAAATTTCAAAAATTTTCAATTTTATCAATTTCATTTTCAAGCATTACTTACTTGCAGGTACGCACTGATGATGACTTAACAGTCGAAAGCGCTTTGCTACAATTTTTAAAATAAAAATATTTTGCACGAAATACAAAGTTTCTTCCTTCAAGTATTTGAATAAAGTGCTATTTTGAAATAAACGTTTATCTTGTTATTTTTGCAAAAAATCATTCAAAACAACAAGAAAAATTTTACCAAAAAGTGTCTTCGAATAAACTTTACAAGAACCCCTTATTATGATTTTTCTCCTAAGATTTTGTCTAGATAACCCTGTATTTGACTTCACTCTAAAGTGTGCTGGGGCGCGTGACAAATATACAGTTTCGCACCTGGAACATATCATTTTTCACTGCGATTTCCCTCGAAATTGCTATCTTGCAAGTAAGTCTTCATTTGGGGTTGATTTTAAATCTTTCGTCACCAAATAGGGGTGAGATGGAAGTGTGTCACAAGTAATTATCATCCTGTCAAGTTTTTTCATAGGTTTCTTTCTCCAGACTAAACTGCATGGAGCATAAAGTTTATAAGGAGGACTGCGAAGTGATGCTCCAATGAAATGGGTTTATGTCCTATCATGAATAGAAATAACTAACTTGTTTTATGACCAGATATGTTTAAAGATAACATTAATGGGCTGTTAAGAACTGTGAACTGATCGGGACTCAAACGCTTTCGTGATTATTTGAAGGGATGTTTTTTTGGCTGTGTAGTTAGCACTGAAATTATTACGTACCTACCCATATAACAAGGCGTGTATATATAATTATTGTTTGGTCGATGGTGCAGATTTCTACGAAGGCGTAGAAGGGCCATATAATTTTTTAAAAATATTTTTCACTAAATTCCAACTTCGAAGTCGAAATATAATAAAATTCCGACTTCGAAGTCGGAAAATAATAAAATTCCTACTTCGATGTCGGAAAATAATAAAATTCCGACTTCGAAGTTGAAAAATAATTAACTTTCAACTTCGAAGTCGGAATTTTATTATTTTCCACGCTTGAAATTGAACCACATCTGATAGATATTGTGAAAAGACTCTAACTGAAAGAAAAAATCTGAAGGTGAAAATTTGCATATTCCTTCAGATAGTTGATTGATAGGTGATAGAATCACTCACAGAAAACGTTCATTTCATTGATGTAAGGACCGCACCTCTTACATTAGATCTTCATCAGGGAGTTAGGAAGAATTGGGAAAAAGACTCTTCAGAAACTGTGAGGTGAAATTACTTCTGAAGAACCTGCTTCCCAATCATTCCGATTTTCCTGATGGGCTTGGAAGAGCGAAATAGATTCTCGTCGAAAGAAATGTATTGGAGATCTGATGTAAGAGGTGCGTTCCTTGCATCAATGAAATTAATGATTTCTGTGAGTGATACATTTGAATAACTTTCTTCCTTTCTTCACATGAATTTTCAATGATAACTAACTAACTATAGATATTTGAAAAATCAACTATCTCAATGAAAATGCAAATTATCACCGTCAGATTTTTTTTTCAGTTAGGGTCTTTTCACAATATCTATCAGATATGGTTCAATGTCCAGCGTGGCTTTAGCCGGGAAAGTAGTTGTTTTCAGTTAGATATCACAAAAATATCACATTTTTCAATTTTATTGAATACTATAATTTAGTAAAACATATTTAAAAAAAATATATGGCCCTTCTACACCTTCGTAGATTTCAAACCCGCTATTAGAAATGTTAATTGGAAATCGATGTTAGGTGGAATGATGTTCACTCAAGTTATCTCTATGAGATATGGGATAATGTTTAGCAAAGTAAAAATATTCGTAGGTAATATCAAAAGACCATGACAAATAGCCGGCTATTATTTTCAGTAGTAATACTATAAGTACTTGAAAATAATCAGGTTATACATCGATAACTTGTTGCATAATTATAAAGAGTGTCAGTTTGACAGTTTAAATAATCCGACCGCGAAGCGGGAGGATTATTCTGTCAAACTGGCACGATTTGTAATTATGCAGGAAGTCTTCAGGTGAATACAGTATTCACCTGAAGACGATTGCAGATTCAAGCAATTGAAACGTAGTGAAAAATTGAAAGAAGTAGAAATCTTCCAACCATTAAGACGATGGAAGTCCGAAGCACAAGTAATCACGAAAGAATACATCTTTGCCGAAAAACAAAAATATACTTATTATTGTGACTTTGTATCTCGGAAACGGCTCTAACGATTTGTATATAATTTTGTATGAATATGAAGATTTGCATTTTAATCTCATCTGTATAGGCGTCTTTTTTAGGAAAACATGATTTCATTAATAAATAATAATGTGAACTTTTAGTTCTCGAAAACGGCTTCAACGATTTGGATAAAATTTTGTATTCAGATATGGTTTTTCTTTTTAAGTTCATCCATATAGAAGAAGACTCCTTCTTCACTAAAAAAACGCGATTACACTAATAATAATAATGATGATATGAATTTTCAAATTCTATTTCTACCCACTCCCAAACATCCGAATAATCTGAAATTTAACACACATATCACAGACGACACACACATAAGACAGAAGACATTATTAGAATTTCACAATGTTGATGTTAAAATGATAATAATAAAAATAATAATAAGAATTTCAAATTCAACTTTTACCCTCCACCAACCCACGGAATAATATAAAATCGAGCACACATTTCCAGAACCGACAATACAAGAATTTCATAATATTAATGTAATAATAATAATAATAATAATAATAGTGTTGCGTCTTCGGGTTCAAAAATAAGTGTACTCTGGTATGAACTCGCCTTTATTATTCAAACTTTACTTGACAACACTGTAATACAAGTCACTGTCAAAATACTTGTATCCAAGGTAACTCAAGGTAACTTTCTAACTAACTTCCTTCATCTCACAAATGCATTGCTTTTATATACAAATAAAGTTCTAGAAAACTTAAGAAATCAATAGAACACAAATAGAATGTTCGACGATTGATCCAGAACAAAAGTTAGTGCTTCTAGATTTTTCCATCTAATTCATCGAACGATCTCGAACAATTCGAGAAGTCTTTATGAAATTTCAGGTCTGTAACACTGCCTCCTCCTTTAGGTTATTCCGTCCCGGATAACACCATCACCATTTTTGCTGTCCCTCTGGAACCAATTTGGGGGATCGTGGCCTCGGTATTCTGCTAACCTCTCGATGTGAACAACTTTGGGTTTACTCCTTGGGTTGAGCTGGATACGGTATACCAAGTCGTTGATCTTCTTTATGATGACATAGGGTCCTGTCCAATTTCTCTGTAGCTTGGGGCATTTTCCTTTCTTTCTCTGAGGTTGGTATAGCCAAACGGCATCACCTGGCTCGAACATAGTCCCTGGACTCTTCCTGTCGAACCTCTTTTTCATTTTATCACTGGAGATTTGAAGACGACGTCTGCAGAATTCATGAACTTGGTCCAGTCTTTTTCGCAACTCTTGGACATATTCTGGTAGGACTTTGTCCTCTGTACTTCTGGGTGGCATTCCAAACAACAGATCGCATGGTAGTTTCATTTCTCGCCCAGTGATCAACATTGAAGGAGTATATCCGGTGGACTCATGCTGGGAACTTCGATAGGATAGGAGAAATAGTGGTACCAACTCATCCCAATCCTTTTGATTTTTGGAGATGAACATCGACAGGTACTGACTGATGGTTTTATTATGTCGTTCAACCATACCATCTGATTGTGGATGTAGGGCTGTGGTACGAGTCTTCTTCACACCTAGAATGTTCATCATTTCCTGCCATAACTCAGATTCGAAGTTTCGTCCTTGATCAGAATGTAATTCTTGTGGGACTCCATGTCTGGCTATTACATTTTCTATGAAGGCCTTTGCAACGGTCTTTGCCTCCTGGTTTGGAATGGGCACAACTTCAGGCCACTTGGAGAAATAATCCATGGCTACCATCAAGTATTTATTTCCTTGCTCGGTAACAGGAAACGGCCCAAGAATGTCAACTGCTACTCTTTCGAATGGTTCACCAGAAAGATACTGAGCCATTTTCCCTCGACTTCTAGTTTTGGGTCCCTTCTTTGAAGAGCATAGGTCACATCTTCTGCACCATTCTTCTACATCACGACGACAATTCACCCAATAGAATAGTTCTCGAATTCTAGCAAGGGTCCTCTTGATTCCGAAGTGTCCACCTGCACGACTACTATGAAGTTGCTCGAGCACATCTTTAGTAAGTGCTTTCGGCAGGACCAGTTGGTACACCACAGTTGCTCCATCTGGGCTCTCCCATTTGCGATGCAATAGGCCATCACGAAGACATAGGGAATCCCATTGAGCCCAGTATCCCTTGGCAACTGCACCAAACTTGGATACTTCCTGCCACTCAGGTCTAACTCCATTTTTTAGCCAGATTAGGACTAACTTTAAATTGTTGTCTTTCTTCTGATTCTTCCTCATATCTTCTGTGGTCCATAAATCAGATTCTTCAGACTCTACTCTTACGGTGGTAACTTGCAGAATTTCCTTGCAATGTTCATCATTGTAAAAATTGACTTCTTTGTTTTCGAGTTTCTGGCAATATCGGCATTGCTGTTCCAAGCATGGACGTCTTGATAATGTGTCTGCATTTCTGTGTTTCCTGCCACTGCGATGAATAACTTTGAAGTCGTATTGTTGGAGTCTCTCTAGCCATCTCGCAATCTGACCCTCAGGTTTCTTGAAGTTCATTATCCACTGCAAAGCGCTGTGATCAGTTCTTACGAGAAAACGTCTGCCATAGAGGAAGGTATGGAAATGTTCAATGGCTTTGATTATCGATAGAAGCTCCTTTCTTGTAACGCAGTAACTCTTTTCGGCTTTGCCTAGAGTTTTACTAAAGTAGGCTATTACTTTCTCTTCGCCATCCTGTTCTTGGGATAAAACTGATCCAATGCCTTGCTGAGACGCATCACAGTCCAAAATGAAAGTGCCTTGTTCTCGTGGGTAAGCCAAAATAGGCGCAGTTGTCAATTTCTTCTTCAGTTCAGTGAACGACTGTTGGCAATCAGGGCTCCAATCAAACTGAACGTTGTTCTCAGTTAAGCGGTGGAGTGGCTTGGCAATTTTACCAAAGTCTTGAACAAACTTCCTGTAGTAGGTACATAGCCACAGAAAACTTCTTACTTCATGTTTATCCCTAGGACGTGGCCAACTCCTAACAGCCTCGATTTTAGCAGGATCGGTCTTAATTCCTTCGGCCGAGATGACATGGCCTAAAAAATTAACTTCTTTTTGAAATAAATAACACTTCTTTGGGTTCAGTTGCAGGTTAGCATTTTCTAACCTCAAAAATACTTCTTCCAAATTATCCAGGTGTTCGTCAAACGTCCTTCCCATTACTATGACGTCATCCAAGTAGACTAGACAAATTTTCCATGTCAAACCTCTCAATACTAGTTCCATAAGTCTCTCAAAGGTGGCGGGAGCATTACATAATCCGAACGGAAGAACTTTGAATTGGTACAGCCCTTGTCCGGTAGAGAACGCTGTTTTTCCTCTATCATCAGGATGAACTTCCACTTGCCAATACCCGCTTTTCAGGTCCAACGTTGAAAACCATTTGGAACCGGATAATGTGTTTAATGTATCATCAATTCTTGGTAATGGGTAGCTATCCTTCATCGTTACGTCATTCAATCGACGATAGTCCACGCAGAATCGGGTTGATCCATCCTTTTTAGTTACCAATACTACCGGTGAGGACCATGGGCTTGTGGTTTCTTCAATTATGTCATCCTCCATCATGTTGTTTATCATGTCTGCTACCTCTCTCTGTTTGGCAAACGGTAATCTCCTCGGAGCCTGTCGGATTGGTCGGGCATCGCCGGTGTTGATGCGATGTTGAACTAGACTGGTACGTCCCGTCGAAGTCTCTGTCGAGAAAATGTTACGATGGCTATCAAGAAACTCTTTGGCCTTCTGCTTTTCTTCCATAGTTAAATATTCCGTGGATTCCATCATTTTGTCTATTGTTCTCTGATCGGTGTTAGTGGTATTTCTTCGCAGTACCTGAGTGTGGTTTTCACAATTGATAACTCGAGTGACAGGTTTGCAGAATCCCAATTGGTCGTTTTTCTTCAGAAGGACTTTATTTTCCGAAGTATTGGCAACCCTGACAGGAATTAGTTGTTCTGTGTTCACAAGACATCGGGCAATTAAAATTCCATCTTGGCGGTATTCATCATTTTCAATTATTCCAGTGCTCAAATCTCCAGGTTCTTTATCCATTCTGGCCATGATGATGGTTTCGGAGTTTTTCGGAATGTGGATGTCTTCGTCAACATAAATCTTAATTGGTTGGATTTTCTCATTGTATCTGCTCAGGAAGATTTCTTCATTGCCAATCCGCAAAATTTTCTGTCTGATGTTAAGGATGAAGTCGTTTTTCTCCATGATGTCCAGACCCAAAACACATTCATCCCTTATTTCCGCAACCAACATAGAATGTTCCATGGTAATAGGTCCTATCTGGATGTGTACAAGTGTTTCCCCAATGACTGGTGCGGTTTGTCCCGTTGCCGTTTCCAAAACCATATTCCTTTTCATCGGCTTCACAGATTCTTGTATGAGGTCTGGGCGAACGACTGATCTCGAAGCTCCTGTATCAATAGTGAAGGTGCATTTCCGATCTTCTAAGTAGCCTTGTATTAGTAGACTTTGGCCATTTTTCTTCAATGACGATATATGGATCTTGGGGCTTTGAACACTGAAAGTCGCCACGCGCCCCCTAGTGCCGACTAATTCTCGTTTTCCTGGGTGGGAGCAAGTCCTCTTTCGGACGTTTGAGGTCTCCTTTCTGGCGTGGTCGATCTCCTGAAGGCTCCTCTGGTATAACGCCCACGTTGCTCTGTTCCTGAGCTCGGAGATCTCGATCTATCTTCGTTGCTCTCTGATGACGACCTCTTTCTTCTTGGACTTCTGGATTTCGATCTCTCCCAGCAACTCCTCTGTAGATGGCCGCTTTTCCCACAGTTATAGCAGCGCCTCTTCCTGTCTTCTGGGGAAGGCACTCGGTTGCTTAATGCTGTTATGGAGTCCAATATTTTCTTCAATAGCGCCTCGCTTGTAGGAGAATCATCGTTGAATTTAACTTCACCTAATTTGGGCCTCGTATTTCTTGATGCGTTTTTCGCGGCCTCGAACTCCAAAGATGCTATTAGTGCTGCGCTTATGGTTTGAAGTCGTCCTAGTCGAAGGGCTTGCTGCATGTCAGTATCTCTCAAACCATCGATGAAAGTCTGCACCCCAATTTGTTCTATGAACTCCTTCGGTGCTTGTGGGTATGCCAAATTAATGAGTCGCTCTACGTCGGCTCCATACTCCTGTAGAGTTTCGATGGATTTTTGGTATCGACTCTTTATTTGGCTCTGAAATACTTGTTTGAGATATTGCTGTCCATATCTGATTTCCAAAGCTTCAACGATTCTAGAATATTCCTTCTGATTACTCTCGGGGATGTTCTGAAGGATGTCCAATGCTTGTCCTCGTAGACACAGGACTAGAGAGGTGGCCATTTCTTCCTCGGACCAGCCATTTGCGTTTGCTGCCGCTTCAAACTGACGTCTATACATGGACCACGAGGATTGTCCATCAAATGTTGGAGGCTTCAAAATTTTCACTTGTGTAGGCCTTATCGGAGTTGTCAGTGAGGATGGCCTTTCGCTGGTGGGGGAGATTTCCTCAGATGGTGCACGCTTGTGTGGAAGGTGTAACGTTTCCAGCCTCTCCTTGATCCTATCCACTTCTTCGTTGAATTTCTTGTTCACCTCTCGTGCCACCCGTTCATCTATTTTGGACAGTTCATTTTCGACGTCTTGGACCCTTCTGTTGACTCCCTGGACTCCGCCTCTGACTTCTTGAACTTCACCTTTGACCTCTTGAACTTCACCTTTGACCTCCTGGACTTCACCTTTGACCTCCTGGACTTTTCCTCTGACCTCTTGTACTTCTTCAGTGATTTCATTCTGGAAGTACTGTTGACTGTGACTAATACGTTGCAGAAGATCAACATGTTGTTGTAACTGCTGGACTAACCGTGCCTCCTGTTCCTCTCGTTCTTGTTTTCGTTTGACTTCTTGTTCCTCTTGTTCTTGTTTCCTTTTCAGTTCGAATTGTTGTAGAAGCTCTTCTTGTTCTTGTTTTCGTTTGGCTTCTTGTTCCTCGTGTTCTTGTTTTCGTTTGGCTTCTTGTTCCTCTTGTTCTTGTTTTCGTTTGGCTTCTTGTTCCTTTAAAAACTCAAGGATATCTGCTGATGTCGCCATCTCGTCGTAATTATTTGCACGAGTATTCACCATCAAATACTGGAAAACTGCCTTACTTTTCTTTCTTCAGTAACACTTATTCCGCCGCTGTCACCAATTGTTGCGTCTTCGGGTTCAAAAATAATTGTACTCTGGTATGAACTCGCCTTTATTATTCAAACTTTACTTGACAACACTGTAATACAAGTCACTGTCAAAATACTTGTATCCAAGGTAACTCAAGGTAACTTTCTAACTAACTTCCTTCATCTCACAAATGCATTGCTTTTATATACAAATAAAGTTCTAGAAAACTTAAGAAATCAATAGAACACAAATAGAATGTTCGACGATTGATCCAGAACAAAAGTTAGTGCTTCTAGATTTTTCCATCTAATTCATCGAACGATCTCGAACAATTCGAGAAGTCTTTATCAAATTTCAGGTCTGTAACAATAGGAATGATAATAATAATAATTTGATGAAATACAAGCAAATAAGTCTGATATAGACCTCCTCGACCATCATAGTAGGACGATTTTCGCCAGAGTTTTCGGCTCCTGGTGAAACGAAAAAAAGATTGAAAAAAAATCTGAAATTTATACTCAAGTCTCTGTAGTAGCACCATCAAAGTATTTGAAATCAATTCCAAAATTTAATTCTCATAACCCTAAAAACCTGAAAATAACAATAAAAAAAAAATTAATATACCATGTTTTTATAACGGACTGAAAAGAATAAAATAATTTATCTAATGCTTTTGAACGATAAGATTCCTAACTTTTTCTAAATTATCCTGAAAATCATACTTGGCATCTTTTGATAGCATGGAGCACATGTAATAGAGAACCATAAGGAGTGTAGAAAGTAGCTATCAATAAAAGAACTTAATTATCGGTTCAAATTATTTGCGGTGCAATAAAATTGTTAGTTGAGTTATTAATGCATCAATTATCTGCTGCATGCGCGCCATTTTTTACGTTTCCAATCTTACAAGTATTTTAATAGCTATCAAAAGTTGCCTTCTTGCCTTCTATAAAACCTCACTTTCGCTTTTTCAACTTCAACCTCAAATTCCGTTAAACTTCTCAATCTGCTTGTCTCTAGGACACTCACCACACAGCTCACGACATCCAATTGACGTCCGTTTTATGTACAGCTGTAGTAGTCCAAACGTCCATGGATGTTGAATGGACATCCATTGTATACGTACAGGGTACGGACGTATAATAATTTTCAAATTTGTTCATCCATATAATGTTCAAAAAATACCTATTTGATATACAGTGCCCGTCTGTTGCCGCCCCTAGTAACCTGGTATATCGCAACAAAATTTGGAAGGCTTAAATAGAATAGAAAAAAAAATAGAAGATAAAAACCTACTTTTTCATGAAAAAATCACAGTTAAAAGTTTCGAGATGGCAGCTGAGCGCCATCTTCAATAATTTTTTTAAATAGTAAACTCGTTATATCATAATAATAATAATTTATTACTTACCATAAAAAAACGATACATTCAGAATTTGCTTATGTATATAACGTCGGTAAATAAATGGTTTGGTGTTAGGTCTATTGACCGATTCTTCCACACCAGCCGTTGAAAATCCCTAAAATAACATTTTAATTTTGTCACCAGGTTGATTATTAACAAAAATTGCACATTACAGTGCAGAAAGGAATAAATTGGAATGTACCTACATAGAACATACACATACATATGACCTGACATCTGCCACTCCATAACTTATTACTACAAATTTATTATGAGACTAATAGAAATGAGAAAAAAAAAAGAAAAAATCAGTATATTTATATAAAAAAATAGGTTTGTGAACGCCGTTACTGTCGTTCAAAAAGGTGATGTTTCATTTTTCTTTTATAGGCATGAATTGGTAGGGTTGATAGGGATAGGTTAGGTACATCCAGGAAACTTCCATACCGAGCAATTTGGTATCGAAATGACTTTTTAAACAGTTCTTTCCTATGCTGAGGAATCACGATCGATTTTTTTTCCTCAAATTCAAATTATGTATGTCTGTTCTAAAAGTTATTTTATCATGCAAATATTCGGGTTGCCTTGTTTTAAAAATTTTGTAAAAAAAAACATAAAGTATGCAACTGTCGACTACTAAACATGTTCAACCAGCTGATTTCTTTGATTTTTAATGATATGGATATTCTTTCACGCCTTCTTATACCGTATATCAATCGTACACAAGAATTCTGAGTTTTTTTAATACGACGAGCGTTCATATTATCAAGACACGGAGAATATATGATGTCACAGTGGTTGAAGTGAGAAAGGACCAATGAACTATATGCTCTCCTAATCTTTTCCGTGATGTGCTTTTTGAATCTTAGTTTTGTATCAAGAATGAGTCCTAAGTTTTTACACTCATTATGAAACCTAATGAGCTCGTTCCCTTTACATAACTGAAGAGCATTTTCGGCTTGGGAACGTTTGTTTTCGTTTCCAAATATAATAGCACATGACTTTGTAGGATTAATAATAAACTCATGTTTATTCGACAGCTGCTGCAGAATTCTGCGGTCCTTATTAATCAAATGGTTAGTCTGAATCAGATCAGTAATATTAAATGAGTAGTATAATTGGGTATCATCTGCATAAAGGTGATATTTGCAATGTGATAAGTATGAATAAAAGTTAGAAGTATATAGTAAATACAATAATGGAGCCAAAATACTACCCTGCGGAACGCCCTGCTATATAGGAAGACTGTTGGAATACTTATCATTCAGTTTGATTTGTTGAAATATTTGAGATAAATAAGATGACAGGAGTAGGATTACAGAGTGAGTAAACCCAATGAACTGTAATAAAGCTGACAGAATCCGGTGGTTTAGTGTGTCGGATGCTCTGGAATAGTCTATAAGTATTAGGACACTGACTTCATTTCTGCCGATGGATGGAATAATATCATCTGTAACACAAGCTAACGCCGGTGCGCAACTGAGGCCTGATCTAAATCCCGACTGATGTATTGGTAAAATTTTATTTGCATCAACATATCTGAAGGTTTGCTTTTCAATAATTTTTTCGAAAACTTTTGATAAAGTTGGCAAAATACTGATGATTCGTAAATGTTTCATCTCTGTAGGATTTGAAATTTTTGGCAAAAGAGTTACCAGGGCTCGCTTCCAGGACAAAGGGAAATATGATTTCGATATACACTCATTGATAACATGTGATATTTAGGTAATTATAAAAGGGCTGCAAAGTAAGATCAGCTGGATATGGAGACCATCATGACCATAGGCCCGTGTTTTAATGTTTTTTAAAATTTCTATGATTTCTTCATCAGGGCACGGTTCTTAGGATAGCGTGCTTGTAACACTAGTTTTTATATTGTTATTATAGAAATTCAATATGTCGTCAGATAATTGCCTACGATCATTCAATTGGTTTACAAAAAAGTCATTTATTCTATCTAAGTCCTGAAGTGATGCTGGTAATTCTTGTGTGGATTTTTTTATAGCACCTATGTTTCTCAGTTCCTGCCAGTTGCTCTGGTACTACAGGCTTTTAATTTAAATTGTAAATAGGCTTTTTTCTCTCGTTTAGTCGTGTTGTGATATTAATAATATGGTATATAGAATCTAGTAGATGAATGTCAGACGGATGTCATTAAACTAATGTACCCAAACATTGTGACTAATAAATTTTCCTTCTGTTATTTAATTAGTTATTCATTACTTATACTTAATAACATAACAAGGTTGCAGCGAATGTTGCTCAATCTACAGAAATATGATCTGAAAGTTCCAGGAAAAATGCTCTATATTGCCGATACTCTAAGCAGAGCTCCGGTAGAAACAGCAGATCCTAGAGATACTGTTGAAGAAGAAATTAATATTCATGCTAATGTTTTTTAATCTAGCAGTTACTGAAAGTAAGCTGAAAGAAATCAAAGACGCTACTAAAGCTGATTCAGACTTACAAGTTATAATTTCATATTGTCGTTACGAATGGCCAAACTCAAAAAATAATATATCTCCTTCGGTGAAGCCTTTCTACAATATTCGTGCAGATTTTCACACTTTCAATGATCTTTTGTTCAAAAATAATTTATTAGTTATACCAACTTCCATGCAACCTGGAATTTTCAATATTATTCACGAAGGTCATTTATTTTAGAAATTGACAAATGCTTAAGACAAGCTTGTAGTATAGTTTATTGGCCAAATATATCTGTTGATATAAAAAATAAAGTTGAACAATGTTTCACTTGTTTAAGATACAGAAATTCTAATTCATCAGAACCACTCATGCCACATGAAAAACCTTCATTGCCATGGCAGAAAGTTGCCATTGATTTTTTTTATTTCAATAAAATTAATTATTTGTTGATTGTAGATTATTTTTCAAAATATTTTGAAATATCTCAAATGAATTCAACAACTTAATTCCAGGTGATAAAGATATTAAAATCTATTTTCTCCCGTCATGGTATCCCAGTTGAATTAATTTCTGATAATGGTCCGCCATTCAATTCCATAGAATTCAAAAATTTCACCATAGAATGGGACATCATAGGACATCAAGCCCTTATCATGCAAGGAGTAATGGTTTAGTTGAAAGAACAGAAATATCCTAAAAAAAGTCATTAGTGAAATTCCCTATATTAGTTTTCTTCAGTACAGAAGTACACCACTGGCTAGTGGTATTTCTCCAGCACAATTACTCATGTCTAGGACACCGAGAACCGGTCAACGAAACACATCTCAAACCCAAAGTTGTAGATTATGAAAGTATAAAAAAAATGTTAGGGAGGAAAGAAATAAAATGAAAACATATTATGATAAACGTACTAAACCACTTCTACCATTGAATGTAGGAGATAATGTACATTATAAGAAAACTCCAACCTTTACCTGGTCTCCAGCTTCAGTTGTTCAAATATGTGAAGAACCACGCTCGTATATTGTCAGGACACCAGAAGGCGTTGATTATCGGCGTAATAGACAACATTTGATTAATCAAAAACAGAATGTTACTCCTTACTCTTGAAATCTGATTGAGAACAAACAATTGCAAAATATTGCGGATAATCTTCCTAGTAAAAGTCAGTCAATTGTATTTCTTAACAGTTACTCGTAGTGGTCGACAAATAGTTAAACCTCGTAGATTTACATTTCCTGAAAATGACGATAGTTAACAATGTTGTTAGAATCGAAATTGATTTAGATAATGATCATTGACAATGTTGTTAGATTTAAATATAATTCCTTTTATTGAAAAAGGGGCATGTTGTGATATTAATAATATGGTATATAGAATCTAGTAGATGAATGTCAGACGGATGTCATTAAACTAATGTACCCAAACATTGTGATTAATAAATGTTCCTTCTGTTATTTAATTAGTTATTCATTACTTATACTGAATAACATTACAAGTCGCAGATGCCGTATAATTCCGTAACTCTTTATAATATACAAAATGTTGAGGCTGCCTTGTTTTTTTATATTTATTGAATGCTTTATCTCTCAACTTTTGCAATAATCTAATATTATATGTGATCTAGGATTCTCGTTTCTTGTGCATAGTAATTTTATTTGTTTGCAGGGGCACATGTCGATCAACTAGTTCTGTAACATTATAATTCAAAAAGTGTAATTTTTCGTCATTGTTTTGAATATTGTAAATATCAGTCCAATTCAAGTTTTCTAACTCATTTTGAAAAAGATTCAGGTCAATTGATGCTAAATTTCTGTATCTGCATATTCTTGGCTGGTGAGTATGTTCAGTAGGTGTGTCTAGCCTGAAGTATACCAACCTGTCTTGTTATAGACGTATCATAGGTACCAGAAAATTTGTGAACATGAGATCAATTAGGGTCATTGTTTGATTCGAGAAGTGGCTTGGTTCATTTATTTATAATTATTATAATATTTATTTATAACCGATCATTGCATAATCGGTTAGGGATTCTCATAAGGAATCCAACGATACCAAGTTTGATGCTGTTATTTCCAAAGACTACGGAGATATCGCCTATTATTTTATTCATAAACACAATGAGTAGGAGAGAGAAACTTTTTCTGGCGGGTCTATAAATTCTCTCTCACACTCATTATCAGCTAAGAAAGAGGTAATTAGCTGTCTTTTCAAATATAACCTGACATATCCACATGGCCACTGATTTCTAACATGATTTTCGTTAGAATCAAGCACAAATGTTACTAATTATATTTAAAATGTCCTCACTAACTGTAAAACTTCCTGCTCACCTGACTTGGAGTACTGAAGATGACGAAAGTCGAAAGCGCTTTGAAATTTTAGAAATTATACACTTTTATACAAAATTTCCCTTCATTAATTGTACACTAGGTACTTATTTCCTTTCGAATATTGTATCACCAAGATTTTTGTGATAACTTCATCGATAAGTCTTTGTGATTATCTATTCAAAGACCTTCGAGCAATATACAGTATCGGAAAGTTTTCATCTTGGGTATGGTGGTTTCATGAGAGCGTAAAGAATTTTTCTTCCACCTCGCCTATTTTCTGTTGAATGCTTTGGGCATGTCATCACACGTTGAAAGTTGGGGGTTACGTTTTCTTCAGCTTGCATAAGCCTTCCGAAGACTTCTGTAGGTTGCTCATAGGGGTGCAGCAGGTTGATGGAAATAAAAAAAAATTAACGTCGTATGGTGATTAACAAAATTCTTTTACCAAGTACTACTGTTATTTAGTTATTTAGTTAGTTAGGTTACATGACCGATTCTTCAAATATTATCTAAGGATAAAGATAATGATATGATCTAAATAGACTGCCTACAAAAAAAAATCAAAATGGAAAATTTGTCTATAAACAATTATCTTAATCATTTATATAGATGATTTTAGAATTTATATTTTTCGAATTTCTACGCGTTTTCAATTCAGCTTCTTGGGGTGGTGACATTTATTCGAAATTAAATTACTAATTCAATCCTCCCATGTTCCCTATAATTTTTACGAAATTTTCTGATTTAATTTTCGTGAGCTTTCACAGGTTTATTTTTTTAATTTTTACGTCGCGTACTCTAGCCTTTGGGAGGCTGAAGTATTTTTTTTTATTTTTCTGTATTTTCATCGGTTCTCAAAATGTATTTTATGTACGCAATTGCAGCTCAATCGGATGCCACTAAGAGCTCGAAAAATGTATTGCAAAATTAGAAGCTGAAAGACAACGACAGACAAACATACGCGTAAAGCAAATCAAATAAATGCTTCATTAAAGATCAATTACAAAATTGAATAGTGGCCAAGACTTGAACCAATTTTGATGGTATATTTCCACTACACTTGCTACCATTTTTATCAGAATTTTTCATGTTCATTAACGTTACGTTTGCTTTCCGCCACACACGAGTGAACTTTGCATTGGTCGATTGAATCATTACATAATTCCGAGTTAGACTTCATTAACTCCGGAAGTGAAATTAATATTCTGGTGATACATAGCCCGTTGAAGCATATCAATGAGAATATTAACTCAATTGAGGAGCTTACTAATTAATGAACGATAATTGCCGCTAATTACCATTGATGTTGAAATCCTAAGTAACCTTTGTGTTGTTGTTTTTCATTTTAATTTTAGAGATTGGTTTTATTTGTCAACCATTTCTAATTCATTTGGGCACTACAAAGGTGACTTGAATTGGATCTCTGCTGTTCGATAATATTCTCTCAGTTTTCCAATTTGAAATATTATTTAAATCGTTGATTGTGAGTTCAATTGTTGGTATTCGGATGATGGCTCTATCGAAGGACATATCGAATCAGTGTTGTACAGGGTGTAATCTAACTTCTTGCACTTTCTTGAAGGACGGGTGTATAATCCCATTTTATAACAAATGGCAGGTGTGAAAAATTCGAAAAAAAAAAATGTGGAAATTTTAAATTTTGTTGGAAAATTCGGTTCTTAAAATTTCGACTAATTTTCCAACGCAATTCAAACGTTCTACAAATTTGTTACGAATTTTTCACACTTGCCATTCAATATAAAATGGCATTATACACCCGTCCTTCAAAGGAGTGCAAGAGGTTAGATTACACCCTGTATAACTTACGCACTGTGATTTCCATTTCAAAGGAATTGAATTTTAATGAATCCGAAATATTTTTTTTGAGCACTTTGAATTCAAACGTCGTCATGAAGTTCACATTCTTAGCACCAGGAATCACTTTCCGGAAAAAATGAAACTGGATTCTTCTTGGTGCTCCGCTATCTGATGAAGCACTTCCTTCAAAGAAAAACAGAGGCATTCTCTCATCGCTTTCAGAATGAGTGATATTTCAACACATATCGCATTCTTAATTTTGAAAAACCGTCATGCAATTCCAAAATTAACTTATATTCTGAGATGTATCCCAACTTGGCATAGTGAAGTGCAACTACAGAAATTGGACTCGACTGTAAAATATATTGGAAGAGATAACGATTAATTATAAGGTTATATTCCCTTTTTAATGGGTTTTTCACCTGAACCTTATATCAACAACGCGGAGGGATAACTCTTATTGCGGAGGCAAAGGTTGTGGTACGATTGTTGGCGAATGAAACCAAAAAAATATTCCTAGAAATTCAATTTATGGCATCAAGAATTAAATAGCTAGTGTGAGAAAATAGTATTTAATAAATTAAACGTTTGTTAAACCAAGTTCAGGACTTGATGAGATCCTGAAAATTCTAGTATTATGATTTAATCAGGGTGTTTGAAGATCATTTGGTTCTTTGGAATATATTGTGTGTTATTCAAATGGTCATACCACCTTACATGGTTACATGTCTTGAAATATTGGGTTGAATGCATTTAGACCTTACATACTTTTTCTGAGGTTATAGTAATCTTGATCAACAACCAAACTCTTCTCATGTGAATATAGGTATATTATATTTCAAGCTCCTCGGGTTCCTTGGTTCTTATATACAGTGACCGCAGCTCTGGAACGCTCCTGAATCCACCACCTGGTTCTAGACACCTGATCGAGTGTGTATTTCTGCCAGTTATTATAGGTCGCTATAGTTGTTCAATATTCTGGTAATTTGGCAATTGGCCACCAACATCATCGCTCATTTGATGGCGAGAAGTGAAGACTCAATTAGCTGAATTGAAGTCTTTGAGTTTTTCAGTTTGAATACTCAGAAAGAGTCAAACAAGCTTTCAAATAAGCTTTTCAATTTTAATGAGTTTTTCAAACTTAAATTTTGTAAATTATAAACAAGCTTTTAGTTTTAATAAGCTTTACAATCTCAAATTTTGTAAATTATAAATAAGCTTTTAGTTATTAATCTGGTAACACATAAAAAAGAGATTTTGTTGTAAAACTCCTATTATGCCTTTTGAAAATTCATTGGAAGTAAAATAATTTTAAAATATGTATTCCAATGAATTCCACTTCGAATTATAAATAGATAGTTACCTCTTTATATATGTTAATAGTAGATACTGATTGGATGATTTTCAGAATAAAAATTTAAATCACCAACGAGTTCTTTAAGTTAGACCAGACGCAGAAATAGACAAAATGGAGGATAAACGGAAATTCAAAATTTAATCTCCTCCTCACATCAATGTCGACAAACAGTGTTACCAATTGTCACACTATCAAAGAACAGCTTATTAACTGCTGGTTCATAATTTGATAAAAGGAAACCAACATATTGGCTACGCATGAAAGCTTCAATTATCTATCTCTCTCTGCGTGATGGTTATAAATCACATTTATGGTTTGGACGGAATTCTCACATTTCGTCTGAACTGGGTAATTGCATCAACTCTCGAACCAAATAAAAAAAGAAGAAGAAGAACTATCTATGAAATGTTGAGAAGAATTAAAATAATTCAAAAATGACTTTGACAGTTGAGTATAACAAAATTTGTATTGAAATAAACAAACATCATTTACTGATTTTATTAAATAATTTATTATCCAATCTTGGTGGAGAATTCAGCGGAGTTCTTCGAGCTGTAAAATAAGAATTACTCAACAAAAACATTGTAAGTCATATTCAGAAACTTATACGCAGTTGGTGTTTTGTTTACATTGCCATGCTCTACAGTAAATATGAATAAATTCAACGTTTGTAGGAATACAACCGTTATATAATAATATGGAAGATGTCACTTGGCAAGCAAGATTACCTACTGGCAAAGTAGGCTTGGGAATACGGTTGGCGTCCTCTCTTACACTTCCAACTTATTTGTCTTCTTTCAGTAGCATATCTCAATTAGTACATATGATCTTACCAGAATAATTTTCAAACGTATTAAACCATCCCTTTGTGGAGGGAGAGCAAGAATGAGCAAGGATTCCTGAAACCAATTCTCCATTACCTCGTTCACTTATCGAAATGGTTGCTAAGCTAAGCTAAGCTATGACAGAAAAGGCTCCAATCAAAACAGTTTCTTTGCACCAGTCCGGTGCTTGGCTATTGTGATATATTGAGTTACCTGACTAATCTTACGTTTTATTTGTGACAGTCTATGTTTGAATATTGTATTTATAAAAAGTGCACATGAATTTACAATTACTCTTATAGTGAAATAAAGAAATAATTAATGTACTTACATTTGAAAAATGACATAAGTAATTACTTATTACATACAACTGGGAAACAAATTGAATTATTTGGAACCATAGAAATTTAAAGTAAATTGGGTATGCTAGGATCACATTTTCAGAGAAAGAACTTTTGATTTCTTTTATTCTTCTCCAGTTGAGAAATTCATCATAAGCTCATACCTATCTCTAGAATTTTCTGGTAGAATTTGTAAAGAGGTTATTTTTGCGGCCTCTATGATTTCTGGTGGAGTGCAATCCAATTAATTTTCAGACTCCATATTTACGAACGTATTCAATATGCGTGTGATAGGTGATAAACTAAACTAAAGTGAAACTTTTGAACAACTCTGAGATTTAACAAGGTTTTACTTTCATGTACCTAAGCTTTTTAAATTTTCGAATAATGCGCCCGCGCCTGATTCTCTGGTTGCCTATTTCAGATAGAGGTAGTTTTTATTAAAACCAACTACTGAAATTACTATAAATTAACAGTTGTAAGCTTTCCTTGATATCCCTTAATTACTTGAACTTTAAAAATAGCAAAATTTTGATTCAATAAAATGAAAATACAAGAAATATCGTGAAAGTGGTACCTTACAAACTGAAAGACTTGTGGCCAACTCTCCGCATACAAAATGTTGTCATGTCATGCAAGGGTTCCGTTGTCCCTAACTTTCAAGGTTTATTTTTCATTATAAGTTAATGAATAATAATAATAATAAGTTGTGGGTTCGATTCTCAGCGTCAACATTTTTTTTCTTCTTTTCTTTGTTATATGTCTTTTAAACGATAAATCCTTCAGAATAGCCATCGATTTACGATTTCTTGATGAGCAAGGAACCCAAGGGCAGTCAATGAGTTACTAAAAGGATCATTAACAACATATATTGGCTGTTCATCGATTTTGGAGCCTATAAGGTGTCAGCAGATATGATGGAAACCGCTCTGATGGTATGACTCTAATCCCATGGAAATTCGGGAAGCCAGTTGTTTGGGATTCAACAATTATTGTCCCAGTGCAGCAGCAGTGAATGGTCAGAAAACTAAATGCAGAAAATACTAAAATTCACAATTGTATACTTTTTATCCTGTTTCTGTTGAAACATTTGGAGTGCTCGGTACCAAAGCTTTGGAGTTCATTAGAGTCATACGCAGACGGATAACAGAAGTGACCAGTGATAGAAGAGCAACTTTGTTTTTGTTCCAAAGAATTAGTATTGCGATTCGGAGGTGTAATGCCACTTTTGTATCGAAAATTTTTTGAAGCTCCTTGATCTGTGTTGCGTGGGTTGGGTTCTCTATTTGTTGCGCGGTATAGTAACGAACCCTGTTGATTTTCCACTGAAGTGCTAGTGTACGCATTCCATGCAATGAGTTTGAATGAAATGTCACATGTAAAATCCAGGAATAATTAACGGCATACAAGTCTGAGTATTCACATTGGGACTTCGTAGTTGATGGGGGGGCTGCTGCTGCAGTAAGGCAATTAGGCCCCATGGGCTCTTCTTTTCTCATCCATATCATGCTCTTAAGACAACCTAGTTGAGTTGAGTTCGAGTTTTCGATCTGTGCACACGCATTATGTTTGCTCTTGAAAATTTTGTTTATTTTTGTGGAAAAACAAAACATACACATTTATTTTTACTGAATCTATATGTATTGTTATATATTTCTTGCGGAGTACCACCAGAGGGGCTTCGGGGTTTCAACCCCCAAATTAATACTATTATTCATAACACTCGGATGACGAAAAAAAAAATCTCTGGTAACTATTTAAAATAATGGATAAACCTACCAGTGGTGGAGTCAGTTTGGATTCTCAGCAACATTTGATAACAACATAGCTATCACAATCAACACAGAGTATTAACGATGTACGTTCAATCCTACTACTGCAAACGGAGATACTTGATACATGTATTCTTATGGTTAACGCACTGGAAATACCACGATCCATTCAAAAATAGCTGATCTCGATGAAAGGCTTCAGGTGCTTCAGGTAGTAGATACTGCTGGATTCTTCTCTGAGATCAGAATGAGAATTGAGAAAGAGAAGAATATATTCTCGTATGGTATTGAAGAAACAGCTGATACCAATGCTGTTGTATTAATGAAACTGCGTATCCAGGTAGTTTTGAATATAAGCAAAATGATACGCATCTGCGAGACAGCTGACGATAAGGTGATACTATGAAGGTTGAGTTTTTTAGTAGGGATGATGCTGTGAAAGTACTGAGGAATAAGTCCAATTAACCACTCAATGTGTATCCTCAATTGAATGTGAAAAATGATTACAATTTCAGGTAAAGAAATTAATTTAGTGGAGTACTAAGCTCTTGCTGTAAAATCATTTTTTAAGAAGCAGTAAAAGAATTTTTGTCATTATTATTATTACTCTAAAGACTACGTAGTTCCGGCCTCCTTCTGTCTGCACCTGGTTTCCTCAATATACATCCTCCATTTGTGAGTGTGTATTATGTGGGTGCTTCTCGATGAAGCGAGTTTCTTCGATCCGCCTCCTCGTGAAAGCCCCGATAAGGTTGGTGCAGGTGACTCCATGATCGGCTAACAGTACACCAATATCCGATCCGGTGGCCCTGGCTACCATGCACTGAAGACATATTTTCCAGTTCCCGCGCAGTTTTTTCCATACGTCTCTCCGTGGAAGACCTGGTGGGGCTGATTCTATGGCGGCCGCATGCAATTTGTCCAGCAGCTACCAGTCCCGCAGTACCCCTTCTGAGGCCGCTTCTCGGCTCCCACCGAAGATAGATTTTCTAGTTCTAGCCACAAGTTCCCTCAATTCGCCTCCTCGTGAAAGTCTTTTAGAGCTGGTTCTCAGCCGGACGGTGTGGCGTTCGGTGATTCGTTCACCGGCTACCAGTCCTGAAGCACACAATTCGAAGTTCTTCCTTGGATCCCTTTGGAGATAGGTTTCCCTGTCTCGTATCCCTCTGTTCCACGGGTCGCTACGCCCGTTGACTGCACCATGAGAGGTCATGACATTGCCCATGATTCACGGACTCATCAAAACAGGAAGGGTATTTATACACATAATCATAATTGAACTATAAAACAAAAGGGAAATGTTGCTTCTGCATATCACCAAAACTATGGTTGAAGATTATTGTAGCAAAACGTCCTATAGCTTAAAGTCTCAGTTCTCATTTATTCATTATGAAAAATATGTTTATAATAACATTTCCCACGGCCACCGCAGAAAATAGGCAAAAACACACGACTCACAGCCTCGGTAAATAGCTCCTTACGCACGGTAAACAAATCGCACAGTTTTCGTAAACAAAACGCATAGTTTGATATATCTCGGAAACAGCTCTAACGATTTGGGAGAAATTTTGTATGCAGATTGGGTTTTGCTTTTTAAGTTTATCTATATAGGCATCTTTCTTGGAAAAACACGATTTTACTGATAATAATAATAATAATGATAATTTTTGTATTTCGAAAACGGCTTCAACGATTTGGATCAAATTTTGTATTCAGATAAGGTAATGCTACTCAAGTTCATATATATGGGCGCTTTCATGAAAAAATTTGATTTCACTTATAATAATAATAATATGAATTTTTGGATCTCGGAAACGGATATAATACAATACTTGGATCAAATTTTGGATATAGATTAAGTTTTGCGTTTTGAGTCCATCTATAAAAGGCGATTTTACAAATAATAATAATAATAATAATGTGAATTTTTGGAACCCGAAAACTGCTTCAACTTTTTTGATCAAATTTATTATTCAGATGAGGTATTGCTACTTAAGTTCATCTATATAGTGCGTCTTTTCTGAAAAAAGCTCATTTTACTAATAATAATAATAATTTGAATTTTTGGATCTCGGAAACGGCACACTGTATATGGCCGTAGGTAAAGTATAGTACATAATGCGTGTTTTACGTACTCATGGAATTACGCACTAGCCGCTACGCGGCTTCGTGCGTAATTTTTCCATTCGTGCGTAATATGCCTTTTACAACACTTGTTACGTAATATACTTTTATAAGCTCCAGTTTTAAGAAATCAGCATACCTACTCTAACTAAAATACTCTCAGAACGGAAGCATTCAAATCAACTTTTTTATCTGAACCTTAGAACTATTTTTTTTTTTAATTTATGTTTTCATCGCCACCTAATATAGGTACACCGAGTCTGTTACTTTTCAGACGAATACATTAAAAACATACATACATCTATGTATAAGTATGAAAAAATCTTGAATCCCATAATACAAACATTTTTATACCTATTTGTGAAAAATCTTTTTGAATATTTGCCATAATAATTCTCCGATGAAAAATAATTGGTCAATTATCTAAGCCTTAGAATATGTAGACAACGCTGTAAGCATTCGCTATATTATTAGTGTTTCAGTAAATATCATTTGCGTAATGGAAGTTGCATAACTACTCACCTTACCGTCGGTCGTGGAGTATGGAGTAGAGTTAGGTAGTAAGTACCACAAAATGAAATGTTACAAAAGTAAAACGTGAGATGGATATTTCAAATTGCATTATGGAATATGATTTGTTGTATGAATTAAATTTCAAATATCCTAATAATTTACGAGAAGGAGAAGAGAGAATTAAATTATTATAAATTAGTTTTTCTCCGAATCAGTTTGTTATTTCTTTGAAACCCAAAAGTTATCTTGCGGTAGATATTGCGTCGTGCGTCGTTGATACTGCAATACGAGCTATGTCACGAAATATAGAACGTATTGTATTAAAAAAATCTGTATGATTTTGGTATGGAGTACCGACATAAAACATATTGCAATGCATGAAGTACAGTTGGTTGCATACAAACATACACTAAAGTAAAATGTTGAAAAGTGACTTCGCACGACTTGCAGTATCAACGACGATTGGTTATAAATATATCCAACATTGATAAGAAGTGGTCAAGAAAAGCAGTTGCAGGGAATCGGAGAACGCTGAACAGGAAGAAAAAAACCAAAGGATACATCAAGTTTGGCTGAACTTTGGTTTACTGGAAATCTGATATGGAAAAAACAATTGAACGTCACGATTGTGGGCCCTCAGCC
Source organism: Chrysolina haemoptera (assembly GCA_958298965.1). NCBI lineage: Eukaryota > Metazoa > Arthropoda > Insecta > Coleoptera > Chrysomelidae > Chrysolina > Chrysolina haemoptera. The sequence goes on along the minus strand of OY282591.1, from coordinate 19,402,290 downwards.
AATTGTAACGGCACCATTTTTGTTTTGCGGACATGCGCTGTTGCCAAGTTGACCTCTTCGGATTACTGGAAATTTGATATAAAAAAAAACAATTGAACGTCGCCATTGTGGACCCCCAACTAATTCTAGTGGTACTATTTTTGTTTTGCGGAAATGCGCTGTTGCCAAGTTTGACTGACTTGCAAGCTAGGTTAGCTTGCTCAGATTAGGTTTGTGTGTCAATTGCGAACGAAAAACTAATTCATGCATTCTCGACTGACTCGCAAGCTAGGTTAGCTTGCTCAGGTTAGGTGAATTCTCGACTGAATCGCAAGCTAGGTTAGCTTGATCAGGTTAGGTTTGTGTGTCAATTGCGAGCGAAAAACGATTTCATGCATTCTCGACTGACTCGCAAGCTAGGTTAGCTTGCTCAGGTTAGGTTTGTGTGACAATCGCGAGCGAAAAACGATTTCATGCATTCTCGACTGACTCGCAAGCTAGGTTAGCTTGCTCAGGTTAGGTTTGTGTGTCAATTGCGAGCGAAAAACGATTTCATGCATTCTCGACTGACTCGCAAGCTAGGTTAGCTTGCTCAGGTTAGGTTTGTGTGTCAATTGCGAGCGAAAAACGATTTCATGTATTCTCGACTGACTCGCAAGCTAGGTTAGCTTGCTCAGGTTAGGTTTGTGTGTCAATTGCGAGCGAAAAACGATTTCATGCATTCTCGACTGACTCGCAAGCTAGGTTAGCTTGCTCAGGTTAGGTTTGTGTGACAATCGCGAGCGAAAAACGATTTCATGAATTCTCGACTGACTCGCAAGCTAGGTTAGCTTGTTCAGGTTAGATTTGTGTGTCAATCGCGAGCGACAAACGATTTCATGAATTCTCGACTGACTCGCAAGCTAGGTTAGCTTGCTCAGGTTAGGTTTGTGTGTCAATTGCGAACGAAAAACTAATTCATGCATTCTCGACTGACTCGCAAGCTAGGTTAGCTTGCTCAGGTTAGGTTTGTGTGTCAATCGCGAGCAAAAAACGATTTCATGAATTCTCGACTGACTTATCCATATCAATACAAATTTCCAGGTTGCTAGTAATCCGAATTGACTAACCTGGCAACAGCGCATTTCCGCAAAAACAAAATAGTACCATTAGAATTAGTTGAGGGTCCACAATCGCGACGTTCAATTGTTTTTTTCATATCAGATTTCCACATCTCCAAAGTGTCCAAAACTTGGCAACAGCGCATTTCCGCAAAACAAAAATAGTACCACTAGAATTAGTTGAGGGTCCACAGTGGCGACGTTCAATTGTTTTTTTCATATCAGATTTCCAGTAATCCGAAGAGGTCAACTTGGCAACAGCGCATTTCCGCAAAACAAAAATGGTACCATATGAATCGCCTAATGCCACAGAATCGCGATGTTCAATTTTTTTTTTCATAACAGATTTCCAGTAAACCAAATTTTTACCTCAAGTTTTTAAGGAGAACAAGTCGTTATTTGCTGACACCTTCGACGTTTAACGAAAAAAGTGACAATGATCGGCGGGGAAAGTTTCACAAGTTCAAATCAAATGCATGTCATGGAAAAGTTTATGGATATGATGCAAATGAAGGAGCAATCAAGATTAGCCAGTGAAGAAAAATTCTTAACGCTATTGGAGAAGCAAACCCAAACACAGGTTACAACATAGTTTTAAGTAGGTAATGCCCAAAAGCATTGAGAACTGAGAAGGTGCCAATATAAAAAAAATTCACCGCTAGATTTGATTTGCAAAGTAGTTGAACATCTGAAATCTGATTGTCCTAAACGTCGCTCTAAAAGTAGTGCTCTAGCTCCGCAATCCAGCCCAGACACAACTCAATCGTTGGTTTATCAACAAATGATATGGATAACCCAGATAACACAGGATATCCTATGGATATCCATAGTACATCCATTATGTACATAACAGATATTCACTGGATATCCACTGGATGTGCATGTGTTACCTGGGAATCTTCCAGTTTGTAGTACTCAGGCAGCCAAAATCAAAATTGGATTGAATGAGGTAGAAGAAGAAATTGGAGCATTGGTACCCAGATAGCACAGGACGTGTTCGGGACGTCCGGTTTAAGTCCATTATTGGTCCGAATGTCCCAAACTATTAAAAGGACGTTTCAGAAACAGACATCTTCTGGACGTCCAAACATGTACGTCCCTAGTATATCCATTAGAGGTCCGACATTCTTTATTTTTCCAGAATAAGTCAGAAAATATTTGTATGTATATAGAGTTTTTATTATATAAGATTGAGAATTTCGAATATCAACATTTTCTGTTAAAAAAAAATTATAAAATGAAAAACGGTACCAACATATTATTTTCGAAAGTTGAGATAATTTAAAAAAGGCGCCTTATTTTGATGTTTTCATGCTGTTGCTCCTCAATTAGTCACATATATCACAATTCCTATAATGGGAGTTTCGACTGTCCCGAGTCTCAACGAATGGACCGACTCCAACATTCTCGATTCAGCTTTCAGATAGGCAGCATCTAGCTAATCTAGCGTTTCTACAGGATTGCTTGTTGTGTTCTGCGTTCTGCACGTTTAATATTATTATATGTAGAGTTCTACGTATAATAATTATATTGTATAGGAACTAAACAGTAAACAGTTGTTTGAATAAAATCTTGTCAAACATCCTGTCAAGAAAACAGACGCTGGTTTTGGATTTTTCGCCAAGTGTGTAAAGTTAAAAGTGCGAAATAGTGTAAATGATGAATGTGTTTTTAATTTGTAGATATCAGGAAGTCACGTTGTATTTATGGGTGAGTATAGATCGAACTGGAAAATAGATAATAGGTATACCTACTTCAGGGAAGAACATGATGAAACATAACCTCCAAAAACACAAAACAATTTACTAACTTTTCTATTGTTCAAGGTGCTGCAAATAAAGCAGGATTGTCGCAGAATTATAAGGCAACTGAAAGATCAATTCAATTGTGGCTGAAGAGAGCAACTGAGCGGATGAGTGCTGACCAGAACAGAAAAAAATTAGAATAGACCTCTTGATGTGATACACCGAGAAGAATATTTTTAATTTTTGTGACTTTTTTATTATGTGGTGTCTGGTCAAAAATTAACATTATTTATGATATAATTCAAAATATGGATCAAAAATAGGTTTTTGAACCTACGTACGATAAAGGTCTTTAAATGGTTCTGTTCAGACCCAAAATGGACTTGAGTCGGACGTCCTATGGACATCTGGTTTTGTAACATCGTATGTCCATAGGACATACTTGGGACCTCCGCCGGACGAAAAATGGACGTCCCTAGGACATTTGTAATGTCTGAAGCAAACGTCCTGAGGACGTCCATGGGACGTACTTGTGCTATCTGGGTGGACCAGATAATGCTCAACTAATAGATTCACTCATCGGAAGATCATTCACGGAATTGCTGGGACTAGCATATGTTCGTGTTGGGGATGACAATTCACATTTTGGATACAAAAATAAAGACCCGTTTCGAAATATACAGTTAGCAACAAACCCTAGAAAAAACAGGTTTTCGTACAAAAGGACATGAAATTCGAACAAAACAGAATCAATTTTATGCAAGCGCCGAGATTTATTTAAATTGCATAATAATCAAGTTACATTCAATTGAGCGTGCCATTTGGTATCGATTATAAAGTAACTAACGTATTATACGTAATATTTTTTTATTCAGATTTAACTTAAAGGAAGGTTAATATTCAATGATACAATAAAGGATAATAATAAATCATTTAGATTTAGACCAGTTCCAAAAATAAACACCAAGGTCATAGATTCCTTGAATAACAGGTTTTTTCCGGAGATTTGTTAAAAATTTTGCTACAACATAGATTTTTTCGGCAACCATCCGGGAAGTACCTACACCCAGAAAAATGTAGTTATACAAGTATTTTTTCAAAAAAATCTTATAGCTGTTAATAGAAATATTGTAACCACTAAATTTTCTCATATGAATGCAAAATGAGAACATTTTCAACATGAAACAGGTCTTTTTTTCAAAACGTTCTTTTTGTCTCTAAAGGTCACCTTTTAGTTTTGACAAAGAACACGATTGCAGTTAAAATATGGTATTGAAAAAACCATATTTAAATACGTTATTAAGTGAGAGACTTTTAACAGTAATACAATTGTTTTGAAAAAAAGACCTTGATCATACTGAAAAGCGAACTATGCTGGCGCCTATTCAATTCAGAAATCATTTATCGGTTATACAATTTTGTATTACAGCTAATAGATATTTCTCTCGGTGTACTTCCCGGAAACTTTTTCTGTGAGAAAGTGTCACTTCGCGGCCTAGACCGGGAAGTACGTACTTTCCGGACTTTAATTTTAACGTAAATAATAGACTTACTGGGCATGTACTAATGTGCGGGATCTGGACGTCCTTAATAAGTCACCTTCACCTAATTTTGGTGGTCAAGTATTGTTACTTGATCATTGTCCCAAAACATCTATTTCACATATAACACTTTTAATCATTATAGTCTCTCTTTGATGATAAAATATTCGAATAAATAAATAGTTGGAACCTTTAGCGTGAATAAAATTCAAGATAAAGAAGCAACTCGTAACACCAAAACTACGTCAGTTTCACTCAACGCTCGTTTCGCCAATAAAGTTGGCATCCTCGAGATCTACAAGCTTACTATCCTAATTCCATATTAACTATTCATCTGAGTGGTTAATTGCACCCATCATCAATTTGAATGGAGAATGTTCCCTTTTTCAAGATGAATACCCACCTAGAGGTTATCTTGAACGATGGAAAATAACGACTAAACTTTGTCTTTCAGCCTCAGATGATTCTGCAATTGATTTTATAAACATCCTATTAATATTTCAAACAAAACAATACCCATGACAGGTTTATGTCAAAAAATAATTTTCAAAGTGTTACCGCAGAAGAAATATTTCCATCCTTACTCTGTGAAATTGCTTCCGAAGAGCCTGCTTCCCACTTCTTCCGATTTCCCTGATGAGCTTGGGGGAGAAAAATAGATTTTTGTCGACAACAATGTATCGGGGATCTCATGAGTGAAGTGATTCTTGCTTTAATGAACGATTTCTATTAATGATATTTTTGAATAACATTCTCCCTATCTCATTTATTCATTTGAATTTTCTGTGAAAACTAGTTGTTTCTGTTAGATATTAAAAAAAAAAAATTTTTCAATTTTAATGGAGAATGTTGCGTTTTTCAACATGAATCCCTCCCTAGAGGTTATCTTGAACGATGGAAAATAGCTACTAAACTTTGTCTTTCAGCCGCAGATGATTGCATAAACTGATTTGATGAACATCCTGTTCATATTTTCATACAAAACTCAAAATGCATTACCCATGACAGGTTTATGTCAAAAAATAAGTGTTACCGCAGAAGAAATATTTCCATCATTGCTCTCTAAAATTTCTTCCGAAGAGCCTGCATCCCAATTCTTCCGATCTGCCTGATGAGCTTGGAAGAGGGAAATAGATTATCGTCGACAACAATGTATCTCATGGATCTCATAAGTGAAGCTATCCTTGCTTCAATGAAATGAAACTATTTGTATCAGTGCTATTTTTGAAAAACATTTGAATTTTCAATGAAAACTAGAGATAATTACAAATATTAACTATTTGAATGAAAATGCGAATTTTCACTTTCAGATTTTTTTTCTTTTCAGTTAGAGTACATTCAAAATATCTATCAGATGTAGTTCAATGTCCAGCGTTGCTTTGACCGGGGAAGTAGTTGTTTTCTGTTAAATATTTCAAAAAATAATATTTCTCAATTTTAATAGAGAATGTTCCCGTTCTCAGCACGTTTTGGAGACGTAATTGTGCTTTATGGAAGGTGCACATCTGAGAGATAACAACTACTTTTCTGACTGATACCACGACGGAGATTCAAGTATAAATGACAGATATTTGTGCAACATTCCTTTATGGGTACCCAATTGCAAGCGCTTAGTGTAATTGAATAGTGGAGATTGTCCTTCATTTGACTGGGGGATGATCACCTATAGACATGTTTTACGGTTCTTGCCTCTCGTTAGTAGAGTACGTAGGACAACATTGGGGTCGTCCTCTACCTTACGCATAAATGATGCTGATACTGACTTACTGTGAGTCGCGGCTTCATTTGTGAATAAATGGCATTTACCAGGAGATTATCATTCGTTGGACAGGGACAAAAAGACTTTGTTGTTCGACGAGGCAAGAACCTCGAAACAGGTGGTCATATCCAGAGCTGGGCAGTACTCGAGTAATTGGACTCAGAATTATTTCTGAGTACAATTTTATTTCGACGTTCTTAGTACCGGAACATTTTCGAGTATTTCAGATATTATAGAGTACTCAGTATTTTTTATTCCTTCAGCTGACGAGTAACGAGTATCGACCGACACGCACGCGTACAGACAGTTTCGCAAATTTAGCTATGAATGTCGATAAATGATAAATGTTAGAGATGCGCAAATTTCGAATGAGAAAGTATTCGGAAAATGAAGAGGGCAGATTTTTTAAATTTTGATAGTGTGGAAAGCACGAGCGCAAGTCATTCTCAACAGTCTCAGACTTTGGACTCTGTTGAAGGGAGGAATATAAAAGAAAAAAAAAAACAAAATAGTTCTTGAGTTCCTGCGGTGTCTAGAAGATTTAAGAAGCAATTTTTCAATGCTGGATCACTATATAGTAATGAAGAAGATTTATATCTATCAAAATACAGCAGTGCCTTCGTCCGCACCTGTTGAAAGGCTTTTCTCCTATGCAACTATAATAAATGCTCCAAAGCGTAATACCCTAAACGACACGAGTTTCGAAAACTTAGTTCTCGAATTACTTTTTGTTATTTGTTGTTTTTTTACCTACCGGACCTATTCCTATCGATCACTTTGATAATCTATAGATGATAGATGAAGAAAAAGTAACAAAAGTCTGACTTAAATTAGACTTTTGTAACTTTATCTCATTACAATTTTATATTTGTTTTTTATTTTATAATGTGTTATTGTTTACTAGAAGTAATAATATTTTGTTATTTTTTATTAGAATTTTGTATTTTTTGTTAGTGTGTAAAAAGATTTTTTAAATATATAACTGTTCTTTTCCTGTCTGTATCTCTACCTACCTACCTTTATTATTGTACTTCAATTGAAAAAGAGGAATTACTCTTAATTGTCAGTTCTGCTAATTGATAGGACGATAATGATATTCTCCTTTCGTTTTCTGTTTCTGATTTACTAATTTCTTTTTTTTTACTTGGAGTCTCTAATTAGAATTATTTTAAATACCTATACCCATACTTGCTACTCATTTTTCAGGACTACTCTCTGAAATTTGTTAAATATTCATTTGCTTTGAGTACTTCTCATATGAGTATTCGAACTCGAATACTTAGGAGTACTTTCCGAAGCTACTCATTGTCAAGTACTCATGAGTACTTATTGCAGTACTTGGCCAAGCTCTGGTCATATATAGCCAAATTGAGGATGATCTCTACCATTTGATTATGCCCTGGTAATTGGACCCTCTTTGGTTGAATGTTGCACAACTATCTGTCAGGTAAAGTTCAGTGTCCGTCATACATAGCATTGTTTACGAATGTAGTTGTTTTCTGACGGATATTTGCTTTATATCTTCTAGTTTTGCTGACATCATTATAGCACCATCTCAAAGCAAAATATACTTTTGCATCCCTGGGAAGGGAGAAACTGCTGAAAAACTGTATTCTGCAAATAGTTTGGAACATGAAGGAACAGCCGAAAACATCCTGTTTTTACATGCGTTTAGTTGCTGCGACACGACGTCTTTCCTCTTCCACCATTGAAAAACGAAATTTTGTTTGATTGTACAGAAAAATACTAGATTCTCTGACACTATTGGAGACCTCAGAGATCAAGAAAGAAGACATCGCAGATACTAGTTCACTCTTTCTCATTGATTTGTATGGTGGTAACATGGAAAAGGAAACCTTGGAAGAAGGTCACTACCAACGTTTCGTAAAGACAAAAATAAAAAGCAAATTCAATATTGCAACTTCGCCCCCAACGGATGTTGCTACACGATATCGTGCGTGTAGGATGTACCACCAGGTTCAGAATGGTTTGGAATACGAAAAAATCCGAAAGACTGGGGTTGGAAACTTGGCACTAACGGGCTTACTCCATTAACAATGACGTCACCAGCACCTGAGACCTTATGGAATTTCATTTCATGCAAATGCCAGAAAGGATACGGTGTGTGCAGAAACCACTTATAGAAATTTAATTTAAAGTCTTACGTATAAAGAAGTCCTTTCTTTATTTGAATTACTTCATTTCTTTGTATTGACAACATTGATCTATAACCTATCGATGATTTAGTTCCCTTATATGGTTATGCAATTTTCATACTCGCTTTGCTGTATTGTTGGTTGCAGAAATGGTGAACACAATTTGTAAAGTATTTTCAGAGGGAGATATAAAAACAGGACACTTTTTATAAACTTTTTTATTTTATTATTGAAATCGCTGTAGAAAATAGGTGATGGACGATAACGCCAAACTTCACGTCGGAAACAAGCAATATATCTTCTTTCTTTGATTCCTGATCATTTTATTTATGTGAGCATTCAATATATTCAATTAGAAAATGAACTGGTTTTCTGCTCCTGGTCCTCAAGGTTTTCTGTTCCTGGTCCTTAAGGTTTTCTGTTCCTGGTCCTCAAGTTTTTCAATCGAGATAAGCAAGATTCATCAACCTCCCGGAATAAAGCTTTTTTGGAACTACTGAGGCTGTGTATTATTCAGCCAACCCCCAAACGGAACCCTGAGAATAAAGAATACCTGTGCAGGTGGAGCATGTGGATGCAGAAAAGCTGGGTTGAAGTGCTCTATTGTGTGCAGATTTTGTAATGTTCATTTATGCGAGAATACACCAGACGTTATCATCGCTAGTGAGGACGAAGATGACACATTATCAATAAAAGCACAATATCTTCTGTGTACAGACGATGAGTCAAAAGATGATATTGAGGGCGAAAACTATAACGAAGACATCAACATCAACCAACTCGGACCGTCAAAAATGAGAAAAAAATAATAACATTGAAAATACATACAATCCGTTCGAAGTAGAATGAGAAAATTCGTGAAAAGTGGATGCAGAAAAGCTGGGATGAAATGCTTTATTGTGTGTAGATTTTGTGATGGTGAATTATGCGAGAATGCACCAGAAGCTATCATCGAGAGTGACGACGAAGATGGCACAATATCAGTGGAAGCCCAATTTCTTCTGTGTACAGATAACGAGTTGAAAGATGATATTGAAGACGAAAACTATAAAAAAGACATCAACATCAACTCCTCTGGGCCGTCAAAAATAGAAACAAATAATAATATTGAAGATACAGATAATGAGTTCAAAGAAAAATGAGAAAATCCGCGAAAAATGTTATCATAATTATGTAAGGAATAATTAGAAATGAATTCAGAAAATTGAAAAATTGACGATTTACGCTGGTATAACTCGATACATGTGAGACTTACATAAAAAATAACGAAATAGAAAATGTGTGAAATTTAATTTTGTTTAAGTTTGTAAAAAACGTTTTTTGTCGTCGGATTAACCCTTTGTAAGGCAAAAATCCTCACTGACTGGATTAATAGCCATCAAGACAAGGGTAGGGATCAGCATGCAGAAACAACAAACTAGCGGAGTCAACCACAGATGTCAGCCTCTTATTTGTAGTTTCGCTTAGCCAGATCCTGCATTCCAGAGCATCAACTGAATAATCGATTAATCGCAGAATCTCTGTTGATGTACAAAACACCACTCGAGCAAGCTCTCGTGGTGTTTCTAAGCAACACAGTTTTCGAACCAGCAAGGTGTAAGTATTTTTTGAAAATTCTGCATTTAGTCGGGATATAATTACTGAGAACTCTATTCTGATTTAACTCTTTCATTTAAGTGGACAGTATATGTCTTGGTCTGTCAATGGAAACTGTCATGATGACAAAAAAAAAATCATTTTTATTTTATTATGAGTTCGTATGAAAACAACGGTATGTAACTCGTTTATAAACTCTTTATGAATTATTGTATATTAAACAATCCACAAAGCACCTATAAAGTGCTCAAAGGCATAGCTTTAAAAATAATCACAGAGTTAATATCAGATTCAATTAAATATCATCGTTATATTCATTCAGTTCCTGGTTGAGTTGCATTATTCATGAACTTTCCTATAGGCAAGTAACATTTTCATTATTGCCTATCACAATGATTGTAAAAATACTGAATCCTTCAAAACAACTTTTGAATGCAATAACCAAATAGGCCAGTATAGATAGATATTAAAAACCGAAAATTTAACAATAATTCCAAAAGTTTTCAAACTTTGGTTGAGTGAATGGTATATCGAAGAAGCAAAAAAATCTAATTTTTCAACCTGTTGCGGAGTCCGGAACATTGTCAAAATTGCTATTACATAACTCGAATTTTGCTGTATACTAGTTGAAAAAATTCATAAGTTCTGCAAACTTGGAGTAGTGTTAAATATATTATTCCATATTACGAACCAGGTTTGTAACCAATTTAAGTGTAACTACTGAAATTTTTTTTATTAGCAACTAATGTTGTTTTTTGATATACCACATGAAAAAATTCCAAAAGTTCTGCAAACTTGACAGACACATCGGAAAAATATACCAAACAGTTGTACAGATTTGCAACCTTTTACGTTGACCGGAACATGTTCATTCATTGTGTTTTTTTAATTATTCATCATTTATCTGATCAAGGTGGTTTCGGAATAATTTAAATTTTGAAAACATCTATTCTGATGCATACACAAATGTGCAACCTTGTAACTTCTTGCAATTTGAAAAAATCCAATTTGATTAAAATTAGACTTTTCCATGATCCATGTTAGGTTTTCCGGTCAACGTAAAAGGTTGCAAATCTATTTACAACTACTGTTCGGAATATTTTTTCGATGTATCTGTGAAGTTTGTAAAACTTTTGGAATATTTTTTTATGGTAGGTAGGGTGGAGGCGCTAGTATTCGACCAGCACCCCTTAATTGACCAATTTTTATTAATGCACAGAAATAAGAAAACTAGCGTTTTGATGGTTTCCATTTGTTTCAAGAGTTTAATTAGTCCTTGGTCTCCATTAACCGTAATAGGTAGGCCTCTGTCGTGTTTATAAATGTTTTCTTCTTTTTCTAATTAATAGTGAAGACGTGGTGTAACAATGAGCACGGTAAGTAGACAACTTTTACAAATCTCAAAACATCCGTTCATGTTCAGTTTTATTCCAAACATACATGATGTACTGGTTGCTAGATAAATTGAGTTGAATATTTTTACTATATTTACTTTTGAAATGAGTATTTTTTCGAACTACTGGTGTTTCAGAGAAATTAAAGGTTTTACGTCCTTGTCTATTTCATAGCTTTAGGTATGAGTTGGAGATGAGTTTTATTTTAATTTAAAGCAGATCCAGTAGTTGACCACACTTGTGCAGTGGTCAACTACCGATTTTTTGCTATGGTCTATTGACCAGTTATTACTGGTACATACATTTGACTTAATTTCTTTTGAACCATAGGTTAAGTAAAACAACTGTATTTTCTAGAATAAAATGGCTGAACCTAAGAAGAGGTTCTTTAAATACAGATAATCTCACGATGGACGGAACATAGGAGACAATATGACTAAATTACTATGGTCCAACCCATTACCAATAGAGTACCGTCAGTGACGTAATATGACAGTTTTGGAACAATGTCATAGGGGGACAAACAAACCAAACTAAACAAACTTAAACCTATTGAACCTATTTTCCATAAGGCTACTTGAATCACTTAATGCATGTAAAGTTTATAAAAACCGCAATTATCCACTATCACCTACAAAAAACGAATTTTCATTTCATCAAATGTCAAATGCTTTGTTTGTCCCCCCATGACCGCCATGTTGTGACGTCAGCTGACAGTGCTCTATAAATAAGGAGAAGTAGTTATGAAATGAAAAAATAGTTGAGTTTTCAGTTTTGCAGTTCACGATGACAATATTGTCATCGTGACATCCTAACAATTATCTAAGATGCGTATAGGTAGTAAATAGTTTTTTAGAGACGTAATAACAATTGTTTAACATGGTCTACAACTCTTTCTGCTTATTATCCGCACACTTTCCAAACAGCAGCTTAGTTCGCATACAAATTAGTCTGTTTGTCACAGTGGTCTCATCGCCGGACAAATATCAACTGCCCTGATTCTACCTATGTTCCGTGAGTTGTGAGAAGTACTGTATACAGAAGCACAATCGCACTTCAGCGAAGTGGTTGCAGTATCATGAAGAGAAGGAAAAAGCCAGAATTGAAAAGAAAGAGAACAACATGAGAAGGCTCTTTTGGGAAAGAAGAAACAAGAGAAAAAGTTGAAAGAATCTGAGAAGAAAATTTGAATTAAAAAAAGAAGCAAAAAAATTAAGAAGAAAGTTAGTGAAGCAATAGATAGCTCGAAAAGTGAATATGAGGAATGGCAGGAGGGTGGATCAAGACTAGATGATATTACAGAACATTTCATGACTAATAGTGAAGATGAACCAGTCCCGATATAGTGAAGAAAATGAATAAAGATATTGCAGTGGGTGACTTTCTGAAAGAAAACATACCTAACATAATTACGTTTGCTATGTTCAAAATATTCGTGACACGGGTGAGGTTGAAGTACATGTTTTTACTTCAATGGAAGAGAGCAAGAATGTTTTCAAAAGTATTGAAAACGATATAAGTGTTTTAAATGCCGAGCAACTTGTCAAGAAAGTAGAATACCCAAGTGTTGTAACAACCGAAAATCGCATTAAATATAATTTTGCCAAATATGTAATTTTTGAGTTTGAAATATTATGTCAATTTTTGCTCAAATTAAAATTTGTTTTTCTTTATAAAAATTATTCAATAATTCTATTTACAAACTTGTTTTATTTTATTTTATCAAGTGGTCAACCACTGTGTCTAATTGGTTCTAGCTGGTCAATCACTGGTGATTTATGACTTTTGTTATTTTTTTTGCAGGAAAATGTCACGTTTTTTGGAATATTATATATGATATTTAGAATCCCAAAACTTGGTTCTTATTATCTGTATTTTTAATTTTCATGGAAAGTTAACGGTTTAATTACTAAAACCTATTTTGTTAAAAAAAACTCTTCAATTATTGGCGCACTCACTCTGTATCACAGGAAAACGTTAATTTTTAATAAAAAATAATGTTTCTTACACTTAAATTGCTTGCAAACTCGAGTCGTGATATGAAGTAATATATTTAATACTAAGTTTGTAGAAATTTTGGAATTTTTTCAACGAGTATACTGCAAAATTCAAGTTATTTACAATTTTGACAATGTTCCGGAATTCAGAACAGGTTGAAAAAATTTTATAGTTTATTTCTAAACCTTTTCCGACCATGTATTGAAGTTTGAAAACTTTTGGAATTATATGTATTGTGAATTGATTGTCCATATCTACTGGCCTAAAATGAAGATGCGATGCAACAAGCTCATTGGTATTTTAATTTTAGTCATTGCGTAAACCAACAATTACTCATATTTCAGCTATTTTATAGAATTGCACCTGCGAAAACCTCTTACTTTGCGTTGGTGTTCTGAAGAAAATGTTTGTCGCAAAGATCTTCCTTGTCTTCAGTGCGTTGCTTTGTTCATTCGTGCACTCGAAACCTGCTGATGCCGACGCTACAGCACAAATTGTTAAATCCAACAATGATTTGAGGCTGGATGGATATAATTTTGAGTAAGTTATCGTTTCAAAATAGTTATTTTTTGTTGGATATATAAATATATGTGTCTGTATGTTAGGGAAAACCTGTGCTTATTGTTTTTGAATATGAGTTGTCAATTTATATGAACTTAACAGTTGTCAAAATATAGTTTCATTCATTTTGAAATTTCGTTTATCTCTCGAAAAACTCTATATAACCAACAGGTTATGGGCCCAGAACCAATAGTTAACTGAAAGTCTTTACTGCGATACTTGGAGGAGTTTTTAGGAAGTTGAAAAATACACGTTGGTAAAGCTACATAAAAATGAGTGGATCAAACAGTACATTTCCTCTGATCGAGAGACTGAAAGGCCGTGAAAATTATCGCTCGTGGAAATTCGTAATGCAAACATTTTGACAACTGTTATAAGTTCATATAAATTGGCAACTCATATTCAGGAACAATAATCACAGGAGCACAGGTTTTCCCTAACATACCGAGACATATATTTTTATATCCAACATCCCCTCATAAATAGATGTCAAAAAAATATATAACAAAAGAACATCTACCAAAAAAAATCAGCATACCAGCCCGAAATTTTTGACACATCAACCATGTTTTACTCTGACTAATGGCTTAGTTAAAGGATCAGCTGGCATTTGTTCGGTAGGTAAATATTTGACAATAACTTCTTTATTATCAATATGTTCTCTTATGAAATGAAACCTCAAGTCAATGTGTTTAGATCTCTGACTCATTAGAGAATTTTTTACCAAGTGAATTGCCCCCATATTGTCACAATATTTACTTATTGGATTCAAATTATTTCGAAATTCAATTTCTCGTATTAATTGTCTGACCCAAAGAGCTTCTTAGATAGGAAATGATAATGACATATATTTCGGACTCTGTAGACGATAATGCAATAGTTTTTTGTTTTTTGCTAAACCAGGATATTAAACCACCTTGTAATTTGAAACAAGATCCAGTTACTGAATATCTATCATTTATTTTGTTTTCCCAATCTGAGTCACAAAACCCCTCTAATACAGAATTTTCATGACTGTTGAATTCAAGTTTAAATTTCACAGTCCCCTTGATATATCTGAAGATACGTTTAACTTGACCCCAATAAACTTTTGAGTAATTTGTATTTAATCTACTCAATAGACTAACTCCGAATGATATATCAGTTCTGCTGATCTGAGACAAATACAGCAACCTACCAATAGCTTCCTGATAGGATACCTTTCAGGATGGATCTACTTCTGAGATATCTGTGAAGTCCAGGCTGGAATCCAGTGGTGTAGACACGGGCTTGCTGTAGATCATGTTAAACTCTTGCAGCATCTTCTGGGCGAATTTCTCTTGATCCATCCATAATTTTCCTGCTTCCGTATCCCTGGTTATCCTCATGCCTAGACAATCACATGCTTCGCCTAAATCTTTCATTTCGAAATTTTCTTCCAGTTTTTTCTTCACCATCATTTTATTCCTTTCTGAATTCGTGAAGATCAGAAGGTCATCCACATATACTGCGATTATCAGAACCTCTTCCTTCTTGCACTTCTGATAATAAATACAAGGATCAGCTTTGGATTGAATTAAATCAATTTCTGATAATATTTGATGCAGTTTCTTATTCCAGCATCTTCCACTTTGTTTGAGCCTGTAAACTGATTTCTTTAATCGCCGTATCGCCCATATCCCGCTTTTCTCTCCACCGACGACATCTGCGTATTCCGGAGGTTCTACGTGAATCTCTTCATCTAAATTTCCATATAAATAGGCGGTTGTAACGTCCATATGGTCTATACTCAAACTATGACGAACGGCTAATGAGAATTGATACCTGAGCGAAGAATATTTCACCACCGGGGAAAAAGTCTCTTGGTAGTCGATACCTGATTTTTGGGCACAACCTTTGACTACCAGTCTGGCTGTGAACTTTTTATTTCCAGCTTCATCTTCTTGTACTTTGAATGCCCATTTTGTCTTTAGCAACCTTCGATTTTCATTATAATCAACTACTTCGTAAGTTTAATTTTTTCTGAGTGAATTCATCTCAATTCTCATGGCTGTTTCCCATTTATCCGATCAGGTCCGGAAAGAGCCTCTTCAGAATTGATTGGTTCTACATCTGGATCGTGTTCTATATTGTCTGTTGCAATTTAGTAACAAAATATGGCATTTCAATGGGTTTCTTTTGACGTCTAGAACGTCTGGATAGGTCAACATCTTTTCCTTCGTGAAATTCTTCCATGTTTTCAACCTTGTTTCTTGAAGAATTTTCCTCGATAGGCGTCTATAGGTCCAGCCGCTGCATCATCTTCAACGTATGAATGTTTTTCGATGGGAAGTACTATTTTCGTATGTTGATTGTCAGGCGAAGTTTCACTTGAAGTTTTTAATTTTTTGGAACTATAACCAACATTTTTTTATCTAGTTCGCGAAATGCTACTTTGGTATTCGAGAACTGATTTTTTTTTGACGAGTTGCAACCGAGTTGAAATAATAGACGAGATCACCAAAGTATTTCGTGCACGAGATGCCAACACATTTTTTTCTACAAACGTCAAAAAATATTGTTCTAAAATACGTAATATGCTTAACTTAACATAAAAAAATAAAATTAGGTAGTGTAAAATTTGTCACAATTCAGAAAGTGTTAAAAAGCCTTGATTATTGTTAAACATTAAACATTAAGAAATATATGATTTCTTAGATTTTTGCTTTATTGAAGACCATAAAGGTTAAAATAAAGAAATCCCATATAGTTTACATGCAGTGTGCAAAATATGCATTTCGCACACTACTTCGCGCACTGTCATGGTAACGAATGAAAATGAAAAAAAGGCAATTTCGTATGTTGTTATCAATGCGCAAACCCTGTCATATTTTGACGTTTGTAGAAAATAGTTATTTATGATACAAGTGTTAAAAGTGGCATTTTATTTTGTGAGTGGGGAATATTGCGAAACGAGCGTTAGCGAGTGGAGCAACCCCACGAGCAAAATAAAATCACTTTTAACAAATGTATCATACAAAATTTTTTGTTCAACAGTTACTGCTAGTAAGAAAAAAACAAAAAAAAAATAAGATCCATAAGGATTCGAACACACGATCTTTGGATTACAAGGCTGACTGACAGATACTTCAAATATAATAAACCCCAACGCACTTTATTTATGAATGTCATTATTTGTCAGTGATGAAGGACATTCTACAGTTGGACTAAATACTACTTCGTTTGTAACTTCAAAAGGAATTAGTATTATCAATTGCGCAAACGACCAAATACATGTGTGAACTTTTATAAACGATTCCTCTTGAGTAGGTGTTCTGATTATAATATCTGATTGAAGTGTTTCTATTAGAGAGATCTATATTACTGAGTATCCATCATCTCATCTGTCATTTTACTTTTAACACTAGTGTTAAAAGTACTTTTAACACTAGTGTTAAAAGTGATTTTGTGAAAACGTCAGTTTTTAGTTCATGTGTCAATGAATTAAAAACGTCATTTTTAATCCAAGCGCTGTAGCTCAAATGTCACTACAACCTGACAATAAATCCAATAGAAATAATTTTTGGTACACGGGCAGTTTTTGAAGAGTAATTGAAGAAAACAAAATGTTCTGCACGCGAGCACCTGGAAAGTGGAGAAAACTCACGGGAAAGCTCGGAAAATCAATAACTTGGAAGGGGATAGAAATTTCGAAGTATAAAAACAAACTTGTAGAACGTAAAAATCTCCATAAAAAAGATAATCCCAGGTTTTTTTTTTCTAAAATTGTTTCCTTTGAGAGATAATGAGCTGTAACTGATATTTTCAGATTTCCGCGCGAACAACTCGAGATATCATAAGATTTACTCCGACGCTCGACTAAAATCTCTGTATCTCCCTTGTTTGTTATCGAAAATTCATAAACTAAACGGTATTTTGAAGAAGAATGTTTCATCAATTATTCTGTATAGCTGGCGGGTGTTGCTAGAAGTGGTTGTATTTGATATTTGAAGGTGAAATAATGATCTTTGATAAATAAACAATGTAATTTACTGATTTCTTACGGACAAGTTGAGTTTGCACAAAGATTCATTTGGTCAAATTTGAACAAATCACGTAAAGCGTTCATTCTCAATTTATATTGGGCCTAAATAAATCGAGTTTTTCTGCACCTGCTGTTTTTCAGTAAAAATTTTGTTATCAGAAGTTTTTTGATACATATTCTGAAAGTACAGGGCCTTGGAAATAAAATGACCAATACGCTTTTTCAGAAATCTCCACTTTGATAGATTTACGTTGATTGAAACGGGTACAAAAAAACTTAATTCCGTTAGGCCCAAGATTAATTGGGATTGAATGTTGAACCTTTTTGTAAACTCAGCTTGTCGAGCTAATTCGATAGGAAAACGTAAAAAATGGTAAAATTATATTGTTATTCATCAAAGATCAGTATTTCACCTTCGAAAATCAAACACAACCACTTCTACTGACACCCACCAGCTATATAGAATAATTGCTAAAGGATTATTTTTAGAATGCCGTTTAGTTTGTGATTTTAGTCGAGCGTCGGGGTAAATCTTATGATATCCCGAGTTGTTCGCGCGGAAATCAGAAAATATCAGTTATAGCTCATTATCTATCAAAGGAAGCATTTTTTTTATGGATATTTTTCGTTCTACAAGTTAATTGTTATACATTATATCAAAATTACCAACCCAGGTTATTGATTTTCCGAGCATTGTCGGGAATTTTTCCCATTTTTCATAGGTGCTCGCGTGCAGGACAATTTTTTTTCTTAAAGTACTCCTCAAGAACTGTCCGTGTGCCAAAAATCATTCTTATTGGATTTAGTGTCATGTTAAAACCCCTGAATCTTGTGCTAAATATGTGAAGAGTTATACAACACTTTTCTAGCTTGTCGAATATAAAAAATATGATTTTTCAACGATTCAGCTCAAAATGCCTTTAAACATGGATAGCAATGAATCAATTATTAGTGACAGGTATAGTTTTTCCAAAGTAAGTTAAATGAAGGAAAAAACTGAAAGAGAAATAATATAATTTGACGCTTTCTTCTTATACACCAATCATAGCCGAAATAATCTTCATTTGGTTTTCTTCATTATTATACAAGAAGGTTAAGTGGAAAAATACTTGCTTATTCCCTCAGGCACGAGTAAGTGTTAACTCTGCTTTGTAACTACAAGACTTTTAAAACGCTATCTGTGTACGGCCTTAAATATGATATTGTCGTGTAGTCAATTCAAACATTTATTACTATTTTTTTTCTACACTGTGCGCCAAAAACTTGGAAACTTTTTTATTATTTATTTCATGAAAAAATTTATTCGTAATAAAAGTTGGTGCTCATCGAGAAACTCATAATGGGTTATCGAAAAGTCATGTTAGGTTCTTAGTTTCTGAAAAAATATATTTTTTTTAGTCATTAGGAATAGAATAGGTACCTCTATTTTTTAAAATATGGAAAAAACTCATGGGGAATATTTTATTGCCATCTCATGAATCATCCAGATGAATCATCCAGATTAAGATATTCATCAATGATATATATATATATATATATATATATATATATATATATATATATATATATAAATATCGTGCAACATTTATAAAAAAAAACAAAAAGCCGAAAGCGATGTATCTCTTAATATATTGTTATAAATCCATGATATGATGCCAATATTTCAATAATTAGGGCATATCTCATCGAACGTGGTTAAAATGATGAGACGATGACGTACCAGGAGGATATAAATGATATACATGTTCTATGGAATGTAAAACGATTCCCTCGAAACTTTTTGGGATATTTGTGGAAATCCAAAAAGTTTTTTTTTACTATCTCTTGTTTAACAAATTCCAGAAAGCAATTTTGCTAGGGAGAAAACCAAAGTTTACATTTACGAACTATCTTATACAAAGTAATATAGGCCATTTGCGTCTTTTATTTTTGGGGAAAAGAGCCTTTTATTTTCATCTGAATTATACATTCATGACATCAAATCGATGAACCGAATTAAACACACCTATACAAAATAAAAATGAAGATACAAAGGGGTGAATTGATTCCAAGTCACCCTTATCTGGGTAACGCCGTGTTTTGCAGCTAGTATTTTAACAAGAAATAGATAGTATGTTCCTAGTATTTTTTTCACTAATTTAAATATTTGCAACTTTGCTACGCATCGTCCAGCAATTTTTTTTCCGTCCCAAAAACAGTCGTTTTCTGTGCCAATGAAACAAATAATTATTCGCAATATTACATCAAAAAATAACTATCTTAGGTTACTGATATCCATATGAGTTGTAATTTTGATTTTTATTTCATGAGAGCTCTACATATACATTGCTCTACCCGTATCCATTCATCATCATAATAATGGTGATGTATGCCATGATACTGAATTTTTGACGTATATGTTCAGCCTATTCGTATATCAGTTATCACCTGTCTTGCCAAAATCTTTGAAAAAGCTCTCAAATCAAAGATGAGCAGTTTCCTTAACAAACACAAACTGATATCCGAAAAACAATATGGGTTCAGAGAGAAACAAACAACAAACGACTCTATAGCATTTCTAACCAATGAAATAACTAAATCATTAAATATAAGCAAGCCAACCCTATGTGTCTTCCTCGATCTAGCCAAGGCGTTTGACACTGTCAGCCACGAACAACTGTTGGATGCCTTGGAGGATATTGGAATACGAGGGGAAAGTAATGCATTGTTTAAAAGTTATCTCTCCAATAGAACGCAGATTGTGAAAATTAATGGGAAGATGAGCGAAGAAAAAATGGTGAAATATGGAGTACCTCAGGGGACAGTCCTGGGCCCCATCTTGTTTACAATCTATATTAATAACATACTGACCTTAAATACACTAACAGGAACTATCACCAGCTTTGCGGACGACACAGCAATCTTATACTCTGATGAATCATGGATTGAGCTAAAAAACAAAACAGAATCAGACTTGAAAATTATTTTTGACTGGTTCAGTCAGAAAATTTTAACAATAAATTTTGAAAAAACATTTTTTATTCCATTTGCCAATAACAAGACAACCTTACCAGACTACACGACACTACATGTAGGTAATAATGGAACTTTTAAAGTAATCAGATCCTGCGAAAGCATCAAATACTTAGGCGTAACGCCCGATTCACATCTACGATGGGATGTCCATATCAAAAACACTACGAAAACGCTTAGGTATCTACTATACAGATTCAAACAAATCATAAATATACTTGACACCTCGCACCTGAAAATAATATACCATGCCCTAGTGGAGTCAAGACTGCAATATGCAATTCTCAGCTGGGGAGGTGCAGTACGTACACATCTCCACCAATTAGATGTTCTGCAAAAAAAAATTCTGAAAATTATATACAATAAAAAACGCACTCACCCATCAAGCAGCCTCTTCTTTGACACTGGTATATTGGACCTCAGGCAACTATACATGTTCCAAATTATCATATATACATATAAAAACAAATCTTTACTCAAAAGAGTCGACCACAAATATGAAACAAGATACAAAGAAAATGACCATGTTCAAACTATCGTATCGAAAAGAAGCGTAACATCAAGGAGTTATACTACTCTATCTCTGAAATTATACAACCACTTACCTGAAACATACAAAACTTACCTTACTGTGATAAACTCCATAGATATGATTAAAAAATTATTCAAAAAATACATTGTTCAACTTGGAAGGGACACCGTACAAGACCTTATCGAATGTTAATTCAAACTACATGAATATATTCTGAAAAAGTATTATACAAACAGTATTTAGTTTTCTAGTACAAGTTTTACCATTATATTGTGAACCAGTGGTCAGAATGCAGGAAATTGAATCAACGCCACGCACAACCAAATCGGTTTCAGTGGAGTCTATTTTTTCTTTCTGTTTATTCAGAACCAGCAAACGGTTCAATGTTTTATGTATTATGTACACATATTTTTACTTGCTGAATGTTTTCATTAATTATTTATATACTTCCTGTGGATTTACAACGTTTTACTGTAACATTTTTTACTGAATAAACTTATTATTATTATTATTATTATTTAATGATGCACTTTTTTTATATGTCTGTATCATTTCAGTTTTGAAACAAGCAATGGCATAAAAAGAACGGAGACAGGAGTTCTGAAACCAGGCACGGGTAAAGACAACGATCAAACTTTAAATGTTGACGGTGACTTTTCCTTCACTTTTCCTGACGGTACACCATTCAGTGTCAAATTTGTTGCGACTGAAGATGGATACAGACCCACAGTTGTTATTGGTCAAGGACGATCTGGAAAATAAATATTGGAAAATAACGCTTCAATTTCAATGTCTTCATCATCAGTCAATCAAAGATAAAAGATGGGGACATTGAATGATTCCTTCAAGTATTATACTTCTGGAATAATGTGTTTTTTCTCCTTTTCTGTTCTTTTACGTTATAATTTCTGAATTGCTTTCAATAAAAGAGCCCAGTAAGTATTTGGTTTTTTTTACTGCTATCGAAACCTCAGAAATTTCGTTTCTTACTGAGATATTTGAAAATGATGAATTACTTATTTCAACTACATTTATGAATACTCAAGTGAAGCTCAAACCGTTATGGGTCTTTCGTTTCTGCATATCCAAAGAATGGGAATGATACCTATTGGGAAGATCAATCTGGTGACGTCTATTATGCGTCAAGTTTTATTTGTCAATAAATTATCAAAAATAAAGTTACGCATGAAAAACATTGCAAACTGTTTTCATTGGTAATTGTCAACAAAAGCTGGAGAAAGATATTGTTACTTTTGCTTCAATTTTGGAAAACCGAAATTTTTTAAACCCTTCATTCCTTATATAACTGAAATTGAATTGATAGGTAATTGAAATCACGTTAATTTAGTATTTCTGCAACCGTTCACCAAAGTTGTCTTTGTTGGAATATCTTTTTTAGAACCTTTTCTGATTGATTTATCAGCATATTTGTGAAGAAAAACAACAAGGAAAAATTTTGTGTATTTTTTTATGCTAATAAGATAATATTATAAATAAATCAATCAGAAAAGGCTTTAAAAATGATTCTCCAATATAAAATTCAACAAAGTAAGGGTACTTATTTTCAATTTTTCGCAAAAATTATTTCAGACACACTATATTATGAATTTGAGGGTGGGGTTTGTTTGTCAGTTTATCTGTCAAAACAATAATGCAGAAATAGATCAAATAATGAGATGAATGAAAAAAAAATTAAAAAATTAAGTTGTCGTTCTCATTCTGACTTACTCTTACTATTTTTCTGATTCTCCCAAAAGTAAAAAATATTGAGGAGGTTG
This sequence comes from Chrysolina haemoptera, assembly GCA_958298965.1. NCBI lineage: Eukaryota > Metazoa > Arthropoda > Insecta > Coleoptera > Chrysomelidae > Chrysolina > Chrysolina haemoptera. Next base: position 19,379,136 of record OY282591.1, on the reverse strand, counting down.
TCAGATATTTGGATATGTTGTAAGAAATTAGCATTATACGATTATTATTATATTAAATTACTTTGGTACCCAGTTGATAAACCTTGATTTTAATGTACCAAGTGTGCAGGTTTTTCCTTCAGGACTTTTCAAGAAAAAAAAAATTTCTATACTTTTGATACCCTGTATCTCAGAGGGGTTGCATTTTAGGACATGATAGGAACTTTTCACCTCGAAATTAAATGAGGAATCTGTACTCGGAATTTGTCGCTCTTATAATGACTCACCCTGTATAATCCCAAGGCAAGAACTTAACTTCACTGTGATGCATCATCATTGGGGGTAGCATGTTTATTTGTTTATTGTTACAAAAAGGAACATATACCAAAATGCACTTGGTATACTGAGTTTCAAAAATAAAAATAAATAATGCTGAAAGATTGTATCATTCTTCAATACTTGAACTTCTAGCCATTGTTGGCTATTGTAAGTGATTGAGACCTATGATGTTAGTGGGTTTAGAATTCACAATTTTGAGTGATTGCCAAGCGCTTATCTTTCTGAATGCAAGAAAACTATATCACTGCAAATCGCACGTTGGTATTCCACTCTGCTTGAATATGATTTTGAAATAAAACATGGACAAGGCGAGAAAATGGCACACGTAGATAGTCTGAGCAGAGCTGCGGTTGAAGAAGTAAGTCAAGAAGGGATGATTGAAGTAGTGTATGATTGAATATATTCACTATCATTTCATTGATGAGTCAGGAGATGAAAAATTGAATAAACTGTTTAAAATTTTAAGAAAGACTGAAAATGAAAGAACTAAAGAAGAACGTAATTTAATGAAATATTATGAGCTAGACATAGGAAGAATATACAAGAAAGTCAAATGGAGAATATTTTTGTTTTTTTGTTTGAAATTGTTTTAAATTGTTTTTTCCGTTAACCAGCTGTCGTCCCCGTACGAACGGCAGCACTCAAAAGTCGAAACTTGTGCAAGCCAAGGATTAACGATGTCTTACCTTCTAACGTGCAGCATGAATGGCTTGATCACGACGGTCTTAACCTATAACTATAAATGTAAATGGCTTCATGTTATTCCAGATTCAATGAGAAAGGTCACAGTTTTGCAGTTTCAATATCAAATGGGTCTTTGGATAGAACTGTTTCTAGTATTCTTCAAAAATTTTGGTTCAGAGAATTGCGTAGATATGTGAGGAAACACATTCAAGGGTGTTTTGAATGTATTTTGATCAAAATTCCAGGAGGAAAGAAAACAGGTAAACTCTGCAGTCCAAGAATGCCCGAGGGACCAGTGATGAAACTACATTTAGATCACCTAGGATCATTTCCAAAAAGCAACTAAGGGAAAATGTACATTTTGGTTGTAGTTGATGCATTTTATAGGTTTATCAAACTGTTTCCAACTAGGAGTACCTACAACCGCCAAAGAAACTATTACACCCTTCATAAATGGACACAGGACACGATTTCTAAACTTTGTGTAAAAAGTAAGACATTGAGAATAAACTGATAGCAGCAAAATCTGTACAGGCTAATGGAATGGCAGAGGTGAGGATGAAATATATCGTGCCTGCGTTAAGAAATGAAAAATGGGACAAAATGATATCTTCTGTGAAAAGGAAAATGAATTCAGCTGTAAACAAAATAACAGGGGCGACACCGTTTGAAATTCTATATGGATATTATCAACCATCTTTTGAGGAAGAGCTATGTACGCGAAAAGAGAAAATGATATTCAAAGACATGAGACAATAAGGAACACTCAAAGCAAAAGATAAAGTTCGAAAAATGCAGGAAAAATTAAAAATTTACTATGATGAAAAGACGCATGAAGGAGTTGAATCTAATATTGAAGATTTTGTAGCTATGAAAACGACTCCAAAGTTTACAGAAGAACCAATGAAAACCCAATTGAAATATTATCGAGAAATTGAATGAGGAAAATGGAGGACACTGTAAGGTTAGGATCGCACATATTTCACAGATAAAAATTTACAAAAATCATGATGAAGAAGGTGATCTAGATGTAAAAGAAACGGAAGGAACTGTTTTCTCAGATATAGAGCTTGGCGAAGAATCGGGTATTACTGAAACTGTTGAGAGAGTGGCAGCTTGAGTGATGAATGATGGATTCCAAGTGAAGCTGATGTAGGTAGGAGAGATTCCTGAAATGCAAGAGAGACCAAACCAAAATCAAAAGAATCCAGCAATGTTTGAGTACAAACATAAAACAGGATGATCGAATGTTGGATATTTCCAAGTCACCCCTATGCATATATTACATTGTGGAGGTTTCCAAGAAGAAGAGAGATAACAGTCAGAGGGTTGACGTTCTGCGATTTGTTTTGCGAACTTTGATATTTTCATTGAAGTTCACGTTATTAGTTTTTCTCGGAAACAATTTGTTATATCTTGAAACCTAAAATAATCCAGTACGATTGCGTTTTGAGACGAGGATCGATTGCAGCATCACCAAACTAGTTATGGTAAATCTTGGAAAGTATATGGTTTATCAGAAAAAAGTTCAACAAGGTGAAGGACAATTCAAATCTCAACTAAAATGATTTCTAGTAGTTTCTTATGAAATGAGCTCGTTTTCTCAGAAAATGTTATTGAACACGGACATCGAATTTCAGGCTCACATTAACCGCCGCTGCAACTTCTCGCTGAGCCAAATATTTGATTTGTCATAACACTGCCAAAAATGATCGGAGAAGGAAAACGGAAAGTGTATAACGTTTCTGAAGACCCTACAATTTTTTTCTAATGCTACATGATGTCAAGAAGTCATGTGCCAAGTTTCATAGTGCTACACTTCATCCTTTACTTATGGCTTGAATTTTCTGTGGTTACTGGACTAAAAGCTATCCTGGGAGATATTAGTAATAAATATTTCCAATCAAACGAAGAAGAACATATCAAATTGTTGAATTTGGTTTGATGTACGGAAATAGTTTTGAATATCCTAATTATTTACTCCATCAAACGAATATTGTGAGAGTAGTTTATAGTTGATGAGCGATTATTTTTCTGTTCTGTTTAGAGTTCTTCGTTATTTATATTCGTTTTTCTGGTCTGCATTACTTCTCATTAAGTACGAAATTTGTATACAATACTGACGATCCATCATACATACGAGTTTTGAACTCAAGTTTGAAAGGTTATTCGACTTCTCACGATTACTGACATATTTTGAGGTAAGAAAGCTTATTCTATATTGTCGGAGGCGGAGAATTTTCTGCTTAATTTATTCACTAAATGTCTGGTTCCACCAACACCACAATGTTCAGCACAGAGATTACTGATCCATGCGAAAAACAACTAAAAAGTTGGTAGCTCTAAAAAGTTAGGGAATTCTCACAATGCATGCCCCTTGATGGCAGAGCGTTCGCTTCTCAACCATAAGGGTGTTGGTTCAAATCCTAGCACAGTCATCGGTCCCGTGCATTCCAACACGAATTGAAAAGTAAGGGCTTTTTCTTCCTTGGCTCGAATAAGTCTATCGAAGACCTCTGAGGGTTGCTCGCAACGGTGCAGCCGGGGGATGAAATGAACAAATTTAAACAAAAAATTCTAAAATCTTGTACTGCGGACTACGTGGGAGTTTGCCAAAAGCAACGAAGTGATTCCAAACATGAACTTTGAATATTTAGTAAATAATCCAGATTGGGATTTGAGGCGAGGATCGATTGTGGCACCAACAAACTTGGTATGCTAGTAGTTGGAACCATGATAAACACGAAAAAATATAGTTTACCAAAATTTTTTTTTGTTTAAAAATAATTAAATAGATTTTTGCTGTAAACTTGAAAAATATATGATTTATCGAAAAAACAACTCAACGGGGTGGAAGACAATTCAATTCTCCACAAAAATGATTCCTAGTAATTTCAAACGAAATGCGCTCGTTTTCTCAGAAAACGTGCTTGAACGCTGACATCAAATTTCCGGTTCACACTTATCCGCCGCTGAAAGTTCTGGCGGAGCCGAATATTTGCTTTTGCTTGCCCTGATTTTGACAGGCCCTTCACTCTCCAAACTGATACGTCCGATCAAGGTCTCGGGGCCGTCTTAACCCAAGCCGTGGACGATGGGGAACACGTCATCGCGTACGCCAGTAGGTCGTTGACTTCCACCGAAAGAGCCTACTCCGTGACCGAGAAGGAGTGCCTCGCTATAGTTTGGGGAATCGAGAAGCTACGACCATATTTGGAAGGTTATCAATTCAGCGTTCTCACCGACCACCAGTATTCCAGGATCGATTTACCAAATGGGTCCAGTGTCGGCCGATCCGTAAGGCTACCGCCAAGGCCGTCACCAAGGCACTATATGAAGAAATTGTCGCCCGAAGATTGTAGTCAGCGACAATGGAACTCACCGGCCACCTGTTTGAAGATATACTGAGCGAACTAGGCATCCACCACCGCCACCAGGAATGGCGTTGTCACCTAGGAGACCAAGTCATAAAACGAGAACATCATCTGTCTTCAACAGAAAAAGGTTTCGCGGCGAAACTCGCGCCTAAGTATTCCGGTGCCTTATATCCTTACGAAAGTTATTTCTCCCGTAATCTACGATCTGAAAAGTACTACCGGCAGAAGGCTCCTTCGAGTTCATGTTAAAGACCTACGCCCGGCATACCACCCCGAGGTTTGCGTCTCGCATTCCTAATGGTTTTTATGTTACAGAAAACCTAAGAGGTTTCTTAACGAACTTCCCCGAGGAGCCCCGCCACCATCGGACCTAATGCTCCTCAAAGAGGAGCCAGAAGGCTCACTTGAAGTTGAAGATTTCCCGAATCCTGGTCCGAGAACAGGCCAGCCGTAGGGCAATCGAGAATGTTAAGTCCCGTATCTCCAACCAGCCCATAGCGAGGGAAAAACACACGGAACATACGCCCCCCCAACTCCGACGAACCGTGTGGGTCGTACGATGTCCAGCCACCACCGAAACGAATACGCCTCCATTGGAAATACCCTCCTTTTCACACGACCCCCTCACCGACTCCAAGCAGCGAGACCACGTCAGAACAGGTGACCTCTCTCTCTGAGGACGCGTTGGAACCCACCACCACCACCGTTGTGCCTATAGAGATACCTCGCATGGCAGAAACGACGTGGACCTCGGACCAAGTCATTGCCGCGTTAGAGAGAACCCCGGCCGGCACCCCCTGGAGTAAGGAGGTATGCGAAGTACTACGCCGCATTCGACCGTCGGACCAACCATTTAAGAGGCTGAAGTGGGTGATCCGGGAAAGCTCCGGGAAGACCCGTCAAGTATGGCTGCCATCGGCCCGTAACCCCGAATAGCATTCTCCAGTATTTTTTTCTTTTTTCTGACTGGAGAGCTTACTGTTGGTGGGGTTAAATCACTGGCCCATGGATGTGTTAGCTGTAGTTATCCCCATGAATTTTATTTCGGTGATGAGACTAGCTTGTAGACAGATTTTGTTGTTACTTCTCTGTTTTTCGTTTGCTGCCTCGAGGTCGTCACTTTTCATATGCTCGCCTGGACACTTACAGCACTTCAGTAAATTGTCTACTGGCATTTCACACGTAGCTGATAAAACCGCCCCCCCCCCCCTTGATGATTTTATTAATTTATCAATGTCTGCTAGGGATTTCATAGGTAGTTTGTCAAGATGAGTAAGATTGAAGTAGTACACTAATGAGGGCCATATGAAAAAGTTAAGCAATGGAGCTATAGGAATTCAGTCAAAACTCTTCCAAATATGAAAATAAGTTTTTCAAGATATGGAAGTTTATTATCTGATGGAAAAAATTACTGACATCACTACTGACGAGTATCATGTAACAAGAAATAAAAAAAAAACATACCAGAAAAATAACCTTCGAATTCTTTTAACAAAATATGAGAACTGGACAGTATGTACTTGAGTTTGAATTTGGTATCGTATAGAGGTAATTTATATATAGCGAACGTATAAAAAATTGTATAGGCACATTTTGGTGGAACGAAATGAGTCACTTTTTACTGCATGTGAATGGGTCATGGCCCTGAATTGCTTTGGTGAAATGGATGACACAGACTTAAAATTAATTGAATCCCTGTTGGATATATGTATATATGCAAATAAACACCCTATTGCATATAGTCCATTATTCAGTTTCATATTACACTAATTGCATTCATACACTGTTATCAATTTTATACATATTTCATATTTGACCTAATTAGGCGTATTCATAATGTATTCAAGCCATTATTTCCAAATAGGCGAATCCATTATAGAAGGAATATTAACTGTTTCCATGTATATCTGATACTACGGTGACATGAAACAATTTGGAAAACATGTTCATTGAATTCTTTGCAGTATTTATGTAAATTTTCTACAAACAAATTATAAAGAGGGGTATGGAGGCAGATGACTCGTTTAATAGGCACATTGTAATATTTTTAGATTTCAAATTAATTAATTATTTGTTATAATGATAATAATGATGGTAAATACGTTTATTATACACCCACATATGAATACAATAATAAATCATACATAATTTGGCAATTAGAATTGGAAAGGTAGGTATATATAAATGGCAGTTTGGTTCAGAACCTCTGAGTATGTTCTTCCACCAAAGCCAACAATTTTTAACAATAAAAATTCGATGATGAGCACCCGTGAATTTGAAATATACATATACATTATAATGAAAGAGAGAGCTAACGAGAGAGAGCGAGCGAAAGAGAGAGGAGTGGAGGGAGAGAGAAAGAGAAAAGAAGGAGGAACATTTTTACACACATGACCTATCTATATAATTACTCTGCATACCAAATAGATACTGGTTAAGCATTTGGAATCAAATTGAAACTAAAAAAGTGAAGTTTAATCGGCTTTTTCATGATTTTAGAGGTTTTGCAGGAAAAAGAACTCTTAAATACTTATTCATGGTGAGAGGGCATGGTGAGAATATTTTGGCGTCTAATATTCAAATTATCAAACATCGGTACGATAACGTAATTTTTCGTAGTAAGGGGGACACTTGAACTTCAGTAATTTGAAGCAGAAGCACGCAAAATGTAATTTACCAATGACATTCAGTTAATTTGGGAGAAATCCTGTGACTGTGCTTTACACCATATACAGTATCGGAAAGTTTTCATCTTGGGTATGGTGGTTTCATGAAAGCGTAAAGAATAGCTTGCTATATGTTGAGAGAGGATTACAATTTCCCCTCTTCTTGCTCGAGGAAGGGATATCGACGTAAGCTGTGTATGGTATGTCGAATTGCCACGTGGTCCGTTAATGCGTTAGGTGAGGTAACAGGAGAGACTCTCTCTTATTTATGTGGTATTATCATATCATTGCGTTCCTTGCTGCTCGCGTAGATTTCTGTCTATACCCCAGATGAAATGTTTCCGATACTGTATAAGTAGGAGACACGAGTTTTGTTATTTTTGTGTACGTTTTATATCCACACTATTAAAACAGGATCCATAGACAATGTCACAATGATCCAAATGAGATACTATCAGAGGTTTAGTAATAACCTCTTCTGACCCTCGGGTCATAATTATTAGAACTTATTTAATCAGGTCATAAATACGTTCCACATATAAATTAAGGACCTGCAACGCATTGGGTAGGTAATAAACTCAAAAGTTCATTTGATTGCATATGTAGTAGGTGCGGCTCAGATTAAAATCATACAGATCGAAAATGGATGTTTGGAACCTTTGGTGTGAATACAATTCAAGAAAGAGAAGCTACCCAAAACACCAAAACTACGTCACTTTCACTCGACGCGCGTTTCGCTAACAAAGTTAGCATTCTCAAAAGCTATGTATTAAGCGTATAGCATTCTCAAAAGCTATGTAATAACGTATAGCTCTTGAGAATGCTAACTTTGTTAGCAAAACGCGCGTCGAAGAACATTGACGTAGTTTGGGTGTTTGGGTAGCTTCTATTTCTTGAACTAAAATCATACAGAACGATAGGTCGAGTTGAGGCAAGACCATGAACACTATTTGTTCGAATTTAGTCTCTCAATTGACCGTCAATTGACGTAACGGCGATTCCTTCTATATGCTTTTGTATATCTATATATCTTTATACATGAAAATCTTTTGTGCATCCATACGAAAGTGAATTCATTCTAAACGGAGAGTTTGATTTTTTCAGTGGAATATGAATGTGACAGTCCATTTTCTTATTGGTGTTTCGAATTATTTTAACAATTTCGACCCCTCTGACAGCCCGTTAGTGATTCACTTTTTCACTGTGTGTTTTCCAATAAGAATTTGATTTTTTTAGTGGAATATGAATGTGACAGTCCATTTTCTTCTTCGGATCTTGAATTTTTTATATTTTCTTTTTGAAGACTTCAAGGTCTCTGACGGCTCGTGACTGATTCGTCTTTTCACTGAGTGTTTTTTATTTACAGTTTGACTTTTCTTGTCGAATATAAATGTGACAGTCCATTTTCTTCTTGGTGTTTCGAATTATTTAAATATTCTTCTTGGTGTTCCGAATAATTTTTTTTATGATTTCGACTCCTTTGACGGCCCGTTACTGACTCACTTTTTTACTGTCTGTTTTCCAATGGAAGTTTGAATTTTTTAGTGGAATATGAATGTGACAGTCCATTTTCTTCTTGGTGTTTCGAATTATTCAAATATTCTTCTTGGTGTTCCGAATTATTATTTTTTTTATTACGACCCCTATGACGGCCCGTTACTGATTTACGTTTTCACTATGTATTTTCTAATAAGAGTTTGATTTTTCAAGTGGAATATGGATATGACAGTCCATTTTCTTCTTACTGTTTCGAATTAAGTATTCAAATATATATTTTTTTGATGCTCCCAATAATTTAATTTTTTTTAGATTTCGACCTCCTCAACGGCCTGTTAAGTTTCACCAATACTACTTTTTGAAATGAAAAATATGATGATTGCTTGATAGGGGGCACGGGGGGGCCATTTACTAAAAGTTTGTAAACAGCATGGGGGGTCAAGTGTCACATCGTTGAAAAGATAATTCAATTCTCTTTACAACCATCTAAATATTTTTGAATTTTGTTCATAATTTTTTTCCCAATTACGATTTTTATGCGTTTCGAAATTTTTGAGTTAATGTGCCCCCAGCGCCATCTGTCGAGTAATTGCAATGTTTTTTCTCTCAAAAACTAGTATCAGTAAAACCCTTCAAAAAATTTTTGGTTTCATTGTTCCACATCAAACCGTTTAAATTCATCGAGGTATGATATTCAGATCCAGATTTCGATTTTGAATTGCAAAAAAAAAAATTTCAACGAAATTCAAAAAAATTTAGATTGTTGTAAAGAGAATGGAATTTCCTTTCCAACGATGTGACACTTGACCCCCCATGCCATTTAAAAAATTTTGAGTTGATGTGTCCCCCCGCCCCCACCCCTGTAGGGCAATCACCATTTTTTTATTAAAAGAGTAGTATTGGTGAAACCCTCGATACGGTTTTTTTTTCATGTTTCTACGTCGAACCGTTCAAAAGTTAACAGGGGGGCGGGACTATCAAAAGCCGCATTGTATACGTGACACGTCCCTTTATTCAGAAGTGTAATAAAATCCTTCCTTTCTATTCAATTGAAAGTAATATGATGTTTTCATTAAACTAATTAATTTTACCTAAATAAAAAAAGGAAGTATATATGGAATAAGTTCGATAATCTTCAGCAATTTGGTCGCTGGAAATTGGCCGCTAACTTCACGCCGGTGCATATTGTCAGTTCTGAAATAAATAATTTGTAGAAATCGTAATAAATAAATAATTCATAAAGTTTAAAAAAAAAGAAGGTAGGTATAGTGCTTGTTCCAGGTTGAAGATGAAACATACTGAATTTATGAACATCCTGTTCATTCAAATAAAATATATCACTCAGTCTTAAATATGGATCAATCCAGGTAGAAATCCGGTCATATAGGATTTCGTCAGTTGTTATTCATTGCATAATGAAATAGCTTTTATTTTCATCCAACTGAGCAGATAAAGAATGCTGTCCTTATCCGTTTATCAATTATTTTCATTTGCTCGCAATACCAATGTCAATGACGTAACGTTCGCTCGCTTACTTGATAAATTGTCTCAATGTCTATTTATACATTCAGTTCGAATTAATATTGACAGTATTAGCTCTTGAAAACCCCTACTGCCCGTTGGCTACATAGGTAATCAACAGAGTAATCGCAGCATCCCTTGAAACTTGGAAATAAGGTCATCGATTCTCTCTCAACATATACAATTTAGTCGTACTGCGCATGTTTCGCGTTCAAACGCCATATATTTTCTATAATATTCGAGGAATTTGAATCCAGTCATTTAATTCAACAAACTTTCACTAGACATCAAATCAAGTTACCTATACAAAACAAAAGCAACCTTGTTCAATCCAGCAGTCTGATTCGTTTTGTTTATGACAGCTCACGTTCGGTTTTACCGCGCCTTTTGAAGTGGGTTTCCCTATTCCCCGGAATTTTCAGTGCGAGTCGTGCTACAGGAGTCGAGTTAGTTTGATTTTCACCGTTGGAAGGTGTCAAGTTAGAGTGAGTGTTGAAAATGACGAGTGTCGATAGCATTTTGGATTATAAGAAGAAAGAGGAGGAAGATTACTATGCGATTCTGGGATGCGATGAAAATTCTTCTGTAAGTATGCGTTGTTATGATAATAAATTTCAATTGTGTTTGAACCATTTGTCAATTATTCTAATGGTTTGTGCTTTTATAACATGGATCATCTGGGATTTACAATTATTATGAACAAATAATTGGACACCAAATATTTTCTAACGTTTACACTTCTGAAAAAGTATTCTGGGATTGACAACGAGCAATACTTTTTTCCTACAAGTTGGGCATTGAAAATAATAAGTTTATATATACAGGATGTTCCTAAATGGAATGTTCATAAGGAAGGAGATAGTACTATAGCTTATCATATGACTTGAAATTCATATTGACATAGGTCTACAAACGCGTCGATATCGATCTACAGGGTGTTGAATTTTATTTTTTTTTAATTTTATCTTTATAACTTCTGCAGTTTTTGAAACATTCAGCTCAGATTTGAAATACAGGTTATACTGTAGGGCTCATATTATTGTGTCTGCCATATAGTTGTGAGGATCGACATGAAGATATTTTTTTTGTGCGCTGCTTACTTACCTTACGTGGACATTTGATTGCGTAAAAAATTAACACATAAATTTTGCGAATATTTTTTTAGTCTGATCTAATCAGAACGAACTAACCTTACGTAGACATATGAGTGCGAATATTTTGCGAATAGGAATTATTTAGTCTGATATAACCAGAACGAACTAACCTCACGTAGACATTTGAGCTCGTGGAAATTGAATACATACATTCTGTGAAGAGTGAATCTTAAGTCTGATCTAACCAAAACGACCATCACAGTGGTCGGTCTACGAAACGAAAACCCGAAAACTCATCAATTAATTGGGGGTAAGAAACGAAGATATTTCAGATAATTTTGCTAGGGTGTACGAAATGCGGGTATACGAAACGAGAAAACAACATGCAGGATACCTAGGCCACGGGTAAAGACTCTATAATTTGTTTGCTTCGTTTGTTTTCGTTTTTTTTACGAATATCCGAGAATATCGGAGAAGGGCACTCAGAACGAAAGCTTGTGTGACCAAAGGAGATCTAGATACAATAGACTAGCAGGCCTATGTGTCACCGGAGACAACAGTCAGACGGGCATAAATGGAAGGGAAGTTTTTAGTGAGTATGTCTGATACAGGAGACTCTCACAGTAGACTTTCAAATTTAAGGCTCATAACCTCCCCATCAAGGGTTTTCCATGAAAAAAAAAGGTGGTCCGGGACCTACAGCTGAGGTACATGTGGATTCCGAACCACTGTAGCTCCGTGACGGTGGTGGAGATCGAACCTGAGCCTCCTAGGTGGCAGGTAGAAGCACTAACACCACGGCCACTTCGCTTGACATGGCTAAGGTGTATTTCATCTATGACATTGCGAATGGAAATGTAAGAGAAGCCAGTCGTCTGTACATAGAGTGGTATCCTCATATCATTGGTCATAGAATACTTCTTGTAGAAGCTGGAACTTTTAATAAGAATAATAGTGGTACAGGGACAGGGATTAGCGCAGTGGATAGCGCACGCGCCTGGTGACCGAGAGATCGAAGGTTCGGTTCGGTTCGGTTCGGTTATTGAATCTCGTTGCCAACTGGGAATAATCTTCAACGATTCACTGTTGCGATGAAAATTAACAGTACCGCTTCTGAAATGGCGTGAGGAGTTAATAACACAGCCTACCCAGAACACGTGGGGAATGACCATAGCCGACGATGCCAAACCCAAAAAAAACAGTAGAACAGGTTAGGGTATTTTTAGAACACTGCATATCTAAGAAGCTGTTCTAAATACAATAGAAGAACATCCAGACAACAGCAGCAGAAAAATCTCTGAACATTTAAATATAGTCGTCAAGTTGTGTGTCCCATCTTGCGTGATAGATCTTACATGATTTTTTGCCATACACCTCAGTAAGCTATGTCTTGTCGAAACTGAAACTTTCAATACGACAGGTTAGGCCACGTATTGTTTCCTGACATTAGGCACCAGAAAAATGACCCAATATTTGTTTGGTACGGTGCTTACACATGCACTTACCATTTTTGTAGAATTGATAATTTCTGCAAGTGGTACCTCAATAAGCTAGCAGCAGATACAAATTACGATTGTGAAATATTTTTTACCGACGAAGCCATTTTCTTAAGGAATTCTATTAGAAATTTCCATAACAACCACAAATTGTGGGCTCAAAAAAATCAAACAGTTCTCTTCGGATGTATGGGGTGGTTTGGTTTGATGTGGGTTTCCCTATTTCCTCCAAATTTTCAGTTTGAGTCATGCTAGCGAAGTCGAGTTAGTTTGATTTTCATAGTTGGAAGGTGTCAAGTGAAGAGTGAGTGTTAAAAATGCCGAGAGTCGATAGCATTTTGATTATAAGAAGAAAGCGAAGAAAGGTCATTACGCTATTCTGGGATGTGCTTCTACAAGTTTACCGATTTTGTTTAGTACGGCGCTGGTCGACTCTAAATTACAACATGAGTTTCCTGTTTTTAATTTTACACTTTTCCATCTTATATCCTAGAAATATCCAGAACAGAAACATTGAGAACATTTTACATGTTTCTATCTTATATCCTGAAATTTTCCAGAAAATTCCACCTATCGCGCCGTCTCTGGTGGTCAAATTTTTGAGAACTTCACTCGAGTCGTTCCATTGAGTTCTAAAATTTTAGGAACATTTGTCGAAAACTTCACTCGAGTGTCGTTTCAGTAAGTTCTATTCGGAGCCTCTATTCTTGTTCACTTTACAGTTTTCTTGATTTTTTCGGCACCTTCCAGAAGCTTCGAGATCATTTAGAGTTGTCTCTTGATTTTCCCAGATTATTGCCCAAATGTTTGACCCTCTCGGACTCATAGGCCCAGTCACTCTCCTAGGCAAAATTTTCAAACAAAATTTATGGAGATAAAAAGTGGACTGGGAGCCCTTATCGCAACCATTATGTAATGAATGAAATAATTTAATTTCTACTACCTCAAAACTCAAAAAGCGACCATTACACGTTCAGTAATAATGTCAGTACTTGAAAATAATGACATTAATAATGAAAGTGTAAAGGTAAGAAAGTGGAATGATTGCAAGTAATGAAGCGGTAACGAAGCGAATCCGGATATTTTGATATTCGTGTATCATTCCTAGCAGGGGGAAGGGATACTGTCAGTAATAATGATCGTGTGAAGCGAGGGCATCATTATTTCGTCATTACTCAGTTCACTGCGCACTGTGGAAGCAAGATGGACGGATCTGCCACTAGTGAAACTGAAAGTGAACACCCGAAAACGACTTAGTCGACGTGCGGCTGAGCGAGGTATCTGCTGAACAGCAGACAGATGAGATGCATGATGAAACAAGCGAGGAAATTCTTCGTAATTTCATAGAAACTTATGAAAGTCTTCCTGAATTATGGAATTCGTCACTTGATATTTATTTGAACAAAACAAAAAGAAACGCAGCTCTAAATAAGTTGTAAAGTCATTTATAAAAAAATAAAACCAGACCAGAAAATGAACACGTTGAGGTCGAATTATCGTAAAGAACTAAAAAAAAAATGTTACATCGAAGCGATCCGGAATTAATACGGATGAAGTATACCAACCGTCCTCGTGGGTATTCTATACGCTTTACAGTTTCTTTAAAAATAGGAACAACCTGTCAAAGCAGGCACTTCGTTCAATGAGGTGAGTGCAAAATAGTTATTTTTGTATCTAGTGCGCGAAATGCTACTTTGGTGATCGAGAACTGATTTAAAAAAATAGTAGAGATCACCAAAGTATTTCGGGCACGAGATGCAAACAATTTTTTTGTCTACAAACGTCAAAAGACAAAAAATGACAAGGTTCGCTCATTGACAACAATATGCGAAGTGACACTTTTTTCATTTTCCTTCGTTAGCATGACACCGTGCGCAAAGTAATGTGCGAAGTTCCTATTTCACACACTGTATATGAACTAAGTATATGGGATTTTCATATTCTAACCTGTGCGGCTTTTTATACCCCCCCCCCCGTAAACTTTTGAACGGTTTAACGGAGAAACATGAATAAAAAACCGTGACACAAAGAGAATTCAAGTCTCTTCACAATCATCTGAATATTTTTGAATTTTGTTCATAATTTTTTTCCCAATTTCGATTTTCATGCCTTTCGAAATTTGTAAGTTAACGTGCCCACAGCGCCATCTTTCGAGTAATTGCAATGTTTCTTCTTTCAAAACGTAGTATTGGTAATACACTTCAAATAATTTTTGGTTTTATTGTTCCACATCAAACCGTTCAAATTTATCGAGGTAAGAGTAGTATTCAGATCCGCATTTATATTTTATATTTTGAATTTGAATTGCAAAAAAATATTAACGAAATAAAAAAAAACAGATGGTTGTAAAAAGAATAGAAATTCCTTTTCGACGATGTGCCACTTGACCCCCTATGCCATTTAAAAAAATTGAGTTGATGCCCCCCCCCCGCGCCCCCTGTTGAGCAATCACCATATTTTTTACATCAAAAAGTAGTATTGGTGAAACCCTCGAAACGGTTTTTCATTCATGTTTCTACGTCGAACCGTTCATAAGTTAACAGGGGGGGGGGACTATTAAAAGCTGCACTGTATAATCCTAAATTAAACAAAACTCAAAGAAATCATTTATTTTTAACTTTATGCTCCTCTATCGAGCAAAAATCCAAGAAATCATTCATTTCTGAATATTCAACAATATAGTTCAATAAGGCTTTTTAACACTTTTCAAACTGTGACAAAATTTTATCACACTTAATTTTTTTCTAACGTTTATAGAAAAAAAATTCTCATGCCTGAAATACTTTGGTGATCTGCACCTTACAAAAAATCAGTTCTCGATCACCAAAGTAACATTTCGCTCACTAGATACAAAAATAACTATTATAATCACTCAATAACACTAAATGTAAATAATTTTCGCGTTTTTTCAACTATTCCTTCATCCAATGGTTTAACAGAACGGTTCATACTTAATGCAAAAATTATAGCTAATCATGCATTTTTCTTCAAATCCATTATCTGCTAAAACACGGTGTGATTTCTACGCCACTTGAAACATAATAATGACGAAAAATAATATCAGTAATAATGATCATGTAAGGTGCGGAAAGTAATGACAGTGAATGACGGGGAAATTTTTAGTAATGATGTTTCTGTAATGATCTGCTGGAATGACATTATTACTGAACGTGTAATGGTCCCTAAAGAATTGAAGATCCCTTGCGAAATAGATCTAATCGATATTCATGGATTCGCAGATTGGCCAAGTTAACTCATAAAATTGTCTCTATTTCTCATAAACTCAGCGTCGATTCCATGAACCAGTGGACATACTCAGAAATCGCTTCATGTTGGTTGAATTATCATTCATTCCGCTGGTTAACATTTGTAGCCAACAGAATATCCCGAATCCAAGAACTTTCGAAAAACTGGTAATGGCGTCACATTAGTTCTGTAGATAATTAATACGCTGTAGTACTCATATCATGGGATATGCCAAATAGTTGTGAGAATCGAGATATTTGTTCAGAGAATCCAGTCCCTTCAACTCCATCTGATATGTTTTTGTAGTGCGCCGCTCATAGTTTATAAATAGAAATATGACTTTTCTGTGTTTTTTCCATATTTTTGTTCTCTTTCCTCTTATCCAGAAAAAAACATCGATTTTCTGTAGTTCGCTTTTTTATCTCGATAATCTTTTATATTCTTGAATGTGAAGAATTATCCCTCTTACATATATAACATTTCATACGTTCAATAAAAACGAAGAGAAATATATCTCAGTTCCATAACACCATTACACGAAGAACTTTTCAAGGAACTAGGTATGAGGGTGGTATTTAAACAAATCAGACACTACAGAGCCTTTTGTGTAACCCAAAGACCAAAGTCGAGAATTCAGAAAAGTCTGGAATCTAGAAATTTGAAGGTAAGGAAGGAAAATATTATGGACAGACCAGAAGATCTTTTGAAATACGCTCTAAAGAACACTTAGCACATCTTAAATACGGAAGAACAGCAGTCGCCCATCATGTTTTGCAACAAAACCATTTCATAGACTTTAGTTCATCAAGATTAGTTTGACAAGTTAACAACAACAGTCATCTAGATGCCTATGAAAGCTTAGAAATGAGTAAACATAATAAAATCATGACTAACGATGGTGGACCAATACCTAATAGTTCACTGTATAGCTTGATGAAATAGTTTTTATTGCTGTTGTAATCTTTGGAGAGCGTCAATTAAACTTTGTGCTAGAATTACACACAATATTTTTTCGACAAACGCAGATCTTAGTTGATACTTTATTGATCACACATTATCACCGAATGATAATATTCATTTCATTCATTATTTACTGGATTATAATTGAAAGTACAATGTTGACAATTTTTAATAGATAAGTATAGCTAAAGTCGGTATCCAAAATGCTGGCAATACAATCCATATCTCTAACTAACAAAAAATAATAGTTCAAGATTTGAACCCCGGTCGTCGGCGTGAAGGACGGAATCTCTAATCAGTAAGTAGTCTATACGGATAACTTTACATAATCTAGTTATACGTTATTCATGATATATACGATATATATCTCTAGAGTGAAAATGCTGTCAATTAATGACATTCCTCGAAAAATATTAACTTTGCGTTGAAATTTGAACGCGCTAAAGGCTACTTTGTTATGCCAATGTCGAAAAAAACATATAGTTACTTCAACGTTTCAATCACTAGAAACTTTACTGATTCCATAGGGAGACTGGTTAGTTTACAAAGACTGGTCATGCTCGGAGTCAATGGGATGGAGGGAAAACAACCTAGTCCAAATAAACACAACATAAACTAGGCTTCAAGACCACATCTGAGACGCCGTTAGACGCCGTCCCGAATATAAAATGGCGAAAATATCTGATATACAGATGCCTCTAAGGCAAGTAATGGGGTGGGGCTAGAGTTCTTAGGAGGGTTCTCAGTAACTAACCCATAGTCATTTTCTTCGACAGTCAGGCGGCAATAAATGCACTATGATCATGCAGGGTGTCTTCCAAATTACTTTGGGATACACACAAAACCTCAACGACCTAGCAGCACATAACAGAACTTGTCTGGGTACCAGGTCACAGGGGCATCCAAAGAAATGAGAGCACATATTCCCCAGCAAGAGCGGGGCAGCAACAACTCTCTTCCCAGATAGCACATATACCTTTTAAGGCCCTATTGAGGCGTTCACAATAATGTCCTCAGGATGTCGAGGGCGAACCAGAAGACGTCCCTAGGACATCTTCCTGTTACCGTTATCGACGTCCAAATAATGTCTCGGACCATCCCTATAAAGTCTTCTAGAACGTTCATGGTATGTTATGGGAACAACTGGAGGCTGTACACGAAAGTCCCCTGGACGTCACAAAAACCTTTTGAGGTCCCTTTGAGTCGTTCACAAAAATGTCCTCGATATGTCGAGAGGAATTTGCGGACGTCTCCAGTCATACTACGAAAGAAATAAAAGTTTTGTCTATTTTCCATAGTTTTATAATATGCTTACTAGTTTTGATTATTACATCGTCTTCATAACTGTAATAATCAAAACAAGCAACAAATCATAAAATTTTTAGTGGAAAATAGACAATAGTTATTTATGATTCAAGTGTTAAAAGTGGCATTTTATTTTGTGAGTGGGTAATATTGCGAAACGAGCGTTAGCGAGTGGAGCAACCCCACAAGCAAAATAAAATCACTTTTAACAAATGTATCATACAAATTTTTTTGTACAACAGATACTGCTAGTAAGAAAAAACAAAAAAAAAAGGATTCGAACATATGATCTTTAGATTACAAAGAGGCTCCACTTATAATTAACCCCAACGCTCTTTATTTATGAATGTCATTAATTGTCAGTGATGAAGGACCTTCTACAGTTGGACTGAATACTATTTTGTTTGTAACTTTAAAAGGAATTAGTATTACCAATTGCACAAACAGCCAACTTTTATAAATGATTCCTATTGAGTAGGTGTTTTGATTATAATATCTGATTGAAGTATTTCTATAAGAGAGATCTATATTACTGAGTATCCATCATCTCATCTGTCATTTTACTTTTAACACCAGTGTTAAAAGTGATTTTGTGAAAAAGTCAGTTTTTAGTTTATATGCCAATGAATTAAAAACTTTTTTGTACAACTGACATTAAAAATGACGTTTTTAATTCATTGACACATGAACTAAAAACTGACGTTTTCACAAAATCACTTTTAACACTAGTGTTAAAAGTACTTTTAACACTAGTGTTAAAAGTAAAATGACAGATGAGATGATGGATACTCAGTAATATAGATCTCTCTAATAGAAACACTTCAATCAGATAGTATAATCAGAACACCTACTCAAGAGGAATCGTTTATAAAAGTTCACACATGTATTTGGTCGTTTGCGCAATTGATAATACTAATTCCTTTTGAAGTTACAAACGAAGTAGTATTTAGTCCAACTGTAGAATGTCCTTCATCACTGACAAATAATGATATTCATAAATAAAGTGCGTTGGGGTTTATTATATTTGAAGTATCTGTCAGTCAGCCTTGTAATCCAAAGATCGTGTGTTCGAATCCTTATGGATCTTATTTTTTTTTTGTTTTTTTCTTACTAGCAGTAACTGTTGAACAAAAAATTTTGTATGATACATTTGTTAAAAGTGATTTTATTTTGCTCGTGGGGTTGCTCCACTCACTAACGCTCGTTTCGCAATATTCCCCACTCACAAAATAAAATGCCACTTTTAAC
Organism: Chrysolina haemoptera; assembly: GCA_958298965.1. Lineage (NCBI taxonomy): Eukaryota > Metazoa > Arthropoda > Insecta > Coleoptera > Chrysomelidae > Chrysolina > Chrysolina haemoptera. Next base: position 19,359,724 of record OY282591.1, on the reverse strand, counting down.
ACTTGTATCATAAATAACTATTAATGACAGTTGTACAAAAAAGTGTTTTGTTTCTTTTCATTAAAATAAAAAAGTCATCGATGAAGTTAGTTCCTAGTCAGAGTACTTACGGTTATGTTTTTCAATATACAAATATTCACAAGTAACAAAACTTGCAATACCCACCTATATTTATTTATAAAAAATGGTATGAAGAGGCAATTTCAGATTCAAATATTTACTTCTATGAGATATATCTATAAAATAAAATATCAAAACAATTCTTTGGTTGAAAAATATTAAAATATAGAATTATGTCAAACATTTTTTCACGATTTTATAGAGCAGGAGTACCATCTTCCCCTTCCTTGGCTGTCAGTATAATTCTTTGGGTTCCAACTCCATGTTCTTAGCCAGACTTTGATCATACCTGCAAATTCAGCTCCTTTGGCATTTCTCGAAGACAAACTGAAAATAAATGAACAGGGTCAAGTGGAATAAAACCTGGAATTATCCATATAGTTTTCCGTGTACAGTTCAAGGGTAGTACCAGTATGCATGTTGTAATCATAACTTAATCATCATCGGTAGTTCTCAAGCTACCTACTACATACATATTTTTGAGATCCCGTTCACTTGATACTCCACATGACCAACTAGAATAATATATATTTTTTTAATACCTTACTTCCCCTCCAACATTTTTAATGACTTATTTTTCGGATTCAATAACTATTGGTAAATACACAAATCAGTAAGTTTTATGTCCATGCCACTTTTTAACTTTGTACATCAGTCTTAGAAAAATTACTGAAAAAAATTTATAGAATATAACAAAACGGCAAGTTTCACAAGAAGTTTTATTTTATATTTTTGAAGTCCAAAACCATAAAGCTACTCATCTGAAGATACCATCCATTTGTAAAAAACCAAATATGATTCGGAAAGTCGACAACTAATGATATATATTTTTATTTGCCAGATAATGGCTCATAGCGATTCCAGTTACAACAACAAATAAGTATTACTGGATTGAAACCTTGAAAAAAATGCATTATGGTTGAAACTCACCGAGTATCATTTTCCGGATATCATTTCAAGCACATGACCTCCTTTTTCCCTATTCCTTTTCAGTTATATTGCAAGTCTCGGGAGATGAACTTTTTCGTGATCCTTCTCGTAACATCAGCTATATCTTTTCCACCAACACAACAATAACTCTGTCTGAAAAGATGTTCTACTGCATATTTTCTAACTACTGAATGATTTAGAAGATTCAAGGAATTGAAACATACCGTATTTCGGGATTTTCTGTTTAATTCTTGCAAATGAGTTTCATTTCCACAATTTTACTAACTGCATTCCTTTGATAAATTCGTAAAGTGTATTTGATATCTTGTGCCAATAACAGATCATGCTTCCTCCAGAGAGATAAATCCATCTTAGCTGAAATAGATGTTCACTGTATAACCTCAAAACCGAAGACACTTTAATAAACAACATGCTACCTACCTGTCACTTGAGCTGGTGGAATGTGAATGTGGTATGTGTGTTTTATGTTACAGACGGGACGCGCTCCGTGATAGGACACTGTATTAGCGGGAAGTCCAAGAGTAGAAAATGCGTTCTTATTAGCCAAAACTAACCTAATATGACTAACCTTAGGTAGACAGAATTACCATATAAAGCTGTAAGGAAATAAAAACTATTCATCCATATTAGTTATGGTTGGAGCACGTTAGCCGTACATTTTACTGTATGGCTGAATATTCGTCTGAGACAAATATGTCATCTTCAACATTCTTGGGCTGTCACTGAATGGACTATTCTAGAACAATCATGGCGCAAATACTCGAGCCTAATAATGTTCTTAGGTTGTAGAAAACAGAATATCCTCTTGGCGACACATTTAGGATGACCTGAGGTCCAAAATCCTCAGCATCCTCAGGTTGTCACTGAAGGGACTAATCTGGAACAATTACGGCGCAGATGCTGAACCTCACAATGTTCTTAGGTTGTGGAAAATAGAACGTCATCTTCGGGCTTTTGGCGACATATTTAGGATGACCTTAAAAATCAACATCAATCTTCCTTGGAAAAAGCACCAGGCACTACTCACAGATTTTAGCTTTTATTGTATTAAAGAAACTAAAATCCTCATTACAAGGTTGATTTCAATATTCATGTATGAAGAAAAACCCACACTCAAATTCTCCAGTTTTCATTAAATAAATTAGATAGGGAGAATATTATTAAAAAATATCACTCACAGATATCGTTCATTTCAATGAAGCAAGGTTCGCTTCTCTCGCAATACATTTTGTTCGACGAAAATCTATTTCGCTTTGCCAAGCTCATCAGGGAGATTGATAAAATTGGAAAGCAGACTCTTCAGAAGCAAATACACTCATCAAGGATGGAAATTCATGGAAATATTTCTTCTGCGGTGACACTTTGAAAGTTATTTTTTAACATAGACCTGTCATGGGCATTGTATTTTGATTTTTGTTCGAAATTATGAATAGGATATTCATAAAATCTGTTGTGGAATCATCTACGGTTGGAAGACAAACTTAAGTCGCTATTTTCCGTCGTTCAAGATAACCTCTTGGGAGGTATTCATGTTGAGAAGGGGAACATTCTCCATGATTATTGAAAAATAAAAAATGTGATTTATTTGTAATATCTAACAGAAAACAACTGCTTCCCCGGCTAAAGCCACGCTGGACATTGAAGTACATCTGATAGATATTGTGAAAAGACTCTAAGTGAAAAAAAATCTGTAAGTGAAAATTCGCATTTTCATTCAGATAGTTGATTTTTTTATAATTTTCTCTAGTTTTCATTGAATAAATTATATAGGGAGAATATTATCAAAAAATATCACTCACAGAAATCGTTCATTTCATTGAAGCAAGGTTCGCTTCTCTCGCATTTAATCCCCAATACATTGTGGTCGACGAAAATCTATTTTGCTTTGCCAAGCTCACCAGGGATATTGCTAAAATTGCGAAGACATCCTTGTAGGACTCTGCACAGAAATTCATTAGATGTAATTCAACGTCGTCGTGCTATTAGCCAGGAAAGTAGTTGTTTTCTGATGGATTTTCGACCCAATTATTCCTATTGTATAGGATTATGGCAATAAGTCGTCCTGGTAGTGCATGGCATCTTGTTTCTCTATATACTGGGGGCTCTCTTTTCTCCAGGCCTCAACCTTAGGGGGTGCATGATGTGTGTCCAGCTGTTCGTTAACATTTGGTAACAATCGGAGATACTGTACCAATTGAAACGTCGTGCTAATAAAAGCACTTCAGATAATGGAAGTCCCCAATGAAAGTAATAGTTCCCTGGATGTTATAATATTTGGGCAGCCTACCCTCACTAACAGGTTTCATCCAGGACATACATATTGAGGAGAAACAACAAAAACTTCTCCGTTCGACTGGATGCTTTTAAAATTCCATTGGCGCCTGCTTATATGGGTCTTGGTGGCGCATATATTGTTTTCTCGCTTGCTATGACAAGTACGCGGGTTCGAATCGCCGCACCACGCCCACCGACCTCGTGCATGGCATCACTTCTGAGGGTTGCAGCCGGTTGATGGAAATAACAATTTCAACAACAACATTTTTTTTTATATCTTATACAATATATTGCCTATTCTCTGTATGACATGTCGATCAAATCTAGTATATATTCAAATAAATTTTTTGCTCTGCTGATTTCTGAGGAACTTGGTTTCTTGGAGAAATTGCCATTTTGTCCTGATTCTATATTTCCTCTCGTTGTGTAGGACGTTTAGGAAATATGACGCGAAGAAAAATAGTTTATTGTTTCTCCTCCCATAAATTAGACTTTTGAGAATAGATACTTTTGTAATAGTTCCCACAATGGTACCATATACTACGTGTTTCTCAAAAATGTCTTCTGGATTTATACTTTCTGTAAATTCATAGTTATGGCCATACAACTAAAAGATTATTCCCCACATTTTCCTATACCTACTCATAAATGGTTGATATTGGCAAGTGACAAGATGAAAACTTGTTATGATTCGATAGCTACTTCTGGAATTTTGACAGAATAAGTTTGGCTGCACAATCCTTGCAGAAAAAAGAGAGTGTTCCATGAATGATGGAACGGTAGCATTCGATCGGGACGATCAGAAATGAACGATGGATATTGTTTCGATATCCTACTCCACTGCTTGGTCTTGGCTCACTGACTTCATGGCAAAATTCTAAAGAAAATGTGTTAAACTTCTCGGATAACATGAGGAAATGGCTATCGAACCTTCGATGCACTTCCAACAATGATTGACCATAAATGGAACAAAAGTTATTGAAAACAGTGTTAAAACAGTGTGAAATCAGCAAAAAGAATCTCGTGATGTATTGTATTTTAGCGATGAATATGATTGGGTATTTTGATTGTCTGCGTAGGTATTTTAATCATTGTGAAGCTATGAATGATGGAAAACAATTGTTTCAGTACATTATTAGCTTCAAACCCCAGATTCCAAACAATACGAAGGAAATAATGGAACGCGATCCACTTGCCTGCCAGATTATACTGTGTAATGAAACCAGTGAATCGAGAATTGTCTTTTCAGTCTTAATAACATAACATTTTTTCTCGAAACAGACCAATATTTGTTCGATGTTTTACTTACTGTTACTCAAAGGTTCTTCAAATGTATTCATTTTATTCAACTCTGAATCATTATACAAAAGTCCGTGATAAAATTTCTTTCAGAATTCATCGACCGTATTACTCGTCTCAAATTCAGAAGAAATATTAAAGGAGGAATTGAAATGGGGGAATATAAATTTCACCAATAAATTTATATTCATTTCATTAAGTTAATACGATTTAAGATGGGGAAAAAATAACTAAAGATACAGCGGCTACTGCTCATCTCAAATCCAGCAGAAGTATAGAAGGAGAGATTGACGCGGGAAAATGTAAATTTCGTCAATTAATTCATATTTATTTCAGTTAGTTGATACGGTTTCAGTGAGGGAAAGTCAAATAAAGATACAGAGTGCGTCGCAACCTTACTATACCGGGTTTTTTGGTTTTGCAACTATTGAAATTATATTTAAAGGATCTGTATGAGACATAAAACTGCATTTCTTGACATGTGACTCAGCTTTATGCAACTTTTGGTCTCACTGGAAGTGATATAAACTCTCGAATTTTAAATGAGACACTCGGTACATATCATTCTGAATACAACCATGTTTCACTCATTACTTTTTGTAATCAAAAGCCTTTTTTAATTTGGCTCATCGGGCAAGGGAAAAATTGGAGGATTTGCATACGACGTAAAACTGCATTTTTTTACAGTTAACTCAGCTTCATTCAATTTCCGGTCTCACGGGAAGTTATATAAACTTTCGATTTTTTTGTAATATAACACCTAGTATATTTTTACTTTTATCTCCATTTGAAATTCTGAATACATCACTAATTAAAGTTCTAACATTTTTTTGTAAAATATTATGTATGTCGAAATGTTTCTGCTATGTACAATTTTCTTTTAGAATTTGTATTTTATTAATTTTTTCAAATGGCAACATTGTGCATTTTATTACGATTTTGTTGATACCGCTTCACTGTTGTTTCAAACAAACTAAACAAACTTTCATTAAAAAAACAGAAAAAGATTACTTAAGAGCTTTCTTAAAATGAAACACATTTCAGATTAAAATGTAATTCAAATGCATTAATTAAACCGTATCGTACATAACTGATAAAACAAGGTACTTAATTGTTAAGCTGTATTCGAAAAGAAACATAACTTGTCGATATCTTTCTTATCTTACCTCACTTCTGCAAAAGTAAATTAGGAAACTAAGTATTGTGCAAGTATTGTGCTATTGATTGAAAAACATGTGAATAATATCATTTATATGTCATTAGTTTTTGGATTGATGGTTTTGTTATATCATGTGTGTTGGTCACATGTTACTCGATGAATTTAAATATTATTTCAATCTCCTCAAAAGGAAAGATCTACCATAATATTTTTAATATCGTTGACATAACTTTGTTCAATACCTAATAGTGTGCGGTATCAAATGAATCGAAATGAAATGCCTTTTTTTCCTGACCCAACGAGCCACTATGTTGCCATTAAAAAAAAATTGTAATGATAATTTAAAAATAAAATTTTACACAGCAGATATATTTCAACCGTAAACAGTGAAGTTTAATTTTTCCCAATACTCTAGGACTAGAATTGATAATTAAAACGTATCAGTGGCCATTTAGATCAAAAATAAAATTTCAATATTAAAAAAATGTTTGATTACAAAAAGTAAGTGAAAGTTATACATGGTTGTATTCAAAATGTCATAGGGATACAAATAAGTGAATATTGAGCGGGTGTCTAATTTAAAAATCGAAAGTTTATACCACTTCTTCGGAAGTTGCACGAAGCTGAGTTACTTGTCAAAAAATGCAGTTTCATGTCTCATACAGATCCTACAAATTTCATTTCGGAACTTCCAAAAATAAAAAAGTTATAGCGGCGAGCCATCTTCCATGGACACCTGGTATAGAGACATAGACCGGCAGATTTTCGGAAATTTCTCAGACGTTTTGATTTTCGTCGAATTTACAATGTAGGTACTTTCCTAACTCGTGCAGGTTTCGTTTGAATTACAGCTGATTATATGATGAATCATATTTTATGTACAATTCCATGTAAAAATCTACCGTTCACAGTGTGAAACAACACATGTTAGAAAAATCCGATCTTTGGATATTTGTCGATGCTTTTAAAATCTTCGATAGATCTGTCTCAACAATTTGTTGAAGCAACTGAAACTACACGCGGGTTCCGAAAATATACCTATGGGTGAACAATGTGTTGTTGAAAGAGTACCGTTTCTGATTTTATGCCTAACACGTCCTTTTGGCCACATTATGTGAACGTTGTTTAGTGTGTTTTGTATTTAGAAAGGGGTACCAAATACTACCAAGTAGAGGAAAAGCAATTCCGTAGTGACCCCATGCTGCAGTGGACGTTGACTTTATGGCCTCTGTGATCTCAAGACAGACAAGTCTCTAGACCTTGCTTAGTTTTGTAGCCCTTTTTTTCTGGCTCTGAGTATATTACAAAGGGCTCCAAGTCAACCGTTTGATCTATTTGAGGCCCAAGGAAGTGAACCCTCAAGAGTTCCTTTACTGTTTCCTCCCCTGTACCATCCTGTTCATTTTCGAATGAATTAGTACTTGTGTATTCCTGAAGAGTGTTTTCACATTGTTTCTTCCATAAATATATTTGTTCAGGGTGTTTTTGTAGGTAGTCAAGGTGTTCTTGAATTCACCCCATGTACCCTCCACTTTTTTTGGCCATGTTGAAATATGTTCCGGTTTGCTCCCTCAACGTTGCAAGTTCACCATGCCACCAGAGCACGTTCCTGACGGATTTCCTTTTGATAACAGGATCATTTTTTTAACTTGTGTTCTTGGAATTACAAATGTGGTCAATAAATAACTAGAAATCGTGAATAGTTGCTTTTCGGGTTTTTAGGCCGAAAAACAATTGCGAGATATTCTTGACGTTCCGCCAACATAAGGGGTTAGCATTTTCAAGAGAAATGAAAACGTAGAGTTGCTCCGATCACTGTTCAACAGTGAACACTGATCGGATAATTTCTAATTAGAATTCTTTTTTATAAAAAAATAAGGCAGAGTTTTTGACTCCTAAGAAACAGTGTTCAATGACTTATAGCATACTGTCTTAAGACCTTAAAAGATACCAAACTTTAATCGACCTCATAAGATGCCTGTGAACAGATGCATTTTGACTTTATAACATACCATCTGTGGTGGATAAACTCGTAAAAATCAATGTTGCTATGCCAACTTAGTATGTACCCATTTTGTATGTATGAAAAATACACAAATAATCAAGTTATATTGAAACACATTTGACTCGAATTGACGTGAATCTCGTTATGGTGTTTCTACGAATTCTACGGTAATGATGACAACGGAGCATTTGGTGTTTTGAAAATCTAATTGTATATTTTATAATGATGATGATTATATAAGCGGTTGACAAAAAGCAAATGTTGAGTCATTGTGAACAATTGTTTGAACAAAACTATTTTATTTAAAATATATTAGGGTTTCAATAAAGTTTTCCATACGGATTAGACAGGGTTCCAGGGTTTCCATGTGTTTTATGATTATATAATATTATAATATATAATATATTAATTATATAACATACTTAAATCTGTATCGACATTACATATTGGTAGTAGGTAAATTTCATTTATACATAAAGATTCCCTCACAATAATTATCTCATAATTACCTAGTTGTGTATTATTCTTTAAAAGGTTATTATATTTAGAATAATATTTACCTACGTTAGGAATCGCATTCATATGGTATTTTTTTTGTGTTTCGGCATCGATTGCTATAATTATTAGCCACATGTTTTCTGGGTAGGCTGTGTTACTTAATCCCTACGCCACTTTAAAAGCAGCACTGTTAATTTTTAACAGGCGGCTACGAAATTTAATCATTCAGACTTTCACATCTGAAATAAAAAACTTCGACCGGCTGGGAATTGAACCTAATCCCCGCTTTCATATGGTAGTTATTGAGATCATCGTCCTCCTATTTTTTTTTGCTAACTGTCAGTAAGTCAGCTTATCTATTTTTTGTCCATACTTTGTTGATTCAGTTCACAAACAAAGAATGGTTAATACTCTTTTTTTATTTTCAGAGGCAAGGGTAGTATAATTCCTGACTTGATGATATTCATGTCAATACTTTTCGATTTACGTCATCTGCTTCGTGCCTTATCGCGTAATTTTATTAGCTGGCGAATATTATCTGTGATCCACGGAGAATAGGTTTTTTTTATTCGCGCTGTCATCAAATCTCAAATCATTGAATAGTATGAATTTTATCATGCCAGGTGAGTTATACAGAGACCGCCAAAAAGTATGTACCATATGGGAAAAAAGTTTATTATTAGAGTATTAGAAAAAAGGTTCTTGGGAAAAGTTTGTGAATGTCCGATAACCTAAAAATCGATTTTGACACATGTCACGTGATCGCTGGTATGGCGGCAAATTGAAAAAATTACTATGAGAAGGGAAAAAGTGGGGTAAAATAGCAAGATATCAAAAAAGTTATTCGAAAAAGTTTCTTATCCAGTCTGTTCGGGAACAACTGTACTACGCTATACAGTATCGAAACTTTTTTATGTTTGGTATGGTGGTTTCATGAGAGCGTAAAGAATAGCTTGCTATATGTTGAGAGACAATTACAATTTCTCATCTACTCGCTCGAGGAACTGATATTGACGTGAGTTGAGTGCGGTGTGTCACATTGCCACGTGGTCCGTTACTGCGTCGGGTGGGGTAAGAGGAGCGGTGCACAGTAGTGCGTCTCTATTATTTATGTGGTATTATCATTTCATTGCGTTCCTTGTTGCTCACATAGATTTCTGTCTACAGTATCGGAAAGTTTTCATCTGGGGTATGGTGGTTTTATGAGAGCGTAAAGAAAACCTTGCTATATGTTGAGAGAGCATTACAATTTCTCGTCTACTCGCTCGAGGAAGGGATATCGACGTGAGTTGTTAATTTGTCGGACGAGGTAGCAGGAGAGGCGCGCAGTAGTGCGTCTCTCTTATTTATGTGGTAATATCATATCATTGCGTTCCTTGTTGCTCGCTTAGATTTCTGTCTCTACCACAGATGAGAAGTTTCCGATACTGTATACTCCAGATGAAAAGTTTCCGATAGTGTATAAAGAACTCGTCGTGGCCAGATGGACAATCAATTGAAGTGAACCTGGTCATATAACTCAGAGTGTGATATAAATTAGAGAGGATTAGATAAATGATTCCAGTTATATTTTGTGTCAATTAAATTACTTAAACCAAGCTAAGACTATTTTTATTACAATATGAAACATTTCTATTCCTCGAACCCTCGAAGTCCCAGTGCACATCTTATTTCGTTCGTTTTCACTAACGGAATACTTTTTTTTTCAGGTTGAACAAATAAATGCAGAGTATAAAGTACGAGCCCTCCAATATCATCCGGATAAAAATGATGGCAATAAAGAAGCCGAACAAAAGTTCCAATTACTTAAAGTGAGTATGTCTCTATTTAGATTCATTTCCCGTGGGGTTGATTTGCTGCAATGCCTTTCATCTACTTGCTTTGATATAACGGCCACATGAAAGAAGCGAATGCTTGTTTTATTTTTCCTCTTCAGCGAAATCAGTCACTGCAGTACGAGAAAATATTCGAATTATCTGAATGAAAAGTGTCAAACGTTTATATCTGGCGACGAATGCTATTGGTGGAGAAAGGAAGTGAGTTAGGCAATCAGATTCAGAGAGAACAAGAAAAATATATAGAAAGAGAGGAAAAGATTAGTTTATATAGTTAAAACGGTTGAGATGTATGCGGGATACAGTCTCCGGAACGTCAGCGTTTTTCAAAAAAGATTTGTTTTGATTAATTTGAACTTATTTTATTTTAGATATGCAAATTCAGTGTACGATATATGTTACTGACAAAAAATATAATTGCATTCAAGACAACAGTCTTGTAAACGCAGTAACTTATTGTGCAAATTAATTGATTTGGCCTTCTACAGTACTACCAGATTTCCAAGGATTTACATATTCGTCATTTCCAGATTGTGGAAGGTTAAGTACCCAAAAAATCGTGTTAATAATATAATTTTCTCCACAAATTCAAACTTTCAATAAATAGTAATAATATCCCGCCAAAACTCAGAATTTTCAATAAATACTTACACCTTGCTATCACGAATATTTAGAAATAACACGGTTTCCTCGAGTGGTATTTTTTGAAGAAGAGTGACCTGCAAGGTGACAGTATTTTGAAAATTCTGCATTCTATTCGATAAGACAGCTTCAAGATTACATATTTGGACCAAATCCGTGTTGTCAAAACGTTTTTTTTATGTAATTAGCGTCATTTGAACTGTGAAGCTGAGACGTTTCCGTGATTTGGAAACGTGAAACTATAGAATTATCGAAACACCGATTAGAAAACATCACGGGATAGAAGTGTTTTTCATAAAGTCTTGTTGCCATTGCTTGAAATAAAAAATTATGGCATTCGATTGGTTTAATCTTATGGATATAAAAATCTCGTGTGACGATGTTTGTTTGAGCTGAACTCCAAAACTACTTAATCGATCTCAATGAAATTTTGGATACTGTGTGTAATTTGGTCCAACTTGAGAGATAGGATAGATTTCATCTTGATAAATGACTTCATTATTTATTTATTGAAAATTTAATGTTGGTTATAGGAAAAGATACTCATATGAAGTTCTAGTGTGTTAAAAATGTGTTTACCAAGAGTTGAAGGTTTCTGGAAATTTCTAGAATATAAGCGGAAACTCTGGAATGCTTTCGAAGTCTCTGAAGATTCCAGGAAAACCTTGGAATGTAACAGAGCCAGTTATAGAAGGTTCTAGATCGTGCTGGTGGAACTTTCTGAAAATTCGTAGAATATAAGGAATAAAATTCCTGGTCAGTTCTAAAGGAATTCAAAATCTCCCTGGAATTAACCAGAACACAGGTTCCGAAATATTCCAGAATGTTTTGAAAATACACTCCAGTGGAGTTCTCGAAACTTCGGCCAGCAGGAAGTTGGCGTAGAACTCCCACGAGTATTAGATAGGAAACTTTGGAATTATCATGACGCTTCTGGAAAATACGAGAAAACCATAGAATAAACCATAATAGAAGCTTCAGCAAATTCTAGACGCACTGAAGACACCCACCCCCTAAGAAGGAGGCGTGATAGTGGAACTAATCGAAAAAATATATAGAATATTCTCGAAGCTTCGGGCAAGATCCAGAAAATTCTAGATTTTCATGGAAAGAATCGAAACATATCTAATGGAAGATTCTGGGACGTACCGAAAAGACACCCTAGTGAAGTTCTCGATAATTTGACCACCAGTTGTGTGTCGTGGAACTCTCTAGGATATAATATGGGAAACTCTAGAATGTTCTCGGAGCTTCAGGAAAAATCATGAAAACCTTAGAATGAACCAAAAGAGGAGCCTAGAAAATTCTTGACACTCATTTGGAATTCTCGAAAGTTCAGCCACTAAAATATAGATGTGGTAATGGAACAACGACTGCCAGGTCGCATATTCACACATTCTCACATATGACGGCACCAGAGAGCTGAAAACTGTGAGCCTTCGTGAACAATAATTACGCTACAAAAGCTCACTAATTTCAGCACCTACGCGGATATTTTGGGAAAGAAAAACAGTACATTGACAAGTCTTTTTTGAAAAGCATTAATCACTTCAATAATACTGCCGAAAAACTTATTGCATCTTCAACTTGCAAGCAGGTTGCTCAGATTAGGTTTGTGCGTCAATAGCGAACGAGAAACTAATTCACGCATTTTCGACTTGCAAGTTAGGTAAGCTTGCTCAGGTTAGGTTTGTGTGTCAATCGCGAGCATTTTCGGCAATTGATCATTTGGCTTTAGGTGCCGAAATCAGTGAGCTCTTGTAGCGTAATTATTGTTCAGAAAGGCTCATAGTTTTCAGCTCTTTGGTGCTGTCGTATGTATGTGAGTATGTGTAAATATACTGCCTGATCCACTATTATGATAATATAAGGGATATAGTGTAATAAAATCTCATATAACTTGGTAATAAGAAATGAATTATTCAATTCTCCAGGTGTTTGAGGTTCATCTGAAAGTCGCATTGTGCACTGAATCGAAAAGCTCCTGTGTGCTACCGCCACTGATTCAGTATTTCATTTGCATCGATAGAGTTTGTACTTTAGACTACAAAACTATTCGAATAAAACTTCGACAAACTAATAAATAAAATTCTTCCATTACATTTCAGAAAGTCCTCTACAAATGTAATTTGTGGAATCGATTTAGGGAGGATAAGAAAGAATTTTTGCAAACTGACTGTGAAGTTTAAAATAACGAAATAGACTGAATTGAAGAGGACTGAAAAAATTTGTAGAACAAATTAACGATTTTTCTATTTTTGAACTCGATAGAAAATTCAGTGTTTTTATCGGTTAAGTTGATTCTTTTAAATAAAATGAGTGCGTGTTTTCAGTTTAATATATTAGCTTGTTGTTTGCTTGGTTACCAATTACAACAAACTTTTTCTTTGACATAAACTGAGTCTTTACACACTACGTAAAGTGGTACTTTCCAACACAAGTGCGTAAAACCATCAACTGCGTAAAGTATTTTTTCACGCATTATTCATTCACTATTCGAAGCTTGAGGAAGTTGTTTTATTTATCAATGTTCGAGGGTTATTCGGATAGAAAATTTTTTGCTAACCCATACTTTTTAACATTGCAATAGTCTATAAATGCTTTCCATACAAATTTGTTATTGTGAACAGTATATTTTTATATATTTGATACGAAAATTTCATTAATCTTCCCGTCAGTATTACATCCAAATCATGACATCACTGACATTTTGGCGTTATTGAATATTTCAAACTTCAAAATCGAAGTGAATCAAAATATATCTATCCATAGCAACATGAGAGTGACAACAGACCATATGGTCTATTTTCAGTATGCCGTTGTTCTGATTAGTTGTATTCAATCACATGACCTCAGTTCAACTAATCTCATTGAAATCAATCATCAACAAAGTACGAACCATTTTATGTGCAGTTCATGCGTTGGATAAATAAAAACAAAATTAAAAGCTTTTCAGAAAATCCTTTACTTTTTCATTTCGATAGTTACTTATCTAAGAAATTTAAATCTACCAGTTTACGAATCAATTATTCAATTTTGCAATCTGGACAGCCTCAAATTTTCCAAATTGCACCCTTATTTAGAAAACCTGAATCAATTCGTGTCTCTCATGTATTTAAGGTTGATTTTCTGATATTTCTGTTTTTTATCCCTGATATAGTTTCCGTAATAATTAGATTTCATTATATTTCCTAAATAGGGAATTACACTGTAATAAAAAATGATGTTTTATTTGTAACAAATGATCTTATCGGTATATACGATGCATGTAAAATTATACCACGCGAATCTATTAATCTATTTAATATCGACTACAATTCACTTCAAAACTATTCCAAATTGATATAGATTCAAACGCCATATTTTCGCGGGCTGACGTCATCAGTAATGTTCTACAAACGTTTGTCCTTGGGTCCTCTGAAAATGTTTTCTACACGAGAAACAGTTGTTCCCAGTTTAAATCACAGTGTAGGTACATCCGATTAAACGTCTTTCGAAAATATTCAGTTATTTTTAATGGGAAGGCACACTTTGCTTTGATTCCAGACCTGCAAAATATGAAGAGACTTTGACGTCATCTATATTCGTTCAATGAAATACCGTTAATAGTTCGCGCGAAAATAGCTAGTGTCTGAATTCTCCTCCAATCCTGTTTTTTTCTCCATTGACAACAATATGCGAAGTGACACTTTTTTTCATTTTCTTCCGTTACCATGACACTGTGCGCGAAGTAATGTGCGAAATACCCGTTTCGCACACTGCATGCAAACTATATGGGATTTTCATATTCTAACCCATTCCCATTGGCGCAGCAAAAATAACTATTGGTGGCCAAAAGTATTAAATGTTCACCAAATTTCAATGCGTGAATTAGTTTTTCGATAGCGATTGACACACAAACCTAACCTGATCGAGCTAACCTGGCTTGTAAATTGAAAATTCGTGAATTCTGAATTTTGGTTGATTGCGGAATTCAATGAAACTCTGGTATGTTGTAGATCACGTTCTGCAGGTAACACTTTAAATGGACCATAATCAAACCGTATGATTAGGAAACAGGGTGATTTTAAAAGTGGTTACAAAAACAAAAAATAATATCAGAAAAAGTCCCCATTCTTTCTTCATTGTCATTATTTGGCTAAAATATGTCATGCCTTCGGAAACGCACCACTTTTATGACGCAACAGTATTTAGTGTACCGGGGTCGTCACAAACGTTCTCAAAAATATCCCATTCTTATGTTGTTTCCTTACTTATTAGAATTAAGATATTTCTTTCTTTAATTTCGAAACTTGCCTGAGTAATGTTGACAGTTTGAAAGGGTAATACTATTTCAATATGAAAACAGTATTTTTACCCTGTTGGGGTCATCAGAAAAGTACTTAAAAATATCATATTCAAAAGTTATTTACGAAAGCGCTGATCGGACATAATGAAAAAAATATCATAATTGCCAGTTTGAACTGACAATTAGGTATACCCAGTGAATATAAATTATTGCCAATCAAAATTTTCAAGAAAAAAATTAAGAAACATTTATTTGATACTAGTTTTCCAAATTTATTGGTATAATGTAACAATTATAACAAACTTGAACCGTCACATCACTTTTTCTTCACCTATGGTTTAAAATGTATTTTCATAAGCTTTTCTCTAAGACATTTTTCGTCGACTAGTGTGTTTTTTTTGTGCTTGTATGGTAAATCTACAATCTTCAATTTTTCTAGGAGCAGTTAATTGATTTGTCTAACATACTCTATTACATATTGTATGTATGAACATCTATATTGTTTGTTATCAATTAGGATTAATTAGGTAGTTCACTTCACTGGTTGGATGGAAGAGCAATCCCTGCCATGAGTAATCATGAGGAGGAATTGAATCCTGCCTTTTGTTAGGATATAAGCTGATTGCTGTACCCTACAATAAAAGCATTTATTATTATTATTATTATTATTATTATTATAATTGCCAGTTCAAACTGAAAATCAAACATAACTACCAGTTTGAACTGACAATTATACCTAATTGTCAGTTTAAACTTGCAATTATAATATTTTAATTGCCAGTTGGAACTGACAATTATACATAATTACCAGTTTGAACTGGCAATTACAAATAATTGTCAGTTTGAACTGAAAATTATACCTAATTATCAGTTTAAACTAGCAAATATAATTATATATATTATATATATTATATACAGTGTGACCCATTTAAGATGGCAACACCCTTATAAAACTTTAATTTTTTAACCGATTGGAATGATTTTTGTTTCGTTAGGTAGACATCCAAGAAGTCTACTAGGATACCAAATTTCATGAATAAATCTCCATTTCCAGGGCCAACTAATTTTATTTTTCGAAGTAAAAAATCTAGAAAAATTACTAGCAATTTTTTCAGAAGAAATCTGACTACACCACTGGATTTGCGATTTTCAAATGGTTCATATGTGAATTACGTTGAAATGTGTCAATGAATAAAAAAGTTATAAGGGAATGAAATTTGAAAAATATGCCGTTTAATTAACCCACCAATTCAATTTCAGAACTTTAATGAAAACGTCGACTACACCACTGTATTGAGGGTGTCTCAAAATATCACTGACTATAATTTCATTGAAATCTGTTGATAAATAAAAATTATGAGACAAAATGACCTTTTCCTGAAAATTCTTTATTATATTTTTCAAATTTAATTATCTTATAATTTTTTTATTCATTTACAGATTTTGATGAAATATTGACTAGTGATATATCGAAACCTCTTCAAAGTAGTGATGTTTTCCAAATTTTGATAAAAGTTCTGAAATTGAATTGGTGGGTTGATTAAACGGCATATTTTTCAAATTTCACTTCCTCATAACTTATGTATTGATTGCCGCATTTCAACGTAATTGACATATGGAACGTTTTAAAATGGTGCGAATCCAATGGTGTAGTCAGATTTATTCTAAAAAAATCGCTAGTAATTTTTTTAGATTTTTGACCTTGAAAAATAAGATTGGATGGCCCTGGAATCATGAAATTTGGTGCCCTTGTAGACTTTTTGAATGTCTACCTAACGAAAAAGAAATCATTCCAATCGGTTGAAAAATGTAAGTTTTATAAGGGTGCTTCCATCTTAAATGGGTCACACTGTACATTTTTAAAATAAAAGAGTATTACAAAAATGTTTGTTGGCGATACTATATCTTTGGACTTTCTCTAATAATTCGCATTTGACGCATTTTTCATAGATTTTTACATTATTATAGGTAAAAGGTATATTTGTAGATCAGTTGGAGATAGGTGTTTATCCAACACATACACAAACAGGGCGCTTGTATTTTATAAATGTGAGTTTGGCTTGAGGTTTTTCACGTATTACTATTAAACGTTGAGAAACATAGGATTCCTGAAAGTTCCTACTGAAAGAATGAAGTAAGTAAATAACTTCGGAATAGGATATTTTTAAGTACTTTTCTGATGACTCCGATATGGTTAAAATACTGTGTTTGTATTTTAATAGTATTCCTCTTCCAACCTGCTAACATTACTCAGGCAAATCTCGAAGTTATACTGGGAAATATATCAAGTAAGGTGAACAACGTTGAAATGGGGTATTTTTGAGAACGTTTGTGACGACCCCGGTAAACTAAAAACTGTTTTGTTTTATGAAAATGGCGCATTTCCGAAGGCATGACATAGTTTAGCCAAATCACGAGAATAAACCAGAAATATTCTCAATTTGTGATGAATTACCTTTATTTCTCTTTTTGTAACCACTTTTAAAATCGCCCTTTTCCTCAGAAACTAATCATACGATTTGATTATGGTCCATTTGAAAGTGTGATCTACAACATACCAGAGTTTCATTGAATTCCGCAATCAACCAAAATCCCATTGGATCCTTTGGTGAACATTTATTAAAATCGGTAGACATTTATTTTATTTGGGAGGCAGATGGCCAAAATGAAAAATTTGGCTCACTCTGGAACGTAACCAGCAACTACTATGCTAGATTTTATATTACAGTAGTAAGTAGAGTGGAACCTTCTTTTCTGATTTTTTATTGTTCGTACTTTTGAAATCTGTCAACCTAAAAACTTGATCTTAGTGTCAAATTATATGTTTTCGGGGCCAAATAATTCAAAACAATCATTAATTTACACATATATAGTGTGGGCCATAGCGTTTGCAACATACGTTATAGAGGATCGATCGTTTCAGGGATCATTATAATCTTAATGGTAGTGCAAAATTTACAAAAAACTATTTTTCACTATTAGTCTTGATGTTGCAATGGTTCATATCTTCCAAATTCGCTTTATTTTTTCACACCTTTTTAAATGTGGAGAGGAATACATATTGTTCTTCTTTTTCCACAAAACTTGATTGCCGTCGAGAAAAGTGTTCTATGTAGAATCTCCAATTTCAAAAAGGAATGGAAAAATCAAGCGAATTTGAATATAAAACATTGCAACAGCAAGAGTAATAGTGAATACTTGTTTTTGAAATTTTGCACGACCATTTGGGAACAAACCAACCTAAAAATTACCATTTTATTATTCACATAAGTTTATAATGATCGCTAAAAATTATTTGAGACACAAGATAGCAGCGTTTTTTATTCAGACTCTTTTTGCTATCTTTACAAAAAAAAACAGTTTTGCCAATTCGAAATCAATTATTCCAAATTATCGCCATATTGGTAGTCACGTGACGTAGATCAAAATCGATTATTCGGTTTTCCAATCTGCAGAAACGATCCACTATAATGCATTTCTTGTTACTCTTATAATATTTTTTTTCCATAAAACGCAAACGTTATGGCCCACACTGTATATATGTATAAATTAATGGGTGTTTCGAATTCCTTGGCTCCAAAAATATATAATTTGACACGAGAGATCAAGTTTTCAGGTTGAGTGATTTCCAAAGACGAACAATCAAATATTTGCATCAGCCATTTTCCAAACTGGCATCCAGAAAAAAGGGTCCACAGTGACCACCGGTCGAAATATCATCTGTACTACTGTATTACAAAATCTAGCATAGTGGTTGGTGGTTACGTTTCAGGGTGAGCCAACTGTGTAATTTTACATCTTTTACTAAATGCGCCTCTCCACTATTTGGGATCTGTAAAGATTTTTTGATGTTCATTACATTTTTTTGTCGGACAGCGCTAGGGATGTATGGTTTAATTTGGTGTACCTACTTATATTTATGTTCTCATTTGGGTGATTATTTTATATTGATTTTTTAGGAAGCCAAAGAAATATTATGTGATCCTGCAAGGAAAAGTAACTATGACAAATGGAGAAGTAGTGGAATATCGATTACGTACAAGCAATGGCTGGGAATGAAGGAACATGTCCATCAGGTCAGTTTGTTTACTAAAACTATTTTATATTTTTCATTACATTACACGCTTTTTCACCTATCCCGGTGTCTCTATGTCGGTCTGTCTGTATTCAAATGTGCAAGTTGAATATGATTCAAAAGCTTGCCGCTTTCCTACTCGAACCGAAAACTTCAAGCGACAAGCTATTGAATATGTAACTCACATCTACAGAAATAATTTTTTACTTTTAAGCGCATTTGAATAGAAGCTGGTCTTTAAAAAGTTTTTTTTAATATTATTTTATTCCTACTGCAGCTGAAGAAAAGTGATAAGTGATAATTTAATTATTTCTGAATATAAAGACATTATGTAAAAATCTTAGAATACGTCAATTTTTTTCTCCAAAGGTTAAGTATTTACACCACACTCAAATTTTATAGGGGTTATCCACAATTGAGTGAAAATTACATTGGTGATATTTTTAATGAGATACCCAGTATATTTTTCATTATTGGTAAGAGATCGTCATTACGAACCTGGATACATACTAGGTTTGGTAGGATTATGTCAAACAGCTACGAAGTAATGGCAAACAACTTTCAATTCCCCCATATGCCCAATGAGTGTGACAGAGACTTTTTACCTTCCGAATCCTGTGCAGTCTCTGTTATACTCACGACATACGATGAAGATTTTGCTCCTATCTCCGCAGCTGTTTGACATAATCCCAACAAACCATTAGGTTAAAATGGATTCGCAATGATGATCTCCAACCAATAATGAAAAAATATACTGTGTCCCTTTTAAAAATGTCACCAATGTAATTTGGAGAAAAAAATCGACCTATTCCAGCTTTTTCCAAAATATCCAAAGTTCCATCAAAAAATGCAGTTTCAGGTCGTATACAAATCCTCAAAATTTTATGTAACTATGTGCAAAACCAAAAAAGTTCTCATATATGGGTTTCCAAAAAATGATCGTAAGCGTCAATCAATCAATTATTGAGCAAGGCTGCAACGTTTTCTATTGAATCGCGATTTTGCTGACCAGGATGTTTTTTTCATATCAAGTATTAAAACTGACATTGAATAAAAGTGAAATATTTGAGAGCTCCTGATATTGCATTTGTTAACATTACTAGTCAGATTTGAAAAAGACATTAAAGAGCAGAAAAAAATCTAGCAACAAAAAATTACAGGTCAATTACTATGTTACTTGTCAATGATAAATTAACAAAACGAAATATCATCGTAGACAATTTTGAGGCTTGAAGTTCATAGCCTCACTGCAACGTATTGGAGAGTTTAGCATTAGGTCAAGACCCCTTTCGGGAAATATTTGAGTCTATCGAGCCAGTGCTAGCACGTGCTATTCAGCTGTTTTTTGTTTTTGTACAACTTAACCTTACCTAACCTTACCTAACCTAACCTAACCTAACCTAACCTAACCTGCAAATATCACAGTTATTATTCACTTCGATATTTTAATAACACTTCAATCTAACACTTGAGTGATATGAAAAACTACTCGAGGGGATTACAATAATTAGTCAAACACGATAAAATTGAACGAATCTACAAATGACGATGATTTCATATTTTCACATAAACAAATGTAAACAAACAAAGACTGCCTATGTCACCATTTTACTAGCGACACCATCGGTCGATTTACTCTCCTATAGATATAAACACAAAATATCCGGGTAGAATATTACAGCCAGTTTCTGTGTGTATTCGCGCTTGATTTTTATAATTTATGTTCAACAAAGTGGTTTCTTGTCTGTCGATTTTTTCATAAATTTCCACCATGTATTCCTGCCTTTTATTTATGGCGTTATTGTATTAGCTCTAAATAAAATGGATATGTATACTAGCCAGAAGTTGATTTGATGTAAAAAGCAATAGTTACTGTTCAAACACAATAAGTTCCATTAATTTTTTTATTATCTACATAATATACCAACGATAAATTCATCTGACAAGGAACGAACACGGAACACGCACCAAACAATTATCATAATATCGACCCAGGACCTGTTAACTTATCATTAAACATCTGAAGATAAAAAACCCAATAGGTGAGGAAGTATTAATCAAATCGTTATTCGTAAGGGATCTCTCATATGTCTGTCATCCCACGTCATGCTCATTCTACAGTATTATTAAAGTACATAAAACAAATCTTCGGCCTTCCCTGATTATAATATTTAGGGTTTTATTAACCATGTTCATTCGTTATCCAAACTAACGGAAAGAATGATGATGAATCCCAACGTGAAAATTCACCGAAAAAATTAATTACTTTCGTTTAATGAACTCGCTCAGTTCGCAATAAAGTGGATTATCTGCGAAGATTTATTCTATGCTTAAATTAACTGGATAATCCACGAGAACGAATAATTGCCTTCAAGGATGAACAAGTGCTGATCGATACGTTTTACTCACTTTGAGACAACAGTTGTTCATTAAGTTTTATTAAAATATTTGGTAGAACATTAAGAACGTTACAATATAAACAATAATTGTTTGGCGATCCGGGGCGGCTGAAATGGATTTGGTGGCGAATTTGCTTCTACAGCTTAGAGAAAAACCCGGAAAAACTTGCAAAACCATCATCGGAAGAGTTGGCTGTATGGTGTTGTATTACGCCCAACTCCATTTAGTTCAATTTTATTCGGTTTAGCTCAGCACAGCTAATGACAATTTGGTTTGGTTATTTTTGTGACTAGATTTTCTATAAACTAAAAAAAATTAAAATAATTTGTAAAGGTTTCGGTATTTTATTTTTCCAATTCTATTAAAAATAAAAATATTCTATTTGCGCAACCGTCAATTCTGTCTTTGGCCAAGTTGTAGTAGTGGCCAGAATCAACTCTAGAATAAAAGTTAATGATGACTGCGTAAAACACATAAAGGCAGTCGGCTAGATCTGCTTGATACGTTAAAACAGTTTGATACATCTGTAAGATGCAGATTCATACCAGAGCTTCAGAGTAAAGATCAGATTTGTAGCTGTTTCATCTATAAATACTCCTTAAACGTGTTAGTCCATGTCTGTTATTTTGACGCATATTCAGCAATACAGTAGACTATATCTTTCAACTGTTCTGTTCCCAGGTGATGAATGCATAGTTCTGGAAGGACTAGATTTCCGATAGACTGGGAAACGCGAACTCTAATTCAAAAAAGTTAATGAAGTTTCAGCCATTTATTCTACACGTGCTGCAACGTCAAACTGTGAGGATTTTCCCAACAAAATATTTTGAACTAAAATGATGTGATTCATAACAATAATGGTAATTGGAATAAACAATTATGTTTATAGCAGAAATACAAATAACTAAAATAATATATTATTTTACTATTAATATCATTCACTTGGTTACGCTCACTTCAAACTTGACAATAAATGTATATTAATATCCATAGACATAAATTATGTTAATAGTAAGGATACAAATAATTACGTCATTCCTAACTCACCTGAAGATAACAATTATATACTATTGTTATTACTACTTTTTCCAACAGGAATATTACAGTCGGGCCCTGTCTCCGAAGTCCGATACTTCCGGAGGGCCCGCTGTCTGATATATCCAAATAACCACACCCCACGTTCGTGGGGTGAGTGTTTGCTGGTTCCGATAATCATGTGCCTTGAGCAGATGAAGTGAA
Source organism: Chrysolina haemoptera (assembly GCA_958298965.1). Taxonomy (NCBI): domain Eukaryota; kingdom Metazoa; phylum Arthropoda; class Insecta; order Coleoptera; family Chrysomelidae; genus Chrysolina; species Chrysolina haemoptera. The sequence goes on along the minus strand of OY282591.1, from coordinate 19,336,939 downwards.
CCAAGAAATAAGGCCTTCTGCATTCCTCCAACTAAGATTTTAGTCGCATCAAGGTATAATTTTTTCAGATTAGAAAGCAGCGTATCCATTATTCCACCAAATACCCCTATAATCTGAACCAACATTTCAACAGATTGTTTTGCCTACGGAGTTCAAAGAGTGAATTTATATCGTTTTTCTTCTCTTTTTCGACCATGTTCGTTCAGCCAGGAGCCGAAAACTATATGACGAAGTTTTGCTTTGATGAGTAAGTACATCAGGCTCGTTGGATTGTATTTGACTGAGGTTGGGGAATGAATAGTTTCAATAGATTCAGCACTTATAATTCTCCACAATGAAATCAATCAATCGATTACCCCATAGCATAAGGCAACACTGGTGTGAAGTAGAAAGTAGTATAACACTAGTAACGCTGCGTTAAACCTGTGGGTTGGGATGGTCTACGCAGGTTTTTCTCAGTATTTCCGTTGAAAAGGGAGTGTTATAATCTTGGAAACAAAAATTCTTCGTGTCAAGTGTACTTCTTTGCAGCAACAATTATGGAATGCGAAGCCAACAATTTGGTATAATTCACTGCGAACGAGACCCAATCATGTCTATTTTTCGATGCCAGCAGTACCCAATTATGGAAAACGATGTGAGATCCATTGCCCAAATCCCCTCTCAAAAACTTGAAGTTTTTGTTCTGTGCCACGAGCTATTTCACTTCTCGTCATCTGATCATGATTTATTTTAGTTTTCCTGAGTCATAGAGTATAGAAATTCAATTTTCCCTCTCGATGTTCTCTGAACATTACAGGATTTCCTTTTCGTGGAAAATAGAACTTCTAAAAAATTACTGATATTTAAATAATATATTTATATAAAAAGCTTACTTACTGATATTTCAAAGATCCTGATTTAATACTTATTCAATTGCCTTTGTTTACATTCTAGTTAGATTCAAAACATTCGTATTGTTGTAAGGAGGAAGAATCTACTAACGAAAAATTCCCCATTACTATATCATACATGTCAATAATAAATTAACACATAGTTCATGTTTGTATTCTACCTTGACTAAGATAATGTATGTGCAACAAAATGTTTTTATCTCTCTCGATTTTTTCATAAACTTCCACCTTGTATTCCTGGCTTTTATGGGTAGTGTTATTGTATTAACTGGAAATAAAATGGATATGTATACTAGCCAGAAGTCGATTTGATAAAAACCAATAGTTACTGTTTAACCACAATAATTTCCCTTAATTATTTCATTATCGACATAATGGACTCGGTAAATACATATAATATACCATCGATAAAAATTCATCTGATAAGGAACGAATACGCACCAAACGACAATTGAGGAGCTCCCGTGCAAAACCTGTTATATGCACTTTTTACCGAATGTTTTCGCATCAGTTTCTTGGGCTTTATCGACTGGTGCATTGCAAACAAAACGAGATATATTCAACTGCAATTGTTGTCTAAGAGTTGTGCTTTGGAGCAAAATCAGTTATACCCAAATTTGCAACCGGTTACAGCCATATACTTGGAAGACTCGAGTCAGTTGTCTGTATGTTATCGTGCTTCTTCGTAGTTAATGAGGTTATAAAACACCAAATTGTTGTTAACCGGAAATAGTGTTACGACGTTTTAGTCTTGCAATGATGGATGAAGAGGATATCACTGATAATGAATGGAATGATGGTAGCAGGAGAAGACAAAAGAAAGAAACCAAACGCGAATCGCGTAAAAGATCAGGTAAGGTGAAGTCGAGGTAAATTACCACATATTACTTTTTTCAAGATATGCAGATCCGGACCCCAAACTTTAATATTTCAGACGGCCTTGTAATCACAATGACTCTACATATGAGTGTGCTAAAATGGGAATGGAAGATATTTCGAAGATCAGAAACGATATTTACCAAGAAGTCGACAAAACCCGACAGGATATTAAACTATGTCACTTTATATCGGTTGTGCCTGTGAAACGACATAGAGCTTTCCGAGAACTAAAACAAAGGAAAGCGACAGTTGCTTATTTTTTGAAATCTCACAAAACTGCTTTCAGAGTTTGTAAAAAGTTTTTTATTGCTGTTTTTGGAGTGATAAGTCAGATAATCGCCAAAGTTTCTTAAGCAGTAGAGGAAGGTGCAGATCCAAAAGGGATTTCTAAAGCAGTAGAGGAAGGTGCAGTTTCAAAAGAGAAAAGTGCTTCAAAAAAAGAGAAAGTTCGCACATTTATTGGACAAGTATGGAAAAGAAAGTCACTCTAACCGGTCCAAATCAAAACGTATGTAATTGCCATCAAATCGTTCTGTTGCAAAACTACAGAAATTATACAACCGAAAGTGTGGACCTGGAGATCGTGAGTTACGATATGTTCAGAAACATCTTTATCAATGATTTCAACATTGGATTCTGATCACCAGCCTCGGATGTTTGTTCTAAGTGTACAAGGTTGAAGCAGCAACTCAAACATGAGAAGAATCTTGAGAGAAGAAAAGAGCTCATCATGAGATTATTTGGAGGAAGACATAGCACAGCATACTTGAGGAACTATTAATGTAATAATTTGAATGAAAATATATTTTTTCACAGCTTTATTGCTAATATTTCTTTATATTGATATGGGTTTCCAATTTACATCATCCATGCTTATTTGATTTTGTTTATTATCAAAATTCGAATCACTCTACGCTAAAATTTTAATTCATTGCTGACGACATTTTTCCTGTTTCCTGAAAAATGTATTGAAGTGGATATATCTAGTTTTGCACGATTACCTCCTCAGTTATTATAATATCGACCCAGACCCATTTAACTCTTCATTGAACATTTGAAAATAAAAAACCCAACAGGTGTGGAAGTATTGATTAAGTCGTTGTTCGCAGAAGATATCTCATATGTCTTCCTCATTCTAGTATTGAAGTGCAAACAACAGCGCTTTGGTCCGTCCTGATTATAATATCCAGGATTTTCTGAACCATGTTCTATCGCTGTCCAAACTAATGGAAATAATCAAGATGAATCAGAACGTGAGAATCCACCGAAAAAATTAATCACGTTCGTTTAATGAACTCGTTCACTTCGCAATAAAGTGGATTATCTGCAAAGATTTATTCCATGCTTAAATTAACTAAATAATCCACGAGAACGAATTATTCACAAATTGCCTTTGAGAATGAACAAATGCTAATCTATGAGTCTTGGTGGCGCGTGTTCTCGCTTGCTATGCCAAGGTACACGGGTTTGAATCAACACGCCGTCACCGGCCTCGTGCATGGCATCACACGTTAAAAGGTGAGGGCCACTTCTTCCCTAGCTCGCACAAGTCTCTCGAGGACTTCTGAGGGTTGTTCGTAATGGGCAGCCGGTTGATGGAAATAACAATTTCAACAACAACATGTTATACTCACTTCACAATGGACAACAGTTAGGTTAGGTTAGGTTAGGTTAGATATGTAATAGAAAAATAACAAACTAACAATATGAACAACAATCATTTGACGATCCAGAGCGCCACAAACGGATTTGGTGGCGCATTCGCTTTTATAACCTATAGGCCAGTAGAAATAGACGTTAAAAAATTAAAATTCAATTCCAAAAAGTTTTCAACCTTTGGTCAAGTCAATGGTACACCGAGAAAGCAATAAATCTCAATATGCTGCCTGTTCCAAAGTCCGCAACATTGTCAAAATGGCACTTGACTTGAGTTTTGCTGTAGGCTCGTTGAAAACTTGGAGTAGTATCAAATATATTATTTCATATCACAAATCAAGTTTGCAACCAATTCAAGTATACAAAACATTTTTTTTCAATCAAAAACAAATGTTTTTCTTTGATATACCATAAGAAAAAATTCCAAAAGTTCTGCAAACTTGACTGATACAATCTAATTTTAAAATAATTTGATTTTTCCAAATTGCATGAAGTTTCGGATCGTGTGCAATGTTGCAAATTTGTGAATGCATCACACTAGACGTTTTCAAAATTTGCAACAAAGCATCAAAACTTTTGTATTTATTTCGAACCAACCTTGATAAAAAAATGAGAACGAATTAAAAAAAAAATTGATTTTAGTTCGAAAATATGAATAGGAAATTCATAAAATCTTTTGTGGAATCATCTGCGACTGAAATGTATTGGGGATTAAATGCGAGAGAAGCGAACCTTGCTTCAATGAAATGAACGATTTCTGTGAGTGATATTTTTTAATAACATTCTCCTTATCTAATTCATTTAATGATTTGTTCAAGGAAAACTAGAAAGAATTAAAAAAGTCAGCTATCTGAATGAAAATGCAAATTTTCACTTTCAGATTTTTTCTTTCCTTTTCAGTTAGAGTCTTTTCACAATATCTATCAGATGTAGTTCAATGTCCAGCGTGGCTTGTGCCGGGGAAGTAGTTGTTTTCTGTTAGATATTACAAATAAGTCACATTTTTCATTTTTCAATTTTCATGGAGAATGTTCCCCTTTTCAAAAAAAATTATGTTCCGGTCGACGTAAAAAGTTGCAAATCTGTACAAATGTGGAATATTTTTCCGATGAATTTGTCGAATTTGCAGAACTCTTGGAATTTTTTCTTATGGTATATCAAAGAGTATACAGTAAAATTCAGGTCAAGTGCCCTTTTGAAAATGTGACTTCGGAATAGGTTGCAAATTGAGATTTATTGCTTTCTTGGTGTACCATTGACTTGACCAAAGAATGAAAACTTTTTGGAATTATTGTTCAATTTTCATTTTTAATGTCTATTTCTACTGGCCTATAGGTTACAAAGGCGAATGCGCCACCAAATCTGTGCGAGGTGCTCTAGATCGCCAAATAATTATTGTTCATATTGTTAGTTTGTTATTGTTCTATTAAATATTTTAATAAAACCTAACTGTTGTCCATTGTATAACATATTGTTGTTATTAAATTGTTGTTGAAATTGTTATTTCCATCAACAAGTTTGAAAACTTTTGGAATTATTATGAATTGATTGTCTATTTCTACAGGCCTACTAAAGGAAAACCCAGAAACACCTGCACAATCATATTCAGAAGAGTTGGAATTATTTAAATGAAAATCGCTGAAGATATTCGTCGAATTGTGTATAATATTTTCTTAACGGTAAAATAGAATATAATAGAAATAGAATTGATTACGTCCGACTCGATTCAGTTCAGTTCTAATCTAGTTTGGTTATTTTTATGGCTAGATCTTCTATATTATCTATTTTCAACTCCAAAACCTTAAATTGATTCGTAAAGGTTTCGGTTGTTCGTTTTTCCAATTCCAAAAAAGATATTCTATTCTATTCTATTCTAATCGTCATCAAATCTGTACAAGTCCATTCCGTCTGGTCGAGGTGTATTAGTGGCCAAAATCAACTCCAGAATAATATCGAATAATGACTTCGTGAAACACATAACGTTTCCATACCAATAATAATAATAATACTCTATTTTTGTTCAAAATGTTTCAATTTTTTTCATTTCTATTTTAGAAAGGACGAACTTGCAGACAGAGGGGTTTACACGTTGTTCTTTCATTTAACCCAGAAATCATAATTACCGAGAGTATACCTATAATATTTACCTTAAGAAGCATCACCAGCGCGCCATCACGAAGGTCAAATTTCATCATTGCGCCGCACATCTTAAATTTAGGCAGATATTTTTTCCAAGAGTGATATTGGAGGTAACGAACTACCTGTCCATAACAAAAATACGTAGCTGGGAGCGCCAATAAGGTAGATAGCTCCTATTCGTAGTTTAAGTTTTGCGTAAAAACTAATGATTTTATAAAAAAAAAATCTTTTTTTGGTTCTATAATTTCTTCAAGAATGCGGGATTCTACCTATTCCTTTACATTTGTCATACGATAAATTTTTTTTCTTCAGAATCATCTTAACCAAAAATTAGTTAATTTCTCGCATTCTTACAAACAAATTGAATTATTTGTACCAAAAAAATTTTCTCAAAAAACTAATACTCAGTGCTCAAAACCGATACTTGTTTCATCAAAGGTATTGTTTGCTCTTAACACATTAACAATATCATCAAATATCAAGTCTACTTCTAATAAGGAAATGACGTCAAGTCAACAATGATAAGTTATTCGAATCAAGTTGGTCCTTAAGTAGTATGTCTGAATTTTTCTGTATATTAATTTCTAGTGATTCTGTCGTTATTCTCACTACCCATTAATGCTAGTGGTCCTCAGGGATCCATTCCAGCACCAACCCTGTTCTTTTTTCACATCAGTGATTTATTGGGAGTTTCTTCATCCAGTGCACATATTTGCAGATAACTCACTCAAATATGCACTCGGTAAAAATTATGGAATGCGGAGCCAACAACTTGGTATGATTCAATGCAAACAAGACCCAACCATGTCTTCTTCCGGCCAATACCACAGTGGTCAGTGTAATCATGTCAGGATTATCCATAGTTATGAAATCCTGCATTTCAATGCTCGGTATCACCATCAGCAGTACCCTTTCATGGAAACCGATGTGAGATCCATAGCCGAAATTGCCTCTCAAAAACTTGATATTTCTGTTCTGTGCCACGAGATCTTTCAATTACCGTCATCTGATTATGAATTATACTGATCTGGAATACTATTTCTGAACATGAATTGCAACTGATACTGAGACTTTTAGATTCGATCCGGAAAACACTAAACGTTCAGTTGGTGATGCTTCATTAACAAGCTCGCACACTTCTCTGGAACATCGAGAAATATGATCTGTCTCTATTTTACAGGTATTTCCATGGAGATGTTCTTCTGAAATACCGTCAGAAGTTCCACCGTTAGCGGTCCCATCGAGACTGATACGTCGATCTCATTCCTAACATGCATTTGTCACTTTGGAAACATACCGAACATCTCTTTAGTAGGGCTCGTTCTTTGGGAGGTGTTTACTGAGTCATACAGCCTGAAGAAATGCAAGAAGAACACCATTTTCCCTCACGATGTTCTCTGAACATTACAGTATTTTCTCTTTTGTTGGAACCAAAACTTAAAAAAAATAAACTGATATTTAAAAAAAGTTAAATATTTGAAAGCTCTTGACGTGATACTTATTCCTTCTAATAAGCATAATAACCTTTGTTCATTCTAGTTAGATTGAAAAGCCAACATTTGTATTGTCGTAAGGAAAAACAATCTTTTAACAAAAAACTCACCATTCCTAGCACGATCAGAGGAGAATAGATCTCGAAAGGAGATCGTCCGTAAGTCTCCATCCAAACCATAACTTCGCATCGTGTTGCTTGGCTTTAGTTTTCGATGACCTACGCGCTCTACCGTTCGAGCTGTCCTCTCGGACATTACTATGTAACTTCAATGATAAATTAACAGAAACAAAATATCACCGTGAACCCTTTTACCTACGGCCACTGTAGAAAATAAAAAACACACGACACACATCCTCAGTAAATAGCTCATTACGCACGGTAAACAAATCGCACAGTTTTCGTAAGCAAAACGCACAGTTTGATATCTCGGAAACGGCTCAATATACAGTTGAAAATTTTGTATGTAGTGCAGCACCTTTTTTATAAAACAAATCAGGTGCTACAAATAATGCCAGGGCGGTAGCTTTTCGTCATATATAGAACAGTTAAATGGGTTGGGAGATATATAAAGTAATATAAATGGTAATTCTGTAAGCTTTATGTTAATTTTTACCCATTTAACATATTTTGTCACACATTCATATAATTTTTACAGAATAAACAGGTATATTAATATGTGTGAACATGACTTGAACATACACGCCATACAGCTTGCAGAGATATAGTATATCCAAACTCAATTGAATGAGCTGAAAAACTGGATTAAGACATTATGGGTTTGCCGCTTTGAACTTACTTGGAATTTTAAATCTCTTAACAATGGCCCTGAATAGATTTTGCATACTAAAATGAGGATTTATTATCGAGCATTTATATATTTTTCACAGAATAACCAGATAATAATATGTATGAAAACTAACACACGATAAAAATTAACATAGAGCTTACAGAATTACCCCTACAAATGTCATTGAATATACCCTATAGGTAAAACTGCCTGAGTGCCACTCCATTTGGACAAAAATAAGTTTGATTGGGTATTTGAGAACACCAAAAGTGTGCCCACTAGTTGTTAAAAAAATACACAGAAAAAATACTGTACTATATGCAACAATAACCTTGTTTTTGAAAACACCTACATTGCACCAATCGAAACAACTGTTCAGCACACAAAACATTATTAAATTGATTGAATTAGTATAGTTGATATAACCTAAGGCGTTTCATTGAAGTCGAAACCCAGCAATAGTCGTGTGAAATGTATTCTATAATTTCTGCAATAAGTGAAGAAGTGTTGGAAACCATCAAAGTAACATAATTGTTCCAAAAGTATAAAAGTTGACGTAAACATTAGGCTATTTTTGGATTTAATATATCCGTTCAGGCTGAATCAAATATAGTTATTATTAAAATTGATACTTGGCTCCAAAATATATAGATGGCTTTACGCCTACTTCTTTAGTACGTGCTGGAGTTATCGCAGGACCATATGATAAATACGTGTGAAACGTATATGACTGATATTAATGGCTCTCTGTCTGCACTGCGATGATCGGCAGTACTGTGAAACTATGTGCAAATAGTTACCTATTTTGATTAATATTTCCGAGTTGTAACAGAAATCCATTGCAAAGTGTCTTCTTGTAGAAAAAACTTTGCCAAATGTTGGGCAGAAGTGATTCAGCAGTTGTATTATTTGGCTGTTGGATTTTTTCTGTTTTACTAATATACGTAAAATCTTCTCAGAACTGAGTTGAAGATCGGTAAATGGCACATTTTTCATTATTACTATTATTCAATCGTCTACTCTATTTGAATATAACTCAATAAAAGATGTGAACAATGATAAATTCGTTATTGAAAGTAATATAGTAAATTGTTGATATTCAAGTACTTGCTATATTTCAAACATCCATTGGAAGCCAATGGGTCCTTATATTCAAACTAATGATATAATCCAATTTGTAACCAAATGTATCCTTATCATTGAATTAACTATTACTCTACTAGTGGAATATGGAATGGAGTGAATCATTGAATGAATGGTTATCCCTTTCATATTAAGATAGCGTTTTCTCTGTGTAACAACCGACTAAAAGATAGACAATGTAGGAGAGGAGAAATAAGTAATAAAAAATAGATATAATTTTAATAGATTGGAATATCAAAAGAATGATGGTCATGAATAGTTGACCTCGAAATAAAAAAGATTGTAATAATGAATAATAAAAAAATATATATACTCCAAACAATCATGCAAGAGAGTCAATCCAAGATTCTAATTACTGGAGATGTGAATTGGTTTGGTTTTCATATGCCATTTCACGAAAGTAATTATTTTGACCATATATTTCCTTGCCTAACAACCAATCAGTGGATTTCAAATTTTGAAATTCAGCCAATAGAATCGGAACTACAGTGAAAATATAGCTTGTCGCTGTATTTTCACGGTGATAAACCTGCTTAGTTTTTGTTTTACTATCTGTCAAGTGAAAATAATGATTTAAATTATAAACGTCAAATTTATGTGTTTTGACTAGTTATCTTTATTTATCAATATGAGCGATCGTTGGGGACAAATGTCCATTGGTATCATATATGAGGCCGTGGAAAAGAGTATTCTGTTGAATACGGCTAGAAGTAAAGCATCAATTACCAGGTGACGCGATTTTTCTTTATTTCAAATCGATATATTGTTGTCCTAAATATAATTAGTGGTATGATTAAAAACCTATAATTTTTTGGAATATCAATTCATTGGAATCCCAATGCAAGAAAATACAACTCGTCCTGCGGACTCGTTGTATTTTCAGCTTTGGGATTGCAATTCATTAATATTCCAAAAAATTATGGGTAATAATAATACCACTTATTATATTACCCCTGATTATATTGAATATTATTGTATACCATCGAAAGCATATCTACCACCAAGAACCTTACCTTATTTGGTGTTTCATAGTACTGTGTAAGAGCTTCTCAATCATGAATCTATATTTTCAAATAGTAAAGATTATGGTAATGGTGGAAAAGTATAAATTTTTGTATCGAGTGAGTAATGTGATAATTTGTTTAGAAAAACACTTTACACTTTATACCGGAGAGTTTCAAACAAATGAAACGAATAATTTCGACACAGTCAAAATTCCTTTCTCTCCACACTATCCTGCAAAATGGAAAATTTGAAGCGAATATTAAAATAACATATTTATCGAAGTCAGATTTGATTTTCGAATAACTAGTCCATCGAGAGTAACTTTTCATTTTCTTAGATTTGTCTTCAAAATAATCGAACAATACTCGTGAAGCTACGAATACCTAGTTCTTTGCGCTATATCAAGGAACACTCATATTTGCTCTATCCACGAGCAATACTCATTCAATAGTAAAAAACGCTAGGAATAATAATGGTGAAATCCGAAATGTTGTATATCAGATATTTATAGGTTATTAGTTGCCAAAGAAAATGAGAACTGGCTTTATGACAGGATTTCATCATTATTCGGATCTGTCATTGTTGTCGCATGAAAATCTCTGTCGCCTAGCAACAGCCGTTAAAAAAGTGCACTTTCTCAGCGCTTTATTAATAAAATCGTATGTTGATAGTGAATTATTGTATAATACTTCACGCACACGCAAAAAGTGGACTTTTTTTGACAGATGTAAAAAAAATTATTTTATAAATACCTGATTGGTGTACTCTAAGAAGTATTATCATATATATATATATATTAAGCCTGTGAAAGGCTTCTCTTGATAAGAACCCCTTCTTGCTCTTCTCTTGAAAATAAAATTAACAGGAATTCTCTTCAACAGAAAAAGGTTGATGTGACAGAGTTTTTTTATTCAACAGTGAACTTCAACAATCTGACTAAAAATTCTCCTGGCAGGACTCTGGACTATACCAAGGACTCCACCACAGATCTAACTACATCAATTAACCAAACTCTTCAAAAATAGACTCCACCGAAGAACGTAAATTTCACTAAAAATAGACTTCAGCAGTTTCTAACTCGAACTTCACCATCAAAGTAGTAACTCCACCAAAGAGTTTGTAACTCCACCAATTTTTTTATTTTATTACATTTATACTGAATTGCATAACAAGAGTATCGAATGATGGTTGTGATTATGTTGCCGGATAGTTGGTAGCGAGGACATTGCCAGAATTAAACTCTCAATTGACAAGTTGTCACGAGTGAATTATCCGTTGGACTGTCATTTATTAGTTTTTGATTACTTTTTTCTCCAAAATCTGCAGCAAAAACAAAAGCGGTGATTCTAATAGGCATAGAAATTTCCTGATTATATTAAAGCTGTGTCGCAGATAAGTTAATTTTACCGAATGAATCTGAACCAGCACATCTGAACGACACACTAGTATCGATATGAAATCTTATATTCACACTTGTGCAAAAAATATAATCGTCATTTTGACATTCAAAATGAGAACAAACAGTTACCAAATTGAAATTACAAAAATAAAGTTTGATGCTGATGCAATTCATACACTGAACTGTTGCCATCTATCTATTGAAATACCTGACCGTTTATTTAGAATAATATTTATAAAGAATCTTTGTTTATTTTCAGTCCATGCACTGGACTACTCCAAAAACCAAGGACCGTATGCTGGAATCCGGAGGATCTTCAGGCCCCTCAAGCCTTGGCGCAGGTGGCGTATCTGCAGCTCACCGACGGGCATCCGAAGGGGGAGCCAATCTTCACTGGGGCGGCCGCGGCAGCGGATCAGCCTGGGGCGCAGACGCACCAAGTGAGGTTGTCAGTAAATTCCGAAATTACGAAATCTAAATCCCGTTTAAATGAATGTTGGATGTTATTGTATTTGTAAACCTTAAGTAGAAGGGCCTTTTCTCCAATTATTTAGTATTTGGGTCCCTGAAACTCTGTTTTTTATCTCGATCTACATTGAATATTATTGTTACTTATACACTTCATCATTATTTTAAAATTTATTGAAGAAAGTACTATCAAACGATGTTCTTCATGATCTGCCCAATAGACTTTTATTTTCAGTTCAGAATTTAAAAGAAAAAATTGCACCCAATTTGACATTTTCAAATTTCTCAACAAGTCGCAAATATAGAAGAATCATTGGCGTGGTCATTTTTATTTGAATGGAATCTTTCGTCATTTGATACAACGCCTTAGTATCACTTATTTGCTCAGATTTCTTGTGATACCTGCTCATATAACGAGATGCAGTGATGATGATATCAGACTGAAGAACTTGCTCTACCATAACTTAAGGTGAGCCGCAAGTCCAAGCAGATCAGTTTTTCTCAGATAAGTCGTTTTGTGATGAAACACGGTCAATAATCTTCTGCGAATTTTGTCAACATTATCCGTTGCGCTCAGGAAAATTCATGGATATATAATTGACGGAGAGATCTTCATTACATCGTGGAGGCATAACAAAGTTCAGGTAAAATATCGGCGGTATGCCAATCGATGTAAATGAGTATTCATAAAAAAAAACAGATGCGAGACATCTTGCACTATCTTGATGTTGAGAGAATTAAACCTACTTTTCTAGAGTTGAAATATTGCTGGTTCTAAAATGTTAACTTGTTCCTAACGATAGGTGAAGCAAAAACTAAGAAGAAAAAGAAATCAGATAATCAGAATTACTGGAGAAGGATAAAATTACCACAAATATTGACACCATTTTCATTTCGTCCTACTCATGAAACTAGTTAAATGAACCCTCACACAGTCTCAAATTCAGCAAAAAGGAATCATTTATAGCTTGCACAGTAAATATCTCGTTTCTCGATGAACATAACTTCGACAACAGGAAGGCGGTAGATTTTTTGAATATGAGCTCCATAGCTAACTCAGTGAAAAATCTGACCATTATTTTTCCAAGGTCGGGTGAGGTGAACTTGAAGATCGTGATATTATTGCTGATTGCCTAATATAAGGCTTCCATCAATACCTTGACTGTAGGGTGTGTTGTAAGGTTCATTTCAACTTTCCATTAAATTGCCTCAGGCGAACATCTATCAGTGTGGGACCACAATGAATATAACCATTATTGTTATACAGAAAAATAGGACCCAAAATTGAACCTAGTAGAAATTAATATTTTATTAAGGTGGCCTCATATTTGACACCAATCCTGCAAACGTGGAGCTATAATTATCAGTCTTCAGCTATTTTGACTAAGGCTAAGTTTATGCCTCTCACCCAGGCGGCTCCGAACTAAACTGGTTCGGAATCTACTTGCACGTAATCTGTTGGTCCCGGATTTCCCTTGCTCGCACAAGCTCTGCTTCTGAGGGGTTCTCTCAAAATTCGTAAAAACATAAATGGTGTTGAAAAGTGTTTCATAAAAGTGTTATTTGCTGGTGGCAATTTGATTCTCATAAGTTTTTCTGGAAAGATCGTTATATTGTACACAAATAAGAGCAGTCACTTTTAGCACGAATAGAGTATTCTGAAGAAAAGTCATTATACAGTGTGACCCATTTAAGATGGAAGCACCCATACAAAACTTACATTTTTCAACCGATTAGAATGATTTTGTTTTCGTCAGGTAGACATTCAAGAAGTGTACTAGGACACCAAATTTCATAGATAAATATCCATTTTCAGGGCCAACTAATCTTATTTTTCAAGGTCAAAAAACTAAAAAAATTGCTAGTGATTTTTTTAGAAAAAATCTGACTTCACCACTGGATTGGCGATATTTTCAAATGGTTCACATGTAAATATCGTTGGAATGCATACAATAATAAAAATGTTATAGGGGAATGAAATTTGAGAAATATGCCTTTTAATCAACCCACCACTTCAATTTCAAAACTTTTGTAACCACTTTGAATACACCACTGGATTCAGGGTGTCTTGAAATATTACTGATCATAATTTCATCGAAATCTCTTGATAAATAAAAAAATAAGAATTTTGAGATAAAATGACGTTTTCCTGAAATTCCATTTTAAATTTTTTTTATTTTCTTATGATGTTCTCAATTATGAACAGATTTCGATGAAATTGTGACCAGTGATATATCGAGATATCCTGAATACAGTGGTGTATTTCGAATTTTGATTATTGTTCTGAAATTGAATTGGTGGGTTGATTAAACGGCATATTTATCAAATTTCATTCCCTCATAACTTTTTTATTGATTGGCGCATTTCAACGTAATTTACATATCTACTATTTGAAAATGTCGCAAATCTAGTGGTGTAGTCAGATTTTTTCTAAATAAATCGCTAGTAATTTTTTTAGATTTTCGACTTTGAAAAACAAGATTAGTTGGCCCTGGAAATAGAGATACATGAAATTTGGTGTCCTAGTAGACTTTTTGAATGTCTAACTACAGAAAACAAAATCATTCAAATCGGTTGACAAATGAAAGTTTTATATGGGTGCTTCCATCTTAAATGGGTCACACTGTATATGTGAAAAAATGTATAATATAATTTTTTTGTCTGGTGTTTAAGGGGTTACACAAAGATTATCAGTGACATATTCAGGAATACTGGAACTTTCCTCTAAACTTATAACATTTTCAGGGACCCTAATATCATTCTTACAATATGAATCTGTAAAAAGTAACTCCTTAATTAATTTCTTCCTTCAACTTTTTCCACCTCATGACTGAAACACCTTAGATGAAATCCTAATTTTTCTGTTCTGATATATTTTAGGACAATCTGTTGAGTATGAACTGATCGTTTGCATGAGAAATTTCCCAAAGGTTATAATGAATGAGACAACGTTGTCACTTTGAACACGTTTGTACGATGATTTAAAAAAATATTCACATGAATGAATAATTGTAATCAGTTATCTCCGTGCCCGACTTTGATTCATTTGTATGGGAGATTTCTCATTAATTTAAGTATCTAGGAAGTTGATTTAATTTGAAAAATACTCCATGATTTTTTTATACACATTTGATATTCCCTATATAATACTGTACAAATGGTTTTATCGAATGTGTTTTTTATGTCCCTAGAATACCTATTTTTATAAATGTTTGATGTGAGTTCTTTGAATATCTTTATATCAAAGCATGTGTTTCAATGCATTAACTTGAATGGACCATATAATCTAACCTTTTGAATACCAAAAAAAGTGATACACTGAGTATTTCATTAATGTTTTATTAAGGACTGAATCAAACCAATATATGTAATGTGTATATTGAGCTCAAATGTCACATCAGTATAAGGCTCAACAGTGTCACTTTTTTGAATGTTCCGATATTTAATCAAAGCATGATCATAATTGGTATTCCTTAATCAGGGTAAGCACAGTCAAGTGATCATATCCTTTCACAAAAATGTATTTTGATAAATGTTTAAGATATTGATATAAACCATTATATAACATATTTATGAATGTTTGGTGATAATAAAAATATCGTATGCACAATTCCTTTGATTATTCATTGATGAGGTATTTTAAGAATGATTTTGGTCACTTTTTGTGTACCAATCACAAACAACTACGTTCTGTGAAGATGTGAAGTGACAAACTAGAATTACAAAATGCGAGAGTAAGTTGAATACATTTCGTGAGATGGAAAATATGAAAAAACACGCCCTACTAACATGAAAGGTCCTATCTACAATGTCATTGTTTTGGGATAATTGGCATTCAAAATGATTTTATTAGAAAATACGTATTTGCTATGTGGTTTTTAAGATACCCAGAGGCAAAAACTGCAGTGTAGAGCAGAATACAATGAAATATAAGTAATCCAGTACGATTGGGTTTTGATACGAGGATCGATTGTAGTACCACCAAACTTGGTATGCTAGTTGAACCATGATAAACACGAAAAAAAATAGTTTACCGAAATTCCAGGGGTGGAACATATTTTTTTTTTGTTTAAAAATAAATAAGTAGATTTTTGCTGTAATCTTGTAAAGTATATGATTTATCGGAAAAAACACTCAACATGGTGAAATGGTGAAAGACAATTCAATTCTCCACAAAAAAAATACTAGTAATTTTTTATGAAATGCGCTCGTTTTCTCAGAAAACAGGATTGAACGCCGACATTAAATTTCAGGGTCACGCTTACCCGCCGCTGGCGGAGTCGAATATTTGATTGGTCTTAACTCTGCTAAAAATGATCAGATGAGGAAAAGGAAAAGTTCATACCGTTTCTGAATACTCCTACTTTTTCATGCAAATATAATATGCGTGTATTTGAGTACCTAAAATGTGTTTTGTCGCACTTCACGGAGATGTTTGCGGATGATCCGAAAATCATGAATAATTTAGTAAATGTGGAATTATTATACTGAAGCAGCAACCCATACCCTCTTTGGACTATATGCAACAATTTTAGAATAGTGTGACAGGTCCCACTTATTCATGCAAAAAAAACTTTGTTTTACTCCTGCCTCATTTTCAACTTATCCATGAAACTGGCATTCTCTTCAGTAACTGTTGAAAATAATCGCTTATACATATCCTGCATATATGTTTAATAACACTATTGTGAAGTGGAAACCTCAAGCTTGAAATCACATACCTACTTCATTTTTTATGTAGGATGTGTATGAGCGATTATTTCCATCATTTACTGAAGAAATTGCCATGATTATGGGTGAGTTGAAAACTGAGGCAGGAGTAATACCCAGTAATTTGTTTGGCATGTATAAGTGAGACTTGTCTCACTAGTCTGAAATCGTTGCATATGGTCCAAAGAGGGCACTGATTCCGGCTTCAGTATAATTATTTCATATCAACTAAAATATTCATGACTTTCGGATCCTCCGGTTGTGTGAAGTGGGATAAATCACATTTTGGGTACTCAGATACTCACATATTATATTTGCATGAGGAAGTAGAAGTCTTCAGGAACGACATACACTTTTTCTTTTTTTTCCTTCTACCATAATTTTTAGCAAAGTTATGACAAATCTAAATTTCGGCCCTGCCCAAAATGTCAATGGCGGGTTAATGCGGAATTCAATCAGGAAACGAGCGCATTTTGTGAGAAATTACTAAGTATATTTCTTGTGGAGAATTGAATTATCTTTCACCTTGTTCTTGATGAATCGTATACTTTCCGAAACAACAGCAAAAAAAATTATAATTGGTTTTTGAGTTCCACCTCTGATTTTTGCTAAACAATTTTTTTTAAACAGTACATGTTGTCGAGAAGTCATGTGCCGAGTTGCAAAGTACTACCATTCATTTTTCACTTGTGGCTTACATTTGTCTGTCGTTACTGTTCCAAAGGTTTTCAGAAACACTTTCCTGATTAAGAGATTTTTGAAAAAAATGTTAGATAGGACAATTTTTCCATGCATGCGAACCAGATTTTCATAATATATCAGGTCCAAAATTGAAAAATACTAATGAATAGGTATATAATTTGAAAAACACTTTATCATTTGAATTTAGAGTTGCAACAAAAATGCATAAATACTAGTTTGAAATGTCCTAAGTACATTTTATTGTGTGCGTAGGACTTATATTACAATGTGTTTGATTTTGCAGATAGGACCGTTCATCTTAATAGTGGGGCAGAATAACTCATTACGCACGGTAAACAGTTTTGGTAAACAAAATGCACAATTTGAATATATCACGAAAACAGCTCAATCGATTTGGGAGAAATTTTGTATGTAGATAGGGTTTTGCTTTTTAAGTTTATCTGTATAGGCGTCTTTCTTGGAAAAACACGATTGTACTGATAATAATTATAATTTTTGAATCTCGAAAACGGCTCTAATGATTTGGATACAATTTTGTGTTTGGAGAAAGTTTTGCGTTTTAAGTTCTTCTATATTGGCATATTTTCAGATAAAGACGATTTCACAAATAATTAATGATGAAAATTATGTGAATTTTTGGATCTCGAAAATGGCTTCAATTTTTTGAATCAAATTTATTATTCAGATAAGGCAAAGTATTGGTTATCACATATGAAGATACACAATATTTGGAAGATATTCGGTAGAAACATTTTTTTTATTTCAAATTATTGATTTGGAGATATTTGGTGTTGAATGAACACATTTTGTTACATAAATCCCATCATAGTTTGCGAACCACCTGGTATAAACCCATACAACCGTATTTTTGAGAAACAGTTTTCCAAAGGGAATCAATCGAATGATTATCAACAGAAATTTTGACACCTCACACATTTATTGATTATTTTTGTCCTACAACCTACACATTGGGTAGCAGCAATCGTTCCTTATCATCGATACACCCAGGGCCGGCTCTAGGGTACTGAGCGCCCTCATGCAAAATTTTATTTGCGCTCTTTTTACTCATTATATCGTAATGTGATGAACATATGATTAAGTTGATGAAAAGGAAGTATATGAGATGATGCACTTTGAAGTAAATAAGCTAGCCTCGGATATTTCTTTATATACAGTGTGACCCATTTAAGATGGAAGCACCCTTATAAAACTTACATTTTTCAACCGATTGGAATGATTTTTTTTTCGTTAGGTAGACATTCAAAAAGTCTACTAGGACACCAAATTTCCTGATTGAATCTCAATTTCCATGGCCTACTAATCTTATTTTTAGAAAAAATCTGACTTCACCACTGGATTCGCAACATTTTCAAATGGTTCATATGTAAATTACGTTGAAATGCGTCAATGAATAAAAAAAATATAGGGGAATGAAATTTGAAAAATAAGCCGTTTAATCAACCCATTTAATCAAAACGTTGACTACACCACTGTATTGAGGAGGTATCGATATATCACTGGTCAAAATTTCATCGCAATCTGTTCATAAATAAAAAAATCAGATAATAAAATTTGAAAAATATATTAATGGATTTTCAGGAAAATGTCAGTTTATCTCATAATTTTTATGTATAGACAGATTTCAATGAAATTATAGTCAGTGATATTTTGAGACACCCTCAATCCAGCGGTGTAGTCAAAGTTTCAATTAAAGTTCTGAAATTGAATGGGTGGTTTAATTAAACGGCGTATTTTTCAAATTTCATTCCCTTATAACTTTTTTATTCATTGACGTATTTCAACGTAATTTACATAATGAACCATTTGAAAATGTCGGGAATCCAGGTGAAGTCAGATTTTTTATGAAAAAATCTCTAGTTATTTTTCTAGATTTTTGACCTAGAAAAATAAAATTAGTTGGCCCTGGAAATGGAGATTTATTCATGAAATTTGGTGTCCTAGTAGACTTCTTGAATGTCTACCTAACGAAATAAAAATCATTCCAATCGTTTGAAAAATGTAAGTTTTATAAGGGTGCTTCCATCTTAAATGGGTCTCACTGTATAATGACGATCATTATGGTACTAGCTGTGAAGATTATCAGACGGAGTATCAGCCCAGTCTGATAGCACAGGTAGTACCATAATAAATATTTATGATATAAGGATCATAATGACGATCATTTTGGTACTAACTGTGAAGATTATCAGATAACACAGCTATTACCATAATGATTGTTTATGATCTGAATTTCATATAATGGTTTCAAAATGAGTATATGTTATTCAAATATTGGACCTTATTTTGGCGCCCCTTGGCAGGTGCGCCCTCATGTTGTGCATTAGCTGCATGATGCGTTCGGCCGGCCCTGGATACACCCTGTATTAATCCCACCTCCACCGCTCATCGTTCGGCTGAAGGTTGTTTCCTTGTTCACAACAGAAAACCTTTTATATAAGAAAAAAACCAGCTTTGGCGCGATGACCACCCTCAAAATACCCTGAATTTTTCAAACGTCAAAGAGCACATACAACTTTCTTGGGAAAGGTGTCATGTGAAATCTCAAACAAGTTTTTATTCCAACGAATTTCTACAGAGCTTGTAACGGACGTTCCTCATTACATGTTCCTAGGGCGCCACATCAACATTCGAGATCGCTGAGGTGGAAGGTGTGAAATAAATCGACAAGCAATTATGTACACAGTGCAAAATCAAATTTTCAGGGTGTTATAAGCTAACAGCAAATGAAGCTGCGTGCAGTTCAGTCAAATATTCACTTCGTTAGTTTGCAGTCCTCAGTTTCACGAAATCTAAGGCAATCCAATTGACAGCTTCACCCCTTGTGACGGTCAAACTGAGCTCTGCGTTTGATCTAAGAACTGCTTACTCTGTATACTTCATGCTCATCAATGGTTCTTCTCACGACCTACTCATTAATCCCCAAGAGTCCTTTGCCAGCAAGGATATTTCTTCGACTGGATAATTGAAGTATTCCTGTTTCGAACACTGAATTAATTACTGACTTTTCGGGTTCTCTGTCTCTTTAGGGTAGTCTGATCCAACTAGAACGAACTAACATTACGTAGATATGTCAGTGTGTGGAAATTGAACATACATATTTTGCGAAAAATAATTTTTTAGTGTGATCTTACCAGAACAAACTAACTAACCATACGTAGACATTTAAGTGTGTGGAAATTGAACACATACATCACCTAGACAAAAAAATGTTATTGCGCGAATAAATGTTGGAGGTGTGAGTTGTCGGTGAAGAAATGTTTGAGAACAATTGCTGACGAAGGATTGTTTGCGATGAATATTCCAGATACCCTGATTTGCTATCTCAACTTCGGCCAGAAACCTACCTTCCTAGCTGTTCTTTCCAGGAAATACAAATGCTTGACTTGGCGAATTTTCCCTCACCTACCCAAGTAGAACCATATTGGCTGAAACTTGAATTCATATTGAACCAATATGGATATTTTGTAAAAATGTAACAGTAATATTGCACCAATATGGGTGCATATTGGAAAAACAATATTCCATTAATAATATTGGTGGAATATGGGCCCAACATTTTCTGAACGATCATTGTGTCATCAAATATGGGGTCAATAATTTTCACCAATATCGATAAAGCGATTTGCCTACATATTGTTTCCAGCATCTAGCTCCAATATTCCAATTCCAATATTCCAATATTTATTTCTCTTATATCGATTTTAGAGTAAAAAACAATATTGTATATCCAAGTTTGATAGCACATTGGTTGAACATTATTCCATCCATATTCAATAAATCATATTAACCCTATATTGATAAAGATTGTTACGAAAATCTCAGGCCAATATTTGAAAGAGCATATTGATTCAATATTAAAAAACAAAACTTATTGCTATCATTGAAAATTGAATATTGGCCGAGTATTCAATAAAAAATCATGATAAGAAATCGCTACGTGGCCCGACATATATAATAACATATATTAAATAAGGCTTTTCACAATGCGTTTACAAGAAAATCTATACAGTGGTTAATTGAAGTAGAAACGAAATTATAGAATTTTCAAATAATTGGACATTTTCTGGAAATATTTCATCTATGTTTCCACTTTATATATTTTACCAATACATACAAATGATATTGTACCAATATCGTCAAATATTTTTTGGGGCCAATAGTTCACTAATATTATTTGTATAATGTCCAAGTAATATTGGACCAATGTGTCGCTAATATTACGTTTGAATATTTTGCAAACATTTTTGTAATATTATATCAATATATACTTATTACTCACATTATCGAGAAGCGCATATATTGAGGATATTATTGACATAAGGACAAATAACAGATTGTAATCGTGAACGACGGGTATTTTTAAACATGGGTCTTAACGTTGCTTCTGCTTACCTGACTGAACTAAAAAAAAAACGGGACAACAGATTCCGTATTGTATCCTAAAATATTTTTACCAAATTACTAACGAAATTCAGAATTCGATAAAAGGTTTTATTTTAATATTATTTTATTATTATTATTACAATTGACAACTGCGAGACCGGGATGGGCATGCGCAGAACACGTAAGTCCGTGCTATTCGAAAAAGGAATTTCAGTCCGCCGGAATACTCCCTGAACTACACAAAAAAAACTCCACGCATTTCAAAACAAGTGAACGAGAAAAAATATCTTCATCTTTCATTTTTCATCGAGAACGTATTCAGAAAAGTTATATACAAAATTAACCAGTAAAAAAAGTCAAAATATGGATTTTTTGGAAGAATATTTAAAAAAATTTATTATTCGATTTTTTCCTGCTATTAACTCACATAGTGAAAATTACAAATGGCACTTGACGGATTTCAGATCAGCCTGGAATTTTTTCAAAATTTTCGCAAGCATCACTTCTAAAAAAACACTCGAACAGTAGGAAAATTCTAACCTCAAAAAAGTTTCTTCACTCAGTAAATATCAGAGACTGATTTTCCTAAAACAAGATCAGTAGGGCAATGTTTCCTTAGCTGAAATCCAATTACATAGTAAGTGGTAAATGCATCAAAACTGATAAGAGACTGAATGAGATACTGCGTGTATTTTCTGTATGGTTCCTTCAAAAAATTGTACTCGAAAACCCAATAGTTGCGGGAATTCATAGAAGTTTCCGGTTGATGTAAAAATATATTACATATTTATACACAGGATTCTGAAAGTTCAAGTCTTACACTTCAATCTTCCGTTTGATTTATCAAAATCCGTTTAGCAGAGCATGAGTAATGCCAGTTTTAACTTCTGGTAAAAAATAAATAACACCTTTTTTGGTTCAAAATTTTCACAGCTTTATTTTTGATACCTCGATCATTTTTTAAATTTCACGTTTTTTACAAGCGTCAATTCAATTTTTATCTACTACTGAATATCTTGTATTTTTTTTTATAAAATCTCGATTTTGGCTTGCTCCATATATCAATTTGCGTTCCACTTGCACGAGGACTTGGAGAAGGATTTAATTGTTGACAAAGTGAATAATCTCCCAACAGTATGAAATATTTTTGGATTTTGGAGCTCAAGGTAGATTTGATAAGAAAACCACCATAATGATTTGGAGAAAAGATTGAAGATTTCTGTAAGACCCAATCAAGACGGTCATAACCTGCATTGTGACGTTACTACTTGGGTGAGCTTATTTGACGAGCTTCAGAGGTAATTATGTACTTTTAGATATATTTCTTGAACACCAGTAGAACAAAGTATAGAGTTCTAAAACATGTAATATTCTAGTTATATTACATATTTTTCAGTATTACATAGAAGAGAACAGTTTAAAAAAAAATTATCAAATTATAACCTGTTTGTCTATATGGGACTGGTATATTTTCCTACAAAATTGATTTACTCGTACTGATTATCGACGTCTTCTAGTTATATAATGTAGGAAAAACTATCTGAGAGAACGTAATATAAGTATTTTAAAATACAGACGAAGTAATAGAATAGAACTAATATTAAACCCTGCATAATATTTGTTTCTTTTACAAATGTTCTGAGTTTGAGTTATGTGAATATAATGGACGTGTTTGTGTCAAATCATAAAAATCATATGTATACCCGGTGTCCATGGAAAGTGGCTCGTCCCAATAACTTTTTTGGTTTAGCAGATATTGAAATGAAAATAGGAAGTGATATAAACTTTTGATTCTCAAATGAGACGCCCGGTATATTCTCACTTTTTGTGTCTTCATATTATATTCATACAACCATCCATCACTCATTACTTTTTGAAACCTTAATTTTTTTTATTTTGAAATTAAATTTTTAATCTAGAGGGCTGTGGATACATTGTAGATAGGTATTGGGAAAATACAACTTTACGGTTTTTGGTAAAAATGCATCTGCTGTGTAAAATTTGATTTTAAAATTATTACTATTATTTTATTTTCGAATGGCAATATAGTGGCTGGTCGGGTCAGAAAAAAAATTGGAGGATTTTTATATGACCTAAAACTGCATTTTTTAACAAGTAACTCAGCTTTAGCAAGTTCTAACATTTTTGTGAAATATTGTTTTCAGTCGAAATGTTTTTGCCATGTACAATTCAATTTTAGAATTTGTATTACCTACTAATTTTTTCAAATGACAATTTTGTGCTTTTAATACAATTATGTTGATACCGCTTCAGTGTTATAGATTTCAAATAAACTTTCCTTAAAAAACTTGCAAAGATTACTTAAGATTTTTCATGAAATGAAACACCATTTCAGATTGAAATGAGATTCAAATGCATTGATTAACCTGTGACCTACATAACTGATAAAACAAGATAATCAAGGTGTATTGAAAAAATAACATTTCTTGTCGATATGTTATCCTACCTCACTTCTGCGAAAGTAAATTAGGTAACTACTGTGTGAGCTATTGGTCGAAAAACATGTTAATACTATCATTTTTATGCAAGGAGATATTAGTTTTTGGATTGATGGTTCTGTTATATGATTACTTTTGGTCACAGGTTACTCGATGAATTTCAATAATATTTTAATCTCAAAAGGAAGGATTTACGGTAATATATTTAAATTTGTTGAAGAAAGTTTATTCGAGACCTAATAGTGTACGGTATCAAATTAATCACAATGAAATGCTCTTTTTTTCTGATCCGACGAGCCACTATGTTGCCATTTAAAAAAAAAAATAATATTAATAATTTAAAAAATAAATCTTACACAGCAGATGCATTTTAACCGAAAACCGTGAAGTTGTATTTTTCCTAATACTTGAGGCCTAAAAATTGATAATTTGGACGTATTAATAGCCCTCTAGATTCAAGAATAAATTTAAAAATTTTAAAAATTTTTGGTTACAAAAGAAGACAAGTGCTAAATGGTTGTATTCAGAATGTCATAAGGATACAAAAAAAATTGAAATATACCGGGTGCCTCATTTTAATATCAAAAGTTGCATGAAGCTGAGTCATTTGTCAAAAAATGCACTTTGATGTATTATTTAGATCCTTCAAATTTCATTTCGATATCAAAACCAAAATAGGGGCGAACCACTTTCTTTGGACACCCGGTATAATATAGTTAGGTTGCTTATCTGCAGGAATTTTACTGATGCATACTCTCTCCAAACTTTCTGTATAGATTCTTTGTACCAAGTCTGCCACCGTTTTCCTCTGTGATACTGTGACTTTTTTGTGTCAAGCTTATGCGGTCTCAGCCTATAGTCACAGGCATAACGCGGATTTGCGAGTGTTGTACGATATACGACACTCATACGGTATAGACGAGACACCGTTGTTGCCTTAAGCTCGTCCGAAAAGAGATGGAAAACGGAGTAAATATTGAGATTTACTCTTTGAACTTCGCTGCTCTCTAATCTGAAACTCATACCGGCTCGCCGTGATGTGGCAGAAATCTTAGCTGGACGAATGCAGAAGGCCGTCATCCTTGGTTCACTACGTCTACTCAGGGCACATGATACTCGAACCCAGTAATCACTCACCCCACGGACGTGGGGAGTGACTATCTGGGTAAATAACACCAGCGCGCTCTCCAGATGTATCAGCGCTCCGGAGACAGGGCCCGACTGGAACAATACTGACGGATGAAAAATGATGATGAAAAATAAATAATAATAATAATAATAAAAATAATAATAATAATACAAGTACTACCATCTACGACACTCGTACGGTAAAGACGAGACACCGGTGTTGCCTTATGCTCCAGGGGATATTGAGTCCGTTGTGGAGAATGAGAAGTGTCGAATCTATTGGAACTACTCATTCCCCACTCTCAGGCAGATACAAACAAATAAGCCTGCTTTAGTTCTTATCGACCATCATATAGAAAGACTATTTTTGTCATGGAGTTTTCGGACTAAAAAAAATCGATTTTTTTTTTGTGTTTCCCTCGTGTCCTCGTGACTCTTTAGGTAATCTTAAATAAAAAAAGTTCCTATGAACATAAGTCCGGAGTTGTTTCGTTTCTGAGATACAGAGCATTGAAGTTTTTTTTTTAAACGCCCTATATCTCAGAAACGAAGCAACTCCGGACATATGTTCATAGAAACTTTTTTCTCAGAACGACTTAAAGAAACACCACCTGTACCGTAGTTGGGAAACGCGAGGGAAACACATAAAAAATATCGATTTTTTTTTTGGAAAAACGCTCCCAAAAGAAAAAAGTCATAATGGAAAACGTTGGCAGACTTGGTCCAAAGAATCCATACAGAAAGTTTGGAGAGAGAATATATCAGTAAAATTTTCGCCGTTGGCACTCTGATATGATCCTGCTGGCAAACGAGAAAAAAATATTACCTATTAAAACCGATTCATTCACTTGACGTTCCTCACCGTTTCCATTTGCGTTCGCTGTTCAGTCTCCAAATCAGAACCAGATCATTCATAAACGCCGTTAACCGTTCTGGATTCCGTCGGTGCCAATGTCAAGCCCAACAGCGATAGGCTAGCAAAATGTTAAGTTTATGAATCAGCCTTTAATTTTTCGTCATAAGTACTGAAAATTTTTCATTATTAACTAATTTTCTGTGCTTTGCAAGATCAAAGCCAATCCGTGACAAGAACATTTTAATCAATGCCTTTCTTGATTTCAGTCGATTCAAAAATCACCAATGAAGTCGAAAATAAAAGCTAGCGGCGGTTCATCTGGACCTTCGAGTCTCAACGCTGCCGCGCTAGCAGCGGCTTATCGCAGAGCTTCAGAGGGAGGAGCCAACTTATTACTCAAAGGGCGCAAGAATACTACGGGTCCTGCAAATGAGTCTAATGAAATATAAACTTCACGACAATAAGTTTAGTTCACAAAAACCTTCTACTAAGGAAATTATGATATTTTTTCGAAACGTGATCCAGTTGAACAACAGCCGACTTAATCTACCGAGCCGTGGTGAGAAAATCGGCAACACCGCATGGAAAGCAATTTGACGTCCTAATCATTAATTCTTTAACGTGAATTTCTCGGCTTATTCGAAAAACTAGGAAAAAACATAGGAGAATAAAGTTTTAGAGAAAAAAACGTCGATTATTTTGGTTATTTATTTTTTCTCATCACAAACTATAGAATAGCAATATATTCAATTTCTTAGATATGAGAAATCTGTCAAGTTTGGTTTTCCATGACCTAAAATCTACATTTTGGGAGATTTTCTTCAATTTTTTTTTCTGATGAGTGATGAAACCACATAGACGATCTCTGATTTTTTTCAGATTTTTCATTTGAATTAAAATAATATGTAATTGGAACGTACCTATACAGAATGTGCCAAACTACTTGAGTTTGGTACATTTTGTATACTGTACCTTCCAATAACATATTATTTTCATCAGTAAGATTTCAAATGAAAAATCTGAAAAAAATCAGGGATCATTTATGTGGTTTCTACACTTATCAGAAAAAATATTTTAAAAAAATCTCCCGAAATGTGAATTTTAGGGCATGGAAAAACCAAACTTGACAGATTTCCCATATATAAGAAATTGAATTACTTGCGATTCCAGTTGGTGATGAAAAAAATTAAATAACCACATTAATCGTCGTTCTTTTCTCTAAAAATTCAATCTCCTATGTTTTTTTCCTAGTTTTCCGAATAAGCCGAGAAATTCACATTAAAGAATAAATGAGTAGGACGTCAAATTGCTTTCTATGCGGTGTTGCCGATTTTCTCACCACGGTTCGGGAGATTAAGTCGGCTGTGGTTGAACTATTGTATACAGGGCTTTTCACGATGAGCGTTAATTAGACGTTTCTGGCAAACCAGACAACGGATCAACCTGAAAATTTGACAGTATGCATAAATGAACATAATCTACACGCCTAAAATATATACATTGAGCGGCGTTGCCGCTTTTACTATAAAGTAGCGATTACTTTGATTTTTCAAATAGAACACCATGTAATGACAAAAAGTGCTTCGAGCACTGAGCACTCTTGAAAAGTGCTCCGAAATCTCGAGCACTAAGCACTCTTATTTATGGAATGCTCGCGAATACTACTACTTCAAAAAGTAATCCCAATTAGGGAGCTCTTCTCAGACTGTTAGATACTTAATAAGTGGAACCCAATTAAACAAGTAAGATTTCCACATATAATATTACATTGCGACATGTACATCTACATTGTGAAGCTATAGTGAAGCGGAATATGTTATGATGTACTATACTTTGTTGAAATCTTATCGTGCTTATTCAAGTTTCAGTAACTCACGTTTCTAACAGCCTGAGAAGTGCTATGGATTTCCATCAAATAACAACCAAGTCAATTGAAAACTTAGGTCTTCTACTCAGATAACTTTAGTATATTCACATCGCAAATACGGACGAAGTCAATAAATGCACGTCAAAGCCAAACTTGAACAGTCCTATTATGCTTGTTAACATTGTGAAATGAATTTGAAAACGTCCAACTACATGTTTCATACACTCCTTGAAATGAGAACTAAACAAGATCAGGACAACAAATCACCGCGGGAATTTTAAATAAAACGCAGATTCGATAATTGTAACGCAACCAAGCTGAAAACAACTCTGCCAATAGCGCTGCGAGAATTGGCGATCACGTGGACACATCATTGTTCACATCGTACGTATTTATGAATATTCTATAAAATGACGTTCAGCTTACCGCGCTATTATCACAGATTCACACTATGCATCTGAAGCAAATTTTTAAAAATATAACCACAGCAACTTCATTTTTAAAATATATCACTAATGTTACTGTTTGGTTTCAGTGGTTAAAAAAACCTTCTGATAGAGTAGGTCTTGACCTGTCAATTGAAACTGTAATAATAACCTGTTAGGATAAAAAACATATCGCACAAAGCGTTTAGGTATAAACCCCTCGAGATCTTATTCATTAACACTTATTCCGCTACGCTGTACTCGTGATTGAAAAACTCGTTACTGAAAGGACGTTTATAACACTTGTTACACAATATATACTATTTTGAGGCAGAATTGCTTGAATATTAATTACATTTTTGGTCTTGTGGTTTCCTTGACATCGTTTTTTATGTGTTTAACATCCCATATATAGAAAATATGTAAATCAAAATCATATCCAAATGGTCCGCACATAGTTACCTCTTCACAGATAAGAAGTGAGACATAACAGAATGGTGATCAACACTGAAGTGCTCGCGAGCACTTTTCGGGATTACTAAGCCATAAACCTTTTCGTTAAATGCTTTGGAGCACTAATTACTGAATTAGGAAAGTGCTTGGGAGCACAGTGCTTAGGAGCACAGTGCTTATGAGCACAAAAGTGCTTCGATTTCTGAAATTTAACAGATTACATTCGATGTTCCATTCAGTTACAGATAATACAATGAATAAATATTTAATAAATACTCCGAAACCATCTAATGACACATCTCTTCAAAAAATAGTTTCATCATCGCTGACACACGAACTGATAATAAATTCATAAATTAGTAAGTTGATTCAATTATCAGTGTATTTCAGAATATGTTCGAATATATCTCTACCGCTACTTAAACAAACATGTAATTTCTTCAAAAGATTATATGTGTAGCTCTTCTGATTGATTCTGGAGTTAAACTATCAAAAGCAGTTCTAACTCTCGATTTCATATCTTCCATTGTTGTTGCTGGGTTAGCGTGAACCATATTTTAATGGAACCCCACACAAAGTAATCTAATGGATTGCCATCTGGTGTTCTAGGTGGCCAACGAAAAGGTCCATTATTACCAATCCATCTATCATCGAAGATTTCAGTTGAAGCTTCACTGACTGAACGAGGATTATGGGGTGGAGCATTTGGTACCATACACGTTCTTTTTCTGGCCTATTATTTAAAATCATGCGAATTCCATTTTTCAGTAAATTTTCATAATTTGTTGCATTCAAATTATCATCATAAAACTTTGTATAAAACATTGACTTATTCTTTATGGCACAAAATACATAACATTGCCATCTTTCTTGAAAACGCCTTTGGCGAACGACATCGAGATTATCTGGGGCCTAATAATTTGTGTCTATTGAAAATTGATGATAATCTGAATGCAACAAATCATGAAGATATACTGAGAAACAAAATTCAAATGATTTTAAATAATAGGCCAGGAAGAGAACGTTTTTATTGGCCTCCTAGAATACCAGATGGCAATGCATTAGATTATTTCATGTGGGGTTTCATTATGAAAATATGGTTTACACCAACCCAGAAACAACATTGGGAGATATGAAATCGAGAGTAAGAACTGCTTTCAATAGTTTAACTACACAAGAACATCTTTTGAAGAGATTACATGTTTGTTTAAGCAGAGATGGAAATTTGTTCGAACATATTATAAAGTACACTGGTTATTGAATTAACTTACTAATTCTTGAATTTATTTTTAGTTCGTGTGTCAGCGTTAATAAAATTTGGTTGAAGAGTGTTTCAATTATTTATTCATCGTATTATCTGTGACTGATGAAGAAACATCGAATGGAATCTGTTAAATTTCAAAAATAAGTGATGAATTCAAGGGAACCACGTCAGTTTCTGTTTGAAACAGTTTATCTCGAAAACGGATCGAAATCGGAATAGGATTTTCTGAACCAAGTCAACCTAAAATTGGATGTGGAGCTCAAAAATGTTGTAATATACAGAGGGTTCCATTTGAAAAATTGACTTCCACTCATTTTTTCATGTGAACAAAGAAAGTATCCGCATTTTCTAACGACCCTGTATGAGGCAAAAAATATGGATCAGAAGTGAGCATCCTCATGGTATCACTCCATCCCATTCAGAATTTGATCTTCTTCGTATCAGAGAGTTCAAGATTATCAGCGTTTATAAAAGAACATGTTTACAAAAACTCGAAATTAATTTATATTTCTTAAAAGGTAACAGATAGGTATAGGGAAATAGAAATTGAAGTTGTTGATAAAGTGATAAGAAATCATAATATGGGTAAATACAGGGTGCTCTATTTGAAAAATCAAAGTAACCGCTACTGGCGTGTAGACCATGTTGATTTATGCATACTGTTCAATTTTTCCGTTGTCTGGTTTGCCAGAAACGTCTAATTAACGCTCATCGTGAAAAGTCCTGTATTCATCAGGTTAGTTCTAGTGTTCATGTTCTAGTCACTTCAGCCATAACTTCCTCATCATTATCTATTGACACCACCTCGAAAACTTCACTGTTGATTGACTTCAACAGTCAGTGGTGGATGATTATCAAGTCATGAATTGTTCCTCTTTATCCATATTAGTGCTTGATTAACGATAATATAAATAAAAATTTGATCACTGGATTAGGGCGTTTTATTGAAAACTACCCCCAGTGATAATTACTACACTAGTTTACGTCAAATAACAAACTGTCAAATAATTAACACACTAGTGTGTTATAATCCGTAACTGACTATCTCATAAAAAAACGACTTCTTCCAATTTTGTTGGGTAAAACATTGTATGCCACTCGTGTGTTATGTTTCCTAAGTCACTTGAGAATTATACCACTCGGCCTGACGACCTTGTGGTATAAATCTTTCTCGCGTCACTTATTTTCAACATAACACACTGGTACCATAAATAACTAAATTTTGTGTTGGTTATTTGATGAAAAATGGGAAAGGACTTCAACGTGAAGTTACGTTTTTATTCGACTAATTCTGAAGATTCATATTATATGTATATATACAGGGTGTAACACAAGTACGTTGAAATATTCAAGTGACGTATTCCTGAGACAATTTTAAGAAAAAAGTCTAAATAAACTTGTGTCCGGAAATGCATCGTTTTGGACATACAGGGTGTTAAAATTGTATTTTTTTGTACGCTTTTTAAAAATAATGTTGCGTCTTCGGGTTCAAAAATAAGTGTACTCTGGTATGAACTCGCCTTTATTATTCAAACTTTACTTGACAACACTGTAATACAAGTCACTGTCAAAATACTTGTATCCAAGGTAACTGAAGGTAACTTTCTAACTAACTTCTTCATCTCACAAATGCATTGCTTTTATATAAAAATAAAGTTCTAGAAAACTTAAGAAATCAATAGAACACAAATAGAATGTTCGACGATTGATCCAGAACAAAAGTTAGTGCTTCTAGATTTTTCCATCTAATTCATCGAACGATCTCGAACAATTCGAGAAGTCTTTATCAAATTTCAGGTCTGTAACACTGCCTCCTCCTTTAGGTTATTCCGTCCCGGATAACACCATCACCATTTTGGCTGTCCCTCTGGAACCAATTTGGGGGATCGTGGCCTCGGTATTCTGCTAACCTCTCGATGTGAACAACTTTGGGTTTACTCCTTGGGTTGAGCTGGATGCGGTATACCAAGTCGTTGATCTTCTTTATGATGACATAGGGTCCTGTCCAATTTCTCTGTAGCTTGGGGCATTTTCCTTTCTTTCTCTGAGGTTGGTATAGCCAAACGGCATCACCTGGCTCGAACATAGTCCCTGGACTCTTCCTGTCGAACCTCTTTTTCATTTTATCACTGGAGATTTGAAGACGACGTCTGCAGAATTCATGAACTTGGTCCAGTCTTTCTCGCAACTCTTGGACATATTCTGGTAGGACTTTGTCCTCTGTACTTCTGGGTGGCATTCCAAACAACAGATCGCATGGTAGTTTCATTTCTCGCCCAGTGATCAACATTGAAGGAGTATATCCGGTGGACTCATGCTGGGAACTTCGATAGGATAGGAGAAATAGTGGTACCAACTCATCCCAATCCTTTTGATTTTTGGAGATGAACATCGACAGGTACTGACTGATGGTTTTATTATGTCGTTCAACCATACCATCTGATTGTGGATGTAGGGCTGTGGTACGAGTCTTCTTCACACCTAGAATGTTCATCATTTCCTGCCATAATTCAGATTCGAAGTTTCGTCCTTGATCTGAATGTAATTCTAGTGGGACTCCATGTCTGGCTATTACATTTTCTATGAAGGCCTTTGCAACGGTCTTTGCCTCCTGGTTTGGAATGGGCACAACTTCAGGCCACTTGGAGAAATAGTCCATGGCTACCATCAAGTATTTATTTCCTTGCTCGGTAACAGGAAACGGCCCAAGAATGTCAACTGCTACTCTTTCGAATGGTTCACCAGAAAGATACTGAGCCATTTTCCCTCGACTTCTAGTTTTGGGTCCCTTCTTTGAAGAGCATAGGTCACATCTTCTGCACCATTCTTCTACATCACGACGACAATTCACCCAATAGAATCGTTCTCGAATTCTAGCAAGGGTCCTCTTGATTCCGAAGTGTCCACCTGCACGACTACTATGAAGTTGCCCGAGCACATCTTTAGTAAGTGCTTTCGGCAGGACCAGTTGGTACACCACAGTTGCTCCATCTGGGCTCTCCCATTTGCGATGCAATAGGCCATCACGAAGACATAGGGAATCCCATTGAGCCCAGTATCCCTTGGCAACTGCACCAAACTTGCATACTTCCTGCCACTCAGGTCTAACTCCATTTTTCAGCCAGCTCAGGACTAACTTTAAATTGTTGTCTTTCTTCTGATTCTTCCTCATATCTGCTGTGGTCCATAAATCAGATTCTTCAGATTCGACTCTTACGGTGGTAACTTGCAGAATTTCCTTGCAATGTTCATCATTGTAAAAATTGACTTCTTTGTTTTCGAGTTTCTGGCAATATCGGCATTGCTGTTCCAAGCATGGACGTCTTGATAATGTGTCTGCATTTCTGTGTTTCCTGCCACTGCGATGAATAACTTTGAAGTCGTATTGTTGGAGTCTCTCTAGCCATCTCGCAATCTGACCCTCAGGTTTCTTGAAGTTCATTATCCACTGCAAAGCGCTGTGATCAGTTCTTACGAGAAAACGTCTGCCATAGAGGAAGGTATGGAAATGTTCAATGGCTTTGATTATCGATAGAAGCTCCTTTCTTGTAACGCAGTAATTCTTTTCGGCCTTGCCTAGAGTTTTACTAAAGTAGGCTATTACTTTCTCTTCGCCATCCTGTTCTTGGGATAAAACTGATCCAATGCCTTGCTGAGACGCATCACAGTCCAAAATGAAAGTGCCTTGTTCTCGTGGGTAAGCCAAAATAGGCGCAGTTGTCAATTTCTTCTTCAGTTCAGTGAACGACTGTTGGCAATCAGGGCTCCAATCAAACTGAACGTTGTTCTCAGTTAAGCGGTGGAGTGGCTTGGCAATTTTACCAAAGTCTTGAACAAACTTCCTGTAGTAGGTACATAGCCCCAGAAAACTTCTTACTTCATGTTTATCCCTAGGACGTGGCCAACTCCTAACAGCCTCGATTTTATCAGGATCGGTCTTAATTCCTTCGGCCGAGATGACATGGCCTAAAAAATTGACTTCTTTTTGAAATAAATAACACTTCTTTGGATTCAGTTGCAGGTTAGCATTTTCTAACCTCAAAAATACTTCTTCCAAATTATTCAGGTGTTCGTCAAATGTCCTTCCCATTACTATGACGTCATCCAAGTAGACTAGACAAATTTTCCATGTCAAACCTCTCAATACTAGTTCCATAAGTCTCTCAAAGGTGGCGGGAGCATTGCATAATCCGAACGGAAGAACTTTGAATTGGTACAGCCCTTGTCCGGTAGAGAACGCTGTTTTTCCTCTATCATCAGGATGAACTTCCACTTGCCAATACCCGCTTTTCAGGTCCAACGTTGAAAACCATTTGGAACCGGATAATGTGTTTAGTGTATCATCAATTCTTGGTAATGGGTAGCTATCCTTCATCGTTACGTCATTCAATCGACGATAGTCCACGCAGAATCGGGTTGATCCATCCTTTTTAGTTACCAATACTACCGGTGAGGACCATGGGCTTGTGGTTTCTTCAATTATGTCATCCTCCATCATGTTGTTTATCATGTCTGCTACCTCTCTCTGTTTGGCAAACGGTAATCTCCTCGGAGCCTGTCGGATTGGTCGGGCATCGCCGGTGTTGATGCGATGTTGAACTAGACTGGTACGTCCCGTCGAAGTCTCTGTCGAGAAAATGTTACGATGGCTATCAAGAAACTCTTTGGCCTTCTGCTTTTCTTCCATAGTTAAATGTTCCGTGGATTCCATCATTTTGTCTATTGTTCTCTGATCGGTGTTAGTGGTATTTCTTCGCAGTACCTGAGTGTGGTTTTCACAATTGATAACTCGAGTGACAGGTTTGCAGAATCCCAATTGGTCGTTTTTCTTCAGAAGGACTTTATTTTCCGAAGTATTGGCAACCCTGACAGGAATTAGTTGTTCTGTGTTCACAAGACATCGGGCAATTAAAATTCCATCTTGGCGGTATTCATCGTTTTCAATTATTCCAGTGCTCAAATCTCCAGGTTCTTTATCCATTCTGGCCATGATGATGGTTTCGGAGTTTTTCGGAATGTGGATGTCTTCGTCAACATAAATCTTAATTGGTTGGATTTTCTCATTGTATCTGCTCAGGAAGATTTCTTCATTGCCAATCCGCAAAATTTTCTGCCTGATGTTAAGGATGAAGTCGTTTTTCTCCATGATGTCCAGACCCAAAACACATTCATCCCTTATTTCCGCAACCAACATAGAATGTTCCATGGTAATAGGTCCTATCTGGATGTGTACAAGTGTTTCCCCAATGACTGGTGCGGTTTGTCCCGTTGCCGTTTCCAAAACCATATTCCTTTTCATCGGCTTCACAGATTCTTGTATGAGGTCTGGGCGAACGACTGATCTCGAAGCTCCTGTATCAATAGTGAAGGTGCATTTCCGATCTTCTAAGTAGCCTTGTATTAGTAGGCTTTGGCCATTTTTCTTCAATGACGATATATGGATCTTGGGGCTTTGAACACTGAAAGTCGCCACGCGCCCCCTAGTGCCGACTAATTCTCGTTTTCCTGGGTGGGAGCAAGTCCTCTTTCGGACGTTTGAGGTCTCCTTTCTGGCGTGGTCGATCTCCTGAAGGCTCCTCTAGTATAACGCCCACGTTGCTCTGTTCCTGAGCTCGGAGATCTCGATCTATCTTCGTTGCTCTCTGATGACGACCTCTTTCTTCTTGGACTTCTGGATTTCGATCTCTCCCAGCAACTCCTCTGTAGATGGCCGCTTTTCCCACAGTTATAGCAGCGCCTCTTCCTGTCTTCTGGGGAATGCACTTGGTTGCTTAATGCTGTTATGGAGTCCAATATTTTCTTCAATAGCGCCTCGCTTGTAGGAGAATCATCGTTGAATTTAACTTCACGTAACTTGGGCCCCGTATTTCTTGATGCGTTTTTCGCGGCCTCGAACTCCAAAGATGCTATTAGTGCTGCGCTTATGGTTTGAAGTCGTCCTAGTCGAAGGGCTTGCTGCATGTCAGTATCTCTCAAACCATCGATGAAAGTCTGCACCCCAATTTGTTCTATGAACTCCTTCGGTGCTTGTGGGTATGCCAAATTAATGAGTCGCTCTACGTCGGCTCCATACTCCTGTAGAGTTTCGTTGGATTTTTGGTATCGACTCTTTATTTGGCTCTGAAATACTTGTTTGAGATATTGCTGTCCATATCTGATTTCCAAAGCTTCAACGATTCTAGAATATTCCTTCTGATTACTCTCGGGGATGTTCTGAAGGATGTCCAATGCTTGTCCTCGTAGACACAGGACTAGAGAGGTGGCCATTTCTTCCTCGGACCAGCCATTTGCGTTTGCTGCCGCTTCAAACTGACGTCTATACATGGACCACGAGGATTGTCCATCAAATGTTGGAGGCTTCAAAATTTTCACTTGTGTAGCCCTTATCGGAGTTGTCAGTGAGGATGGCTTTTCGCTGGTGGGGGAGATTTCCTCAGATGGTGCACGCTTGTGTGGAAGGTGTAACGTTTCCAGCCTCTCCTTGATCCTATCCACTTCTTCGTTGAATTTCTTGTTCACCTCTCGTGCCACCCGTTCATCTATTTTGGACAGTTCATTTTCGACGTCTTGGACCCTTCTGTTGACTCCCTGGACTCCGCCTCTGACTTCTTGAACTTCACCTTTGACCTCTTGAACTTCACCTTTGACCTCCTGGACTTCACCTTTGACCTCCTGGACTTTTCCTCTGACCTCTTGTACTTCTTCAGTGATTTCATTCTGGAAGCACTGTTGACTGTGACTAATACGTTGCAGAAGATCAACATGTTGTTGTAACTGCTGGACTAACCGTGCCTCCTGTTCCTCTCGTTCTTGTTTTCGTTTGACTTCTTGTTCCTCTTGTTCTTGTTTCCTTTTCAGTTCGAATTGTTGTAGAAGCTCTTCTTGTTCTTGTTTTCGTTTGGCTTCTTGTTCCTCTTGTTCTTGTTTTCGTTTGGCTTCTTGTTCCTCTTGTTCTTGTTTTCGTTTGGCTTCTTGTTCCTTTAAAAACTCAAGGATATCTGCTGATGTCGCCATCTCGTCGTAATTATTTGCACGAGTATTCACCATCAAATACTGGAAAACTGCCTTACTTTTCTTTCTTCAGTAACACTTATTCCGCCGCTGTCACCAATTGTTGCGTCTTCGGGTTCAAAAATAAGTGTACTCTGGTATGAACTCGCCTTTATTATTCAAACTTTACTTGACAACACTGTAATACAAGTCACTGTCAAAATACTTGTATCCAAGGTAACTGAAGGTAACTTTCTAACTAACTTCTTCATCTCACAAATGCATTGCTTTTATATAAAAATAAAGTTCTAGAAAACTTAAGAAATCAATAGAACACAAATAGAATGTTCGACGATTGATCCAGAACAAAAGTTAGTGCTTCTAGATTTTTCCATCTAATTCATCGAACGATCTCGAACAATTCGAGAAGTCTTTATCAAATTTCAGGTCTGTAACAATAACTTTTACAAAAAAATAAGTTATTTGCACGAAATTTGGTACCCGGGGTTTTTTTGACGTGGGAAATCATAATTTCGTATCAATTTTCATGTAACATGTAGAGGGCGCTGCGTACGATGTCATTATTCACTTCAAATTGCCCTAACATTTTTGACAGTAAACTTTTGGTACTTTTCATGAAAAAACCTCATTCCCACACCTTTACTTAGCTCCTAGGGCGCTAAGTGAAGTGAAGTTGTATATATGACAGTAAACTAATTTCGAAAACTTTTCTCACACACTGATATCGAATGTGGTTTGTTCTGGAATGATACCTACACTGAATTTTGCAATAATTTATGAGTACCTTGATTGTCACAGAATATTGATGAATTCTAACTAAGTCCAGAAAGTGTACCGGAGAGTTTCAAATGAATAAAATGAAAAATTTCGACAAAGTCGAATTCCCCATCTCCCCACACTATCCCATAAAGTGGAAAATTCGAGGCAAATATCTGTCAGAGAACAACTACTTCCTTTGTTCCACAGCACCTCCGGTCAGTGGAAAAATGTATCCAGCGTGAGATTTTCTATCGCTTGTTTTTTATTTGGTTGTTTATAACAAATTAATAAATGACAATTGCATGTCTGAAACATAGCAGAATATAACTATGGACTGTCCCTTATGTGATGGCACAGTCGGTTCACTAATCGTATTTTTGTTAAATGATCACTTATTTCGAACTGGATTGATTGGTGTACTCGCCATATATAGACGCATAGATATGAATTTAGTTTATACTGACAGCTTTCAAAATTATTGCCTTCCTGACTGCTTCATTTCATAAAGAAAGTTTTCTACACCTTCAGATATGATTGTTTCATGAAAAAGGTCTGTATCAAGATCACTGATGTTGATATAAGCCATCATAATATCCATGTTGAAGAGAGAGGGTTCAGACCAAACTTGGCAGATAATGCAAATATAATTGAATTTTGTCTAGTTACGGGATAAAACGTATTAAGCAGATTTTTGAGCTCAACCCTTGGCAACTAGACAGGCTTTCTTTGTGTAAATTTCACCATTCGATATTTATTAAGTTCGTTAAACTATTTTACAACCTACTCCTTTCCTATTTTGAGGTCCATCAAGTAGTTAATTATTCTGGAGAAGGGCTCCAATTTTGTCCTTGGATTATCTGGTTCTTCAACTGACATTTATGCTTCTTGTTCTTGATCTTGACTTCTATAATACTCATATTGCATCTCTTCATTGGGCTCCTCTTCAAACCATTCCTAATGATTCCTGCCTTTCAGGTCCTCGCTTGCTTATTACTGATGTATTTTCATTTTCAGAAGAAATATCTCCATTATCTGGATATCCATTATCTACTGTTGTGTTCCTATATCCTTCTTCGATTAGACACTCTCGTTCCAAAACACTTTATCGACTGTTCTTCTTATAAGAAACTGAGGTATTATTGATGCTTTCATTACCTACTTTTTCAAATATGTCAAATGTAGCTATGTCACAATTTTACTCGGTTTCAGGTTCCATAAACTTCATACTTGGTGAAATAGCCCACAAATATGCATTTCCTATATTTGGGAGGATTAATGTTTTCGAATGCTTGTTTATTGAGTTTTGCCGTAGTGACTAAAGATACTGAATCCTTTCCACTGTACATCAAAACGTTATTGGTTCCGAGAATCTTGATTTTTTTGCCATTTTCAATTTCCACTTTACTTTTGAATTTCAAAAATGCTCGTTCCACACCTAATCTTTCGATTTCAAAAAATAAATTTGAATCCATCTTGATATGTCATCAATGAAAGTTGCGAAACAAAGTGCATTTCCGAGTGATTACATTTGTATAGGTCCACAAATATCTGAAAAATTTTCATGTTTTGAATTCGATGTTTGAGGAAACCTATCAGATGTTTGTTTTTGTAATGCATATTTCGCAAGATGACATAATTTCAGAGGTTTTAATTCAAGATACACCATTATCAACTTTCAGATAAAGAAAGCTGAAAAACCAGTACTTTATGAGTATAGTGACAATGATGACAACAAACGAGACCATTGCTCAAAGTCCACCACCTTTCTAAAGAATGAAAACGAACTTATTTGATTGACCAAAATTGTGGACTAAATTGTCAGTGATGCTTCAGTATCTTGGGTTGCTTTATTTTTACGGTGGAAACAAATACACATGACCACTTCATGATAAAACTTCAAAGGAAATAGGTATTATTGAAGATGAAATTGATGTTTTTGGTTGGTTAAAATTATTTATAATAATATATATTACAGGGAATTACCTACATTGTTTCGGTTATCTCTCAATTGGTATGAATATTTAAAATGAATGCATTCACAGTCAGAGATTCATCAGTAAACTTCCCGAGATTGGTTGGTTGAATTAAAATATTTATATTCGATATGTATTGAACATAGCAACACTGTGTTCGCATTATATCAGGCAGTCTTCATTCTTATAGTCTTCTGACTTTTTCATCACGCTATCAAATCATCTGTTGGTCGTTCTAAGGTACATGGCCTCAAAAACTCTTGTCCTCTTTCATGAATCCATTTGTTAGAAACTGAAAAAAAAAGAAAGGAAATGTTAGTGTGTGATGTCATGAAATAACAAATATCTATGGCCTCATTTTATTAACTCTTTGTGGTCCAATTATATTATCATGGCCAAAGAAATGAAAAACAGTCTATTCCAAATATGCAGAAGAAAACACGGCCAAACCTAACACAAAAAAGTAGCGACTTCGACCAAAGGCAGTGTCGGGGCTAACCTGACATCGGACCAGAACGTGATACTGCCGGGAATTACCTGATATCGGACCCAAACGTTGAAATTTTTAATGGCGGGGCTGTCCCGAAAAAGGACCGCAAAGGGTTCAAATTGTTATACTAGTATAGTAATTTGATAAAGTACAAAATTTCCGCCAAATGCTAAGGCTCATACCGTAATAATATTTCTTTTATATTGCAAACAAACTTGTTTAATTCCATTATTCATTTGTATACTGAAGAATTCATTACTTTGGGGACCAACAGTTGTTGCAGAGTCACTGACGATTAGATCTTCTTGGCAAAATATCCAGTTTTGCAATTTCATAAGAGGTTTCCGTCTAGAAAATGTAAGTATAATGAGTAGATATGTTGAATTACTGCGATTTAACACAACAATGGTCCAGTTCGCAGTACTTTACAGGCAGATATCGTTCTATATTCGCTTATCACTTTGAGTGGACTAATCATAAGTGTGTATTTCATTTGACATTTACTCTTATCCATATATCCATATATCAGTTTATTTTTTTTTACTGATGCATGGTCTAGGTCATTTTGTATTATAATATTGATCTTTATTCCACCTTTTCCTTCATCTTCTAATTTTTCTTCTGATTTGTCTCCTAGCATGACCAGGACTACATCACCAACAAAACTGAGACCATGCCCCTTTTTACCTCGGAATATGCCACATTACTGGACCATTCACCAAGCCTCCTGGGACACCTTCTGAATGAACAGCAGCTACCAGGTCAATATTCGGTACCTCCTGAACAAAGACGAAGCGTTTGAGTAACTTCCTCTCTAGTTAGTTCAGGGCTAGATCACCAATAAAACTGACAAAAAACCAAGCTCCTTTTGACGTTTTTACTTCCGAAACACATACTACAAAAAGAAAATAACCTGCCTGGATACTTTTCCGTACCTCCAGTAAAAGGACACATGATTTGAGCGGGTTTCTCTCTAGGTAGTGTTTTAATATTTATGAGTCAAATTTCTCCTGTCCATCTACTCCTTTCATCCCTAATCATCCCAACTGACAGACAGAACACCTTTCGACGTTTCATATCTATTCACACATTGTTGAACCGATCATCAAGCTAGTGGGACACATGCTCAATAAACAGCACCTACCGGTACCGCCAACAAATGGTTTGAATGACATTCAATTACAAAAATAGACAGACTCGAGTCAAATTTCAAGTATTCTCGATATAACAAGATTCATTATATTGAGTATTATTATATATAAAACAAATAAAAAACACCTTACCCCATTTTGATCCTGCTAATACCGGGCAAGCTGCATGCCTCGTGAGAACATCTCCGTCTCCACTTGCATGAAGATTGAACCAGAAAGCAGCTGCACCTTTCTCAGGCCAGAGAGCTGCACCAATGGCAGGAAAAACAGTGGCTCCACCTTGAGGAACATCACTCATCTGAGGATTGAATCAGGAGGCAATTTTCAAAAACGATTATGGAATATAAGGAGTAAATTCATGAAGGCTATACTCACATAAAATAAGACAGTTGCTATTCTATTTCCAGTACCTAAACTTTTGAAGGCGTTCTTTTCTTCTTTCTGAAAAATGCAAAGAATATCCACTACTATTTCTTTTGAGAATAGGTGTCATGCATGTTTTTTTCTATTTGATAAATATCCACAAATTTATCTGTATAATTACAAAATTCCCAATATGGATTTGTGTGCGAATTTGTTCCTATGAATTTATTTGTGCATGGTTTATCCATACAATTTAATTGCTCAAAACCTACTACGAAAAATAATGGTCATGCATAGGTGGTATAAGTATATAATAAAAACATAATGGTGTAATTATTCACTGATATTTTGTGTTTATAACAGTATAATTTATGAATGTATTCACTTATAGTTGAATGATATGAGTTTGATGCAAGAAAGGTAAAAAATAAAAATATTCCTTAACGAAAAATTAGGAGCATATCGAAAGAGGCCATGCCTATCTGGGCCAACTGCTGCCGGTCATAAGATTTTGCACACTATTAGATCTATAAAAAAGAAAAAAATTCTCAAAATTTCAACTCCCAAACCATTCCGGAACATCTTCAAATACGATATTCTAGAGCAGAGTTTGTAAGGCAAAATATCATAAAATAGACATTTTGGCAACAAAGTGTATGTGCTTCAGTGTACATATAATAAATAGAAAATGTCAGATTCGACAGTTGTTGAAATAATTCAAGAGCAATGTTGCCACTTAGCTTTCTTTGAAAATATTTGATAAGAACATAACATAGAAGATAACTTAATCTGGATTGAAAAAAATTTAAAATGTACTACATACTTCATTACTCATTTCTAAGCATTTGAGAGAACTTAAATATATTTTCATGAATAGCCCAAATTTCCCTATCAAAAGCATACCCTCCTTTGCCAAATTTTTATTGACTGTTTATATTTTACTAGAATGTTGAAAAAAACACGGAAATATGGAAAATTCATTCAGAATGTATTTATAATATATGACGTGGAAAAGGCATACCGAATTAGTTTCACCTAGTTTCGTTCTTTTTTTTCAAAATTTGGCATATTTCAAGATGCTGGTATGTTTTTCCAGAAGAATATTTTCATTTTTCTCCTTTTGCGCATCAAACTAATACTATTCAACTATGAATGAACAAACACATTTACAAATTATATTAAATCTCTTTATTTCTCGTAGGGCTGTATGTAATTATGAACACGAAATATCAGTGGATAATAATTACACTTATGTTTCATCATACCTGTCAACTATTGCATCAAATATTTTCTATCACCTCCAATACCTCCTTCGATTTTTTCTCCTAGCCCACGAAGAAATTTAAATGAACAAATTCTCACACAAACTCATACTGGGAATCTTGACAAATCTTGACATCGAAAAATTAGTATGAATATTTCTTTTATTATGAAATTTTCTAGGCTCTCTTTTTTGTAATGAATTCTTTTCGATATTTTC
This sequence comes from Chrysolina haemoptera, assembly GCA_958298965.1. Classification (NCBI taxonomy): domain Eukaryota; kingdom Metazoa; phylum Arthropoda; class Insecta; order Coleoptera; family Chrysomelidae; genus Chrysolina; species Chrysolina haemoptera. The sequence goes on along the minus strand of OY282591.1, from coordinate 19,293,580 downwards.
AACAATATATTCACATTGATTCCGAAAGTTTTCAAACTTTGGTCAAGTGAATGGTACATCGAGAAAGCAATAAATCCCAGTTTGAAACCTCTTCCGAAGTACGCAATATTGTCAACATGGCAATTAACTTGAATTTTGCTGTATACTTATTAAGAAAATTCCTAAAATTCTACAAACTTGAAGTAGTATTGAATATATTATTTCATGTCACGAATAAAGTTTGCAACCAATTTAAGTGAACAGAATTTTTTTTTTATCGAGCCATATTGTTTTTCTTTCCATACCATAAGAGAAAATTCCAAAAGTTCTGCAAATTCGACGAATACATAAAAAAAATATTCCGAAGAGTTGTGTAGATTTGCAACTTGAACCGATCATCAAGCCGGAACATATATTTTCTTAATTCGTTATCATTTTTTTGATCAAGGTGGTCTCGAAATAATTGCAAAAGTTTCGTAACTTTGTTGCAAATTTTCAACGTCTATTCTGATGCAGTTACTATGCAACCATGTACACGATTCGAACTTCATGCAATTTGCAAAAATATTTGTAAATTAATTAGAGACCATCTTGAGAAAAAAATTATAACAAATTAAGAAAATGTATGTTCCAATCAACGTAAAAGGTTGCAAATCTACAACTGATCGGAATATTTTTCCGATATATCTGTCAAGTTTTCAGAACTTTTGGAATTTACTCTTATGGTATGTCAAAGAAAAACATTATAGGTCGATAAAAAAAAGTTTCGTACGAACACTTGAATTGGTTGCAAACTTGATTCGTGATATGAAATAATAAATTCAATACGTCTTCAAGTTTGGAGAACTTTTGGAATATCTCATTGAATATTCAGCAAAATTCAAGTCAGTTTCCATTTTGACAATGTTGCGTAGTTCGGAAGAGGTTGCAAACTGAGATTTATTGCTTTCTGGATGTACCATTTCCTTGACCAAAATTTGAAAACTTGAGTTATTGTTAAATTTTCGATTTTTCATGTCTATCTCTACTGGCCTATTCGATAAAACAACTTATAATGATTTAATAACAAAGCAGGTAGTGCAAACAAAAGTTCAAGTGATTTTGTGATACATGAATGCGATTTTCATTATCCTCATCAAAAGTAGGTTGTCAGAAATTCAAAGTCCACTAGACTTCATTTCACATTATAATACTATATTGGCATTTTGTCTCTTTACTTTTCTAAAACCACTCACCCTAGCAAAATCGAAATGTGGTTCATAATGTCCTCCGATACCATAATTAACAACTTGTAGCTCTTCAGCCGTGTCCATGGTCAAACCAGTCATGTCTTCTACCCTTTGACTGATATCTGCGATGTGTTTATGTTCGTGTTCTTTCAACCAAGCAGATTTGCTGATTCTGTATTGTGCAACTTCGAGTTCACCTGTTTTGGAATTTTGAACGGTGGCCCTTTGGAACTTCAAATAAAAAATATTAATGCTATATCATTATTACGGTCACTTCTTTCTGTCACAATGTTAAGAATTTCTTCTACTTAAAGCTCAGTAAATAAAATGAGAATTGCGTAATTGGCTTATATACCGTCAGATAGTAGCCTCACAAGCCTCGAATAGGGTTGAAAAATATATCGATTTGGAGTAAAATGAAGATAAATTTACGAGTGGCCCATAACATATTGAAAATCGATTTTTTTAATGTGTTTCCCTCTGTAGTTTCGTACCATAGTTAGGAACATGGAGGAAATAAATAAACACTGTTATGGAATATCAACTTCTCGATATGTTATCCCCAGGAGCAACTCTGAATTATTCTTAATTTTAGTCCAAATTTTTCAACCATATTCCAGTTTTGTATGTGAAAATGGGACTAAATCTGTCACTATCTGACGGACTATTAGAGTGAATTGTGAATTCCTAAATGCGTAACAAAACCAAGATAATCGATACAATAAAACAAATGATAAATAGGCGACGACGTTCAAAGAGTGGATATGAAGCTCTTTTAAATAGAGGGTTATGTCCAGCAGCAAACGACGCAAGCCAGAAGATGATAATTGTTTGTTGGCAAAATAACTTTTCACTCTAATCACGACAAAAAACTGTATTCCCATAGTTTGGTAAATAATACTCATTGAACTTACCCGTGGTGTTGCCAACTTCTTAACTGTCGCTATTTCAGAATCGGACATGACACCATGGAACATGAACAAGTCTGGCTTGTAGTGCACTTCTTCCAGCTTGAATGGTGCAATCAGTAAGAACGGATTATTGTTTGTTAAATATCTACATTTCAGCTTCGATTTCATATCTTCTGGAAGACTGGTTTCGCCTCTGCACAAAGTCTCATAATTTTCACGGGCATATGGATCCATCTCGTATTGCTGAAAGAATGAAAGAAGTCATCAATAGATATCACATTTCAATCATTAGTCTAGTTGATGAGGTTAGAATATATATGTGCCTGTAGGATTGGTAACTAATACGACGAGATCAGTATCTTACAATTACTTCTTTGGATAGTCAATACTATAATTTTAAGAAATATATGAAAAATATCTCGACTTTCTGTTAATTGTTATCTACGCCGAGCATTTATTTTGTAGAACTATGGAAGGATACAGAACCGAAATGATCTACTTGCATAAATGATTATTAACATTTTTTTCAATCAATAGCGTACACAATTGTATCCTAATTTAGATTTGGAGAAGTGAGGTAAGATAACATATCGACAACGTTTTTTTTTTCATTACCTTGTTCTATCAAATATGTAGGTCACAGGTTACCCAATGTATTTGAATCACATTTTAATCTGAAAAGTGTTTTTATTTTAAGAAAGATCTGAAGTAATATTTTCCAAGTTTTTTTTTTAACGAAAGTTTGTTTGAAACTTCAGAGCAAAATTTCCTGGTTAAATACTGAGGTCGGAAAGAGAAATCTTCATTTTCTTTTTCATGCAGCAGGCTCAGTGAGTGATTTCATATGTTTTTTGCAGCTCAACGTCTAATACAAATAATAACTGACCAATTCTCAGGAAGAAATTTATTATTATTAATTCAGTTTCAACTTTTAGATTCCCACAACAGGAGATATATTCCACTTTAGAGGATTATAGTACCAAAAATATGTTACTCAACAGCTATTTGAATGTGAGCATCTTCACAAAAGCATTAATTGTACATTACTTTCAATTTCACACAATTTACCCCTTCATATTCTCCATCGTCGGATTCATCCTCTCCCTTTTTCTTTGTAGATCCCGTAGACTTTTCAATTTCTTCTTCGTAATACACCTTATTTCCTAACGCCCTTGTATGAGTCGGTAAAATTTCCAAAAGTTTGTTGGTCAGATCTAAGGCAAGGGGTATATTTCCTAAAAGCAAAAACAAAAACTTAATAAAAAATTTTCTTAAAGTCCACACGCTCAAAATTGTGCGTGTGGGTATAGACTAAAAGCCCATATAACATTTTGAAGGGGTCAAATAACCCAGCATGAAATATATTCAGAAGAAAGTTGCTATAATATGAAAAAATAATACTATGCCGTCAATTCTGGGCTGTGCAAGTGACTATAATAATAATGACAATAATAATTTTCCATCGGAAGATGTGCTTTTCAGACAAAATATTCTTGTACGGTATTCCTCACGTTGGTCGATTATAAAATAATGATCTCTTAGAACCTTGTGGCTTTTAAATTCCAAATATTCTGAAAAAAATTCCTGGCTTCCGGTCCCATTATTTTTGGTCGACGGTAGATTCTGGGAGATAAAATCGCCTCAGGTTGCTATGCAATGAGAATTATTTCAAGGGAGCTTGGTATGACCGCATATTATACATTAATAGAATCTCTACTGAGATATGCTATACCTTTCTGGGGGGTATGTAACTCCAGCCTGTTAGATTGAGTACTTAAACTGCAAAAGAGAGCCATAAAGTATGTGTTCAAACTAGGACCACGCAATTCATGTAGGCAGTTATTTGTAGAGAAAAAGATATTGACAGATGTAGCTCTCTTTGTTATGGAAACTGTGTGTCTTATACACAAACATAGTTCAAAATTTGAAAATATTCCATCGTGTCATAATACTCGCAAAAAATCTAAAAATAATTTAAAATTACCCATTCTCCATTTTCTATAACCGCGTCAAACTGTATAACCACATACCGTCTCATTCTAGAGAGTATTGAAAGCTTTAGAAAATATATTAAAAAAACTACTCGTGACCAGACCCTATTATAGTTTGCAAGAATTTTACAAAGACAACTTTCACCGAAAAATGTGAACTGTCTTCTCCTTTCTTTTATGATTTTATTACCACTGTATTGTATACTCGCTCAGAGCGATAGCTTATAAGTCAAAACATTGACAATATGTTCAAATAACATTTTTATAACGATATTTAAATCATTTATTAACATTTATTTTATTAAATAAAATTTATGTGTGTGTATATATTATGTATGTGTATACATACAAATATTCAAATAACGGTTCTTATAGGTGTATATTTATATTATTCATATTTTACATGCTTGTGTGTATTTTATCTATATTTCAATATATTTTATTTTTGTACTGTTTATCTATTACTTCGTCAACAAAACTAGTTTTTTTTTCAACAACAAAGTATATTTGGATTTGATTTAATAATTATTTCATCTACCAAAATGAGGTAGGCCTTACAAGAATATTTTGTCTGGAAAGCACATTTTCCCATGGAGAATTATTATTATTATAGTCACTTGCACTGCTCAGATAGTGCCAGGAGTTATTTTTTTCATATAGCAGCATCGTTCTGAATATATTTCATGCTCCATACATATCCAACCAGTAAATCGTTCATCAGAAAAATAAGAGTCATAATAGTCGAATCCCACATAAGTACCACTCAATGTTGCATTTTATTTCCCAGACGTAGCGAATTGAATAACTGAATAAAATAGTATTTTTATTTTTTATTTCTATCAGGAGGCTGTGAGGAGACTAACCTTTTATATGGAAATGCAGAATTTTATTTATTATATTTTGAATGAATATTTGGCATTTCATTTGATAGCACCGAAAATAATATAAAAATTGTAGTTATTGGTTGGTCGCAACCTCGTTAGTAATTTGTGGTGAATGACTCAATAGTTATAGTATTATATTTTCATTGTTTACCTTGTTTGTAAGTAGAAAATGCTAAATATTCCAAAATATCACTATGGTCCACCGTTTCATTGGCTTCCCTCTTCAGTCTTGCTTCAGCCTCTCTCATCCACAACTGGGTGTGGTGGTAATCCCCATTATTATAATTCTGCCTACCCAATTCGAAGCAGTCTGCAGCTGAGAGTTCCGAACTGTATTTGATGCCGTTTATTTCACCTCGGGCTAATGATGACGTATCCAATCTGCAAAAGATACATTAAAATTGGTTGATTGAATAAATTGGCCAAAGAATAGACACTAAATTGTGGTTTTATAATAAGTCAAACTTGAAATTTTAACGAATTTCACATAATAATGAGTTTCGCCCATGACAATTGTTTCGCCATACAAACTCAAGTGAACGTATACTTCCACTTGGAAAGAGAGTTCATATCTTCATTGGGACTGATTGCCTATCGAGAATGTTCGAGATTTGGGAGGTCGGATATGAAGACATGTACCTTGCTATGCTAATGGCATATAAAACGTTTTATCTAGGTTAACGATGGGTTTGTTTATATGATACTAAATTTTTCTTTTCCTGTATGTAGTAACAATAATGTAATCTATTGTATTAGCTGTATTATGTGTGAGCATCTATACAGGGTGGAGCAATAGTGCCTCAGAGTGCAATTTCTAGAGTTCTGATAGCTAGGAAGATGATTCAAAAATCAAAGTGAACTAGACGTTGGAGTCTATAACCATAAAGATAAATATATTTGGTTTCATATTGAAACAGTAGTATAATATCGTAATTCGAAAGCTACAGATTGGTGTGGATATAAGAACTCCCACCACTCGTACAAAGAAGCCGGATTTGCTACTAATAACTGATGTGATGGAATAGAGACTGTAGCAGAGCAAGTTCTCGATGCAGTGATCTCTTCCTACCACGAAAATTGTCCAGTGAGAAACAAAAAAAAAAACAACAGGGATTCTTCTTGGTGAAATAAAAGCCTTAACAAACAAAAAAAAAGTAGTTCGGCGTCTATTAAATTGTGCTAAATAGTCAGGTAAGTAGCTGGAACACTTAAATAATGGCTAACAAATTAAAATTATAATATTCAAAAGGTGAAACGGGTGCTGATACAACTTCAATAATTTACTGGTGCTTCAAAAAACTTATTTAAATCATCACGGATAGCTCTCGCATTTCACAGCTACTTCCGCACATGCAGACCAGTTCCTCATTTAATTTTCTAAGTAGCAGTAGTTGTTCTCTCTGTATAGCGCAAAATCTAAAAACTTTTCAGTTCCAATATTGGTTTATATTTTTCTTACACATTTCATATTTAATATTTTTGGAAGTATTTCGTCAATGTTAAAAGTCGAAACAAATTTATTGTCATTTTTTATACAAATATTTCTATAATATCATGTGTCGATTGGAAAGCGACTGGTAAATTCTTCTAAATTCTTGAAATGTAATGACCACGAAAAAATTACCTGTATGTGTCCTGTAATCTCGTTAAGGCCACTGCTGCACCATTTAAATCTTCTTCTGTCGGAAATTTCATGGTCTCCTTAAAATACGTGATGTTCGTTAGGTAATCTAGAAAGTGAAAAGACATCGCCAAATTAGCGTCACGCTATTGAACGATTATTGTAATTCAACGAGACATGGAGTAAAAGAACAAGAAAACAGTAAGTAATTTCAGAGTGTCTACGGATAATTGGAATGATGGATATGCAGAAAGGCGGTTTCGTATCGTATTCAGGACAATATTAGACTATTAGCTCCTCTACGGAGTTTTCTTCTCATATAATAATAATGGTAATAATAGATTATTTGGATTGGATTGCTGAAAGTTTGAAATATAAAAGAAAGTAATTGTTTTTATTTCTAAAAGAATGTTTGTTGAAACTATTTCGAAGTTATCCATAATGATCAGGCTAGCCAATAGAGAAAAAATAAAGTTTATATTCACACCTAAAATATACACGCAAGAAATATTTTTAAGAAACATCTTTTATTCATAAAGCATTTAACTGAAGAGTAAAATATAATATTTAGTGCATCAAAACAAAAAATAAATTATATTTTATATTTTGAATATGTTTTTAAAAGCTTGAATTCAAGTGTAATGAAATTTCACGACTCAAGATTTTTAGAAAAAACCTCAATTTTTAAGAGTTTTGTATTTCCGATCAGCAATTAATATTTTTTACTTTTAAGTTCAATTGTATATAAATAAAAGCGAGGGGAAAACTGCTGGAGAATTTTGGTGTACCTATATATGCCTTATCTATTAGTGATAGTTGGGCCTTAGTTGGGAATTCGAGGCATTACTTGAAAATTGTTGGGTATTATAGGTATTAATGGTGTATTACTCGAGTATTACATGGGTATTACAGGAATTATTCGGCACATTACTGTAAATTATAATCGTTGAAATGCCAAATAAAAAGGTCTTCGGAATTGGGAATTACAGGAATTATCCGGAAAGTAGAGAGCACTGGACGAAATCATAATTGTTGAATAAAAAAAGGGTCTTCAAGACACGATTCAATATTCGGGCATTACTCGGGAATTACTTCATTAGGTATTACTTGGGAATTACTTGGGTATTACTCGGGAATTACTTGACTATTACTCGGGCATTACTTGGGTATCACAGGAATTAGTTAGGATTTTTGGGAATTAGCGTACACAATTTCCTCAGCGGTTTTCCCCTGGAATAAAAGCTTGTTTTCAAAAAGATTTTTCACGTTCATTACATATTTTGTTCTTTTCAGCATTAAAATTTGTTTGATTATCTGTTTGAATAGGTGCGCCAGGTGCACAGAGGTTGGTACGATAGTGGCATGGGTTTCGGCCGGTTTGCGCTCTTACCTGAAATTGACCGCCTTGCGCTGTACGATTTTCATAACAGAAATGCATAACTACTGTGATGGACTGAAGATATAAATAATGTGGATTATTGTCATTGTCATCGTGACTTGAGAGAAATATAAAAAAGTTATTTAGAGTTACTATTTTCCGTAATCATAACACCTTCCTTCGACTGTCCGAGTTGCGCTTATTTACAATATAATTTTAAATCCGTACAACTACGATTTCAGGTAAGAAGGCAAGTCGACCATATCCATTGACATGTGAATATGTTGGATATTCCTTGCCTTCCAGTTTCCTGGCATGTATACTACCTCGAAGGATACATTCAGGCAACGCTACCCAAGTAGCATTTTGGCGACGACAAATACATAATACACCAAAATTAACGTTGTAGTTGATGAAGAAATCAGTCATTTATGAAACTACGCTCTCTAAACCTCCGGTCAACGTTGTTTTAACGTTGAGCATGACATCAGTCAAGCTGCGACGTTGTCATAACGTTTACTGAACCGACTACGAGTAGTAAATATTCTGGGAATATGAATAACGTTCTAAAAACGTTTAAGTGGCAACTTCAGTTATTTTTAACGTTTTCCCGACGATAAAGCGACCTTATGAGATTCAACTAAGCAGTGGGTAATTTCACAGTTGAGTTGAAAACGTTTTCGCGGAGTCATCTTCACAACTAACCTTCCTTCAAATATTTACTGCAGAGGACGTGTAGGCCAAATTTAAATGATAATAATTTACTCAATTCATTATAAATTTTTTATTTCAGTGACAAGGAGCATTGTTTGCGTAATTGTTTGACAAAAAATGTATTTATAGTAAAGGAAAAATGACTAGAATGATCCTAACCTAACTTCTCGAATCGGATATGAAAAGTGCTTACAAATACACTGCCTTCTCTTACAGGCAAAAAAAAAAATCAGTCGTGAAGAAACTTCACGTGCACAAGCTAACATGAAGATAGACAGTTTGGAAATCTTAAGTTTAATTTCTTTAAGAACAAGTGTCAACCTGAATAGAGAGATATTAAGGAAAGTATAAGTACTTTTTCAGAGGAACAACTGATTATAGCCAGGAGAAACAACTTGATTATGACCATGTATAACAGTTTAATAATTTGAAGAAACTGAGTGAAAAACGAGGAAGAGGCGGGTTACAAAATGTGGATCGGAATGTATTCGTTAGTTGGAATTGTTTCCATTTTTGGTCCGATAGGCAACTTCAGTCGCACTTCGGGTATAAAGTTAGTTGTCTGGCAGACTAACGTTAAAACTTAGTATATTTTTAGTTATCTGACAACCAAGGTCGCGTTGACGACTTGTATACTCCTATGCCATATTGGAAGTGCGATTCTATTTGGAAACATGGTCGGCCATTAAAACTTGGAATGTAAAACAAACATTTACAAAGGATTTTAAAGCCTCATTTTATTTTTCTAGAAATAATTCATAGGTATCCCGTTTAGTTCACGCTTGAATCGATATCAACATTAGAAATTGTTTATAAAAATATACATTTTTTATTCTTGACATTTGAAATCTTCGCAACAGATTGAAAGCCCGCGTGTTTTTTAGCATGAAACAATGGTATATTTGACAGTAAAATGTAATGCGTTGGCAATTTTTGCTTCGTAATCGTTATTTTTCGGTAATATTGAGCATGAAATATTTCGATATTAACTTGCGGTCAGTGTTGCCAGAACTGGTACTTTCGTACTAGTTTCAGTACCTTTTTACTTTATCTAGTACTCTGGTACGCCGAACGCAAAATTGGTACGTTTTCCACGTTTTGACTCGAAAAGTATCAAACATCAAACATTACCGAAACTATTAATACAATGTCATTCATCCAAACATAGTTTTGACTTTTGTGTTCAGGTGTGTTCGTATATTACATATTAATATTGTCATTTATAGATTGTCGTCGCTCATGACGCTAGGTGCACCTGATAGATCATGCTTATTGCGTATTACTTGCAGATTGGCTGCTGACTGAGAACATGTCGTCCTCTATCATAACGTGACCACTGAAAACAGAAAGCTGTCATATGAACTTGGCATTATTCATGACCAAAGATAGTTACCTCAGAGTAAAAAAGAACAGAGAGGGCTTTTCCATCCTTGTCTTGAAGGCGACCTAACTTCGTATACAAGTGAGGTCCTTATACATGCTAAGTCCATATTCATTCGGATCAATTCGTCATCCTTAGTTTGTATTATGGTCCTTACTCAAAATGTAAACAAACTGGCCATAACATTTCACCACCCGTCACCCCCTCCCCACCAAATTGTATAGAAAAGGATAGTTCATGTTCATTTCAAAACAGGTATTTGTGTAGGTATAGGCATGGCGTCTTTAAGTCTTTCATTCCTCTGTTACTCATTCAATTCTTTCATTGTTGTTTATTTACGCTGTTTCCTTACTTCAACGGAAGTTTGAATGAAAATCTAAACTAGTACCTTTTTCGAAAACCTAGTACTTTTTTCGGTGATTTTCTAGTACATTTTGATTTGCATGGCTGGCAACACTGCTTGCGGTAAAAGTTGCTAGAAACTTTTTCTTAGTGTCCATTTTTGCTATCAGTAATTATTTGGTTGATAAATCAACTATTTTCTGAACACCATAGAAAATGAACTGTCATCATTGCTGCTTGAGAGGGCGCTGGTGTGCATCAGTTGTTCTTAAGTAAATTCAGCAACGTTTAGGAAACGACCAACCGCTACCTACAGCTGTAGCAGAAACATTGTAAAAACCCAAAAATGATTGACCAAATTGGTGTAAAACAGGGTTGTGACAACGTTGTGTTGACGTCGGCAACGCAACTTATGTTTGGTTGCACAACTTTTTCGAACACGTCGCCGCATCGTTGAATTGCTTCTTGGGTATGAAATCGAAAATTTAGTAAACATCAATAAGCTGGTAATTTTTTCAAAAGGAATATTGTAATTTTTAACCTTTAGTGCATCAAACTTATACCATTTAGCTATGATTGAACACATTGATAAATTATAATGAAGCCATTTATTTTTCGTGGGGCAGTATGCCGTAATAAGCACGAAAAATCAGTGGATAATTACACTCATTATGTTTTATTATATACTTATACATTCATATGGCTATTAAAAGTGGCAAGGACTGCACGTATTTTCCTATCACTATAAAACCCAATTCGATATTTCATCCTATTTTAGTAATCGTAGTTTTCTAGCAATTAAATTTCATCGATATGCACGAAGAAATATAAAGGAACATATTCGCAAGCAAATCCGTATTGGGAATCTTGACAAAATTTCGACATCGAATTTCTCGTTAAATATTACGTATACAGAAAAATTATTGGATAATTTTTTTGGTAATATATCATTTACAAAGTTTTATTTGCAATTATCTTTGACTTCAGTGCGAAAATCATATGCCCTCCACGGAAAGAAATACCTGTGTAGATTTTTTCCTTCAACGGTGTCAAAAGAAATGTGTAAATAATATATAATTGTCGAAAATTAGTACACCTGGTTGTAATATATTTTTACCAATGATTGTTTATTTCGGTTTGTGGTGAAATTTTCCCCAGTTTTGTGACTTTTATACACAATATGTGTAATACATAATTGTGGATAAATTTTATATATTTTTTATTCAAAAGGTACAAGAAATGTGTAATAAATCACGAACCAGGCTACCCGCCGACAGAGGGCACAACCCGCGCTATAATAGAATTCACTAAGGCTGAGGCTTACTAGCAAGACCAAAGCAATCTTCAACACCAGTTCCATTTAGCCCCCGACCCGACCAGTTAAGGAGAACGAGGAAGCATTGATGAAATATTTAAATAACTATTTGTGTAAATGCTCACACATTAGGGAGTATTTTAATTTTATATTTTCTAACAGATATTTAAAAAACACAAAGGCTTGTGTAAAATTCTTAAACAGTATTTGTGCATTCTGAATTTCAATTTTCTCCACAGAACTGTTGTACAGAAAAGAACTACAATTTCTGTAACATTTATACACAACGGTGTTGTTAACAAATTCAAACAATATTGTGTAAAAAATAGATTTAAAGAAATATACACGTTGTGTATATATTATTACAACAAATTAGGATAAACAGTAGTGTGCAAAATTTCTACACAAAATTGTTTCTGTAACCATTCCAGACATAATTTGTTTAAAAACTGCAAAGCAAAGCTGCAACCAGGTGTATGGCGCTCGGGGCGGACATATAATTTTTCACCCCTTAACAATAATAAAACCTCAGATAGCTGATATTATTCAGATCAGAAGTCAATTTGGAGCCCCCTGCGGACTAGCGCCCGCGGCCAAAGTCTCCCTTGCTGCGCCATAGTTACGGCAATGCCACTACAATACTGAATAAATTAATATACCTTAGACTTTTTTATTAGAAAAAAGGCAAAAGCTAGTGGGACATAATGGATATTTTTATAACCATGAATAGTAAATAGTTGTAGAAAAAATTTGGTATAATTTACGCTTGGTGGAGGTAAGGTGGAAGAACTCGGTGACACCGACAAAATTTTATGTTATTGAAAATTAATAATATTCAATAATCATGATACAACCTGATCGGTATCGGACTAGTATAAACTATAAATAAGGCAAATCATGCAAATAGCTTTAAAGTAGAAGATGGTCGACTGAAACAGATAATTTTAGGAAAAAAAGCGAAAACTTACTAAAATAGTATTCCAATCATCGAATATTTTTTATAGGATGACCTGTGTACAGGATGTTTCCAAAATTGGAGCAATAAATGAAATGGGGAGTGGAAAATGATGATTTTTTCTTGGTAATCACTGATCAGAGATCTACAGCCTGTGCAAACTGAGCTGAATTACTGCCAGCTGGTATACACGCTGTGGCCTGGAGAATCAAACTAGTGCCTCCCAAACAAAGGTAACTGAAAGCGATTTCATAAAATTTTAATAAAAATTTTGAAAATTTTGTATTGCTTCAAAAACGAAAATTCTTGCCATTTATGGTTATATTATCTTCCAAATAACAACCCATTTTTTTAACTGCTCCAATTTCGGAAACATCTTGTATATGTATAAGATGGGTTACGTACCGAGAAACTGGACACACGGCGCACCTATTTAAAAATTAACAAATCCTCATGCTAAAAACTACAAAACAAAATAAACTAAACAAAAACTTTCAATTCAAATGTGCTAAAACGAATAATATAAACTTTGAAGTACATCAAAACCCATTATGTTGTCACGTTATAAAATTTTGTATATGATATAAGAGCTTGTCGCGAGAATAAATCTTGATACAGGTTATTTTGAATTTCAATTAAAAGAAATACATAGGTACTTCTCACGACAAGCTTTTATATCATATAAAACTCTATATTGTAACAAAGTGATGGGATTGATTCACTTCTGAGTTCATTTCATTCTTTTGAAAGCATTTAAATAAAAGCTTTTCTTCAAATAGTTTTTTTAGGTTTACTTTATTATTATATAAAGTCTTCCGCAATTACAAGTAATTAGAATTCTTTTAATTTTCACAATTTCGGTTGATATATATATATATAAAAGAAAGGAAACTTTCACAAAAATTTTATTTCAGTGCAAATAAAACTACAAATGAGTAAGGGCAGTTAGTTACCTACACTAGTACAACCTGATCCTTGTGGAAATTTCTTTTTGTGTAACATTATTAGAAAGGTATCGGTTTACAGAGCTGGGTAATTCCTAGCTGAAAAGTAATTAAGAATAACAATTACTTTTTTTTCGTGTAATTTGTAATTGTACTAGTACTTTTTTTGTTGAAGTAATTTGGAATTGTAATTGCAGCAAATTCTGCGCAGGAATTGTAATTTGTAATTATATTATTCATATAATCTAATTACAATTACTTCTCATAAGTACAATTACTTTTCCCCAATTACAATTACACTTATAAGTACAAATACTTTTTCTAATTACAATTACTTTACTACTTTGCTTAGAACATTTAGTAGGTACTTTTTTAAATAAATTTCAGGTTGATTGCAAAGTTATACCTGCGTTAATTATCCTATAACTCAAAGTAAGCATTCTTATACGTATTTCCATGTTCAAAACATTCAAACATATGCCAGGAATATTATATCCAAATATTTCAGACTTTTTTAACAGGTGCAATTTATTTTAAAAGGTAGCAAAATCACGATTGCCCTCAACAGGTTATATTTTCAAAGAGCTTTCAGTTTTAAGAACCTCAGATAATTTTTTATGTGGAACAAATTTCTTACAAATATTGAAATATTCTTAAATAAAAGGATATTTCATCAGAAGATAAAATTTAGTGCATTGAGTATTAACATCGAATACAGGGAGATCAAACTAGATTCTGATGTAGAGCAAGCTGATGTACCTATGTTACTAGTAATACTACACTGTATCAGATAACGCATAAGAGTTTTGGGATAAATTAGACAAGTTACATATGATCATTATATTATTAATATATCTAATTTTGCAAAACAAATGATTTTGTCTTCCTGTATCACAGACAAAATGTATTTTCTCTGCGTTTAATTTAATTCAAAACACTCAATTGAATTTGTTTCGTTGATATCAATTTAATGATTCAATTGTACTGGAATTCACTATTCAGTTGAACTCTTTTAATTATTGAAAAATTTCAAATGTTAGTTATTGTTTTATCCAAAAGTAATTATTAATTCCTTTTTTAAGTCATGTACTTTGTAACTATAATTAAGTCATTTTTAAAAAAGTATTTTGTAATTGAAATTAGTTCTTTTTTTGAAAAAGTACTTTGTAATTGTAATTACTTTGAAAATACATGTAATTACCCAGCTCTGTAGGTTTAGCTGTTACGATAATAATATAATAATAATAAGCAAGTACTGATACAACTAAGTTTTGAGACCCAAATCATTATGAAAATCAAATTTTTATTTTTATTAGGATTAAAATGGATGGACACTAAGTATCTGGCAAATTATTTCAAGGCTCATATTGTTCGGGAATAATTTTCACTATCGTATCCACTTCCATTTCCATAATTATAATAAATGGCTTACCATGACTTATTACTGAACCCATGAGGTCCTCCACTTGTTTCCAGTCACTAGTCAACCGCTTGACCAGTGTATACGCGTTGATGGGGTTTGCTATGTATAACTGCACATCCTCTATAGCTTTATTGTGCTGGGTCTGATAAACATCTGCGAATCTGTAACACATTCATGAATATAGAGTTAAACAAGTGAATGCTTGTTAGTAATGAAATCAGATAATGATCAAACACATGCTTAATCAATTACGAGAAGTAGTACATTTCGGAGCAGAGTATTTATTATACAGTTGTGATCTCACAAAATTATGACAGGAAACATTTTGGATCGCTCACGTCTTTTTCGAATTCTAGAAAACATTCCAACCTTGTAAGTTAAAATTAATTTTCCATGATTTGGATTGGTTTTGAATCCGTTCTGAACTATATTTAAAAATAATATTTTGTTGGTTAAATAGTGCATTGTCGAAAAAGTATATCTAATCATACATATATCAATTTATTTAATCGATATTTCTAGTGTATTTTTATTATTTAATACAATGTAATTCTACTTCAATAAATGAAAAAATAAAAAAATAAATAAAAAATTGGAACCCCAAACTCAATGCTACAATGCCTCCAGGAAGATCTCGGTTACTCATAGACCGTCAGCTTTCAATAGAAGTGGGCAAGTTTATACCACGAGTGCTCGCAATACTATCGACAGTAATTCCGTCAAAAATCAACAAGACCAAATTGGCTGGTAATAACACGAGTCCGTTAGGACGAGTGATGTTACCTAAAAGTAATTTGATAGAGATTTCCTCAAAAGCACCAAGATGATCAAAGGACGACCACAAAACCCCGTTCTTGTCCTTCCCTACATCAGGGGTATCTCCGAGAAGAGATTAGAAGGATCGGAAACAAATATCAAGAGTTGCTTTCAATCCAGCAGTACCTTAAGAAGCTTCCTCACTAAAACGAAACCAGAAAACAAAACAGAATTCAGCAAAAACTGTATTTACGAAAATATCTAACTCGGGAATTCCCGATCACACTTGGACAGAGCACCACTGAATTCTTTGGGACGAGGCCAGTATTCTTCATAGAGAGGAACATTTTATACATGCGCCTATATCGAAGCCAATGGATCCTTCATTCAACCAAGCGTAAAAATTAAAAACGTTTTGGAGGGAGACAAAGCGCGAAACCATGCGCGCTTCAAGACCGCGCGTAATTACACCGTACCGACAGACCTATAAATATAATAGATTCTTCATTTGTCAGCATTCACCTGAAGACGATTGCAGAGTAAGATAATTGAAACGTAGTGAAGAATTTAATGAAAGAAGTAGATATCTTCTAACCATTGAGACGATGGAAGTCGGAAATGTAAGTAATCAAGTTATTACATCGTCTATAACCTTAAAAAAATTTTTGAGCACGAAATGTATTCAAATAATTTCACAAACATAGTCGAAAAAGTTTAATTGTTGTGAATTCCTCAATAGGTAACCTTAATGAATAATCAAAATGAAGCATGTTGGTCTGACATTTATGCCATAATAGGAAACAAGATATATCATTGTTGTTTCTATTAGTTGTTGCCCATGATGACGTGGTCTTACCTGCTCGAAAGAAAAGTACTTGTGTACTATCACCGACACACCGTTTTTATAGGGCTCTATATTGCAGAAGATATGAGTTTCATGTCGTGAATGAAATTATCGTAGGTAATACAACAAGTGTATTGGTGATTATCGAAATAAAAATTCCTTCGACTTTGAGAACCAAATTATGTTGCTTGGCAACCACACGAGTGCGAAGCTCGAGTGTGGTTTCCTAAAGCAACATAATTTGTTTCGAAAAAAAGATGGAATTTATGATAATCATCGGTACACGAGTTGTATTTGTTAAGACTATTCCATGAATGAAATCAAAACCATTTTTATTTATTATTAAGGTTAATATTGAAAGTACAGTTAGTGCTGTTGAATATTTCTAAAACTAGGCAACTAACAAACCATAAATATCAAATTGAGGACTGCCGTCATAATGAAAAATGCCGTCTGCAAAAGTACTATTTGGAGTAAACTGCGCAGAGCAGCTGTCTTGGCATTTCAAACTTCCCGCTATTTCAGTGACCATTCACAGGGCGCGTCTTTCGTTGGTTGTCTTTAGGTTTGTTCGCGTTCATAAAACAAACAGTCTGAAACCATCGGATGCATGCGCAGTTTCACAGAACTGTACGCATTCTTTGAGTTCTGTGGGACTACGCATGCTTGTGACGGTTTCGGGTTTTGGACACTTTATTTTGTGAACACGAACAAGCCTATTAAATTGTTTAGTTCATTGGTAGATAGATAGTTACTCATCGTTCATTTTTATGCTTTTACGGGAATTGAAAGGGCGGAGTTTTGGTTTACGTGTATGCAAAATTTGTCGAAAAGTTGATATGAATAAAAAGTGAAGAGTATCATGGTTTTGGTCAAAGTTCGGTGTTGTGTCAAATATTTGTCGAAAATTGTGAAGTTGATATGAATTAATAGTTAGGGCTCATCATGGTTTGGGTCAAAGTTCGGTGTTGTGTCATTATACCAACTTGCTGGTGGGGTAAGTTTGTTTTATAAAACAATCAATGACGAAGCGAACTACAAGGTATCTAATAGCCAATCAAGTGCCGAAGTACAAAATTTCCACCAATCAAAAACGCGTATTTTAGCATGAGTGGAATAGTCAGTATAGTATCAGAAAAGAGATGAAGGGCTTTTTTATGGAACCCAAACGCAACCGTGGTTCAGTGCAAAACTACATAAAGGGAAAAAATGTCTAAAGATATGTGAAATAGCACCAAATAAGATTTGAAAGGGCTCTTTGGGAAATCAACATAATGTTGTCAGCCCCCAGAAGATTATTGCTGATAGTAGCGATACCAAACAGATACCAACACTCCTGAAATTCAATCATGCGATTTCTTGATTTGATTGCGGAGCTCTGGAGAAAAAGAATTGTAGCCCACTTCTATATCCCAACTTGAGTTTGGATGGAAAGAAATGGGAAAGACTAATCGTTAGGTCCTCACATATATCACAATGGGCTTTCTCATAATTCTCTGTCAGTGTTTAGTAATTTTAACCGTAACAGAACTGGCACCAAACATAAGAAAGAATATACATATTATTATACTCAAAGTATCAACTTCAAAAAAATAAAAGTATTCAAGAATAGTCACCAAACAGAGAGTGATATGGCAAACGAAAAAATATTATATTTTTTTATATATTATATTTGCACTAGAAAAAAAATACTTCGAAAAAGAGTTGAATATATAAATACCATTACATACATAGAACATGGAGCAAGCGGACATAATCGAACAAAAAGGAACATTATGATCGACATGTGACAAATACAGGACACTTTCATTCAGGTAATCCTCAATGTTGTAGGTATCTAGTACTATTTATAGCTATTTGAATTCGAGAAAAAATGCACTTGCCCCTTGGTAATCTCATATCTAACAATGCATTTTCCGTATCCATGTACCTAGTTGGAATTGCACGAAGGCGCCTGGTATCGCACGTTAAAAGATAAGGCCTTAGGGCCCATTAGACCGTAAAGATGTAGCCAAATGACGTAAAGAATGAATTAAGAGTAAAAAAAAAATTTCCTGGGAAATTTAAGAAACCAGTGGATCTCCAACAGCATTTCAAATACTCAATAGTTTTTCATAATGAATGATATTATATTCACTTGCCATTGAATCTCATTATTTTACATAACACGGATATTAATTACAGTAATTGAAAATAAGATGTTGAAAATTATGCTGACGTTGAATATTAAAAATACCCAACAATAATTCTCACGAAGTATTTCTATTTAATTTTTCATCTACGTTTATGATACCTATACTTGTTTTCCGTTCCACTAGAGGTGTTTGTCTCTGATAAACACAAATTCTATTTCAAGTTTTCAGTAATATATCTCTTTCCACTTGAAATACGTGAAATATTACGTACTTAATGATTATACTGATATACTAGCGGTCCCAGTAGACGTTGTCCTGCTCTCCGACTAAGCCATTGTCGATTTTATGGCGAAGTCGTTTTACTCATTTTTTGGCGGAGTCAATGGCGAAGGAGCTGGCAGCAGTTTTCAACTTATAAAATAAATAAGAAATTAACCAAAAAACATTTTGTAGTGAACCGAATTGTGACTTCAAACTATTCCCGAATTATCTTGAACACACACAAAGAATTTCATCAAAATCGGTACAGCCGTTTAGGAGAAATTCACTTTTGTATGGATGCACAGAAGATTTATATACAGTGCGACTTGTCCCCCCCCCCCCCCTTGTAAACTTTTGAACGCTTCGACGTAGAAACATAAATAAAAAACCGTTTCGAGGGTTTCACCAATACTACTTTTTGAAATAAAAAATGTGGCGATTGCTTAATAGGGGGCGCGGAGGGCCACTAACTCAAAATTTTTAAATGGCATGGGGGGTCAAGTGGCACATCGTTGAAAAGAGAATTCGATTCTCTTTTCAACCATCTAAATATTTTTGATTTTTTTCTTAATTTTTTTCCCAATTTCAATTTTCATGCCTTTCGAAATTTGTAAGTTAATGTGCCCACAACGCCATCTATCGAGTAATTGCAATGTTTCTTCTTTCAAAAAGTAGTATCGGTAATACCCTTCAAATAATTTTTGGTTTCATTGTTCCACATCAAACTGTCAAATTTATCGAGGTATGAGTACTATTTAGATCCGCATTTATATTTGATAATTCGAATTTGAATTGCAGAAAAAAATATTAACGAAATTCAAAAAAATTTAGATTGCTGTAAAGAGAATCATTTCCTTTTCGACGATGTGCCACTTGACCCCCATGCCATTCAAAAAATTTGAGTTGATGTGTCCCCCCGTCCCTCCTGTCGGGCAATCACCATTTTTTTGATTTCTAAAAGTAGTGTTGGTGGAACCATCGAAACGTTTTTTTTTATGTTTCTATGTCGAACGGTTCAAAAGTTAACAGGGAGGGGACTATTAAAAGCCGCACTGTATACTATTATACAAGCGAAAAATAAAAATTTCATACCATGTGATCACAGCGAGATTACATAAGTACAATTATTCACGAGCTTGTTCGATCGATATCTTTAATTCTTTGATTTTCAATTATAAATTTGGTAACTTGAGTTTTCGTTAAATTTATGATTATACTGCAATATTTTTATTGAATCTCAATTTCCGATTATTTCAAATCATATACTTTAATAATTTTTCGATTTTTTGAAATCACCACGTGATTATGTGCACCCTCAGATGTTTTCCTACTTAGACTAGTCAGTCAGAATTTGAGAGTCCATGAGCGCGACTATATTTGGGGCGCTTTTGAGGGTAAAAGAGTCAATTGATAAATCAAAAACGGTTCGTCGTATCGATTTTGAACAAGGACAGGCTTCTAGAGGACGTTCGATTCTATGTACGTGATGTAATGGAAATTGAAATTTCATTCCACTTTTTCACATAAAAAATCTCAAAAATGTCCCAAAAATGCAGAAGCAATTTTTTTTGGCAGATGAACTTCAAAATAGTACTTGACACACAAAACCTAGGATTCGGACAGGGTTCAATATTTTTAATACTTTTATTACTCGGTTGACAGAGGAATTACTTTGGAATTGGTGGCATTACTTCGGGGTATTACTCGGGAATTACTTGGGTATTGAAAGAACTAGTTGAGAGTTTTGGGAATAAGTGAACACAATTTCCTTAGCGGTTTTCCCCTCGGTATTTACCTTACTCAGTAAAAAAGCAGAAATCAGTATGTTTGAATGTCTAAAATGTATGATGAACCACTGATTGCGGATCCTCTTTCCTTTTTAGATAATGACTGACTGAAGTATCACTTGCTATTTTGACGTGTCCGTTCCCGGCCGTCTAGAAATCTACAATAGACTCCGTGAATTATCCATTATCGATTTAATTCGTTCATCCGTGAAGGGAATTCCATCCAGACTTTTCTCCGAATATCTAGCGATTGAAGTTGTAGTATATTTTAAGAGAATTGTTCACTGTATGTACGGATCTAGAATCAGGTAAGCATATTCTTGTGCTCACATGGCCATGATGCTTAGGCCTTTTTTCTATACGATTTTTAGGACTTAAATAGAGGTTAGTATTGTTTTATTCGGCGCCACTATAATGGCTAATGGCCCACTCAATCTGAACAGAAGTAAAATCAGAGGTCTGACTGGTATTGTTTAATATTTTTTTTACATTCATGCAAAAAGCAAAAATTTATTGAACTATATTTAGTGGAAAAAGAAGTTCTTTATTGCACTAGTGCAATAAAGTTTTCATTGCACTCATCTGTCATTCAACTTCAACGTGCTGTCATCGTGACAAACATAAATGTTCAAACCCACTACATATTTAGCAAATATTCTGTGAGAATGGCACTCAACGTCGAGTGCAATAAACACTGACTTTTTGCACTTGTTGCATAAATAACTATTTATGAGAACTAGCACTCGATTACTTTATAGTAATGTTCAATGTGTTAATGAAAAACTCACCTTTTGAGCAGTTCAATTTTCTGTTCTTCGGCCCTTATATAGTTCTCCAGAGTTCCTATGAGAACCCTTTCGGTATCTAGTAGGTCTTCTAGGTCGGTAAGAGCAGTATAAACTTCACAGTCGACATAACTAGCGAGGAACACAAGAGGAACTAAAAGACGGTTTGGTTTCATTTCTGGTATATTCTGAAAAAAAAAAAAATTTGAGCAATTATTTTCAATGTGACAATGAATATAAACGGTTCACGAAGTCCATGTGGCTAAGTGCTTGAGAAGCAAACAATATTTTGAGGATTGATTCTAGTAATAGATTGTAAAACGAGCGGGATCGAACGCATTTGTTAAAAAATTCAACTTTTTGCTCAAAATCAATAATTGATAGCAATAAATTTGTTTTAAATAAGTAGTGCTATTCTGAAGTGGGAAAGGGCCACATTTAAGAAGTCACGATAAGTATCTCCGACACGATTATTGAAAAATATCGACGATTCGAAGTGATAAACGTTTGTAGATCCAGATATGTTCAGCTATTTATATCTATACAGGGTGTTATGTAAGTACTTAGCCAAACTTGAAGGGGTGATTCTTTGCGTTATTCTGAGACAAAAAGTTCATATAAATGTAGGTACGATAATGCTTCGTATTCAAGGTAAAAGTAATTGTTTTTTTTTCGTAAATATTTTGTTGCAATTTGGCAGTTCAATTTAGGGTAGTAATGGGTTAATTTAACTTCAACTAGATGTGCGCCACTGTTTTTTGCAGTTTTGTAGTCGTTTCACATTGAGCAACTGAAACTTTTTTTGTATATCCAGAATTTTTTTGTATTTTGCACTGTTTTTGAGAAAAAACATAAAAATCACTTTATTGCATGTCCCTGGAAAAACATAGTAAAAAAATGTAACTATACTAAACCATAAAAGCTGTGGCGTACCTGTGATTTTTTCACATATCACATATCAAAATTAAAACAAACAGGTACACCCAAGTTTTTGATGGTTAAGTATTTAGTAGTTTTTAATGTTTTCTCAGAGAATGAAATAAAGTGACTCTTATGTTTTTTCTAAAAAACGAAGCAGAATATGAAAAAAGTTCTAAACATAAAAAAGTTGTAATTTCAGTTGGTCAATGTGAAATGCGAAGAAAACTGTGGCGCACGTTTATTTCTGTCACATATATTGGTTAAGGTGCCTTCCGAGATGCAACTGGATATGATAATTTTGATCTAGTTAAAGTTAAATTAGCCTCTTACTACTCTAAATAACACTGCCAAATTTCAACAAAATTGGTTGAAGAATTTTTAAGATATTTCAGAACCTTCTCAATGACCAACTCGAAATTAATAATTCACCACTTATTGATTTGTTTTCCTGAAAAGGTTAGATGTAATCAATTGATGATGTAAGGGTACTTATCAAGAGTCACGTATATAACCAAACCCTAATCAATTTACCATGATTATTTGAAGTAACACAGCAAAATATATAATTAAATGAATATCTCCACTCGAAGAAGCTTTTGTAAAGCGAAACAATTGTCCTGGTTTTGTAAACCTCGTTTTTGTGAAAACAAATTTTTTTTAAACTATAGTTTCATTATAGAAATCAATATTTTTGTTAACACCCTGTGTAGTTTTCACGTAATATCTCAGAAATAAAATAGTTCGGACTTAGGGTCACGTGAAGATTTTTTTTATGAATCATTCAATTATTTAAATTGTTTTTTTTTTTTTTTAAATTATTTTTTTATTATTTAAATAAAATTATTTGAATAGTTTCTCAGATCAACCGATGAATACAAGAAGAATCACCACTCTGAGTACCGCACCCGTACCGTAACAGAACTGTAATTCTGAAGACATTTTTCTTCGACGTTTTGTAATAATTTCACAATTATTAGCACTATAATTCGATTATCTCATAGCAATTTATCGGGTAGGAATAATAATTATTATTTGCAGCGTAACTGAATAATATTTAATCATATTTTCATGCCCATCAATATTATATAATACCCAATATAAAAATGGCTTGTCAATGCAAGGTGTAGAATTGGCAATACTAGACGGGGCGCATTGAATTAATAATTTTTGTGGTAATAATTTCTTCGTTAATGATAAAATTTGATATTCGATAAATTACCTTGATCAATATCTGTCAAATACTCGTGCATCGTGAAAGCTCTGCACAAATATCAGTCTTGTGAACGCAGTAACTTATCGGGCAAATTAATTAATTTGCCCTTCTACACTTGTACAGATTTCTTTGGATTAAATTTTTTTTTCATTTTCAGATTGTGGAAGGTGATAAACCCAAAAAATTATGTCAAGAACTGGATTTCCTCCACAAAATCAAACTTTTGATCAATATCAAGTGATAGTGTTCTGAAAGTTAAACTCCTATTAATATGATTCAGTTTCTCTCAGACCAAATACACGAAAAATTTGCTATTAGTACTAATGAACTGTGTTTCAGTCATGGTATAGTGCATTTCCACAACACTTATAATAATTATGATTTTTGCCATTTGCATTGCTGAATGCAACCTTTATCTTCACCGAAGCATTAATGATTTCGTGATTGACACATTACTATGCAATTATTGTATATTCAAAAAACAATATTCATGCAACATCACTAAAACTAAAATGAATTTAAGATTTAAATGAATTTTAAATTAAGAATGTGACGGTGTTCAGGCAGCATCAATTTAACGAAATTAAGAAAGTACTAGACATGCGCATATCGTTTCAACTGTCAATTTTTGAAACGTTTAGGGTATTCTTTGATCAGAAAACAGAAGGTGAACCCTGACCTGAGATTATCATGGTTTGTTGTTTTTTGTTTTATCTATTCTGGTCTGGTGTTTACAGAGTACAGCATGAAAACTATCACCAAGAGAAGTGAGTATGGTTTAGTACTGAGTACATTATTGCTTCTGCGGGAGCCCCTGGTGTTGTGAGGAATAGTATGGCGTCAAACCTATGCTGAAATTGCGAACATAACATAACCTCTTTGAAAGCAATCAGCTGTGAGTAAAGAGACTAAGCATGCGCCGTTTCTAATTTATGGAAGAAATCAAGTTATTAGTTGACTTCTTTCTTAGTTTTAATGTTAATTTTAATTGCATAATTTCTTGCGTGAACACCTCCATTTCATTACATTGTTTTATATTCTTAATTTTAGTTTTAAATTCATTTAAGTTTAGATTTATGCTTGCATGAATCCACCTTTAGTTTTGCAATGATTTCCCTTAGAGGAAGTACGATATATTCATTTCCACTGCAGCACGATTATGGTTATTTAACGAACAAGTGTATTAATGAGGGCGATTAACAATTGAGATAATTTAACGCGTGGCGCTCTGGAACGACTTGCAGATTTTGTTTGGCGCATCCACTTTTCAGCTGTGAGAAATCTACAGAAACACCAAGGGTGGTTGGTGCGCATTCCAAGCATCAGGCGTAATGGTTTCCGTCATGGAGAATAGGGAAAAATATAAGTAACACAAGGGCTATTTATATGGCAGTAAGATAAAACTAAATTGTACTAATTTTCAGTTGTGATTTCAATGTGAAAAACACTTTAAAACGTCAATACACCAATGCGAAAAGTGAAATGACAGTACGAAAATTATTCGAATGAAACAATAGCTATTGATGATACAATTTTTGTAGGAGCATGATGTTTGATGAATGAGGTGAAAGTGTATCAGACAAAGTTTTTTCTACGACATTCATTATATTGCCAAATCGTATCAATTGGTATAATTAATTTAAGAAGTTTTATGTTATTGTTTATGAAATTTTTCAATTTTTCAAGAATGCATGAATTTATAAACGGTGTGTTGAAAATTAGTTTACGCGCAGTTGATGATTTTACGAAATGTTGATTTTTCCACGCACTTGCCCCGAAAGGTATCACTTTAGGCACTTTTCGCAGCGCGTAAACACTAAAGACGAGTTGTACAAGACGAGTTCATCAACAGTTCAAGTGAACCGAGTTCAGTTGCTAGGGATTACCCAATGAAATTTCTAGTTCCTTAGCAACCGAACTCGGTTCACTTGAACCGTTGTTAAACTTGCCTTGTACAACTAGCCCTTAGTTTACGCACTGCCGTAGAAAAAATAAATGCTTATTAACCATCCTGTAAAATACTGTTCAGAAAACATCGTGAGATCTTAGGAAAAGTAGGCATGGATTGGTATCCTTCTTGAATTTCTGCAGGGTGTATGCCTAAGGGAACTCTTCCCGAGGCAGTGACTGCCAAAGCTTTACTCTTCGTTGGATGAATGATCCCTGGGAAGGAGATATTCAGTATGTCTCCAAAGTGGCGGCATGTGGATGTGGATATGGACTGAGCTCGACAGGTCAGTTTCGATGGGACCGCTTACGTTGGAACGATTGATGCCATTTCAGAAAAGCATCGTACATGAGAATATGTATAAAACAGAGTCATATCGCCAACCGGGGCTGCGGGGTTCCAGAGAACTGATCCAGTTTGTAAGCGAAGTATGATCGACGAGACGAATAGCTCTTTTTTAGGCAGAATCCCGAAGTTTCGATGTGTGTTTTGGTATATGGGACTAGGACAAGTCGGATTCATGACATATACCTACAACATATAATCAGTATTTTTTAAGTTCTGGTTCCCATGAAAAGAAATCTCCTATGTATTGTTCAGAGAAGATCGCGAGAGCTGAGGAAAAGTAGGGAGGAATTGGTGTTTTTCAAAATTTTGCCATTCGTTGAAAGAACGAGCCCTGGTAAAGAGATGTTTTGCATGTTTCCGAAGTGACGGCATATACAGTGTGACTCCCTTAATTCGGTTGTGTAGTCAAAGTTTTGATAAAAGTTCTGAAATTGAATTGGTGGGTTGATTAAACGGCATATTTTTCAAATTTCATTTCCTTATAACTTTTTTATTGATTGACGCATTGACTCAAAAAATCGCTAGTAATTTTTTTTATCTTTTACCTTGAAAAATAAGATAAGATGGCCCTGGATATGAAGATTTATTCATGACTTTATGAATGTCTACCTAACGAAAAAAAAAATCATTCCAATCGGTTGGAAAATGTAAGTTTTAGAAGGGTGCTTCCATCTTCAATGGGTTACACTGTAGATGTGAGGACTGAGCTCGACGGGTCAGTCTCGATGAAACCGCTAACCGTGTAACAATAACAAAAAAAAACCATATTAAGAAATGCATTTACTCGATAATATCAAATTTATCAATCAATATCTCTGAGAGATGAACGTTGTAAGACTTGTTTATGTAGAACCGTAAACAGCAATGGTGAAATTAGCATATCTGCTTCAGATAATAAGCGGATTATCTCTCAAAGGCAAGGGCAAATTGTCAAAGAGCAGAGAGAAAAAATATAGGAATCTCTTCTTGAAACGAACAAGAACCTATAAACCTTTCTCGAGAGAACCTGTGATCATCAATATATCCCAGATATAACCCCACCAAAAACTTTTCCTATTACATTTAACCCACCTGCCGAATTGTGAAGCAAACCTATCTTAATTCGACAAACGCAGTATCAACAGCTAGGTCATCAAAAATGAACTCATCCAAATTTTTTCCAATTTATTCGTTTACATAGAAATCTATTAATCCAGTAACGACAGACAAACTCGAGCAAAAAGTGAAGAATGAATTGTAGCACTCTGAATCTTGGCACATGACATCTCGACATCAAGTATTATTATAAAAAAAAAATTACCAAAAAATCAGGAGTGGAAACTAAACAATTTTTCATTTAAAAAAATATATTTTTTTTGTTATTTCAGAAAATATAACATTTATCAAAAAACGATTTCGATAGGTTGAGAGATCATTCAATTCTTCACAAGAATTATTTGTAATACCTCATGAAATACGCTAGTTTTCTCAGAAAAAGTGGTTTAATGCCGACGTCACATTTCATGCTCGCGCTAACCCGCCACTGCAAGTTCAGGCAGGGCCGAAAATTAGATTTGTCATAACTTTGCTGAAAATTATAGTAGAAGGAAAAGAAAAAGTGCATATCTTTCCTGAAGACTTATTCTTTCTCATGCATATATAACATGTGAGTATCTGAGTACCTAAAATGTGGTTTGTCCTACTTCACATAACCCTTCTACGATATTTAGGGAGGATCCGAAAGTCATGGATATTTTAGTTGATATGAAATAATTATACTGGAGCAGGAAACAGTAACCTGTTTGGACCATATGCAACCGTTTAAGGCTGCTGAGACAAGTCCCACTTATACATGCCAAAGAAAAAACTGGGTTTTACTCCTGCCTCAGTTTTCAACTCACCCATAATCCCAGCATTTCTACAGTAAATGTTAAAAATAATCGCTCAGACTCATTCTACAAAAATTTATATATGCAGGATATGAATAAGCGATTATTTTCAACATTTAGTGAAGAGAATGCCAATTTTATGGATAAGTTGAAAATGAGGCATGCAGGATTAAAACAAAGTTTTCTGAGAAAACGAGCGCATTTCATAATAAATTACTAGGAATAATATTTGTGGAAAATTGAATTGTATTTTACCCTGTTGAGTTGTTTTTTCGATAAATCATATACTTTCCAAGATTACAGCAAAAATCTATTCATATATTTTTGAACGAAAAAAAAAAAAAAAAATATGTTCCACCCCTGGAATTTTGGTAAACAATTTTTTTGGGTTTATCATGGTTCCAACTACTAGCATACAAAGCTTGATGGTGCTATAATCGATTCTTGTCTCAAAACCCAATCGTACTGGATTATAGGGATAATTAAAAAAATGAACTATTTGAATGAAAATGCGAATTTTCACTTTCGGATATTTTCTTTTCAGTTAGAGTCGTTTCACAATACCTATCATATATAGTTCAATGTGCCGCGTGTCTTTAGCCGGGGAAATACTTGTTTCCTGTTAGATATTACAGAAAAAAATCACTTTTTTCATTTTTCAATTTTCTTGGAGAATGATCACCTTCTTCAACATGAATACCTCCCAAAAGGTTGTCTTGAACTATGGAAAATAGCAACTAAAGTTTGTCTTTCAGTCGCAGATGATTCCACAACTGATTCTATAAACATCCTGTTCACATTTTCGAACAAAAATCAAAATTAATTTTCAGATTATCAACTTTTAGTTCCGATGAAACCAGTATTTATGATTTCAAAGTGCACCAATTAAAAAAAAATGTAAAGTATTCGTGGATAATTGATCGGCTGCGCCGTCGTGATCGAAAATCGCGCGTGTTTGAAAGATCTTTTCATACACTCATACTTTAATATACTATTTAGGTGGCCCTTAGTATAGATTAATAAAAAACATAATTAATAATAATAGCAAAATATTTGATAATTCAGGATTAATTTTTGAGTGACTATTTTAGAACTGCCGTTGCTTTGTACAAACCGCATGGTACCCGTGAGTGCGTATGTTTCAGGCATTTACGTTTGTGGTCATAATTTGTATAAACATAGGCATCAACTAGTTAGGCAGCACCAAATACAAAAATGCTTTCTATAATTCATATTATATTCAAAGTAATCCAGTATGTAACGGATAAGACAGAAAATAATAACTGTTTAAAACGTAACACAATCTCAATTTCTGACACAATTACTACCGATAATATTGCGAGCACTCGTAATATGCCTGCTGCCCAGTTGCGTCCTGCCGTCAGAAAATTAACCCTTTTGCTGCCCAGTTGCAAAAAGCAAAGCAAAAGCAAAATATACAATATACCTGTAAAGTATAAAAATAGTAGGCACACGGTATAACACAAAATGTATAAATAAAATGAATCAGCTAAAACTATCCCTATACCGCTGGGTAGGGGTAAGGGGAGGGAGTTTCATGACTGATTCCCCCGGAGCGGGGTTTATGCCTGCCCTTCTGGGATCCAGCGGGCGGGCTAAACCTTGGCTCGTCTGCCCTAGGGCAGACCCCACGATGTTTGTGGGCCACTTTTGCGAACACCGGTCTCCGTCACACACTTTGCTGTTGCCCCGCCTCCTGCAAGTTATGCGGGGGGCTCGTGTTCGTTCATGGAAAGCCATCAGGCGATCGAATGCATCGTCGATTGAGAGTCTGACGAGTTCCCGGAAAAACACCGAAAAAACCGGGTTCTATACATGCATGGCATGAGTGGTCGATGCCTACTCTTCCTTAAGGGGGGTCGCGGAAAACATCCAGCGCCTGGTAAATTAACCCTCCATACCTCCACGGTACGGCGTGGTGTTCCCTTATGGCTGTTATATCCCTGGGCAGCGGGCTCCCTTGGATGTGGTATCGATAGAATTTATCTGCTTGGATTTTTATAAAATCCTCTCGATCTTCTCGATCTTGGCCAGCTCACGCAAATCGTCCGACCGAATGTATCTATCACTGTTTGTGATTATACGTAGTACATTGTTCTGCATCACCTCCAGCCTACTCATTTGAGTGTTGGAGATGCTGCAGAACACCGGGCAGGCGTATGTCATTGCAGGCCTTATTACTTGTTTATACAAGAGCACCTTGTTCTCTAGGCTCAGCCTAGCGGTCCTCGCGATGAGCGGGTACACTCGCCTGAGCGCTGCCGCCCCTCGCTGAACCGCCAGGCTGACGTGCTTGTGCAAAAACAGCCGCCTGTCCAGTTGTACCCCCAGGTACCGCACGGTGTCGGTTTCCTCAATCCGGTTGCCCAGAACCCTGAACTCCCCGGGAAGACTGATGTTGGTGTTCTTCATCCTTCTCGTTGCGTCCCTGGCGCGTATTGCCAAAACCCCCGTGTAGTACAGAGCACGCCGTGTTTTTCATGCTCTGAATCAGTCGGGGATTTGCGAGTGACGATCGCGCATTTGGTGTTGACAAACCCCTGTGCGATAGAGAGCACGTCGTGTATTCCATGCTCTGAATCACTGGGGCAAGCTAGCATAGCTTGCGAGTCGAAAATACGTGAACTAGTTTTTCGCTCGCAATTGACACACAAACATAACCTGAGGAAGCTAACTTAGCTTGCAAGTTGAAAATGCGTGAATTTGTTTTTTTGTTCGCGATTACCACATTGGTGATTGCTCTGTCGCTAGACGATTCTTAGGTGCAGTTCCAAAGCTGCGCTGAATCGCACTGGCATTTGCCTGCGCTGAATCGCACTGGTATTGGCCTGCGCTGTGTAGGACGAAATCACAAGCAAACCTCAGTACGACTCAAAGCATGAAAAACACGCCGTGCTCTTTACAACACGGGGGTTTGGTATAATGCGTCGCGGTCAGAAAATTGACCCTTTAGAAAGGCAATGTCGAATAATAGCCGAGATACCTCCGTCTATCCGTTTGTCTAACGTGGTATAACACTTGTTTAAGTAGCATTTATTTAGTCTGATCTAACCAGAACGAACTAACCTTTAAATGCGTGTAGTTTATCTAACGTGGTATGAAAATGAACAATTGGATATTGAAATAAAACTCTTGTTCGAGAAGTAATTATTTAATCTGATCTTACCAGAATGAACTAACTTTACGTAGACATTATTCAAATTGACATATTTCAGGTATACCTACGGCTAGACGCACCTAGGCGACTATGAGACGCATCTGGGCTATGACATTTCATTTGCGTGAAGCACCTAGGCCATTTTTCTGACCGCCGGACGCAACGTGGTATTACCCCCGAAAATATCAATTTAATGAAATTAATAGTTTCGCCAAAGATGAAAATACCCATCCCGCTAGGCATTTCCACAAAGTGGATAATGTGAGGGAAATATCGAAACAACTACTTCCACTTACGGACATGTGACTTCCATTTGTGCTAAGTTCTTGACGGACACAATTGCAAGTGCTAATTGCAATAAAACAATGAATATTATGCTTTATGGGGTTGGAAAGTTACACAAATGAACCTCAGTTATTACTCAATGAAAGTTTGTGGGAATGAATGGAGGGATGAGAATTTCGTTTTTGACATCCTTGTGTAGTTATATACAGTTATGGAATCTTTTCCCATCATAAGAACGACGAACAAATGTTAGATATGAGTATGCATATAAAAAAATAAATCGACTGGTTGACTATTTCTTGCTATTGCACATTCTAAAGTATCGATTTGTCGCTGGCCATGAAATAACATGAAATAATAATAAAGTTATTTCCATCACAGCTCCAAGAATGAGTCATCTCTCTGAATAGTGGAGTAGTAGAGACAAATTCAACAGAAGCAAATATCACATATTAAATAAGAAATTATTGATAGGAATTTTTCTTTTATTTCTGATTTATCGAATTGCAAAATACGCCAAATATTTTATATTAGATAAGGAGCCGATATAATTTTTTTTCAAAGCAATTCATTGTTCTAATATGAATATTTAGGAGTACAGGAAGTTGCGAGTCATAACTTGCCATTAATTAAAAAGTCACTCACCCATACCTGTGAATTTTGGCGGATGGGTGCGTAGCTGATTTGTTTTCTCAAATTCTGCTTAGCAAACTGACAGAATGATACATTATGTAACAAGTGTTTTAAACGTCATTGTAGTAACGAGTTCCTATTTCAAGCACGAGCGCAACGTAGCGGAGCGAGTGTTTAATAAATGAGTTCCTAGAGAAGTTTATCAACGCGTTACATACAGTAATTTTTTCACGAATTCACATTAAAACGATAAAATTATATTTTTACAATTCGATTTTTCTTGGGTTATCATGGCAGACAGGCATATGACAGACCAAGACCTCTCAGTTGCATTTTATTTGTCTCATTTCAACACTGGTATCGCTAATTTTGTCGTTTTAGTTGATACTTTTAGAATTTCATTTGCAGGAATGACTGACTTACCTCTGCCATTCATGTAATTTGTGTTATTTTGAATAGAACGCAACTATTCTGTCAGGCGGGTTTTTAACCATTGATATGTTACTGAAATCAAATAGTAACCAAAGTGATTAAAGAATGGAATCGCCATGGTAACGTTTTGCGCATCTGTAGGCTAAATACCATTTCAGAATAAGATGGATGATTTTTAACGTTAAATTGACTTCTGGTGGATTCTGTAAAATATATTGCAACAATCAAAAAGTAGTTAAAGAAGCCACGTATGGCAAAACCATGTTTTTGTACACCTAAAGAAATGTTTGTCTAATAAACCGAAAACGCAATTATTCCATTGGTGATTATTCAATGATTGCAAGCAATAAAGTACAAAGGATGAAGTTATTGTTGCTGAGTTCTAATCAAGATGCGGTTAACTAGATGCCATTTTTTATATAATGATGTAACGAACTGTAATCCTGAATAATGAGTACTCTCACAAGGTGACTACTACATTTCCAACCCGATATTCATATTATTAAAAATTAGTTGACAAGGGTGTCAACCAAAAATTCTAGGTGGACATTATGTGATCAACATGATTTTTTATAGTTGTTCATAGATTAAAATCAACAATGGGAGAAGCTGCTAATAAGAAGTGAATATTTTTAATGATGTAGTTATTATTATAGATATATGTGGATTTCTTCAGGATATAACATTCACTTCCATCTAATTAGATTTTTGAAAGCGCTATATGGTTTAACATAAAAACAATCACATTATATAAGGATAGAAATCTTACCACTATTACTAAACAGAATAATAATAAGTGAGTAATTTCTGCTTCGAACTTCATAAATAGATATAATTTAAAAACAACTAAAAATATCGAATGTGCAAAATAACCCCCATCCAGTAGCTGGATTTATCTATTTTGAACTGCAGTATCGTTAACTTCTAGATGAACATTTCAATTATTTGAAAATACTGTAGTTGGAGAAATCTTGATATACAGGGTGTCCAGAGATGAAACCGACAAAACTTATGGGGTTGAAGGGAGTGCCCATACGATTGCAAAATGCCATATACAAATGTCCAAAACCGCTTCGTTACCGACATACAGAGTGATTTGTGAAGTTCAGGAAATTCAATCCGTCATATTTAATACAGGGATTGGCCGATTGGGTTCAAATTTGGTACGTGAATCACACTGAAAGGCTTCAACAAGAAGCCCTTCGAATGAAACCAACATCAGGACCGGAATATAATTTTTTTTTCATGTTAAAGTCTTGTTAGAATAAAGCACCCTGTATAATGATTATTACAAATCTGATCTCAGATTCGAAATCTACGGAAAAAATCCTGTAGGAAATAGTGGAAAAACTTTCTGGCTCCATTTCTGATAAATTATTATTTTAAATTTTTCTCTCAAGAAAGTGATTGTTGGATGAGGTACCATCAAAAATTGGTTAATATGATGAATAATTACGAAACTAAGACAAAAATATTGCTATTCTCTTCAAGAAGTTCGTCATGAAATTTCATAAAATACTCTCATATCCCAAAAAAATTGAGAAATAAATTCGTATGAGGGCCGGACTGAGACTTTTTTATGTTAATTTCTTTCGAGGATAAAAATTATTTGGACAAGTCGACGAGGAATTTTTCTTTTTTATCAATCACTAATATGAAAAACTGGAGGAACTGGATGAACTTGTTATGATCTTATTCAAAATTGATAGTTTCGGAGTGAAATACTACAAAAAAGTCCAGAATCCAGACTATATTCGAGCCACAACAATTTTGAAGGAAACTACGAAGAAAAACGGACTACTATGGAAAAGCAATCAGTTTGAAATCCTGATTAATAAATTTATCTCCCTGAATCGACTCAAATCTCAAGAAATTAAGCTCCATATCTTCTGCGACGCAAGTGCTCAGGAGTAATCCTGAGCACAGCGGTATACTTTCGAGTAACAAAAAACGATTCCATCAACACCTGTTTCGTGATGGCGAAGTCTAGAGTAACTCCTATAAAATAACAGGTTCCATTCCAAGGCTCCAAGCTTCAGTTTTAGGCAGTAGACTGGCAGTAACCATAATTGAAAATCACAGTACCAAAATAAATAAATGTTTTTATTGGACTGACTCAAAAACAGTGATTGTCTGGATCAAAGCAGAATCTACAATATTCAAACCGTTTGTGGCGCATAGAGTAGCTGAAATCATTGAAATCACTGGTGCAAAGAACTGGAAAGAGAACATCGCGGATGAAGCTACAAGGAAAAATGACCTTTATCACTGAAAGTCCGGAAGCAGATGGTTAAATGACCCGTCATTTCTGAAAAGTGAAAAGAATGAAGGGTCTCACATCCAAATTGATGAAATTGATACATCAGAAGAGTAAAAACAATTTTTTTGGAGCCACCTTTCGTGAAAATTTGAAGAAAGCCCCCTACCAGATATTGCGCGATTTTCTTCATGGTTAAAACTGATTCGTTCAACAGCTATGCTACTCAGATTAATTGGAAATTCAAAAAAGACTTCATAAAAACCAAAGAACTCTTACCTATTGAAACTAAAAATTGGTTTATAAGGAATGTCCAAAACGAAAATTTTCAATGCAAAGGCAGAAAACAAAGTGAAAGAAATCTGGGCCATAGTGAATGTGCTCAGGGGTAGACCACGAACTTTAAAACCTATAGATAGCTTGAACCTTATTTTATTAATAATTATTACAGTACAATTGCTGAAAAGATTACACAAAATATATTTCCAGAATATGATCAATTAGACTACCTAAGGGACACATCCACTTGTACAGATGATATCTCTATAAAGATATTGGTAGGCCTTCCTGATAGTGCGAGGTGACAGAGAAGATCCCCCCAACTTCAGACCGATTAGAATTATGAAATTTGTGAGTGCAAAGAAGTTTAGTTTTCAGAATTCGAAAAGCACAAATGATGCCATCCACAGATTAATGTCGATGATTTATAGAAGCATAAATAGTGAAGAGGCTGTTGCGGCGGTGTGATCTATCAAAATCACTCGATTGTGTAGATTAACAAAACATTTTTTTTTGGTTTGAAAACCTTTGACGAACTAACGCGGTTTTTCCCAGCAAGGACATTGCTGGTGGTACGGTTACTCCATTACCAATGAGGGAATGTGAACGCTTTGAATATGTGTGTGGTAAAAAATTTTTGAATAAGAAAAATTCGATAATTCAGCAAAATTCGATGCGAACAAAACCTGTACACAGAAGGTAATCCGACCACAGAATACCCAGTGTCATTATGTTACTTACCAATAACTACTACTACTTCAGTGCGTGGTATTACCACCAGTGATATATTTTTGGAAAAACCACGTGAGGTCACAAACTCAGATGTTCTGTGTCGTTCTTTGGCATTCAAATCAGAAGAAATCTTTATGTTTCTCGGTAGGTTTTCGAATATTTCTTTGTACTTGTACAGTATCCAGCTTCTGAACTCCAATCACAGGGAAGAGAGTACTTCGTCTCGCTTATGATTATGATATCACAGATATTCTCAAAACCCGATTTTCTTCTGGAAATATTGTCAAGAAATGCTATTTCTAATATTAACATAGTTCCCAAATCCTAGTCCATCCAAATATCTACATTTGATAAATAATTATTGAACATGTCGTTCGATTAACTCCATGAACGGAGTCACGGTCAATGTATTCGACAGTTTTCATTGTCACCATTATGAGTGACCGAATGTGTTTGTTTTTACTGCGAAACGAGCACGTTGTAGCAATATGATATTTGAATAAAAAGGCAGACAAAATTGTGTCAAAGGGAGTTGGGAGTTGGTATTCGAGAGTCATTGCGTGTTGCATCAACTAGTATTATTATTGTAGGGTAAGAAATGTATTTTATATTAATATTTATTTCCTTGTGTATATATAACTTTGCCCCAATGGTTGTTTAAATAAAATATTTGTATTTTGTTATTATCTAAAGTTTCTCTGTACTACTGTCTGTAGCAACGACCCCTAGTCACAGAGTAGCGAAGGGTAGCAACCCTAGTTACGGCCAGAGCTGGGCCCGGTACTGATAAATTGTACTCGAGTACTGGGTACCGGGTACTTCCAATAATCGATGAACGAGTACAGAGTACCAAGTACTTTACTCATTACACCTCCTCTTGAGTACAGTACTCCGAGTAGAAGTACTCGAATTCTAGTACTTTTTGCGAGTACTTTCTCATCAACTTGTATGTAGCAAGTCAAAAAATAATTGAACAATAGATCCACCCATTGGGTTTTCTCTGAGTCTTGCATTATACCTTCACCACTTTTTGCACCCTATAAATAACCATGAACTATCAAATCAATAATGACTAAACTATTTTGTAGTTTTCAGTCCATAAAGGATAAAATTAACGATAATAATAATAATAAAAACAATAGTTATTTTTGTATATAGTGCGCGAAATGCTCGACTATCTCGACATTTTTTTTTGACTCGGCTGCGCCTCGTTAAAAAAAATCAGTTATCGATCACCAAAGTATTTCGCGCACGAGATGCAAACATTTTTTTTTCTACAAACGTCAAAAAAATAGGTGATATAAAATTTTGCAACAATTTGAAAAGTAAATTGTGAAAGGCTTTCGCGGCCATAGTTACTTACATGACGATTTTCCGGGTTTTTCGGCCGACGTTCATTTCGAGATTGCCTCGACGTTTCGCCAATGCGAGTGATTGGCATTCTCAAGAGAGAATTTTGCATACTGACAGCTACTCAATTCACTGTCGATTGATTGACATTTGATATTCGTTGTAGTAATAGGTATCTGTGAGTTGGTGTATTTATATCTGATTGGTCCATAGTGTGAGATGACATTATCAAGTCGTTCATACCGTTATTGTGTGGGTAAGGAGCTAAAGCAGAATTTTTAAGAACTGGTAGCCAGGCTTTGTTTAGTTGTAATCCTTCTTCGGTTCTGTTAAAGTTGTTGTGATGTTTCTGGATATCAATTGCTTCCCGGAAAATTCTTGGGTAATACGCAGATCTTGTAGATATGATTTGGGTTTCTTCAAATTTTACTCTGTGGTTATCGTTGTTGAGAGAATGTTCTGCGACTGCTGATTTATCTGTGTGTCCTAACCGACAATTGG
This sequence comes from Chrysolina haemoptera, assembly GCA_958298965.1. Lineage (NCBI taxonomy): Eukaryota > Metazoa > Arthropoda > Insecta > Coleoptera > Chrysomelidae > Chrysolina > Chrysolina haemoptera. The sequence continues at coordinate 19,256,000 of OY282591.1, read as the reverse complement.
CCTTGTGTTCTTTGATTCTTGTTTTAACGGAACGTTTCGTGGTTCCGATATAAACGCTGCCACAGGAACATGGAATGCGGTATACCCCAGCAGAGCTTAACACGTCTCGTTTGTCCTTTGCTGATCTCAAATGGTCTTTCAGTTTTTTCGAAGGTTTATAGATAGTTTTAATATCATATTTTCGTAGAATACGACCAATTCGATCTGTATTTCTTGGAACATACGGTAGGAATGCTTTTCTTCTGTCGGTTTTAGTTTTACTGCTACTCGGTTCATAATTTTTCAGTAATGGCATAACTGGTTGATTCTGTTTGCCACTGGCTTCAGAATAACTAATGTTGAAGATTTATAAAGCCTTTGGAGTTTTGAGGTTGCTGGGTGAGGCATGCTGGACTGGACAAACAGGCCAGGCGTAGACGCGTTGCATAATAAAGTACTTGTAAAAATGTACTCTCATCAGAAGCGCGGGTATCGGATAATTTTACCCGATATGTACGGGTACGAGTACCGAGTACTTTATATAAAATGTACTGGGTATCGGGTACAGAGTACCAGAAATGTACTCAAGAGTATAGTTTTCGGGTATTTGTACTGAGTACTTCCCAGCTCTGGTTGCGGCTTATAGTAAAGGCAAAAAGGCCGTATAGAGCCCATTCTTGTGACAATACTATGAAACGCTCGACCTTCAGTAGAGATATACCCATTTGACCCATTCTTCCCGAAGTGAGTCGTCGGACTGAAGACTTGCTGAACACATATTTCTTATAACTCAAAGAACAACATCTTCATAGGCTCCATTATGAAGATGTTGTTCCCCGAAGCTAAAAACATTTTTCTTTGTTTTCAGTACATTACAAAACTTACAGATATTTTGAGAGTGTGAAAATGATAAATGGTGCATACTAAAGTCATCTAAAATTGCAAAATAAAAATTAATTATAATTACCAGTAGAAAAATGATCTATGAGAGAACCCTATAATGAGGCTGTAAGAACATGTATCGAGCATAAGTGTTTTGATGGCCTGGTGAAGTTGTCATATTTCACGTGCATGCTATTGGAAAGTTCAACTAACTCATGATGACTGTTCTTTGAAATATGAAAATAAAAGTATCATCTTATAATTGAAGTGAAGATAAATGCAAGTGAAATTTTTCTGGTTACAATCCGAACACACATATCATGCTTCTTGGATGTAATTAACGTTATGTAAACGCGTTGTTTTTAATCACCGAATGTATGTCAGACATATCAGAGTGGAATTATTATATATGTAGTCACTTGCTCCTCAATTATTATCATTCACTGAAATAGATGAGATAAATTAATCTGGGTGAATATTGCAGTGTTATTGAATTAGTTGAATTTGAAATAGTCGATGAAAATCACAAGAATTTCTGCTTGAATCAGTGCAGAAATAACACTGTAATTCATACCTTGGGTCAATTATAGTAACAGTATGATTATTAAGCTTGAAACTATAATTTTCTCTCAGAGATCCTACACATCTCGAACTATTCTCACTCAGAGAGCTTATACTTGCCATGTCCGATAATTTATACAGTGTGAGCCATATGGATTTTTATTAACATAGTTTCTGCATATCGAAAAACAAAAAAATCAATTTTGACATATGTCTGTGACCATTAATATGGTAGTAACTTTGAAAAATTTAATACGAATGGGCAAAATTTGGCATTCCAAGATAGCCACGAAAACTATTTGAAAATAAAATCAAATTTTTTAGTCAGTTTTAACTTATATAAGTAGTTTTTTTACATAACATGATAGAAAATTTACGAAAAAGAATCATTAATAAATAATTAATTAGCAACCAGTTCATACCAGTCCATAAGAAACAATTAAATATCAACTCAAGAAAACATAACAAAAACACATTTTATATATTGATTGAAAGTTTGATTTTGTGGAGGAAATCTGAAAATCAAAAAATGTTAATCCAAAGAAATCTGTACAAGTGTAGAAGGGCAAATCAATTAATTTGCCCGAATATTTCCCTCCTATATAAAATTTGTCATAAGAGGAAAGCAATTATCGAAAAATTACAGCGGTAATTGCACTGCGGAGCGATAATTTCACTGCGAATACAGCACGTCGGCATGACACCAATGACAACAACACTGACAATACTGATGAATGTCAGATATACTTCAAAAAGTGAAAAAATGTCGCGTTTTAGTGAGTAGTGGTCCATACAATCTATTGAGGAAAATGTAGTTGAAAGTGAAACAGCAGCACATACATTTTTCTTTCAACTTCGGAAATATTCTACCGAATTACACTCGTGCATCAAAATAAACTGATAATTTTCCATTCAAGCATGTTGTCAGTGAAAAACTGCATTCGGTTATTTTCATTCATTTCATTTTGTTAAAAGAGCCCTCCTCCTTCGGAGTTGTGCTCTTTCGACAAAATATGAAAATAAATTCATGTAGTTTTTAGACAACATGCTTTCATGGAAAATTATCGGTAAATTTGATGCACTTGTGCAATTACATCCGATAAGTTACTGCGTTCACAAGACTGCTGTCTTTCTTGAAAGAAATTAATGTTTGTCAGTAACGTACCCTACACTGAATTTGCCTATCTGAAAAAATGAGATCGAATTAACAAAGAATGCTTCTCTTTTTTTGAAAATTGTTGACGTTTCGGAGGCTGTATCTGCCTCCGTTATCAAAACTTCTTGGAAAGACGCTGAAGAAACTAAATTTGAATTGCGGTTTTGGAAATAAGATCTTTCTTTGACAGAGTCAAATGAAATCTGTCATACATTCTTTTGATTGACATTAGGTATCTTGATACATAGGGTGTTGGGTATCAATCAGTCACCATTCTATCAGTTCTTATTTCATCTCTAAGGAGAGGTAACCAGGTGCGGCCCATTTCGATGGAATTGGTTGCAAAACAGTTGTTCGATAAAATAATGCACGCAGTTTCCTTTAATTTTCTTTTTTCTTAATTTGATTCTCTCAATAAAATGTTGGTACTATTCTTTTCCATCATATGATCGCCATCAGATGTTAGAATATGTTCGGATATTTTCGAACCCGTTATTTTTTGATTTCTAATGTAACTTTTATGTTCTTCCTGGCGCACAATCAATGGTCTTGATGTTTCACCTATATAACTCTCACCACACGAACAAGGTATGTTGTAAACACAATTTTTTGAATTTTCACCAGCGTTTTTGGGTTTTGTATGTGTGAGTATTGATCTCAACGTATTTGTTTTTTTTAATGTTGTTCTTACATCATACCTATGGCCAATCCGTTTCATCTTTTCAGACAGTCCAGGTATAATGTTGTTTGTTGGATATGTATGGAGATGTCGCATGTCTGTGTGTTGTATTGTTCGATTGTGAAGTGAAGTATTATTTTCAATTTCATTAATGGTGTTTTCCACGAATTCATTTGGATAAGCATTTTCTTTGAAAACGGACTTTATAAAATTCAATTCTTCTTTCAGATTTTGTCTTGAATTGCAAACCACTTGTGCCCTGTAGTAAAGACATTTGACAATTCCCTTTTTCACGCTGGTGTGGTGATTTGAGTTATAATGGAGATATCTATTGGTATGTGTTTTCTTTCTATAAACAGTTGTGTTGACTCGATATGTTGATATTTTTATCAAAACATCTAAGAAAGGAAATTCATCATCTTTTTCAGTTTCTACAATTGTTTCTTATTGACTGGTATAAACTGGTTGTTAATTAATTATTTATTAATGATTCTTTTTCGTAAATTTTCTATCATGTTATGTGAAAAAACTACTTATATAAGTTAAAGCTGACTGAAAAGTTTGATTTTATTTTTAATCTCAATGCTCAATGACTTTAGATTGATATTCCAATTTCGCATATGGGCATACACTTGAATATTGCAGTTTTATTGAATTAGTTATATATATTCACTTCAACTATTAGATAATTTGGTTAAAAAAACTTGATATGCAATCCTGACAGGACTGCTCATTGCTTAACCTATACAAAACAAATATTTGGGCCGACGATTATTGTCCGATGGATTTCCTACCCAAATATTCCTATTGAATTGCAATGAGCAGTCCTGTCAGAACATTTTGTTTCATTACATTAGCAAGCTCATCGTAAACAACTGCAGATTCCTTTGAAGTAAATTTTTGTTATATGTTGGTTTGAAACCATTTTCCGGTGTCTTATATTAATTTATAAAGTTTTATTTCCGATTGCGATAAACCTGATTAATAAAATTGTAAAATTATTGTTATATAAATATCTATATTTTAAAACTCAATATAAAACAACTTGATCTACGCGAATAAGACTAAAGAATATTATATCGAGGGGGAAACAACTCCTTCACTAGGTGTACATTATATTTTCATTACTTCATTACTCATTTTGTCTCGAGCATTAGTCCGCTTGGCCATTACAGATTTACGTTTACATTAATAATTTACGGTATTCAAAATAGTCAAATCGTATATCATGTGTCTTCAATAAATTTTCAGAGAATAACCTGGCCCCTAGAATTTTTTTGATTATTTTTCATTACAACTTGATCTAGGCGAATAAGACTAAAGAATATTATATCGAGTGGGAAACAACTCCTTCACTAGGTGTACATTATATTTTCATTACTTCATTACTCATTTTGTCTCGAGCATTAGTCCGCTTGGCCATTACAGATTTACGTTTATATGAATAATTTACGGTATTCAAAATAGTCAAATCGTATATCATGTGTCTTCAATAAATTTTCAGTGAATAACCTGGCCCCTAGAATTTTTTTGATTATTTTTCATTACAAGTGATTATTCATCAGGTGTACAAAAAATTACTAGTTGTATCCCCCTCGTATTATATAGATATAAGTAGATATAATATTTTTTGATTATTCCTACATCTTTTTTATTTTGTTCCTGTCCCCAGAATCGACGTTGGTTCATCTTGAATAATAAATATCATTTGATTAACAAATATTCGTAAAAACTTTGCTCTCTTTCGAATTAATAGAATTCTGTGTGTGGAAGAAAGGTTTACGAAAAAACTTACAGTGCAAGAGACACAAAATACTAGTGATTGGAGAACGATAAATGAAGAAAAATAACTAATAGAAAAAATGACACTAAGGTAAAACACGATTAAAATTTTCACAAAATTTATTGTCTTTGCGACATGTTTCGATACACAGTATCTTTTTCAAGCGAATGTAGTATATGTACTACATGTCGCAAAGACAATAAATTTTGTGGAAATTTTAATCGTCATAACTATGGATTTCCATCAAGTAACGGCCACGTCAATCAAAAAAATAATAGAAATAATAAAATAGTGATAAAAAAAAATTTAAAGACAAACTTTCATTCAAATGCGCTAAAAAGAAAGAACTAATTTCTTCAGATGTAAGCTACAGATTCAAAATTTGCCGCGCAAAGAAAGAACATTCTTTCTACCATTCACAATCTATAATAACACACAACAGACTTTTGAAAAACTCTCCTTAAGTAACAGTATAAAAATATCGTCAGTGCAAAATATCAAATATCTGGGGATAATGCTAGATATACGATGGAATTACCACATCAACTCTGTTCTGAAGAAATTGCGGTTCGTAATATATAAATTCCGGCAATTAAACGATATTCTTGAGCACAAACAAAAAAAAACTATTTATCACAGCCTCGTTGAAAGCCATTTGACGTACGGTCTATTGGGATGGGGAGGGGCATCTAAAAATCAACTTCGGCCACTCGAGGTTATCCAAAGACGCTGTCTTAAAATTATGCTTTCAAAAAACTCAAGATATCCAAGTGATCGTTTGTATGTTGAATCAGATGTGCTGGACATAAGACAGATATATCAATAACAGCAATATCAGACAGCACAAAAACAAAAATGAACCAGAGAAGCTTACACACTCCTATAATACCAGGAAACACACTCCGTTTCAATGTCATTGGAGGTACAAATCTATCGGACAGAAAAGTTACCACTATTTAGGTCCCAAATTATATAACACTCTACCGACAACCATTCAAGAAAGTAGATCAAATTTTATATTTAAGAGAAACTTGAAATGTCATATGAAGAATATAACCTCGGATTTCATCCATAATTTGTTCAAGTGAATGTTTATTGAGATTTCCTATATATATATATTTTTATTCTCATTGACTTTATCGAAAATACGGAAAAATCTATGAGTTTTAATATATGATTAATTTAATTGATGTCTAGTTTTAACTTGCGATTATGTTATGTCTAGATTATTGATATATTTCAAATTGTACTGTTAGAAATATTTATAAATTTTAAATTGTCGTTTCATATTTCACCAGAGTGAAAAAATATTTCTATTCTTTTTTTTTAGTTATATATATATGTATATTATACATTTACTTTTAGTATACTTTTGTTGGTTCACATATGTGACCATCTCACAAACAAGTGAAAACTTCTGTGAGATATTTCTTTCTTTATATTGCTGAAAGCTACTGAAACGGTTTTATTTTTATTTTGTGAGAAATGTTTTTGCAATTAAACGCTATTCTATTAAAAAAAAAAAAACGTTTTCGGTTCGAATACGCCAGTTGTTTTTAAATCGTACCTATGGCCAATTTTGCTTGTTAAAATACATGTGTTAGAGTTCTTTGGCTGGTTGTGATCGGATTTTTCACAAACATTCGTTAAGCGATTTGGTTCTGCCAGCTTAACGTTAAGCTAGCAGAACGCAGGATTTTTTTAAAAAACGCATATCTCGAACGATATCTCCCACAATTGAAGAGAAAAAAATCGGGAATAAGGTAATAAATTAGCTCAAGATTATCATAAAATTATGGCCTGAAACTAAATTCCAAAGTGGTTCTGCTAGCTTTACCGGGGTGATCATCTTCCTCTTGATGGTGAATGAAACACGTGTCGAGGTGTTAACAATAGCGGTTTGGTGTTGGATAAACTCCAGTATATTCTTTACTTACAGTGAAACCAATCTAGCGATACATTTTAAATTGCGCGTTCGATTATGTTGAGTGCCTTATCACTGGATATATTACGGACTATAATCCGTTGTGCTACGACGTTTTCACGTCTATCGCTAGGCTGATTTCACTGTACAAGTTGTGTAACTCGTAAGCTGCAAGTAACAATATATCAACCAACAAAAATACAGCCATCCGGAAGAGTGTGTTTTAGTAAGTTATATGTGATCACCCATTGTTCAGCATCTTTCAATAAAATCTAAGAGGAAATCGTGACTAGAATCTAATGTGAATATTCATGCGATAGTATTCCATTGAATACGATAGTATCGTGACATCAAGAAGAAAACAGGAATGGGCTTAAGAGACTTCTACCGTGGGCTGAAAATTCTTTGTCACATCAATTGAAGAGAATTTTTGTAATGTTCAGTTAATATCTAGTCGTAACAACAAATACCTATACTCGATATGAGGTGAAGGGCGTTACAACTATATAATGCAACGGTTACAGGGTATTTTTACTGGAATGTAGGTATGATTTTATTATGAAACAAATCGGTTATAAAAGAAATAACTTAACCGGCAGGGTTTCAAATTAACTTGTTATTTTCAAGTATAGGACTAATGGACATTAGGAGTTATTGATTTGATTTTTTTTTGTATATTTGGTCAACCGGCTGCACTCTTACGTTCAAGACTCAGAAAATTCCCTTTTTTCATGCAGTAGAATATTTATTGGCATCGCCAACACATTCATTCAACTTCTGAAAATATCCATTGTTATACCGATTCCTAAAAAAACACATAATATCAAATTACTGCGGAATATCTCTTTCAGTAGTTTTTCCAAAAATATTTGAGAGATGCTTTTATAGACGACTTGAATCTTGAACTCAAAAATAGAGATTTTTTTTACAACTACTAATTCTTTCACTCCTTTCAACAATTTTTGAAGAAATCCAGTCCTGCACCTTTTTCGAACTGAAAAATTGGATGATAAAAATCACCTACTGTAAGACAATTTTACAAATAATGTAGCATGGGCGGTTTGGATTAATGGTGGATTGAAACTTGCCATATCGATATTAATCCAGTACGACTGGGTTTTGAGACGAGAATCGATTGTAGTACCATCAAACTTGGTATGCTAGTTGTTGGAACTATATAATAAACTCGAAAAAAAATTGTTTACCGAAATTCTAGGGGTGGAACATATTTTTTTTCGTTTAAAAATAAATAAATAGATTTTTGTTTCAATGAACATTTCCATGCAACTAGCAATTGCGGAGACATCCTTGTAGGACTCTGCACGGAAATTCATTAGATGTAATTAACGTTCGTCTAGGTATTAGCCAGGAAAGTAGTTGTTTTCTGATGGATTTTCGACCCAATTATTCCTATTGTATAGGATTATGGCAATAAGCGTCGTCCTGGTAGTACAGGACATCTTGTTTCTCTCTTGACAAGCTTATTGTGAACAATGCATGCAGATTTCTTTAATTTGTATTTGTGGTTGAATTAATCACGCATGTTCTGGGTATTGCTTTGTTGAGGGGCTGGAGTTCAGATGGCGCCCGTAGTTTAGTGAACGCTGGGCTGCGGGCAGTGTCTCAGCTTCTGCCTTTACATGGAGATTTTGTTGAATCGTTTGTTGCAGACAGTAGTTATTGTCTGCAGAGACCTACCCTATACTGATGAGGGCCAGAACCCAGAAATCGATCTATAGCACAGAGTAGAGAACTTACAGAGGCGAAGGCCTGTCAAAATACGAAGATGAATTTTGTATGCGCATGCGCCAAATAACTGGTATATTTGTCAACCTCACTTTTTGTTTAGTTTTGATTGCGTTGCGTGTAGAAAACGTAAACAAGCGAAAGTGTTGTGCTATTGTTTATTTTATACCTTATTATTGTGAATTATTTCAAGTTAAAGCATGTCTTTGAGAGGTGGAACTGTTTGTGCATATCGTGGGTGCTCCTCCAGGACTGGCAAAGGAATATCCCTATTTTATTTCCCAAGAGATGCTGAAAGGTTTGTTTATGATTCCAAGTTTTATGAATGCGGTATAATTACCTACATTACCAAATTGTATTGATCTGATTTTGTATTCAAAAACTTTATCGAATTATTTTTAGAGCTGTGCTTTGGCTTCGAGCGTGTCTGAGGGAAGATTTACTTGATAAAATCGGTGAAACACTGTCCAAAAACTACATGCTGTGTGAGGAACATTTTGAAAGTAAATCGATATCGAAAGGTGGAATCTCACGGAAACGTCTTAGTTATGATGCTGTACCAACACTATTTCCGCACCTACTTGAATGTGGAACTGTTCCTAATGAGTCTGAAGACCAAAAAAAGAGAGTTGTGATTCTAAGCGGTGAGTAATTGAGAAGTTTTTTTATTAAAATGATCAGTAATTGTGTCTTTTTTTGCATGAAGATTGTAGAATAAGCCAAAAGCAAGTGTTGTGGATCATACTAGTGAGAAATGTCAGTTGCATGCAATACTTTTTCTGCAACTATTAAAATAAGATTATTTCCATAATTTCATACATTGACATGTACTTATTTCATACTGCTATTGACCATGTTGTAATGATATATGTGTAATGAAAACCTACAGTGTCTTGGTCAATAAGAATTAGATATTTGGTTGTATATAAAAAATATAAATTGATGTTTCCATTTTCTTCTCAATAAACATGGGTCAAATATACTTATATTTGCTCAAATTTTTTTATCAAATGCTTTTTTTAAACAATTGTTCAATTAGTACAGCGTATAGCTTCAATATGGCATTTTTTGAAAATTTATTCATTCTAAAATCTTCAAAAAATTACATTCGAATATTATTGTCAACACGGGAAATGATCTTTTTTTCATAGAATTTAAGAATTCAATTTTTTATAAAATACTGTTGACGAAAGGAATTTGAAATGATATCAATGATATCATATCATTGAAATACAATGATTGAAGAGTTATTTTTCTATCGAGGGGGCAAAATGTTACTGCTGGTAGTAGAGAATGAGAATATTCCAGAAGGCGTAGCTAAGTGAAAAACACAATAGGTACCTATCTTCTCTACAACCATTTCCTTTCAATGATTTAATTATATGTCTGAGTGAATCCTTTCAAATTCAAGGGAGCACTTCGAAGTGCAAATTACTTTCTTGCACGCTGTCAATGATAATGTAAAATAAGACCAAATGATTAGGTATTTTTTGACTCGGCTGTGCTTTATCAAGTACTCTCTTTCTTGACCACCAAAGTAATATTTCGCAAAGAACTATTTGCACTGATTGAGATTATCCCAAATCATAATGATCTGTTCAAAAAATTAAAGATTCATGTGAATTATTTTGAACTATGAACTTCTCTTTTTTTGTCATTAAGGTTAAAATTGTATTTAATTGATGTTATTTGCAGATATTTTAATCGATGCTCCTGCAGAACAATGTGACACAAATGCGATCATCTCAAGACCTGCTTCTCCTGTACCAGGTTTGTTCAGTTATAATCTTTGATCGATTGAAAGTTTTATAAACTCTCTCTAGGATGTAGCTAGTAGGTACTGAGATTTTTCATCAAGAAAAGTTCCCAATGATTCATTTTCAAAGTGGGGGTATCTCTTTGATAATTTGCAATAGTTTTCTTTGTAGTCATTGAAACGGTTATGAGAAGTGGCATGTTTCTGAATACGAAATTGTGATAATCTATTTCTCTTTTACATGTGGAATGTGCTTGCAGGATGTTCTTCAAATTCTTTGAATTTCCTGAACAATAACACAAATTATTCCAACTTGTCAATTACTTGTTTGATTGCAGGTCCAAGTGGAATAACTGACATTAAACCTGGTGCTACTTCTTATGAGCTGACCCTTCCGATGTTGTCTCCAATTTCAACTCAAACACCAGCTGCCCTCAGTTCCAATACCCCAAGGAAACAAAAACTCAGGAAGATGGTGGATATTTTGAGGAAGACAAAGAACACTAAGAAAGTATTACCTCGGAGTGAAGAGGACTGGACCATCAGTGATTTCCACAATATGTGTGATAAATTCCTATCCAAACCTCTTGCTGAAATTGTTAAGTCACAAACAGTGCTCAAAGGGAGGAAACCCGTAGGTAGGAGGTATTCCCAAGAATACAAACGGTTTGCCATTACACTTTATTTTTTGGGTCCCCGAGCATACAAGTTTATGCAAAAATTAATATGCCTTCCAACAAAGCGTTCCTTAGAAAGAATGACTCAGAAACTAGTTTGTAAACCTGGTTTGCAAAACAAGGCAATATTTAAGGCCATTGATATAAAGGTAAATACGATGTTGAATCAAGATAAACATTGCCTTTTGTGCATTGATGAGATGGCCATAAAAGCAAACTTGTATTACCACACTGGTCGGGATGAAATAGTTGGACTTCATGATGTTGGGAGTGGCGAAAAGAAGTTTTTAATGGCGCACAATGCCCTCGTTATCATGATAAGAGGGCTATACTCCAACTGGAAGCAGCCAATTGCTTATTTTTTCGTTCACACACAATTTGAAGCAAATGAATTACTAATTGTTATCAAAGAATGTATTAGAAAATCGACACAATGTGGGTTACTTGTTGATGCTCTTGTAAGTGACTTGGGATCTAATTTCATTGAACTTGCTAACATCCTGGGAGTAACAGCTGATGAACCAGATTTCGAAGTAGATGGTCAAAACATCATTTATCTCTTCGATACATGCCATTTGATTAAAGCCACCAGGAATAACCTGATGAAAAATGTTTTAAGCTTTGATGGAAAAAAAACCTCCTGGTCATATATTGAATATTTTTATCAAAGAGACAAATCACAGTTTTACAGGAGTGCACCTAAACTCACTGATTCCCATATTTTTCCTACAAATTTTGAGAAAATGAAAGTTAAACTTGCTACTCAAGTTCTCAGCCACACAGTTGCCAGTGGTATGAACACTTACATGACTTTAGGTGCACTTTCGGGAGAAGCTCTAGGAACCATTGAAGTTATCGAAAAGTTCAATAATCTTTTTGACTTGCTGAATTCATCCTGCAAAGATACAATCAACCCATTGAAAAATATTTTCGAGGGAAACGAAACTCAGTTGAAATATTTGAATGAAATGGCAGATTTTATAAAAAAAATAAAAATTTATAGTACCGAGGGGAAAGATGTAACATCATGGTCAAAATTCAAACCAAGTTGGATTATAACAATAAACGACATCAAAAGACTTTGGAAAAGATTATCAGCTTCTAACTTCAAATATCTCATCACTAGAAAAATAAATCAAGATGTCATAGAGAACTTTTTTGGTAGTATCAGACAACAGGGTGGCAACTGTATCAATCCTTCAGCAATACAATTCGAGAGAGCTTTTAGAAAACTTTTTTATCAGAATTACCTGCATTCTACTGGTATGAATTGTATAGAGGATCATGATGAATTGTTAGCAAATATTAGTCAGTTTGATTATTATGATACTGATGTAGATAAGGAAATTGAACCTACAGAAATTTCTCTTCCTGATTATGATTACAAAAATGAAAATATTCCAACACAAAATGCTTTTGTTTATGTGTGTGGTTATTTGATCAGAAAAGCACTTAAGGTTCATCGATGTGATATTTGTGAAAAGTTATCCAAAGATTCGGACAAACTAGATATTGATAAGTTATTCATGTATTTTAAAGCATATGATACTGATAAAAGTATTTATGGAGGGTTGAGGGTACCTAGTGAAATATTCATCAATTTTGTTTATGTTTTGGAGAAGATATTTTCATCAACATTCGAAGAGATTTGCAGGAGACAAAGGATATCTCAAACTTATTTTGAAAAAATGAAAGAAGTAAAATATTGTCATCCTTGTTCCAAATTTCCTCTAGAATATGTAATAAAATTATTTATTAGGTTGAGAATATTTTACACTGTGAAATATGCAAACCAAGATTTCAAGGCCAGTAAGAAGGGAAAGAAAAATAGAAAAATAAGTATTCTTTCCCATATTTGATTAATTTTATTTCTTTATGAAAAGTTTGTAATTAGTGTTGCATGGATGTTTTTTCTTTCTATGTGCATATCGACAATGTTTTTCATTATATGTTAGGTATATTTAATGCACCTCAATCCTAAAATTGATGTTAGTTATTTGCCCCAATAATTAGTGAATAAACTATCGTATTTTCTGGAATGGACTCTGTGTTTTTCTCACCTCATCTGTAGACTTTTGAAAACAATCATAATACAAGAATTATCTGCTTGTTACCAAAACTAAGAGGCTTATACTCTCTAGCTCTCATAGGTGATGAAAATGTCACTTTATTGATTAAACATACATAAACACATTTCAGAAAACTTCTTGAAATATATAACTGATTATATTGACAAATTTATAATTAATCAAAAATTGCCATATGTAAGCAATATTACTAAAAATATGTGATCTGTGTTTGTTAATCCCGTTAGTGAACTCGAATTCTTAACTATTGTCAAAAATATGTAAAATAAACTGAGCAGTTGTGTAGACGAGATTCCTAATAAATTGATAAAAGTCGTAGGTGTTCACTTTGCAGAACCTCTAGTCTACATCATTAACAATTCCTTCGAGTTTGGCATATTTCCTGATTTGCTGAAAACTGCATTTATATTTCCTGTATTCTAAACTAAGGGTGTCTCAAAAATAACTGACAACTATCGACCAATTAGCTTATTGAGGGCTTTCTCGAAAATCTTCAAAACTGCAATGTGTAATAGACTGATTCACTTTCTCACTGCATGTAAAATAATTAATTAATAATACTCAACAAAGTTATTTGAAAGGAAAATCTACCCAATCTATATGGGTAATAAATTATTTAACAAATTGCCAAAACATGTGATAGAGAGATGACCCTGCAAAAATTCAAATCATATGTTAAAAACCTATCACTCGATCAAGCTTTATATACCTTGACGCTTTATTTGTGTTATTGTAAGAAATTATAGTAAACATTGACATTTTCGCAGTCGTAGAAAAATTTGTGTACAACTCTCGTGGATTGCTCATTTCTCACTTGTATGAATTGCAGCACTCGCCTTCTGCTCATTCTACAATATACTATTATAGACTGAGAGATTTCTTACATAATTTGAAGAAAGTTAAAGTTTTTTTCCCAAAATAAGTTTTTTATTATGATATTTTGAAGGACTTTGCACATGTATCAGAATATTATTTTCAGTATACAAATACGTATAAAATGAAAGAATATTTTGATATTCATTGGATATACCTACTTCAATAAATTATACACCTAGTGAATTAGGCTCCCACACAAATTTATCTCGGTGTATACTATTATACCAAATGAAGCACACAATTCCTCAGTGTGTATTTAACTGGTATTTCAAGGTCACGAAAATTACGGAAGGGAAGATCAAAGACACCGCCTATTTCTGTCGTCTCTGTATAGTTCTCTACTCTGTGTCTATAGGTGGTCCAAATGTTTCAATGAACATTTCCATGCAACTAGCAATTGCGGAGACATCCTTGTAGTATAGTAGGTAAAAAAATATTGTACAATATTTGTGTCCTAAATTCATATTACGATATGAGATGGAACATTTGTCAAACGAGGCCTTTAGGCCGAGTTTGATAACCCATCGAATCTTTACGACACTTATATCGTAAATATCTATATTATGTGATACTAGTTTATTATTGTGTTTTTATTGCTTAGTTACCAACTATCTAATGTCTGTCGTACTTTATGGCCCGCGCCATAACTTATTTGTCGTATTCTATTTCGTAAGCTTCTTTAGACTTTTGGAAACAGATTTTCAGTTGCTTTCTTTGCTTTTTCAATAATTTCGTCAGGAATTCCAAAATCTTCGTTCATTTTGACTTCTAACTTTGACACATATAAAAATTATTGTGATTTTATGAAATTTGCATGCAGATTTCTTTAATTTGTATGTGTAGCATGTCCTCTACATACTGTGTTAGATTTCAAGAGCAACCCTCTTTCAAGGATATATGGCTTTCATCGATATTGTTGTGAATAATTGAAATATCTTGACATCATAAAATTTAATAAATGGAGGAATCATACAAGTATTCAAAGATGAATAACTGGATCCAAATTCTCGAATATATTTTGATATTTATTGGTGACCCTAAAGAAGAATAAGATGACAAAGTAATCATAATAGGCACGGAAACTTGTACGAATGGAGATAATTAAATTCAATCAAGTTATTTGAATATGAATTACATGATGCTGTCTTTGGGAAGAGTTCGGGATGATAATAAACAGTGAATCAGTTTTATTTACTAACAAACTTCCTATACACTCGATAACCTATGAACTCTCTTTGAAATACCATATTAATGGATTAGAGACAATTTTGAATAATGACCTGGAGATGACTACTTTGACAATAATGACAAAGTTAATTAAAAATAGAGACAAACAATCTTCCGTTCTACATAGTTATTAAGTTTTTACCTAATATGTCTGTACACCATCGAAATTAGCTTAGATGTTCATATAAATTTTCCGAAGACGACGTCAGTAACGAACATTATTTTTGTTCAACAAATAATTATTGAACGCCGTTACTTTTGGTTACGTCCTTCTGCACTCAGACATACTTTTTTATGACTATAGTTTTTGCTGAAGGTGAGAAGTCATAAACATATCTATCAACAAAAATGCAATATATTGATTGAGTCTAGAACACCAACTGTACGATTTTACAATAATCACCTACCGTTGGGTAACAGAAAAATATTTCAATTCCGGCGGGAAACATGTCACTTGGAATGGTGATAGTATATGAAACCCTGAATGTAAAAAGGTCGAGACCCCGAATTTTATGGGAACCGGTCGTCTATAATTAAGTCATCAAGAGAACAGTATATTTGTTTCGAAAATGGTCTCTTTTTAGAGGTTTTCCCACATTTTCTGAGTGGAAAATGCACCGATCCGGTCGTATGGAAAACAATTTTGTAGGTAATAATCCTCTATGAGAGTTCTACGAACTGTAAAAGAATTCCTTCAATAATTTTTGAGATATTTGCAAAAAAACAAAGAAGTTATAATTTTCTTCACAATTTCTTGTTTAAAAAATTCCACAAAGCAATTTTGCTGGGGCAAAAATCGGGGTTTTCATTTACGAACTATTTTTTTGTATTGATAAATCAACTTCTGTATAGAAATAAACCCATTTAAATATGACGTCAGAGTCAGTTTGACAGCGATAAAAAAGGACAAAAATGCCTGTTCCTCAAAAACAGACTTCATCTAGTAAGCGGAAGTCCTTTCAATTTCTGATATGACAGCAATGATTGTTCAGTATTGTTGACACAGTATGAATCGTTTTGAGAAAGTTTCATCTGAACAGATTACAAAAAGCATTATTATAATTGTGTTGTTAATAACTGCTCCTTCAAATAACTGTTTCAATCAGGGTGATTATTATTGTGGTGTATTTATATATTGTCGTTGATTTATTTTGCCAAAAAGCACTCAAACCTTTCTTTTATTGAATACATTTCTTACTTCAACTCAAAATTTTTCCATCAGTAATTTCACTCGAAAAGCTGACATGGGACAAAATTGCTCGACCTACAATCGTGCAATTTTTTCATGTCAGTTTTTCTCGTGAAATTACTGATTGGCAAAATTATTTCATTGAACACTGAAAAAAATGTGGTACGTTATATCAATAAATGCCGTTTTTTACCTCTACGTTCATTGGCAAAATACATTTTTCATCGTGGCAATGAATAAATATTCACTGACTTTTGTAGGTATTTATTGATACAACGAATTCAAGTTTATTGAGATCAAAGATGATCGTTTCTTACATTTATGAACAGTTTTCGTTGCTCCTGCGGAAAAGTTTATTGAGGTGAGGAAAGGGGTACACTGAGATCAATGATGATCTAATTTCAGACCTATGAACATTTTCGTTACGGCTTGAAAAAATATTATTGAATTGAAGAAAAAAGTACATTGGAACAATGTATATTATTTCATGAAAAAAATGTGGTACACAATATCAATGAATATTATTATTACCTTTCCATTCATTGGCACAATTGACTTTTCATCGTGATAATGATTAATTGTAATTTGCCTAGGTCAGAGCGCGTCACTATCAAAGGCCTTGGTCAGATTACACTTAGTCACTATTTTGTGCTAACCATCTTCGAAGACCTGCACCATGTCTTGACACCAACTGGATTGCTGGTAGATTGGAAACGTGCTGAAACGACCCTCACATAACGCATTATAATGATTATTATTATACAGTGCGTTCATAAAGTGTGGAAACGCTTTATTATCTTACGAGTTGATCATTTTTGGAGGAAAATCTCGGACAGGTCGATTTTGTATTTCAGTCTTCCACCTTTTTTTACAAAAAAATTTATTTTCCCCCACCACATTACAAGATATGACGTCATCGATATATTTTTTTTAAATTGAAAGGGTATATTTTTATACTAAAAATTGAAAGCCCATATTTTTCTGAGTTCAACCATACGACATACGTCATATCTTACAAAGTATAATCTCAGTATAATGAGTATAAAAGAAACCAGTGTTCATATTTCTCAACATTCATTTAATTATTTATTTGCAATGAAAATATCATAAGAAGTAGTGAAAATAAACAAATAACAAATCTACAGCAAATGCTCGAACTGAGCTCCTTGGGTTAGTTGACAATATCCAAGACGCCTGATGAATTCTTGGGTTACGTTTGACAACATATCTGGTGTAATTCGTTGAATTTTAGTTCGAATTCTCTCTTCAAGGTCTTCCAAACTGGGGGGTCGGTTTATGTACACTTTACTTTTTGAGTAACCCCAGAGAAAGAAGTCCATGGGAGTTAAATCTGAGGACCTAGCAGGCCATTCAATCTGTCCGCGTCGTCCAATCCAGCGATTGGGAAACGTTTCATTGAGAAAATCTCTAACAACTCGAGCATAATGTGGACCTGCTCCATCCTGATGGAACCAAATAGTAGAAACTATTCGATCAGGTAGATTGATATCTGGAAATGTCTCAGTTAAATATGGATCTACATAAGTTTGTAACATTTCCAAATAATTTTCACCCGTCACAGTACCGTCAAAAAAATATGGTCCTACAATGGTATTCCTAAGAATCCCAGCCCACACAGTGACTTTTTGGGAATATTGGGTATGAGCTTCCATCGTCCAATTGGGATTTTCTGGTGCTCAATAACGATAATTTTGCTTATTCACAGTACCGTTTGTAAAAAAAGTTGATTCGTCCGAAAATAAGACATTAAATTCAAACCCATCGTTTTGATTACATACTTCTTGCATAATTTCATAAAACTCCATGCGCCTATCGAAGTCGTCTTTATTGAGTTCATGTATGAGTTTAATTTTATATGGATGTAATTTGGCTTTTCTTAGAATTTTATGCACAGCACCACGACATATCTCATTGTTGTTAGATAAAGTTGTGATTGAACAATGAGGATTTTCTTCAATTCCAAGTAATACATTCAATTGAGTATCTTCGGCAACGGTAGGTCAGCCACTCTTAGGCTCATCCCTAACATTACCGATTTCATTAAATTTATGTAATATTTTGCTTACCGTCGAATTGCTTATTGGTCCTCGATTAGGATATTTTTCATTAAAGATTTCGCATACTTCTGCCATACTTCTTTTACGATCGCCGTAACCTAAGATCATCAGAACTTCTATTATCTGTTTTTCTGACAGCCCCATCATTATTTCAAATAATAGCTTTTAGGGTAATATTTTTCAGAAAGTTATTATTGCAGACTTATAAATCGATATGTAACACAACAAATAAATTTAATAATGACATATGCGATGGTAACTAAGAACATATTGTCTGATTGCTAAGGGCTTTCAGATGTTTTCATAGCCTACTACTCAAGTATGGCAATATACTCGTACTAACTACTGAGTAATTCTCAGGTTTCCATTGCAAAATAAATAATTAAATGAATGTTGAGATATATGAACACTGGTTTCTTTTATACTCAGTATACTGTAACTTAAAGTGTAAGATATGACGTATGTTGAACTCAGAAAAATATGAGCTTTTATTTTTGATATAAAAATATACCCTTTCAATTTTAAAAAATATCGATGACGTCATATCTTGTAAGGTGGTGGGGAAAAAATCATTTCTTTGTAAAAAAAGATGGAAGACTGAAATACAAAATCGACCTGTCCGAGCTTTACCTCTGAAAATAATTATATCGTAAGATAATGGAGCGTTTCCACACTTTATGAACGCACTGTATAGATAATATTGAAGGAATTACACTTTACTGATATGGACATAAACATTTGTACATTGATACATAAATAAACACATGTACACAGCTACCCACAGGGACAAGATGCTTTAAAATTGAATGAAGAGATTATTGCATTTCACTGAAAAATTCATTAATTCTATATGGACAAAAGTTTGCTGAATAACTTTTCTACTTTTATTTGAACATCTTTTCACTGGCATAATGGAGGCTCGAAAGACTTGCCTCAACTTGCCATAAAAGCCTCAGTCCAAGTTAATAACATCATTTAATTCTACGCGCTTAACCCTAAACAAAGAACTCGTTTATCAAAATAATGCTCCTCAATTTTTTTTTACATAATATAGTAGTGGTTTCATATACTTTTGAGTGAAATAACTGAAAAATCTATTCATTCAATGCGGCTACTACAAAATCTTTTTTCTGATATTACAGATAAATTGAAAAGTAGTTTTTCAACATTTCGATGGTTTACTTCAATTATTCTTGATTATTCCCAATTTATGTCTGTTTCAGGTTTTTCCAATTTTTTTCCAGTGATTATTTTTAGCATTATTTATTTCACACAATCACGTCACCATCAAAACTTGGCCTGAGATAACCCCTTTCAAGAAGGATAAAAGCACCAGATTTCTTGCTCTATATTACCTTCGTTACAGTTTAACCATGAAGACCAGTTTTGTTATCATTTTTGCTGGTGCAATTTTGAGTTTGGTGAGATATTCTGTTATTTTGTTATTACACTATATCCGAGACTATATCCAACAATGCGATTGAGAAAGTCTCATCCATATCATAGGAGAAATTATTACAACGATTAAAATTTATATTTTTCTATTGGTATGCATTTTAGTTGGTGCTAGTATTTTAATGGGAAGTTTGGCAATACATTTTTGAAATTTGTACCACGCTCCAAATGAAAAATCCGACGTAATTCTAGGAGGTTTTGTAACATTCAACTCATTTTGATTGTCGTTTGAGGTGAGATAAGTTCTGCAAATTAGATTAGTTTTGCTATGAATTATTTGAAAAAACATTTCCCATTATTCAATTAGACAAATTCTATCGGTGATAACAAATCAGAGACGACAAGATTAGATGGCTATAAATAATATTTGTGATTTCGTAATAACTTTACTCACTTTATGACGTAGAAATAGCAAGAATGACTGAATATATCTGACATTTTCATCAGAAACAACAATTGTACCTAAAACAATAGCGTATTGGCGATTATCGAAATAAAAATTCCTTTGACTGTGCTTGGTATGGTTTCCTGAAGCAACCTAATTTGTTTCGAAAAAGAGAGAGAATTTATTTATCATCCATAACACGAGTTGTATTCCATGATTGAAATCGAAACCATTTTTATTTATTATTAATGTTGATATTGAATGTACAGTTAGTTAATGCTGACGTATATTTAAACATTATTCATTTCGAGTTCGTCGTTTCTTGTACTAGTGATACAACATGTTACAGCCTACTACTCAATTCAACGAACATGAATCCCGCATTGAAGTTCTAAAACTATGCAACAAACAAAACATAAATATCTATTCAGTTTCGCGTCTTTCGCTGCATGTTTACTAACTGTCTTCTAGCTGTACGTTATGTCTTTAGTTTAAATAGTTTTGGTTTTAGTGATTGTATTACGTGTATGCAAAATTTGTCGAAAATATCTATTCAGTTTGAACCGCGCAGCGCGTCTTTCGTTGCATGTTCACTTACTGTCTTCTAGCTGTAGGTTATGTCTTCAGTTTAAATAGTTTTAGTTTTAGTGATTTTATTACGTGTATGCAAAATTTGTCGAAAATTGTGAAGTTGATATAAATTAATCGAGAAGCTTATCATGTGATTAGTGGATAGTGAAGCTAATCAACACATCAGCATCTTCCTAGGCCTGCTTAGCTGAAATAGCAGCTTGTTCAAAAACATTTTTCAGAAGAGCTTTTTTTTATTGTTTCATCTAATAAAAGAACATCCGAAGAGATCTGCGTTTTCTATCGACGATGTTTTTGTGCCCATAAAGACATCGTTTGGTAATTTTTTCGCCACCATCAAATGGAAACGATAATTGCTTATGAACCGTGGTTATTCTGTACATATTGAACGTACTGTTCACAAATTTACCCAAAACAATCATTACGATGCCATACAGTCTTGTGTAAAAGATACCCTGCATCCACGGCATTAATCGTGTTAGCTCCGAGTTCCACGTCTTCTTAAAGTGGTGTGGAAATACCGTATAACGATGATTTTGTGCCTTTGCTCATTCTTTTCTCCGAAAAAAGAGACAAAGGAAACGGGGCAAGTTCTTTACGCTGCAATATCTCGATACATGAGGGACTCACAAAATGTTGGGGTAAAAAATGTATGAAATTTTATTATCTTCAAGTTTTCATGTGACATTTTTCGTCGTAGAATCAACCGTTGAGGTACTATATTGAAAAAAAATCAGATTTTGGCACCTTTCATCTAAGATGGCGGCGCGAGCGGCCACTCATCTAAGTCACAAATTTTTTTCATCAGAGTACAAACCTGAACGAAATATTCCAAAATTGTTACTGCACCACGTTTTGTAGGGCAAAAGTATTTTCTCATAACTACTGACTGGATCGATAGTCAAGGTGACTCACACTCACTGAGAATACTACAGATACAATTATTATAAACAAACTAGCCAAAAACATAGACAACACGCAAACACCCAATATTAAAAAAGACAACCAAATTAACTCATTCGTTATTTTAGGAACACATGAAGAGGAAGTGCGCCATACAATATTTAGTCTTAAAAATAAAAAGGCCCCTGGGAAAGATAACCTCACTACAGAGACAATAAAATATGTTGCTAATGAAATCATTCCTCCAATGATCTACATATTTAACTGGGCAATACGAGTCGGCATATTTCCAGATGTACTGAAAATTGCCACTGTCAATCCCATTTTCAAAAGTGGTAACAAACTAGAAATGAGTAATTACCGCCCTATCTCCCTCATATCCAACATAGCTAAAATTTTTGAAAAGTTGCTGAAAAAACGAATAGTTAAATTTCTAGATAAGTACAAGATTCTCTCTGATAAACAATTTGGCTTTCGTGAAGGTCGTTCAACTGAAGACGCAATAGTGGATATAACAACGGAAGTAGCTATGGCTATCGATAAAAAATTACCAGCACTCTGTGTTTTCATTGATCTCAAAAAAGCATTTGACCGTTAGCCATAACCTACTCCTAGATGTGGTTGAAAGTGTTGGAATTAGAGGCACATCTCATAATTTATTAAAAAGCTACTTGTCGAACAGGGTACAACAGGTTAACATCAACAATACATTAAACAAACAAATTTGGTGTCCCACAGGGAACTGTTCTCGGTCCAACACTCTTCAACATATATCTCAATGACATTTTCAAACTAAATGTATCTGGAAAAATTGTAAGTTTTGCCGACGATACGGCTATCTTTTACAAAAGTGATAGTTGGGAAAGCCTTAAAACTCTGGTTCAGAATGATCTACAAAATATCTTCAATTTCCTGAATAGTAGATTATTAACTATCAACGTTGATAAAACTCACTTCGTACGTTTCACCTCTTACTCACTATACTTACCTCCATATTCCAACTTGTCAATTTCTGTTGGAGACCAAATCATTAAAATTTCTTCACGTAAAGAAATAAAATATCTTGGCGTTTTTCTGGACAGTAATTTGAAGTGGGAAACACATATTGGATACACTATTAAAAAAATACGATGCATTCTTTACAGCTTGATATTCTTTTCGAATATCCTTTTACCAACACAAATGAAAATATTATATTCTGCACTTGTGGAAAGTCATATCCGGTACGCAATAGGAGCCTGGGGTGGCGCCATGAACAATTTCATATCTAAACTTGAAATCACTCAAAAATCAGCGCTGAAAGTATGTTTCAAGAAATCATATAGATATGCAACTGAAAAACTATATGAAGAAACTAAAATCATGGACGTTCGACAATTATTCTTCCTGCAAGTAGTATCGATACAACAAAAAAATAAAGATGAATTGAATCCCGTAACACACTGCCACGATACAAGATATAAGTGTAGTTCCGCGATAGTCCCCAAACCCGAAAAAAATATACTACAAAGAAACTATATTTATCTTGGACCCAAGCTTCATAACCTAATACCTAGGGAAATCAAACTAATCAACTCCTGTAAGCTGTTCAAGAACAGGGTGAAAAAATGGATCTTTCTGAGACCTAGACTAGAAATACACCAATATATAGATTTAAAGAACACCTACCACTACTAACCCAAAAAAAAAAAAAAAAAAAAAAAAAAAAAAAAAAAAAAAAAAAAAAAAAAAAAGTTATTGCACCGCTATATTCGTACCTCAAACAATTGTTAAATTTATCTTCGTATTCTTGCTTAAAAAGTTTATACCCACGCTCAAGGCCTGCCTTTTGTGGGATCGCTCTGTTTATTCAGGGAAACGTAAGATAAGTCACTACCTATATTTATGTCCTAATATACCTCATATATTCCTTTTTGTTGTATCTCTATTTACTGAATAAACATTATTATTATTATTATTATTAATTCATAATTCTTGCAAAACGTCTTGGCCTAATTATCTATTATTGGTTTAGATTTTGAATGGTTGATTTGATTCTGAATTTGATACGAAAGCAACTGTATTGTTTAGACGTTTATGGGTATACTACATTTTTTTGTGTTAGTCCACTTATATTTCTCATCAGGTCTGTTATTGAAAGAGGATAAATTGATTTCCATAACTTAAAAGTGGCTCAATGTGTATAATCGTAGCCAACTAAATAAGGCTGGCTCCTTTATCAAAATCTTTATGGAACACTATCAAATTTAAATCTTTCAATTCCTTTTCCAAATCAGTAGACCTAATGTTTTTGCTAAATTCACTTTTGTATTGGAATAAAAATTAATACAGCAAATTTTTCATGGAAAATTGAAAAAAGCCACTTTGCAACAAATATGATGCAGTTTTTAAGCTGTACAATTCATTACATTGAAAAACATTTTTATTTTGACTTTGACTTGAAACTTAAATTTAACGCGAAAAGAATAAAAGTTGTTGGTGGTTAGGAAACCAAAAAAAAAAAAATGTCAAATTTGACAGGTTTTGCCGATCGATAGGAAAAAATCGTAAGAGTCATTTGTATTTTTTTTTTAGCACAAACTGTTCACGAAGTCCAAATTTGTAATTACTGCGTAATACAAAAAATCCTATATGATGCGGACTTTAAGGGTGGCACTGTATATAAAAAAAGGTTGTTTCATAGCAGTATCCATTTCTGAATCCCGATTATGGATGTTTAGTACGTCTCTGATTTGTGTTTCTGATATCCTTTCAATAATTTTTCAACTAGTTGATAAAATACTAATCAATCGTAAATTATTACATTCCACTGGCCTACTGATTCTGATTGAAGGGACGTCTTTTTCAAATCAGGAAAATTATTTCTGTATACACATTCATTTATTATACAAATAACAACGGGTATAATTAGCAGACAACAGAGATGAATGAATAAAATAATGATATCATCATTGCCATATGCGAATGATTTCATCAGTATTTTAACACGAACAGTATATCTTCAGGTACATGTGTGAAGCAAAACTTGCTTTTTTTTTTTAAATGTTTGCAACAAACTCTTAACTGATTCAAAGTGTTGAAAATACTCCATTTCCGTTGACTGGGGTGGTGCTAAATGAAACTTGGGACAGTAATTTCGTATTTTCCATTAATTATGTGATTTCCTTCATTCAGTATTAGTAAGCAATACTTGAAATATTTTACGCCAGCAAAAAAATCGACAGTGGCAACAAGTTTTTTAACTTGTCCTGTTAGTATATATAGTATATATAGTATGTTTGAGTCAAATCTTGCAACTGAATTTTGACCCACTTCTAGTTGTCCGATTAACTTGAAATTTTGCAGGTATTCATAATTCCGGTGACAATTCATTAAGAATTTTTTTTTAAAGAAAACTAAAAAATGGCGGATTCAATATGGCGGATGAGTTTTGTGATTATGATCCGATTCGATTCTAAATTGGTATGTGGGGGTTTTTGCGGCCAAAAATTATTAATTTTGGTCAAAATTCATGAATTCAATATGGTGGCTTCAATTTAGCAGAAGAGTTTTGTGATTATTGTGATGAATTCAATATGGTGGCTCCAATTTAGCAGAAGAGTTTTGTGATTATGCATGGTTCTATTCGATTCTAAATTAGTAAGGTGGTCGGAGATTATGATTTTTTTGTCAAAATTCATTATTTCAATATGGCGGCTCTAAGATGGCGGACGAGTTTTGTAATTATGGTCTAGATGTCTGACGAGTAAATATACAGATGGTCTCCTCATCCAAGAGCTAGAAAGCTCAAAACTCACAGGAAACAGGCCTTGTAATAATCATTCTTCATCAGAAATCTATAGATCAATGCGTACTAATATAACAAGCAGAAAATAAAATACTAAGCAAAAAAAAAACTTTTTAAAGACAAGCTTTTATTCAAATGCGCTAAAAAGTCAAAAATTATTTTATTAAATGTGTAATGTAGGTTATTTTGTGAATTACAGATTCGAACTGAAATAGTTGCTCGGCAAACTTTTGAATTTGTAACTCACAGAATAATCTATACTGAATATCTGAAGAAACTATTTATCACTTTTAAGCGCATTTATAAAAGATTATTTTTAATATTTTTTTTGTTCATATTTTACAAGCTCTCATTCAACTTGCCCTGTTAGTCAGTTAGTATATTATACAAGGTGATTCCTAAGTTGATACTTTTATTAACTGTTTATAGAACTCGTTAAAATAAACAACCTTTTCAATTGAGTTTTTTCTGAAAACTAAAAAATAAGCGACAAAAAAAATAAACATCAAGACGTACATAGTCTGTTTATGTTATTTGCTCGGAGAGAGCAAGTCGTTGTGTTGAAGTTAATGGTGACAACTTTAAACACCTTATATAAGTTAGACATGACTTTATTCGAAAATGTGATTTTTTTGTAATATCTACCAGAAAACAACTACTTCCCCAGCTGAAGCCACGCTGGACATTGAACTACATCTGATAGATATTGTGAGATTTTTTAAATTATCTCTCGTTTTCATTTAAAATTCATCAAATATATTAGATAGGGAGAATGTCATTCAAAAATATCACTCACAGAAATCGTTCATTTCACTGAAGCAAGGTTCGCTTCTCTTGTATTTAATCCCCAATACAGAGAAAATCTATTTTGCCTTGCCAAGCTAATCAGGGAGATTGGAAAAATTGATAACTAGAGATAGTTAAAAAAAAATCAACTATTTTTTCTTTTCAGTTAGAGTCAGCTCACAATTTCTATCAGATGTAGTTTAATGTCCAGCGTGGCTTTAGCCGGGGAAGTAGTTGTTTTTTGTTAGATATTACAAAAAAATCACATAGTCTGTTTATGTTAAGTTCTTTGCTCGGGGAGAGCAAATCGTTTTGTTGAAGTTAATGGTGACAACTTTGAACACCTTATATAAGTTAGACATGACTGTATTCGACACGTTTTGTAATAATGTAACTTTGGTATTTTTCAGTTTTTTATATAACTGTATGTGTGGGAAAAATCTAGCAACTTAATTT
This sequence comes from Chrysolina haemoptera, assembly GCA_958298965.1. NCBI lineage: Eukaryota > Metazoa > Arthropoda > Insecta > Coleoptera > Chrysomelidae > Chrysolina > Chrysolina haemoptera. The sequence goes on along the minus strand of OY282591.1, from coordinate 19,229,037 downwards.
TGACCCATTTCTAGTCGTCTGAATAACTTGAAATTTGGCAAATACTTATAACACTGGTGACAATTCATTATGGAATTTGTGTTAGCTAAAAAAGAAAATGGCGGCTTCAAGAAGACTGACGAGCTTTGTGATTCTGGTTCCACTCTATTTCAAATTGATGAATTTTTTGTTGAAATTCATGAATTCGAGATGGCGGCTCCAACAGAACTGGGTAATTGCATGTACTACGAAATTAATTACAACTACAACGTAAATGAAATAGTAAAATCGACAATGTTGAAGTACCCTTCTCTCCAAATATTTCCACCATGTGGAAAATATGAGGCAAACATCTGACAGAAAACAACTACTTTCCTGGTTATAAGCAATAAGCAATTGCTTATTGTGATTATACAGCGAATTATCCCTCATTTTGGATGGGGAAGACCACCTGCTGACGCGTTTCGCGGTTCTTGCCGCTCGTCAGTGACAGTCGGACATTAGAGTCGCCCTTCCCCAGCCCAATTAATCATAATCCACTGTATAAGTAATATTTTCCCACAAATGAAGCAGCGACTTACAGTAAAAGTCAGTCGCAGCATCACCCACGCGGAAACCAATAAGCAATCCTCGGAAGCAAAGACACCAGGAAGTGAACAGAGTTCGAGAATTGAATTCTTGCCGGAGATTATTAAATAAATGAAATAGTAAATCTGACAAATATTTGTGCAACGTTCTTCCAAGAACACCCAGTTGCAATTGCTTATTGTAATTATACAGCGAATTATCCCCCATTTGGCTGGGGAAGACCACCTTAGACGCGTTTCGCGGTTCTTACCGCTCGTCCGTGACAGAGTTGGTCTTCCAACATTATAGACTAAGAGCTAGCAACGGAAATAGGGCAGCAAATTATAGAACAATTAAAACCACCTAATCAGTCTGCCTTAACACCGTTATTGATTGATTCGGGCGCCTGGCAGCTTTTCATTGGTGGGTGTGGGCGTGGTACCGTCGTAAAGGGGCTGAAAAATCTATTGTTCAATTTATAGAGCGCTGGTTTTTGGTGTGATTGTAGCTAATTATATTCAAAATTCGAAAATAATATTGCCTGGAGATTTGCTTGGGGGAAAAGTAGTGCCAGGAGAGGTTAAAGATGCGTAGAAAAGTGCCGGAGTCGTCTCATTTATAGAGGGCTGGGATTACATTTTTTTGTTACATTCATTCCCTTCATTCCCAAAGTAGGAAAGAAGGACCCAACCCTCCCGAAGTCATTCAGACCAATCTGTCTCTCATCCTTCTTACTGAAGACAGTGGAGAAGACGGTAGATAACTACATCAGAACTGAGATACTGGAGAGGGTGACATTGCACCCCGGGCAGCATGCATACAGGGCGGGCAGATCAACGGAAACCGCTCTGTACGTGCTTACCGAAAGCATCCAGAGATCTCTCGAGCATAAAGAAATGGCCATATGCGCCTTCTTAGACATAGAGGGGGCATTCGACAACACCTCTCACGAAGCAATAAATAGGGCCCTAACGAACAAGGGAGTAGACAGAACCACATCCAGATGGATGTGCCAAATGCTGGCTACAAGAACTGCTGAAACGAAAGTGGGCGATACCAGCTTTCGGATCAGCACAAGCAGGGGATGCCCACAAGGAGGGGTACTATCACCTCTGATGTGGAGTCTCGTAGTACGTAGTAGACGAACTACTCGGAACACTTACCGGGAACGGAGTCACTTGCCTGGGATATGCTGACGACATAGTCATTATGGCCAAAGGCAAATTCGAAGAAACCCTCTGCGATCTCATAGAAAGGGAGCTAGAGACTACCAGAAGATGGTGCCTCTCTGTGGGATTGAGAATTAACTCATCAAAAACCACAATGGTAACATTCACTAGAAGAACAAAGATTCAGCACCTAAGGACTGTTCGCCTCGACGGATCAGATTTAGGATGGCAGCAAGAGGTGAAGTATCTAGGACTAACCCTAGACTCAAAACTGCTCTGGAATAGACACGTAGAAAAGATCGCTAACAAGGCAAAATCATCACTGATGGTGTGCAGGAACATTGCAGGAAAAACGTGGGGCTGTAACCCATCAATACTGCGATGGATGTACACCATGATAGTGAGACCTATGATCACCTACGGAGCAGTAGTGTGGCACGGTAGAACCGAACTCGCCACAACAAAGAAAATCCTGGAGAAAGTACAAAGACTAGCATGTCTTTGCATAACAGGAGCAATGAGGTCAACTCCAACAGCAGCAATGGAGGTCATTCTGGACCTCACTCCTCTCCATCTCACGGTGAGGAGAACTGCTTGGGGAGCAAACCTGAGGTTGGCCAAAGTCGGACTTAAAGGGACAGCACACAGTGTAAGGGGCTCAACACCCACCGGAAGTGCACACCTTGCCGATCTCCCAACTGACGAAATTACCAGGAAATTTAGTTTCGAGAATTTTTTTCGAACGGAACTAAATACCAAGAAACAATGGAGCACAGAATCCATTCGAGCACTGGGTAAGAATACCATTACATGGTACACGGACGGGTCTAAAACTCCCGACGGAACTGGAGCAGGAGTATTTGGACCTCGTACCAAGTACTCCGAACCCATGGGACACTTCCCCAGCATTTTTCAAGCGGAAATTCACGCCATAGAAAGATGCATTCAGTTCAACCTCGATAGGAACTACCGGAACAAGGAAATTGCAATCCTCTCCGATAGTCAAGCAGCCATCAAAGCGTTAGGCTCATATAACATCAACTCGAAGATGGTCTGGGAATGCCTAGAAAAACTCAATGATCTAGGCAGGAACAACAAGGTGATCCTCCTCTGGGTGCCTGGGCACGTCGGAGTAGAGGGAAATGAACAAGCAGACACCCTGGCACGAAAAGGAGCATCAACGCCACTGATCGAGCCAGAACCATTCTGCGGACTTGGAAAATCTTACTTCCAAGAATAACTCAATAAAACTGAAGAAGCAATGAGAGCAACATACTGGCAAAGACTTCCAGGGCTAAGGCAGGCCAAAGATCTCCTCGGCAATTTCAACCGAGCAAGATCGAAAACACTGATTAACCTCAGCAAAACTAGTCTAAAGACATTCACAGGATTTCTAACGGGGCATTGCAGACTCAAAGAACACCTAAGGAAGCTAGGCTTAGAGGAGGACAACACCTGCAGATTCTGTGGGGAACATCCTGAAACACCTCACCACATATTGATGGAGTGTTATGCTGTACACCACAAAAGATTAAATATACTGGGATCACACCAGCTGACTGTGGAAGAAATACCACAAATGGACCCCCTCAAAATCCTAAAATTCCTGAACGAACTGAGGCTTGAGGGGATGCTGTAAACGAGAACACCTTGAGATAGCAGAAGAAGATGGGGCACAATAGATCTAACTAGGTCGCAGCGCATCAGTCACCATCCATACCAACCAATACCAATACAATACATTCAACCCTCAGGATAGCATGTGCAAAATGACTGGAGAAAATATTGAGCCGAACACCTTGCCAGGAGCCGACAAAGAGCGGGAAGTGCGCGCACGATAATTAATCAGAGGCTACAGTTATATTTTATTATGAACTGTTGTATGTCATGCTATTGTTATGGATTAAAGAAAGAATATTTTTTATTCATTATTTTTAAGCAGTATCAATATTCACTATGTTAATTGTTTTTTTTACCAATCAATCAAAAACACAGAAACAAAATCTTGTATCCAAATTTATGTGTTTATATATATTATATACTATGACCTGCTATAAATGTGCTATTTACATAAAATAGTCAATAAGCCCCTATCTATCTATCTATTCTAAATATTGATGTTTCTCGGACTGTTGGCTTCTCTATGATAATTCTCGTGATCTGTAAGATGAAGTCAAAGTTATCAATACATATCTTGCAGCGATCTCATTCACAATTGGTTGATTGAAGAATAATAAAGTATACCTCAAATATTAATGCTGACACGCTCATTTATTCACAGTCGTCTCCTAGTGTAAATTAAAGTTATTAAAATGTTGGGGTTACCTCATCTGCGATTAATCGGTATAAAAAATATTACATATATGTACATATATAAATATATATACCTGTCACATCTATTTCCTCCTCCAGGTGTACGGGTTGAATGTTGATGTCATTAACGTAGGCTGGTGATTGATCCCCCTCAAACCAAAGAATTTCGAATTTATGTGCGCTTTCTGTCCAGCCATAATTGAGTGGAGATAATTGTGTTGGGTTTTTGACATTCGCGTTTCCCCTGATATAGTTTGCTCTAAGAAGTTTTTGTTGCAGCTCTATTTTACATGGCGGCAAATTCGATGCATCAACATTTGTGAATCTTCGGCTGAATGGCTCATTGAAGTCCTTGAATTCGAAAGTTTTTGTGAAAATTTTGAATCTTGTCTCGTTGACGTCATCGGTTTGTTGGACGCCATAGATGCGGCAGACAAATTTCTCTAATACTGGATATACAGTATCCCTTGATGAATGAAGATTACACAGGTTCGAAAAAGCTTCTTGAAATTGTAAGCTCTTTTCGAGCAGAGCAAACGGCCTGTTTTTTCCTTTTTTGAAGAATGCCGGATTGTAATCACAGCCAGTTAAAGCGTGAAATCCTGGCAATGCGCTGGCCAGTGATTGGCCTAAGTCGTTGTATAGTGAACTAATGTCGATGTACCTTTGACTATTGGCTACACCGGCATCCATCCAAATTCGTACAGAATTTTTTACGCGATGTTCCCCAGCATTATAATTAGAATGTCAGTGTCGGAGCTTTTAATAACAATATTAGCGTCGAAATCAATGTTGCAAACGTGATAGATTATTTTCGTGTCCTGGCAAGGTGTTCGGCTCAATATTTTCTCCAGTCATTTTGCACATGCTATCCTGAGGGTTGAATGTAACAAAAAAATGTAATCCCAGCCCTCTATAAATGAGACGACTTCGGCACTTTTTAACGCACCTTTAACGTCTCCTGGCACTAGTTTTCCCCCAAGCAAATGTCCAGTCAATATTATTTTCGAATTTTGAACATAATTAGCTACAATCACACCAAAAACCAGCGCTCTATAAATTGAACAACTTCAATAGATTTTTCAACCCCTTTACGGCGGTACCACGCCCACACCCACCAATGAAAAGCTGCCAGGCGCCCGTATCAATTAATAACGGTGTTAAGGCAAACTGATGGTTTTACTTGTTCTATAAATTACTGCCCTATTTCCGTGGCTAGCTCTCCATCTATTAGAGTCGTCCTGCCCCAGCCCAATGAATCATAATCCACTGTATAACTAATATTTCCCCACAAATGAAGCAGCGACTTTGAGTAAAAGTTTAGAGTTAAAGGTTACTATTTCATTTATTTGATACTCTCCAGCAAAAATTCTCGAAATTACAAAGTACTTTTTCAAAAAAGGAACTAATTACAATTACAAAATATTTTTTCAAAAAAGGAATCATTTCAGTTACAAAGTACATGACTTAAAAAAAGGATTACTAATTACTTTTTTCTAATTACTTTTGGACAAAACATAAAATTGAGGAACCCCAATATTTAAAATTTTTCAATAATTAAAAGTGTTCAACTGAATGGTGAATCCCAGTACAAATGTATCTGAAAATTGATATCATTGAAACAACTTCAATTGATTGGTTTGAATTAAATTAAATGCATAGAAAATATATTTTGTGTTTGATACAGGAAGACAAAATCATTTGTTTTGCAAAATCAGAAATATTAATAATAGAATGATTATACTAATGCAACTTGTCTACTTTATCTCAAATCTCTTATGCGTTATCTGATACAGTGTAATATTACTAGTATAATACAGTAAGCTTGCTCTACATCAGAATCTAGTTTGATCTTCCTGTATTCAATACTCAATGCACTCTCTAAATTTTATCTTCTAATGGATTTTTTTTCAAGAATCTTTCAATATTTGTGAGAGATTTAAGTTCTACATAAAAATCTATCAGAGGTTTTTAAAACTGAAAGCTCTTTGAAACTAGAACCAGAGGGCAATCGTGATTCTGCTATAATCCTTTTTGAAAAACGACTGATCCCTGTTAAAGAAAAGTCTGAAATATTTGGAGTCATATGATATTCCTGGCGTTCGTTTGAATGTATTGAACTTGGAAATACATATAAGTATAATTACTTTGAGTTATAGGATAATGAACGCAGGTATAACGGTGAAATCTACCAAAAATTTATTTAAAAAAGTACCTACCCTTCGAAATCCACCAAAAATCTACAAAAAAAAGTAACTACTAAAATTTCTACCAAGAAAGCCAAAATCTACTGAAAAAGTATCAAAGGTGGCAATGCTGTGTAGGTAAGTTCATGCAGGATTAACACCGTTTCAGACCACGTGACCAAAAGTGACCACACTGCCCCGTGTATCTCGTAAACAAATGCGCATTCAAAAGAAAACCGTAATTAGAAAAAGTAATTGTAATTAGAAAAAGTAATTGTACTTGTAAGTGTAATTATGAAAAGAAATTGTGCTCATGAAAAGTAATTGTATTAGATTATATGAATAATATAATTACAAATTACAATTCCTGCGCAGATTTTGCAGCAATTACAATTCCAAATTATTAAAAAAAAAATTACACGAAAAAAAGTTATTGTAATTATTAATTACTTTTCAGCTAGGAATTACCCATCTCTGGGCTCCAATATGGCGGACGAGTTTTGTGAATATGATCCGCTTCGATTCAAAATTGGTTTTCAGATGGTGGCTCGATAGCGGACGATACTAGCATGGTTCGATTCAATTTAAATTTGGTATGTGGGGGTTTTCGAAGTCGAAAATCATGATTTTTTTTCAAAATTCATAAATACAAAGTGGCGGCAAGTTTTGTAATTATGGTCTGATTCGATTCAGAATTGGTATGTGGGAGTATTTGGGGTCGAAGATTATGAATTTTCTGTTGAAATTCATAAATTGAAGATGGAGGCTCCAGTATAGCCGACGAGTAAATATTCAGATGACCCATTCGTTAAACAGGCTCTTTAATAACCATGCTTCATCAAAAATCCATAGATCAATGCACAAAATCAAATATTGGAAAAACACTTTTCCAACCAAGCTTTTACTGAAATGCGCTAGAAAGTTAAAAATGATTTGTTTAGATGTGTACTGTAGGTTATTCTGTTAAGTGAGATTGTCAAGCTGTGTGTACGTATCAATTTAATTGAATGGAACAAAATTTGTATTTCGTGCAGAAATTTTGATTCATTCAATTCGGTTATTCTGTTGGTTACAGATCCAAAAGCTTGCGGCTTTCGTTTTCGAACTGAGAACTTTTGATATCACATATCACACATCTGAATAAATTATTGGTTACTTTTTATCGCATTCAAATTGAAGCTTGTTTTCAAGTTTTTGTTTATAATAATTTATTTCGTAATAAACTGGCGAATGTCCCACATTTGATTCCACCATTTTTTAGGAATTGCAATTTGTTATTGATATTTGTTTCATTTTCAGGGGAAAGCTGAAAATTATAAACAGAGGTATCAAAGATTCGAAGGCAAGTGCCGCAGTGCCGCTGATGCTGCAACCCCATTCACACTCTGCATGTATGTCAAACTTGGTGTCATGAAAACAAACGGAGACATTGACAAAAACAGTTTGAAGGCTCTTCTTGAAAGTCTTAGCCAACTTTCTTCTGCTGAAGTTGAGGAGTTTGTGGCTGATTGCGGAGAAAGACGCGGTTTACCAGCAGCTGATGCAGCGCAGGCCTTAAGCGACTGTTTATTATACCACCCACTGCAGACCTCTGACTTAAGGTCACCGATTAAAGCACACGTTTGATACATTTATATATTGCAGGGCTACCAGACGTTATTTATTTTCTACATGGACTTTCAACGCATACATACGTGCGAAGTTGGTAGACTGCCAAACCACAGGTGTCAAAGGTAAGTAAAAATGCGGCTCACTTCACTGATAATAGCTGATTTTAATATGTCTTGTTGAATATCACTACAAGATTATATTCAACACTGCTAGACACTTCCTGCTGGCCACATCTTCCGTTTTAAAGCTCCCAAAAAATATTTTGATTTTACTCATTTTCTAACTATTGATATTTATATATGTTTTTTAAGGGCCTATTTCAAAACTATATTATGTAATCTGCCAGACAAATCGTTAGGGTCAAACATTCCTTAAACACAAAAAAAATTCTATCATTAGTATGGGTCCGAGGGTACTATTAAAGCGAACAAGATAACACTAACGGTGGAATTTTTTTTTGTGTCTGGGGACTGATTTGTCACATAACTATAGTTTTGAAATAGGCCACTAAATTACATACATAAGAATGAAGAATTAGATTTAAATGAAGTTGAATAATTTTTTTTGAGCTTTGAAGCGTCTATCGTCAGTGCTGAATATTACTTTATAATATTCTACAAAACATATATACATTTTTTACTTACCTTGTATCTGAGGATTGGCTGTCTACCCAGCTTAGCAAATATGCAGTGAAAGAACATAAGAATACTACTTTTTTAAAAAATTTTTTCCCTTACAAAATAAGTTGCGCCTGGGGGCCCTGAGATCTTGAACTATATGGTTAACTTGATCGACGACTTAGACAAAAGTTAATATTATATGGCAGTTATTGAAAGAACTAAATAAAGAGAGCCACACTGTATGAAAAATTGTGTTTTCATTGTGAAAGTATTCTCGAAACGATACTCATTACAAAGAATACCTGATGAAATACAATGAAAATAATAGTATGAAAAAATTATAAAAAAAAACATTTCCTGTGTTTATACCACTATATTGTTATTAAAAATCAATATTCAAGAATTTCGATAATCGTTATCATCACCTCATTCTGAAAAAATTAATGTTTATATCGAACATCATCATCTCATGTACATGTGTATATATCAAATAGACAATCAATTCATAATGATTTCAAAAGTTTTCAAACTTTGGTCAAGTAAATGGTACAATGAGAAAGCAATAAATCTCAGTTTGCAACCTCTTCCGAAGTACGCAACATTGTCAAAATCGCAATTACCTTGAATTTTGCTGTATACAATAAATTACAAAAGTTCTACAAATTTGAAGTAGTATTGAATATATTATTTCATATCACGAATCAAGTTTGCAACCAATTGAAGTGTGCGGAATATTTTTTTATATAAAATTAATGTTTTTCTTTGATATACCATAAGAGGAAATTCCAAAACTTCGTCAAACTTGGCAGATACATCAGAAAAATATTCCGAACAGGTGTGTTGTTTGCAAACTTTTACTTTGACCGGAACATATATTTTTTCAATTCGTCATTTTTTTGATCAAGGTGGTCAATAATTACAAAAGTTTTGAAATTTTGTTGCAAATTTATACAACATCACGATCCGAAACTTGAAGCAATTTGCAAAAATCTAATAAATATTAGGTTTTTTGCAATTGAATGAAGTTCCGGATCGTGTACAAGGTAGCAAATTTGTGAATGCATCAGAAAAGATGTTTTCAAAATTTGCAATAAAGTTTGAAACTTTTGCAATTATATCGAGACCACATCGATCAAAAAAATGACCACGAATAAAACAAATGTATGTTCCAGTCAACGTGAAAGGTTGCAAATCTACACACCTGTTCGGAATATTTTTCCGATGTATCTGTCAAGTTTGCAGAACTTTTGGAATTTTCTCTTATGGTAAATTAAAAAAAAAACATTATAGGTCTGACTGATTCACTGACAAGCCGATTATACTTTTGCCAAAATGGAAAGAACAATTATTTTACTTCTGCTAATTAGTTATTTCTATAGTATTTTGTTCCATCTGCTTTCATACTTCATTCTTGGTTTCTGAAACGCACCGTACTCAGCCAAGTGTTTGTTCAAAATTCCGAATAATGATCTATGCGGCTCTTGTCTTTTCGGAAATAATTCAAAATAACTTTGTGCTGTTTCACACTATTCCTATCAAATTAATAATAAAGTTTCAACACGTCTCGATTTTCTTCATTTGAGAATGAGTAGGTACATTTCGACTGGATTATTTATGATGTTTGATGAGTTTTGACAACTAGTATTTATTAAACAAAATTATTCGGTGGAGTCATCTCAGATGAAGTTGTTTTTTTTTCAATATCGATGATTTCAGAAGAGCAAATCATAAAAATTAAACGTTAATGAAATCACAATGAGATGCACTATTTTTCTGTGTAGAAAAAACAAAATGGCGCCCATAATAGAAAAAAAAAAAGTTGATGATGATTGCCAGAAGACGAAAAGTCGGATAGTAAATCTGAACATGACAACGTGTAGCTGAAAAAAAGTATCAACGAAAATGTGTTTTTGGTGTTGGGCTACTTAAGTTGTCAAATAACGCTAAAATAAATTTAAACGAAAATTCCGGTTTTAAGTTTTTTTTCGGATATTTCCGGAAACACTCTGAATTTTTCAAGTTTCAAAACAATATTTTGTCAAGCACCAAAATACGCAACTTTGCCCTAATTCAAGCATAGACGTATCTCCTGTAGTTTATGAGATCCCAATGGGCTCAATGGTGGGGGTCGAATTTGAATTACCCTTTATAGAATATATTTTCAAGTAAATTAGTAACATGGAATATCGTGTACAAAAAAAATATTTCATTCATGAAAGAGAATAATATATTTGTTAGTAGTTCGAAAATATGAATAGGAAATTCATAAAATCTATTGTGGAATCATCTGCGACTGAAAGACAAACTTTAGTCGCTATTTTCCATCGTTCAAGATAACCTCTTGGGAGGTATTCATGTTGAAAAGGGGAACATTCTCCATGAAAATTGAAAAATGAAAAATGTGATTTATTTGTAATATCCAACAGAAAACAACTACTTCCCCGGCACAAGCCACGCTGGACATTGAACTACATCAGATGTGATATTACAAATAAATCACATTTTTCATTTTTCAATTTTCATGGAGAATGTTCCCCTTTTCAATATTTGTTAACTTCTACCACAACACAACCTACATGCTTATGTTAGTGATTGTATGTAATTCATCTCTAATATACCGAGTAATTGCAAACATAAAGAAATCATGTATTTTGATTAATATTTCGTCATATAATTATTTACAGCTTTTCAGATCTTTATGTTAGGAGCCACTGAAGACACCAATGTTCACGTTTTTCAACTTTGGAGACAGCGATGAAACCAACAGAGTTGACATATTTCTGAACACATTTACTATGATGGATATTGTTTTTCGAATTATTTACAAAAACGATCTTGAGCTTGGAATAATAGAAAAACGTTGTCATATTGAGATTCACCACGGTAAGACCTGTACTGAATCCGCCTCTGCAAACTAGTGAGAAAGTGTGATGATGTGTAATCCTTGAAAAAGGTGAACTGAAAGGTTATCATTGCGATGATCTTTTGTATCCTATTACTAGCTATTACTGGAAAAAATTATCTAGTAATTTTTGATTCATTGGAATCTAGCGCTATATTATTTATAATTCGGCCTTGTGCAGTTTAAGATGTTTTGCATAAAAGCTCATGATGAACACAATACGCGAGTTGCATAAAAATGTTAATAAGGTTGGCCAAGAAATGCTTATTTGACATTTATAGCGGAGATTGTCTTCATTTGTTTTGCAGTAAAATATTCGTAAACTTTGTAAAGAATACGTTAGGGAATTATAGACGGATTGAGATTTCCAGTTGGCGTGGGTGATAAGCAAGTTTTTAAACAGATTACATATTTGTATATTCCAGAGGTTGTTCTACTCTGAAATAATTAAAATGAGAAGAGAGAGAACACTGAATATTGTGAACAGAATCTGTTTGTTGTTTAGACTAGAGAATGAAAACGGTATTTTGTATTGAAGCCAAATTATTATGTATTTCTTGAATGAATTGAAGTAAACTTTGATGCAAGTTTTGAATGGATATATTTCTATTTGACACTGACAGAATTGTTTCATTTAGAATACTGGGTATTTCAGAAAATGCTTATTAATATATAATTTTCCGCCGCTTAATATAGACAATATAAGAAACAATAATACATGAATAAATCAAAGATCGAAAACAATCTCGTAATTCACATACAGTTCATAAATTTAAACGCTCGTCTGGTTTGCGTACCCTCGTAGAATGTCGTAAATCAACAGATGAATATAATCATTCGTCACTGAATTTTGTTTTGTTGTTCTTCTATTAGTCGCTGTACTTGGTTGTTCCTCTGTAATTTCTCGGTTGCTATCAGAAAATGGTATAGTAGGTATATCAATTTCCATTGGGGAAGCTGATTTGTCTAGGCTACTACGAGCGTTCTCAATTGGCAGTGCAGCAAACGTCACATTTCTCGATTTCTTGATGGAAACGATTTGTGGTTGATCTTGATGATCTCGGGTAGAGAAAGAATGATTTTCTTTAGGAACCTGACATAATCTAAGCTGGTTGTAGTGTCTTTTGATTATATATCCATCATCTAACTCGATTGAGTAGTGAAGTTTCCGTAAACGTTCAACAACAGTTCTATATTTCCATAATTTGGATCATGTGTAGCTCCGAGATTGTAGAATCCATCAAATTGTGGCTGTTGCCCCAATCTATTCTTCATTGATTCTAGTGGTCGAATCAAGTCTAATTTTGTTCTTAGGTTTCTGTTCATGAGAATTTCCGAAGGAGATTTTCCACAAGATAAAGGTGTCGCCATATACCTGAATGAGAATGAGTGTAATTTCTCGTGTAACGTTCCAGATTCTAGTAACATGCATTTCAATTTCGCCTTCAATGTCTGGCAGTAGCGTTCAGCTTGTCCGTTTGTTGATGGATGTCCTGGTGCTATTAAACGTGGCGCAATTCCATGGCGTTGACAAAAGTCTTGGAATTCTCTAGAATTGAAAATTGAGTTATCGCTGACCAAAACTTCCGGCAACCCATGGCGACTGAACATTTCTCGTAGTTTGTGAATTGTACTAGTCGTTGTTGGAGCTCGAGATGACATAAAAATTTCTGGCAACTTAGACTTGGCATCAACGACAATAAAGAAGTAGTGGTTTAGGAATAGACCAGCATAGTCCATGTCAATACGTTGCCAAATTTTGGTCTTTGTGCATCTAAGACAGCCTTCACTTTATCGTCCGATTTCTCAAGTCCGTGTTCTGAGATAACGTGTCCTGGATATTTAATTTTTTCCTCGAAAAATTTACATTTGTTCCTGTTCAAATGTAAATCATATTTCCGTAATCTTTCCAAAACTTGTACTGGTCTGAATCTGCGTTCGTTGATGGTGGATCCTTGGACTAAAATGTCGTCAAAATAAACAGTCGTACCCTCTCAATCCTGGACAATTTGATCAATAACCTTATGAAACTCGTTTGGAGCTATTTTTATGCAAAAAATGATCATTTTGCAAGATAAGTGCCACGATGCGTGGAAATAGCTTGTATTCTTGCGCTCTCATCGTCAACTGGTAGATGAAGATACGCTTTGTATATGTCAAGAGTGTAAAAAAGTGTCCCGTTCTTCATTTTGTTGGTATCCTCAATCTTGGGAATGGGATATCTGTTGTTCTGGAGTTGGCTGTTTATGGTTACCTTATAGTCAGCACAGATTCTGATTTTACCATCACTCTTTGGTACGATTACTAGTGGTATGTCTCATTCTGAATGATCTAATTCTTCGATAATTCCTTGTTCTAGAGGGTCCAATTCCGCATTCACTTGTCTTGTAGCGCGTAAGGTACTCGTCGAGGTTTGATAAAAATTGGAGTTACATTAGATTTCTTCTGGAGAAAACATTTATAATCAGGTATTTTGCCTACTTTCGGTTGGAAAACGTCTTGATATTTGTCCAGGATCTCTTCTATTGATGATTGACGTTGACCTTGCAATTGACTACCGGTTTCTGAATGACTTTGACTTACACTTTGATAGTGACTTTGACATTGACTTCCACTTTGACATTGACATCGACTTCGACTTTGACTTGAAACAGCATCGACGTCATGTAAATCAATATTCAAAGCTCGAATCCATCTTCCTCCTAATATGGCACTACCACAGTTAGGTACAATATATAAATATCCCATGAATTGATTTCCTTTATGAGAAACATTGACTTGAACTGATCCTAATGGTTTGAATACGTGTTTTGTATACGATCGAAAAGAAACATTGGTTTTCTGTAGTCGTATCTTGAGATTCGTTACAGGACTACCTGTGTCATATTCAAATTTCCATGGTTTACCATTTATATTGAGCCTAATCAACATCTTAGGTTCATACAGGTTAGTAGAAGATTGTGTGTATATGTCAATGATTTGATTTATTGAAAATTCTTCGGACGAATCAGATTCACATTCATACCCTATGTTATGGATTCCTTGTTTTCTTCATTGAGCTTGAAATACATACTGCTGATAGATGTCCCTTTCTTTTACAGAGATTGCAAGTGAGTTTGTTCTCGACAGTACAGTTTTGAGTTTTGTGGTTTTTTCTACCACATCGTAAACATTTATCAGCTGATCCTAATTTTTCCAAGTCAATATTGTGGTAGGATTTTGTCGATTTACTTCTTGATTAGTTTCGCTGCCTGTACCTGCTTGGTCTGCTTCTACTACGGCTTCTTCCTGGATTTGTAGAATATTCATCTACTTTCTGGACAGCAGATGTTGAATTGCTCTTGTATACTTCCTGATTCTGAATTTTTGAAGCTTCGATAGCCAAAGCAGTTTCTAACGTTTTTTCGAATGTGATTTTTGCCTTCTGAAAAATCTTTTCACGAATTTCCGAATTGCGTAGTCCTCGAATGAATTGCGCTCTTAGCAAGAGATTCACCACTGACTTCGAACATTTGTATCGCCACATTCTGATTGAAACAGTTTTTACCAAATCTTTCAAAGCTGCAACGAATGTTGAGATCGATTCGCCTTGATACTGCATTCGCATTCGCATTCTAGAGAAAAATGTATGTTGCTCTGAGAGCACATTTCGTTTGGGTGCGTGATGGTCCTTGAGGAGAATTATCAATTCTGCATAAGATTTCGATGCAGGTAAATAAGGTGATGTTAAGCTGGATAGCAATTTGTAATGTTTGCTTCCAAGACAGTTAATCAATAGAATAACTTTCGCTTCATTCGTTTTATCATCATTTTTATGTAAGCCTTTCAATTTGACGAAGTTTTCTAGCCTCTGACAATAACTGTCAAAATTTTTGGAATGTTCATCAAAAGGTTCGAAAATCAATACTTGGGTTTGAAGTATGTCTTTCACTGTGTTGGGACGTGGCTGTTGCTGTAAATTGATCACCAATCCACTAAGAGCAGCTATCAGAGGTGCTAGGTCTTGAGTCATTTTCAGCTATTCGAGTTGATATTTCCCAGCGATGTTTCGAGTTTGATGAAGCTTGAATATAAGTTTTCTTTCACCTTTGTCGCCAAATTATTATGTATTTCTTGAATGAATTGAAATAAACTTTATTTACAACCATATATGTAATGCTGTCATTACTAACGTCATTGAAGGTTGGACAGTGTCACATTACACACCTCTACTTCCCGACCTCAGCTCCCGCCCTCACTTCCGGCCCTCATTTCCCGCCCTCATTTCATCTATTCTAGATGAATATTTTTCTGACATTAATTCATTTTATCTGAGATTTATTTATATTGGTGACAGTTGTATACCCCGTAGTCGCGGTAACAATATATCTACTTGATTATTCTGAGAAAACCGCGTTCTTGGTAATTTGTTGTTAAATGTAATATTTTAGGTGTGTTCAGAACGAAACAGAGATTTATTAAATTTGATCGAAATATGATGGTTGTAAATAAAATAGTATAAGTAGAAGTTTAACTAATCTCACGACAGGAATGAATCTCTTCCCACCTCGGTGTGTAATATACTATTGATGCAAGTTTTGAATGGATATATTTTCATTGACACTGACAGAATTGTTTCATTTAGAATACTGGGTATTTTAGAAAATGCTCATTAATATATTATAACAAACGGTTTCAAAGAAAAATATGGAGATGGGTTCGGGTTGTTCAACTACTATTAATGTCTTAATAATATCTTGTTTTTGGCATGGATAATGGTTTGAGGAATTGTGGAGTTATCGATCAGTGTGTATTCTTTCCTATATAGACCGTCAGCTAGTGACAGATTTAGGTGCCCCATTTTCGCATACAAGCCTCGAATAGGGTTGAAAAGTATATCGATTTGGCGTAAAATGAAGATATTTTTACGAGTGGCTTCTGGGGATAACATACCGAGAATTCGATTTTTCAGAACAGTGCTTATTTGTTTACCTCGTGTTTCTATTTACGGTACGAAACTACAGAGGGTGATTCGTTAAGTCGCCTTAAGGAAAAAAGTTCCTATGAACATATGTCCGGAGTTGCTTCGTTTCTGAGATACAAAGGCGTTTGAAAAAAAAATCAATGCCCTGTATCCCAGAAAAGAAGCAACTCCGAACATATGTTCATAAAAACTTTTTTTCTCAAAACGACTTAACGAATCACCCTCTGTAGTTTCGTACCGTAAATAGAAACACGAGGGAAACAAATAAGCACTGTTCTGAAAAATCGAATTCTCGGTATGTTATCCCCAGGAGCCACTCGTAAAAATATCTTCATTTTACTCCAAATCGATATACTTTTCAACTCTATTCGAGGCTTGTATACGAAAATGGGGCACCTAAATTTGTCACTAGCTGACGGTCTACTATACCTTATGCCCCAGACACCGTTTTTTCCGAAAATTGGGAACAGTTTCTTCTCATGTACAATTACCTTCGTGGATTGAATATTATTGATTTGGTTAAGAAATTCATTCAGTTTTTCTGCACCATGGCTCCTAATTATGAACGTATCGTCAACATATCTCCGCCTACCTTTTAGTTAAGGTTTTTCATGAAGAAATTTGCAATAACTGGCTTGGTAGACCTTTTCATTGAACACCATCTAATTGCTCGTGTATACTTGTCGAAAATGAAATATAGTAATGTTGAGCAAAATTTGACGAGTATAGTTCAATTTTCCTCCTGATGTTTTCATCTAACGGGACCTTCGTAAAAAGGTAAACTACATCAAAGCTGGCTAGAACGTAATTTGCGAAAATGGACAAAACTCTTTTATCTTTTCGTGTGGAATATTTTGCATAGGAGAATGTATTATCAATTCGTGTTTGTAGTAGCGTAGACAAATGTTTCGCATATTCTATCTGAGCTAGTGTTATTAACCATTGATCGTTGGTTCTGTGAACTTTGGTAGACTCTACAGCCTAGGGATGAGAGTCTTACTTTTACTCAGACTCTTTTAGGAGTTATTGTCCAAAGAGAAGATTTAATAGAGCTTTACAAAAATTTTTTGAAGGTTGACCCTGTTAGGTTCCGTTTGTTCTTTATATAATATAATATAACATTCATATTACTGATGAATTGTTTATGTTGAAAGCGTAATTATAATTTCAACTGATAGGTAAAATAGCAATGTATTGATGGATTATTCCATTCCAAACATTAACAAGCGATACAAACTAAAAATGTATTTGTCAGATATTTATGAAATGTCATTATGCAGAACGAAATAAATAATTATAATTCAAATGCTGATAATTTAAATTCATTTTAAACTCATGGAGTGCGTCATGAGATTATTGAAATACCTAGTCGTTTCATCACATGTGGCGTTTCAAAATTTAAAAATCAATTTCCAGTGAGAACATTGAAAACTTCTGATGAACACGTGGAAATGGTTGATGGAGTTGAAATTTTGTGACTTGAACGGCACATAATAAACATTTTCCACTCGCATCAATGAAATGGCATTTAGCGAAAAGATGTGTAATACCCTAAACTACAAAAAACATGTTCTAACCGTTATCCGGCTACATCCCCTACGACCAACCCTCATAAGCCTTCAGAAGACTTGGCGAGATGGAATGACGGCGATCTTACATTTTAACGGATCAATTCAGAATTGATTCGTGAGGGTTTTCGGGTATGGATTTTTTGTCAAAATTCATAAATTCAAGATGGTGGCCCAAGATGGTGGACGCGTTTTGCGATTATTGTTAGATTCCATTCAAAATTGTTATGTGGGGGTTTTCGGAGTCGGAGATTTCGATTTCTTGTCAAGATACATAAAATCTGATTGACGGTTCCAAATTCGCGGACAAGTTTTGTGATTATGGCCACATGTCATTCTTGTCTGAAATCATAATTTTTTTTAACTTGATTTTGCACATTTATAAGAGTTACAAGAGGCATAATGAATTATTGTCCAAATTCTCTCATTCAGAATATCTCATGAACATTAAAAAAAAAATATATTTTTTGGATATTCCATGGATATCTCATGGATGACCCATTTGGTGGTCCCCAGACATCTCCTGAACGTCCACAGATTACATATCGATCAGATATCCTTAGGAGATTTTAATTGTTGTGTGTTATCTGTAACTAGGTTACACATAATATTTTGTTTGGAAGAAAACATTACTTATACATCCGTATTATATAGGTAGCAATGTCCATACGATCCTTAACGATCCATATAATTTTATTCGGTATTTCGCGTATTTCATTACAATATAATGAATAAACCTTAAGCAAATACTTTTACTCAGATTTCTTGAAATAGACCTATCCATTTTATTAACTAATTAGAAAGACGAACCTTTATTATAAGCTTTTGCTAGCTTTTATTCATATCACCCATTGTTTATTGGTTAAATTTATTTATTCATTCAGCTCTCTTTGGACAGTTTCATGGGTAGATTTTGTCACACACTATAATATCTTTGGTTGCGATATGAAAACCCGATTCCATTCATCAAAATACGAAATTATTCAGAGAAGGCTGAAAATAGAGCCGTCAATCACTAACAAACAAATTAGAAACTTCAGTGGAAAATCCGACTGAAATTTCAAGGCTGATGGAAAGTTCTAATGATGGATTTACTGTGAAATGAATGCATTTACATGGATTCCCGCTGGGATAAAAATTCATCGGCAAATAAATATCGACATGGTATATCCGTACTTGAAATGAAATTAATTTTGAACCGGCATTGGAATCAGTCTGAAATAGTCTGAATGAAATATTGAATGGCTAAAATAGCATATTAAAGTATGAGTGGGTAAATGGGTCAAACACGAACGATTTCGAGCAAGTGTTTGAAATATCATTTATCCACAAATACTTTACGTTATTTTTTTCAATAAATACTGGTTTCATTATTAAAAATGATGGAAATAAGAACTTATAATGGAAAATGGTTGAATTCGTGATGGGACATCATTATTCCGCTCGTTAATGTTTGAATAAAGTTTTACATTTGTTTGTGATATTTTATTTGACGTTACAAGGTACTCATGTTAGATCAATAATCCTAAAATTGTCATTTAGACTTCACGGTTCTCGAGTTATTGATGTGGCCATGGTAACATTAAAAAACGCGCGTTTTTGAAAGTTTGGTTTGCACACGCTGAGGCGTGCTTTAAATAGGTAAAAAGAGACACCAATTGAA
Organism: Chrysolina haemoptera; assembly: GCA_958298965.1. Classification (NCBI taxonomy): domain Eukaryota; kingdom Metazoa; phylum Arthropoda; class Insecta; order Coleoptera; family Chrysomelidae; genus Chrysolina; species Chrysolina haemoptera. The sequence continues at coordinate 19,209,496 of OY282591.1, read as the reverse complement.
AAAAATAATGATAGTTTTCTAAATGAAAATACGAGCCGAGCGATGATACTGAGACCAGGTGACCCGAGGTGATGTTTGATTTGTGTAATTCTGGGATTCTACTTAAGCAGGGAAGTTCTAAATGAATAAGTAAACTATACAAGACGCTACGCTGGACATACCTGTACAAAAAGAAAAGGATCTAGTAGACTCCCTCTCTTGGAAGTGAAAGTATCGCAAAGGATAGAAAACTGACGTTGTGCAACGAGAGGACAGGATGCCCATCTCTGATGTTCAAAACCACCCTCAAGGTGAAACAGCATTGGTTTCGTAATAAAAAGAACATGAGTAATTTTTTTAATTCTTTTCAATTAACTTCTTTTCGAATTCTCAAACTCAGTAATTCAAATGCAGAGATTGTAAATGGGAAAATATCTCCAATCTCTAGTATTGAAAATTGTTTTATGATGTCTCCAGTATGGGTATGGGTATGGGTTTTGCAACCTCGATTGCAGAAAAACTTATTCGTGTTATTTTTGATGCTAAATTGTGAGATGGTTGAACTGAGTATGTTTCCACCTACTGCAATGTTACCCTCATCCCAAAATGGAGATGTATCCTCCCCCACTATTGGAAGTAAAAAAGAGGTATTAAAATGAACCCACTATTAATTTTGCTGGGCTCAAATAATAATTCAAAAAGATGGGGAAAGCGGTATCGGGTTGGTTCCATAGATTGGCGTGCACCCAAAGATGAACCCTTTGTGAGATGAACCTGGGAGAACTCCATGGTTGTAGGTGTGTAGGACTTACTTGAAGCCCATTAGCACGATTGGCGACAAAATCTATTCTCATCAAACTTTTATAACTATTCAGAATCTTATACTTTGGAGACGTCGATTCCCAATAAATCATCAGATCCCAGGTTTTTTCTTCAGAATCAAATCGTTTCGAACATTCGTATTATCAAATGAGATCTTTATAAGAATGAATTATAATACCAGAAGTTTAATGCCCAAAAATTGATTGGTATATATTGAAGAAGTTTCAAAAGATGACATTTTGTTTATTCCGCATTTTATTTATCTTCAGCCGACAGAACTTTGTATCCTAAGAGAACCAAACAACAAAAAAAGAACACAACGTGGGGAAACAATGTACTGAAGCGAGGGGGGTCTGGGGTGGGATCGGTTGTACCGTAGAATTCTACCTTTTAGAGAACAAGTGGAATGACATTAGGGTTGAATACACGGAAAGACAGATACAGAACTGTCGGTCATGGAACTCTGCGGTACAGGGGAATCTCAGCCTTGACTTCCCAAGGCTGCGTGCCGAAACATATGAAAAAAAATATGTAGGAGGGCTTCTTTCATACTAGGCTGCGTACCTGCTTCATGCAGGGAGCTGACATCGTAGCAGAGAAGCCGATAGACATATGACGATCAACAAGGCAGTATTTTAGACGAACAGATAAGGTAGGGGTACAATACAGAGCTAATCGAACAAAAAGTAATTCAGATCAGATTTACGTTATAGCGGTAGATTGTAAATTACAAAATAATGGAGAACAATCTCACTGAAGATTTTAATGTAACTGAAAACAAGAAAAGCTACATTGTACAATGACTACTGCCAAAACAATAAGGAAGTCACAACTGACAACAGAACAAATACGTTTTCCAACCGATCTTCTCACTCCCCCGGTAATTAACGAACGCAGAGCAGATTAAACAGAGCTGTCAGAGGTTAATGAGTCAACAGATGTTAAAAACCGAACGTGTCTGAAACAGAGGGTGCTATGAGATGTCAATTCTTAGCGTATTGAAAGTCAATATCAGGTAGAAGGGAAGTACTTCAACTAGTGTCGAACTATTCTATATTCGGCTAATTTGTGCTGAAATGTTGTTTAAAAGCTGGAAATATCATGTCTTCAGTATTCAAAGTCGGTTTCTCTTTCACATGATGCTTACCACTGAATATTCCACGTTCTTTGTAGTTATTATGAATATCATCGGTGAGAGTAAGCTTGCCTGAGTATTTGAATGACAGAGAATGTTTCGCAAATTCTGTGGATAATAGTTGAATGAAGAAATCGTGAGAAAATCTCAGTAAGAGTAAAATATTCGTCATTTTATACACGTGAGATAACGAATTGATAGCCTGAACCTCTTCGATCTTTCTAAAGACAACTAGATAAAAAAGCACTGTGATTCTTTGAAAAAGAATCGAAGATTATTTTGAAATAACCTCATTAAATACAATTGAACACTGAAGCTGAACAATGTGTACGGTTTATGATTCCGGACAAGTGCCTAGATTGTCTTTAAGTCTTGTCTCTAAAATTGTCACCATACCAAAGCAGCCTCTATTTTTTATTCATCATCTTTTTGTTTACCGAGTGAGAAAAGGGCCATTCCACCAGGAGAATACATTTACAGCGAATTCTCAGAACAGAAATTTCCTATGGAGTTGAGTTGAGGAAAAGTTGTTCTGTTCACAACTAGGAGTTAAAGGCAAGGAGGTAGCGCCGGAAATAAAGACTTCTAGCCCGGGAGGTACTGTCACTTTGAAATACTTCATAGTACGAAATTAGTCCTCAGACCCTTGAGTTGCGGCGGGTTGCACAGATACAGGGTGTTGAAAATGAAAAATTGAATCAATTTTTTATTCATAACTTCCACAGTTTTGGAAATTTTTCAGTTTCATTCGGAGAAATGTTTTTATGGTTCCCACGAAAAGAAAATTTCTGTATTGTTCAGAGAACATCCTGAGAGCCGAGGAAAAGTAAGAAGGAATTGATATTCTTCTTGAATTTCTGCAGGCTGTCCTCAAGGGACACCTCCCGTGGCACCAAGTTTCAAACCTTTGCCAATCGGTGAAAAAAAACGAGCCCTGGAAAAATATGTTTGGCATGTCTCCAAAGTAACGGAATATAGATGTGAGGACTGAGTTCAACGGGTCAGTTTCGATGGAACCGCTAACTGTGGAACGATTTAATGATATTTCGGAAGAGCATCGTCTATGCAAATATCTATAAAACAGAGACAGATCGCCAACCTTTCTGCAATGTTCCAGAGAAGTAATCAAGCTTGTGAGCGAAGTTTCACCGACAGAATCTGAAAGTTTCAATGTGTGTTTGAGTGCGGCACGCCATATATGGGAATTTTATTCCAGAACAGGTCGGATTTGTGCCTTATAAATCATAATCAGTTGACGGGTGGTGAAATTCTTTTTGGCACGAAATAGAAAACAAAGTTTTTGATAGGCACCCTTGGAAATAACTTCTCCCATGAAAGGGTACTGCAGATAGCTTTGAAATGGAAGATTTCATCGGTTTGGCTACTTCTGACATAGTTACGCTGGCCACTGTGAGATCGAATTTTCTATAGAAAAGACATGCTTGGGTCTTACTCGCATTAAATTCCACCAAGTTGTTGAATCTCTATTCTAGAATATTTTGCTATTTTTAGTTCATGATTCTTCCCCGTTCCTCCCAACAAATCATTGAAGTGAAGAAGGAACAGTGTTGGTGCTAGAATGGATCTCTGCGGAACACCAGCATTTATTGCTAGAGTATCAAGATACACCATCGATCAAACTGTTCTTTAAAATACGTATCTGGGATCTGAGTAAAAATGAACAGAAAAGGTTCAACATATTTTGTCTTCACAGTTTAACATCTGCCTCTTTATTTCGAGTATTGGAGCAATGGATATTAGAATGAGTATGAAGACTTTTTCTTATCAAAATAGCTCAACAAATTGGTATATCTAATTATACCCAGTTTGCAGAATTACGGACTGCACGAATTTTATATTTGTTGAAAAGGGGAACATTCTCCATGAAAATTGAAAAATGAAAAATGTGATTTATTTGTAATATCTAACAGAAAACAACTACAAAATTACTATCCGTATTGAAGAATGCTGTGGAAGTAATTGAAATGAACTATTTCGATATGATAACCCAATATTTTGTCTGAGAGATAAAACTGCGAATATCGCTTTGTATAATCTTTTATTGAGTTCGGAAATGTGGTTATTCCATTTTAGATCCCAATCAACATCCAGAGAAACTTTATGATCTACCTTAATCGTTTCCTTGTTTGTATGCTTACTGAATATTATTGAGGTCTGAGATGTACTTAATAGCAAACAATTGAATGAGTACTAATTTATTGGTATTTGAAGTTATTCAGAATATAAGCGTTGACTTGAGTGGATGAAGTTGAAATATTCATTATAATTTTTTTATTATATTCACAAATGACACAAACATGATAATAAAGAAAAACTCTATTGAAGAAACTTACCGACCGAGTTATGAATCAAGAACAACTCGGGATTCAGAATTCATCCATGAGTTACTTCACTATCTATGATTGTCGTTGTGATTTTTCAGTTCGTTTTTTAACACTCTTCTATATTCACGTACACTTGAGGTATATTTTGAATCAAACATCATTGTCATTAGTCACGAAGTCAATTGTGAAGAAATTGAACATCTATGTGGTACACGCAATTCAATGACATTCAAGGCAAAATAGTAATTATTTTCTGATTGATATTTCTGCCAATAATATTCCTCTTGATCAGGATTTTGGGACAAATTAAGATTTCGAATCGACTTTCTTATGATTTATTCAATGGCCTTTGGGTAAGTATTCATTAATTTTTGTAACGAAACCAACTGATTGATATCATGTAATTGAATGATGTAAAACAAGATAGTAATTCTGATTGTATAATTTGGATATAATGACTGATATTTGTGCATGATGCAATGGAAATTGGTACCTCCGACCTCCGAATGAAGAGTACAGGAAGCTACAGTATCTTCAATATTGTATACTAGTATAATACTGAACGTATCTCTCGAAAACTATATCATTAGTGCCCACAGAGTTTTGTGCAGATAGCCGACGGAGGCGTTTTTTTTCTTTGAATTAAGTATAAATAATTTTCTGTTGTAATATTGACTCAATAATTTCCAGAGGAGGAATAAATAGAACAAATAGGTAATATCAGTTTGTTCGAAAGAGAATAAGCTAGTCCGAGATTAAATCAAGCAATAATAATGATAATTGATGGTGTCACTGATAACACGATATCTTCAGAGTTGCAGGTATATAGTTCAACGAACTATCATTGCTCTCATTACAAAAAATTTGATAAGGCTAATCAATAGAACTTTTATCGGATGAAAGTTCATGAATACTGGGTTTATAATAATACTGACAGGAATAATAAGCGGAGTAAAAAGAACGAAATATCGGCATACCTATACTTTTCGAACAATGCAGGTTCAGGCTCTATAACCTGGCCATTCTGCGAAAATGGTTGTTCTGATAATAGTTTTCTTTGGCGGTGTGAGATATTCGCTACTCTCCAATCTGTAAATGAAACTAGCATAACGCAAGATGGCAAAAATCATACACGATTTTCTTTATAGATTTTAGGCCACTTGCCGAAAAGAATTTCGTCGGTAACGAGGAGGAAAAAACAGACAAAAAATCGAAATAAGCTCTTCGAATTCTGCAGGCCCTACACGGACCATCCTGCAAAAATGGTTGGATCCCTTGTCGATGTGATACATTCGCTACTACCAAACTTTAAAATCATACCGGCAAGACGATAGAAATAGTAGCCGGTCGAAAGCAGATGGTTGCCAAACGAATGCAGGAGGCTGTCATTGTTCATTGCGACTACTGCTCATAGAAGGAGAGCTGGAAGGCATTTTTTTAAAGGTATAAGAGGCACCGTTAAAATTTGTATAATACACTGCGTCTATGACTGTCCTTTATCGAATTAGCATATCCGTGTGATCTATTTTCAGAAAATTGATTGTTATTCCTTATCTGCGTAGCAGGCGTAGTAGGACAAAGCCGCCATCGCAGAAAATGAAACACTTCTTTGGAGAAGTGTGAACAGACACGACTTTTGGTTTCCATTTGATGGGAGTCAAGGCTGCGACTCGTGTGAGTAACTTATTCTCCATGCCTTCATTTTCTCCACAACATTTGAAGAGTTAATTTCGGATAAGTATGCTCTGAAATTTTATAGGAAGGACTTTGTCGTACTTTTTGTTACTTTATGGTACTTCTAATACTTTTTTGGTACTTTTGGAATCTGAGTCCATCACTGAATATATTGTTGGAAAACCCATTGAACCTATACAGTATCAGAAAGTTTTCACCTGGGGTATGGTGGTTTTATGAGATCGTAAAGAAAACCTTGCTATATGTTGAGAGAGCATTACAATTTCTCCTCTACTCGCTCGAGGAAGGGATATCGACGTTAGTTGTTAATTCGTCGTACGAGGTAGTAGGAGAGGCACGCAGTAGTGCGTATCTCTTATTTATGTGGTATCATTGCGTTCCTTGTTGCTCGAGTAGATTTCTGTCTATAACACAGATGAAGAGTTTTCGATACTGTATATCCATTATAACCAAAAATTGGTTGTTCTTTCTTAGAATTGCTTTTGTTAAGACTTCGGTAGCTTTTGATTTTGGTTTGTTGAATGGACTGTATAGTTATAGTAGTCGAAAGAGAAATTGTGAATTGAATTGAACGACATCACTAAACGGTTCACCTTGGTAGTTGCGGTTTTATTTCCTTCAAAAAGGGGCCCTGCTGAAGTTAAGGTGGTGAAACCACTTCGTTGTGGCGTAGCGACAAAAACACCAAGAAACTAACATACAAAATTAATGAAACAATCAATTAACTGCGGGTACAGCGGGTGTTCAAACTTTTGCGACGACGGCCATATATATTTTGCACAATACACATGCTTCGTTCCTTCCAACGGGTGCAGGCGCCGTTTAGTGCAGTTGGAGCGCGCATATCAATTTTAATAAAAAAAAAATATATATATATATACAGTACACTTTGGATTTCTTACATTCTGCCCAGCAAAAATGCAAAATCTGCATTTTTATTCAAGTAGTAAATAGAAAACAAAAATTAGGAAGTACATTGCTCTCGCCCTAAAAGGAAAAAAAAAACAATATCAAAAATTGATAGAATTAAGCCACCATTATTAGTGTAAGTAACCCACGGACATAAACATAAATTGATACATCAAGGCCAATCTAAGTAGAAGGGAGAGGGCAAAGCTTAACGGGGAGTCATTTGAGAGTTCCGTTAGCAATTTTAACAACTCTCACGATAGAGTTATTTCCGGTATGTAGAGTTATAATTAGACCCATTAGCCATTTACACGATGGGACGTTGTCATCGTGGATGACAAGTTGACCTACTTCGGGGGGTGTCGAGATATCAAACCACTTCTCGCGCTACTGCAGTTTATGCAAGTACTCTCTCCTCCAACGCTTTCAAAATTCGCCATGTAACCGTTGGATCATCCGAAAACGGGAGGTTTTATTCTCAGAAATAGCCGTACAATCCAGAACATCTAATGTTAAAACAGATTCCAATGTTAAAAAATGCCTGGGAGTGAGCGCAGTAAAATCTTCACAATCTGCGAAACTCATGGTAATATGCCGGGTTTAGTAATGATTCGATTAAAGTAAGTCCATAAAGTAACCCCCTCCTGTTAACTTTCGAACGGATTGGAATTTTTCGTTGAATTTTTTTTTTGGTGAATTATTTGTTCATAAGCTACATTTAGGCACCAAAAAAATTATCTAGCGGCCAGACGCCATTTCGAAAGATTTTTTTAAATGGTATGGTGGGTCGAGTGATACTTCATTCGAAACGTCTTTCAATTTCTATATGACTGCAGAATTTCAAATGAGAATATTGAGCCAAAACAAAATGGCGGTTCACAATATCAGAACTCTTATTGGGAAACCCCACCACTGTTAACTGATCAAAAATTATGCTCTAAAATTTTATCTGGTTAAATGATAGTTCATAAACTACTTTTCCAACAAAAAAATATTTTTTTTTTAAATGGCATTTTTGAAATCGCATTGGGGGTCGAATGATACCTCATTCGAACTGATTTTCAATTTTCTATACGATTACAAAATTACAGACAAAATTTTCCATCCAAAACAAAATGGCAGTACATAATGCCAGATCTCTGCTATAAGGATGCTCTCGAATCCTAACGAGTTCCAGTAAAATCATCAAATCTCTCAAGGTACCCTTCCACAAAAGTTCTCTGTACTTGAAATCAACTCATTATTATCAGCAGACGGATAACAAAGAAAATTGAACAATAGTAAGGGATCTTCATAGCGAGCTCTAACCTTATGTACCGCCATTTTGTTTTGGATGGAAATTGAAAGACGATTCAAATGAGGTATCACTCGACCCCGAAATGGCGTCTGGCCGCCATTTCGAAAGACAGATAATTTTTTTGGAGTAAAAAAGTAGCTTATGAACAATCATTGCACAAAAAAATATTCAAAGAAAAGTTCCAATCCGTTCAAAAGTTAACAGAGGGTTACTTTATGGACACACTACACTGTAGAACTCCTCATATGTTAATATCTGGTCGCCGATAAATTTATTCACATAACTTTTTACTGATTTGATTCCGGCTTCGCCGAGTCCGTTAAACTGCGATCCACTAGGCGGAGAAAACTTGAAATCAATATGTTCGTGATTGGCGGTGGATTTCATCAAAGCGAGCTGTTTGGCAGCCTCTACAACAATAATTCCGAAAGTTTTTCAAACTTTGGTGGAGTGAATGATACATCGAGAAAGCAATAAATCTCAGTTTTCAACCTCTTCCGAAGTACACAACATTATCAAAATGCTGTATACTCGTTGAGAAAATTTTACTTGGAGTAGTATTGAATACATTATTTCATATCACGAATCAAATTTGCAACCAGTTCGAGTGTACGGAACATTTTTTTTTATCGAAAACTAATGTTTTTCCTTGATATACCATAAAAAAAAATTCCAAAAGTTCTGCACAACATATGAATAAGCATGGATAAGCTCTGACACTCTTTACACCTCTATGCTTACTGAGGGTGATGTAAAACGGACCTCCAAAGTCGAGGACGACCTGAGAGAAAAGCTTGACTTGTTCAACCCGAGAGTTAGCCAAAGTGCCTATAGGCTTAGTTTTCCAACAAACACATACACTTCGATAAAACAGTATTGACAGCCCTTTTGGCCGATAAAATCCAAAAATTTTGTGAGATAAGGTATTGAGTTGTACGATTCCCTGTGTACGATAAGTGTAGTGAAGCAATTAAGAGACGGCAATAGGATTGAATATTTGATATCAAAAGATAGGGAGGAACTTTTTAATCGACTTCCCACCCTCAAAATACCGTTTGAATCAGAAAATACTTGCAACTTTCTCAGAAGAAAATTCTTTATTGTTCAATTCGTCATGAAAATGACTATGCTGAGTGAAACGAGCCAAAGTTTGCGTTGCTTCATACAGCTCGGATAAAGAAACGTATTTCTTTATGGCGGGCATTGTATATGAATGTTAAAATATAAGCGACAATTTTGAAAAACTCGAGATATTCTCTATTAAAATATTAAAAAATGATCGGGATGCAGAACAACGACTACAACGATTTCCTTAGCTCGCACAAGTTTCGAATTTTGAGGGCTGCCGTTCGTAGGGGGACGACAGCAGGTTAACGGGCGAAAACAATTAAAAAAAAATTGATAGGAGCTCTATATGAGATAAATTCAAGTATTCGCGCATAAGTCACAATATTGTGAATACTAACTTTCATTTTTTAATAACCGGTGTTCAAAGGACAAAAATCGATTAATCGCGAGTTTGCGAATTCCTAGAAAGATTGGAGAGAGTTTTTTGAATGGAAGCGAAACTATATGTATCTGCCCGACAGATCTCTATGATAATTTTCAGTAAATATAGATTAACAGATTGTATCTTCGGGAGAGAAAATTGCAGCCGGTACCGATTCTACATCCCATAGAATTCCCAGTTTTCATAGTTTGAGTCCTGACATTGGGCTATCCATTGGATGTAAATAAGGGGGTGATGGGAGTTGGCTATAAGGGGGGGTGATGGGGAGGATTATTTTCTGAGCCAGTTCAACTTTCATATCCTAGTAACAGTTATAGACGATTCGTAATGATAATATAATTGTATTCATGAGATATAGCAGTTGAAAACATTTAAATGGTCACCCTGTACATGGAAAACTATATACTGTTGGACAGAAATCCTCATGTAGTTGATCATGACCCATACTTTATGAAAAAATTGCCGTTTGTTTTCTAATTTCAACGGATTGAGTGAAAATCAAAACGATTATAGTATTGATTTTTATCTATTTCTATGAACATTGTCTTGTCATGCTGTAATGCAACACCCTTTGTGAGATATTATTTTTTATTCGTATGAAGGAACTCATGAGCTACAACTAAGAAATAATATGTTTATTTCTAAGACAGTTCTATTTTGAATTAGACCACAAAAATCAAATAATATACATAATACCCAAAATAGCAAAAATCGAATTTTTGACACCCTGTACCTCGATCTGTAAATTGGACTACTTCATGAGGATGCCAAGATCTACAATATATCAAAATTTAAGCAAAATTAGCCGAAAGCCATTTTACGTACTAAATGTGCGGGGTCCTTTCTGACCGTGATTCTGCATCTCGAATACTTACGGTATCTCGCAAATAGTATCCTTGTGTGAAAGAGCTACTATAGAAAAGAAGGTGGAAGGAATGTTTCCGACCATTTTTCGTTAAATAGTATTTATGGTCCATTAGATACAAGCAAATTTGAGTGTGATAGAACTCAAGAAGATACCAAGGACGATAAAGTTCTTACAATTATTTAAGACTCATTTGGCTATTTAAAACTCATTACCGAATGAGTCTTAAATAATCGTAAGAATTTTACCTAAATGCTGAAGAAAAATTTAAAAAAATTCACCTTATTGTCTTCGTTGGACCAATGAGTAGGATTTTTATTTTCATTCCAAGAAAAATAACCATCATTTGTTGTTGATTGCTCCACAGAGGGTAAGGGATGTAAATCAACCTAAACATTTCAAATAACATGGGAGGCCAAGTGTCACAACGTCTACATTTTTTAGAATACTGCTAATATTTTTTTTCAATTCTCATTTGAAATATCTAGTAGGTATAGGTGTGCGGATCGAAATGGTACTCATACCTTGATAATATTATTACCGATACTCATTTTTGAGGGAAGACACATTGCAATTACTCAACAGAAAATTCGTCGGTACACTGTATATATGGTGAAGAGGATTAGAAGCCTTTCAACAATAATGAATCACGCGGTTGATTACTGCTGTGAGATCATATGTTAAAAGATATCGATATCGTAGGAAAAGTGGGAATGGTAGTGTCGATATCAGTATAACTAGTATAATTGTGTTTTATACTTTAGTATAACCTATAGTGCATTATGGCGAGTAATTGACGATTATTAATTGTACTGCAATATATTATATTTTTCATTTATAATTGCAGAAGTGGTTTGTATTTTATCGGGTAAATTTGGGTTGTTTAATGAGAAACTGTTCCCTAGCAACTCGACGAGAATAACTGTCAACTATTAAAAACACGACACCGAAGGTGGAGTATTTTTAGGTTGACAGTTATTCGAGTCAAACTGCTAAAGGAAACAGTTTAGAATTTGAACAACGCAAATTTACCCGATATCAATACAAATTTCGAGTGTAATTCGGTAGGACAATTTAATGAATAAGAATTTCAGAAACATATCAATGTCAAACTATTTATTTTGGCAACCAACACCGCAATAATTGATAAACAAATGGATAAGTGAAAAAACCACTAGTGTATTTGTCGGGGATAATACCATAAGAGCTCAGATTTAGCCTGATATTTTTTGCGGTTGTTTTCGAATTGGAAATTGAACGAGAGCTGTTCTGACAAAATCACGATAGCTCGAGTTATTTGTCAGATTTGCGTGGTATTTATTAAGACAATCCCATGAATATAACGTTCAATTCAAATAAACTTCATTTAACATACTAAAAGAACAATAAGTAGAAGAATATTGTTTGGAAAAAACCAAATCCAAATCTCGACCAACTTACTGGAATATTATTTGCTGTTTAATTCTGTTTTTGACAATTACAATTGTCAAACTGATCCGACGCGCAATGCTTGATGAACGAACAGTAAATGATAGCGTTGATATGGTAACGTAATTTATCCGATATTTTTATCAACTTGCATTACTTTACCTTCCTATTTAGCCGATACCAAACTACGATTTTTGTACTCGAAAATGGGAATTATTATACATGAGTGGGATTGTCGGGGGTAATACCACAAGAGCTCAGATTTAGTCGGATATTTTTTGTGGTTGTTTTCGAATACTTACTTTCATTGGTAATTTAACGAGAGCTGTTCTGACAAAATCACGAGAGCGTAGCTCGAGTTATATGTCTGAACAGATCGAGCTAAATTACCTTTATGAAAGTAAGTATGAGAAAACCACCGTAAAAATTATTCCTCTAGATCTGAGCTCGCGTTAATTGTTAAGACAATCCCATGAATAGAACATTCAATTCAATTCAACTTCATTTAACATACTAAAAAAACAATAAGTAGAAGAATATGTTTAGAAAGAACCAAATCCAAATCTCGACAAACTTACTGGAATATTATTTGCTGTGTAATTCGGTTTTTGACAATTACAATTGCCTTACAAATGTAAAACTCGCGCAATGCTTGATGAACGAACAGTAAATGCTAGCGTTGCTATGGTAACGTAAATTATTCGATATTTTTATCCACTTGCATTTCTGTTCCTTCCTATTAGCCGATAGCAAACTACGATTTTTGTACTCGCAAATGGGAATTATTATACATGAGTGGGATTGTCGGGGGTAATACCACGAGTGGTCGCAATACTATCGATAATTCTGTCAGAAATCAACGAGATGAAATTGCTTGGTAACAAAGCAATTTGATCGAGTTAAAGATTTCTAACAGAATTATCGATTGTATTCCGAGCACGAGTCGTATTTGTTGAGATAATATCACGAACCAACCAACAAGTTATTATTTGAAATTTGATCGAGTAAACAAAGTGAATTCTTCAATAGTTGCAACTAATGAATAATAAACATGAAGTCTGTCAACCTGACGTTATGTCATATTAGATCACAAGATGTATCATTGCTGTTTATATTATTTGTGGTTGACTTGACGACGTGGTCTTTCCGGATCGGAAAGAAAGGAAGCGAAAGGAAGCGTGTACTTTCGCGAAATCCCATTCTGATTGGTCCTCATATCGCAGGAGACGCGACTTTCATATAGTGAGTAACTTTTGCCGCTGTCAAAGTTATAGCTAACTTTTGCCGCTGTCAAAGTTACAATTGCACTGTGGCATATGCGATTTTTTATACATAACAAGGTGAAAGACAATTCAATTCTCCACAAAAAATATTCCAAGTACTTTCTTATGAAATGCGCTCGTTTTCCTAGAAAACGTGATTGAACGCCGACATAAAATTTCACGTTCACCCTTACCCGCCACTGAAATTCTGGCGGAGCCGAATATTTGATTGGTCATAACTCTGCTGGAAATGATCGGAGAAGGAAAAGGACAAGTTCATATCGTTTCTGAAGACTCGTATCTTCTCATGCAAATATAATATGAGAGTATTTGAGTACCTATAAAATGTATTTTGTCGCACTTCACGGATATGTTTGCGGATGATCCGAAAATCATGAATAATTTAGTAAATATGGAATTATTATACTGAAGCAGCTACCCATACCCTCTTTGGACTATATGCAACAATTTTAAAGTAGTGTGACAGGTCCCACTTATACATGCCAAATAAAAAATTATTTTACTCCTGCCTCATTTTCAACTTACCCATAAAATCGGCATTATCTTCACTAAATGTTGAAAATAATCGCTTGGTCATATCCTGCATATATACATTTAATAACACTATTATGAAGTGCAAACAGTAGGAGATTTGAGCCGGTTCTGGGCCTCCCCCCACCACTATGACGTCATCGGTGACCTTGATCTTTAACTTTGACCTTGGCCGTTGACCTTGACCTTTGATCTTGATATTTGACCTCGACCTTTGACTTTGATATTGACCTTGACCTTTGACCTTGGCATTCGACCTTGACCTTGAACTTTGACCTTTGACCTTGGTCTTGATCTTGACTATTGTTGGGAGGTGTTTGACATTGTGATGACTTGGATTTTTTTTTCATACACGGACAAGTACTTTTTCCAAGTACATATATTTTTTCTTACCTCAATGTCCTTCATGTATACTTACTCTGCCATTGTGTATGATCCTAATGTGTGGAGTACGCATACAAATCTAAACCGAAGTATAGAGAGGGTACACGTCTGCACGCCACGGATATCCAGTCAGACATGTGATTCCCCTCCGATGATGTATACCTTGCGATGGTGGTGGGGGGAGAGGTCGCGTGACGTCAACGCTATGCGTATCCGACGACGATCCAGTGATGTGTGTCAGACTCTCGCTCTCGACATGGTTGGCTTTCTCCCACCCTTTCTCCCCACCATCACTCCCACCCCGTCTCCTCACCCTTTCTTCTCCCACCCTTTCTCCCCACCTTAACCCAAAGGCTGCGGTCATGCAGCGACTACGTGGCTTTAACGTTGAGATATACTTGGAGGTACTTTGAAAATTTTGGTATGACCTTAATGAATGCTATACATGTATTCAGTGTTTGTGTTTGACCTTGAGATGTCATTGTGATGACTTGGATATCATTTTTCATACACGGACAAGTACTTTTTCCGGGTACATATTTACCTCCATGTCTTTCACCGTCCTTCATGTGTACCTACTTTACTATTGTGTATGATCCTTATGTGTGGAGTACATATAAAAATCTATACCGAAGTATAGAGAAGGTACACATCTGCACACCACGAAGATCCAGTCGGATATATGAACTCTGAGAGATACCTTGCTATGGTGGTGTCGTGACGTCAACGCTATGCGCATCCGACGACGATCCAGTGATCGTGTCAGGATTTTGCTCTCGACACGGTGGGGTGGGTCCGCGCTGACGTCACAACACCCATACGCAGAGGTACTTTGAAAATGTTGTATGACCTTCATGAATGCTATACATGTACTTAAGGTTTGTGTTTGACCTTGAGATGACATTGGTGATAGATGGGAGAGATTACATACACGGTAATGAAGTTCTTGGTTATTGTGTCCTGTTTCAATTGTATTCATGATTGATAGTGTATGTTATGTGTACGTACTCTTAAAAACTATAAAGTTTAAACAGTACATACAAAAACCATTGACATTGGGTTTTTTTCTTCATATATACGGTAATGATGACCAAGCACTTTTCTACTCTGCGTTTGATCTGCGTATGACCTGTGTACGGTAATGAGTATACGATCGAGTATTTGAGTACTTAAATAACTCCATGTCTCGAACTATGTATGATCATGTGTACTCCAGACTTGCTACTGTGACCTTCATGGTGTACATACAAGTATAAGTAGCAAGAAGCAAGTCCGAAAATTCAAGAAATCTAACCACACACGCACCGTCTGTTAGCCATTAAACGCCGGCGATGAATGTACCGTTCCCTCAGGCATGACCTCCGCATGACATCCCCTTCCTAATTTTGTGAATGGTCTGTGTGTGACACATCACACCAGGAGCTCGCTAAACCAGTCATATTAGTTTCTCATCAAACTGGTGGTCCACCAGTGAAAAATTAGATACGGTTGCTTCGACCACTATGTACACATGTGATAACAATCATGTGCTAACAATTCCGACAACATAACTGATGATCAACGTATATAAAACGTATATAAAACGTATACAAAACGTATATAAAACGTATATAAAACGTATGTAAAACGTGTTTGACATTCACTTGTCCTCACTTGATATTTTTTTTTTATTTTGTATTTGTATAAAACTTACATCTAATTCAACATTTCTACAATACTTAAACATAACTTAACCTATCTATATACAACCTAAATACTATACCTATGGCAGGCTGCCGCCATCCTATCCATGGCGGTGCGGACTTCTGCTCTCACAGTGTCCCTCCTGGTATGCATTTCAGCTTCCAGGAGGGCTGCATGTTGATCTCTCTCCATGAGAGCTGCCTGTTAGCGGGTAATTTCTGCCCGCTCTCTAGCGATCTCCAGGCAGCCGCGCTCAACCTCATCCAGTCGCTCCAACACCTGGTCAATAAAAGTCCCCGGCCTTGCTTCGAGGACGTTTCTGGTTGGCTCGCTTGCCGTGGTGGAGGTGGTGGTGGAACAACTGTAATGACGGGAGAAAGGGGTATGTCTGCAATTGTTGGTTCCAACTGTACAACTACAGGAGCAGGCATTACTTCAACTGGTGCCACTATAGTTGCAACAGGTGGTGCTACAACAGTTGAGGATGCCTTCTTTGACGGCCATCCTCCAGAGTACGGGCTATTTCTACTACAGTTCCTACGGTACTCAACAATAGGACCAGCCTTACTTGTACTACTGTGACTAGTAGATTGCTTCTTCGATGATGACTTCTTTGGTGGCTGTACCATGAAATCATCATCGCTGTCCGCAATATTTATTATAGGCATATCTTCCGTCGACAATTTTGCTCCAGCGTTACGGGATCCTTTGGGAGCAACTCCATCAACGAACCCACCTCGTCGTTTGCGTTGGTCCATCTGCGCACCTGCTGGGGAAGGCGTCATCGGCGTTCATGAATACAAGATTGTTAACTTACCTTCAAATTATTCTACTTAGTCCTGTAATACTGAATGCTGCTGGCGACTGGATGCCGCAAGTGGCTGGCGACTGAAGATTATTCTGGGGGAGTTCTTGTTTTATTCACTCAGGCCTCCACCCCACTCCTACTCTTCTTCTTCTCCGACCTACTTCAATCCCCACTATGTCTTAAGCCACGTCCCTTTCTTAAGCCACACCCGCTTTCTTAAGCCACACCCGCTTTCTTAAGCCACGCCCCCTCATACCAGGCTTTGCAACCCTAACCCATCTCCACCCCTATTTCAACTCTGCTATTTGTTACAATGCATACATCCCCCTACGGGGCAAAGCTGATATAGAGATGAGTGACATGAATAACAATTAAGTATGGGAACATTCGCATATTCCACTGTATCATGTGAATAACCATGCTGATACCACCCACCATTATTATTCATGCCGCAATACCTTAAAAAACAAATGTCACATAAGAAACGCTTTCTATTGTCACAAGTATGAATTGTGACAAAGTAACAGCTGCAAAAGTACAAATTACTGGCAAAGTTTTCTAATGCTTCAGTCATATTTATTTGATGGGCCTTGCTCACGATGGTTTCGGGCACATCCTCACAGTCTGGTACAATTCCATCATCGGCTGGTGCTTCTTCACCGTCATCTTCGAGAAACTGTTCTCCGTCTAAGTCTTCCCCAGCTGGATTGTCTGGCGGCCATCTTCAACATCTCTGTGGTCATTGAATTCACCATTGTCACCATCAGCCACTACAACTCCATCCTCCTGTTCGTCACCATCCTCATCCACTACAACTCCATCTTCCTGTTCCCAAACAAAATCGTCGCCTGCCAAAACTTCAACCTGATTGTTGACATCTAATCGAGAGAGGGCTTCCAATGCAAAATCAACTTGATCAACCATAATTAGTGACGCACATGAATGTATTAATGAAATTCCCACGGTCCCTACCCACTATCTACCGAAACTGCAAGAAAAAAAAGTGGATTTTACCTCTGAAATATGACAAAAAAATTGAAAGAATTTTTTTCCAGTAGCATTTATCATTTTGAATCTTTTATCTCAATTTTGATATTTTCCGATTAAATCCATTATAACGTGAATACAAAAACATTTAGTATATTTTTGACGAATGTACAAATACATGAGAAAAAAAAGATGCAATGCCTATGTTTCCTGGCTTTTTTTTCCAGTAGCATTTAACATTTTGAATCTTTTATCAAGTATGGTATTTTCCGATTAAATCCATTATAACGTGAATACAAAAACATTTAGTATATTTTTTGACAAATGTACAAAAACATGACAAAAAAAAAAATGCAACGCCTATGTTACCTGGCTGAGTTAGCAAGCCGACTCGATCGCTCTATACCTGAATTCAAAGATAGGAGCAGCTATCAGCGCTCGGCCTGGCGTAGTTCGAATACACTTTACGATTTCATAATGTATGTATCAACGCCAATCTTCACCAACAAATAAGAAACTGTGAGAAGCTTCTAAGGCGTGGTGGCATTTAAAATACTGCACCCTTTCGTCACAATGTTTGATGAACAAAATATTTTGAAGCGACACATTTTACGCTTCCATAAAATAGGTATGTGATGTTTGTTACGTACTAACATTGCTACTTATAATCAGAAGACGAACAAATGAGCAAAAAAAAATAACTATTTTGAAGAATATTACATTGATCGATAAAAGTGGACACAGGGAACTATTCCCCTACTCGGGTTTTATTGGTTGTTCATTCAAATAAAAATTGAAAAAGTGAAAAGAAACACTTTGTTGTATCTGAAATTCACTATTATAGAGAAGTAATGAATTTTCGATATTTAGTTTCGAATCTTATCAGCCACCATCAATGCAATCAGAAGTACAGAGATACAACTCGTATAGTGAGTTTTAAAAAGTTTGCACCATATGGAAAACTTGTTCATTATCGATTTTTCAGAAAATTTTATTCTTCTTAAATATTGGTGCATTGCAGAAAACATAAAAGTTGTCAGTATTTTAAATTTCTGAACGGTATACAGGGGAAACAAAAAAATATGAAATTCGATCAGGTGTAAACTACGCTTATTTTTGACATTATCGAAAAAAAAATTAATTTAGAAAAGTTGTTTTGGATCAAAACCAACATTTCAATTCAAAATCATAGCCACCTACGCAGAAAAAATAAAAAAAATCACATTTTTATGATTAAAGTGATCGTAAAGATGCAGATTTTTATTATTTAATATTTTTCCTGGGTTTGCCTCTAATATAATGATGGTCATCAAAAAACCTATCGAGAATGTCTATTCCCATTCTATTTTTATTCTTTTGAAAAATGCAAATTTCAGGTTTCTTGATTTATTAATTCGAGAAAAAGCTTAAATTTCTAGTATCCTCTTGGAGGGAAATTGTACAAATTTTAGATGTAATTCAGTGTTCGTAGGGGGGAGTAGTTGTTTTCTGCCAGATATTCGCAACAAACTTTCTACTTTGTGAAATGGTGTGGAGAGAAGGGGATTTTGACTATTCTGGTAGTAATATTCAAGTGATTTCACTCGTTTTATGCTTCTTATGAATCATATACAGCTGACGGAAACTGAAGCAGCTGTTGGTATGCAACAGAATATCAAGTTTTGAGAGGCACTTTTATCGATATTACATCACACTGCACTATTTTGGGAAAACAAATGACATTCTTCCGAGAAACGATGTTTTCATTGTTTTAAAAGTTGAAAGGTTATATACGAGACTTGTTAACAAAATGATATTTTTTGTTGAGATCGGAAAATATTTTAAAAATGCAATTTTCAATTTTTACTTCGTATATAACTGTGAAACCTAATTCTAAACACCTTTGCAATGCCCTCTGAACATTTCCTATTCTCGTGGACAGAACTTAAAAAAAAAATGTCTACATTCATGCAAAAAGAAAAACTTTATTGACCTATATTTAGTGGAAAAAGAAGTTCTTCATTGCACTAGTGCAATAAAGTTTTTATTACACTCATCTGTCATTCTACTTCAACGTGCTGTCATCATGACAAACATAAACGTTCAAACCTACTACATATTGAGTAGATATTCTGTGAGATTGGCAATAAGTTTTAAACAGTTACATATTTTATATTATTTTGTACTAATTTTAGCAGCCAGACTTGAAAAAATAATGTCTACCCGAAAATAACTCCATAATCGAAACTGATCCGCTTTGCTCTAAACCGCCTACATGCATAGAGCATACTGTCAGTACTATGACCACATCTCGTGATAACATACGCGCTCACGGCTACTGTGATTTTGATTTTTATAATGCATCTGTAGTTACAGAAACGTCAGTCAAAAATTAATTCTGACAATTACGGAATTGAAAGTTTTAAAATGAGTAATAATAATGGAAAATAGATGATAGTGATTTGTTTCAATGCAAATCGATAGTAATAATTAATTATTTAAGTTGCGATTTTCATTTTCCTACACCTAGTGCCGCACCTTTATAATTCATTTTTTTGCTTTTTTGCATGAACGTAAAAAAATGTTGTATGCAACTCGTGCAAAAATTGTTTAATGCACTCGACGTGAAATTGTTCGACGAATTGAACTGTTATCGAATAATGTTGTATTGAGTCCTTACATTCTTCATTTCTCCGCTCAGTTGACTGAAAGCATTGTTGGCTTGATTGTATAGGGACTCTTTGAATTAAAATTGTTGAAAAAAAAAACCGTTAACCAGCTGTCGTCCCCTCACGAACGGCAGCCCTCGAAAGTCGAAACTTGTGCGAGCCAAGGATTAACGAGGTCTTACCTTTTAACGTGCGATTCCTAGCACTTTCTCGGGCCATCAGATAAAAATCTGTAGTCGCTAAGGATTCGAACCTAGCCCGACCAGCAGTCAATGGTTTTGAAAGCGACAGTCTCAACCACTGAGCTACCTGGCCCCTAATATGCAATGATACGTTAAAATTTATTTGATTGTCTTTGGGTAGAATATTCTACGCTAAAAAATTACAATATTCCTTAGGGATGCTGTCACCCCAAGAGAGAACAATACCATTATTCTATTACTCATAATTTATTATGGGAGTTCCTCTAATATAATGATAGTCATCAAAAACCTATACGAGAATATCTATTTCCATTCTATTTTAATTCTTTTGAAAAATGCAAATTTCAGTTTTCTTGATTTATCAATTCGAGAATAAGCTTAAATTTCTAGTATCTTTTGGAGGGAAATTGTACAAATTTTAGATGTAATTCAATGTTCGTAGGGGGAAGTAGTTGTTTTCTGACAGATATTCGCCACAAACTTTCCACTTTGTGAGATGGTGTGGAGAGAAGGGGATTTTGACTATTCTGGTAGTAATTTTCAAGTGATTTCACTCGTTTTATGCTTCTTATGAATCATATACAGCTGACGGAAACTGAAGCAGCTGTTGGTATGCAACAGAATATCAAGTTCTGAGAGGCACTTTTATCGATATTACATCACATTGCACTATTTTTGAAAACAAATTACATTCTTCCGAGAAACAATGTTTTCATTGTTAACAATAGTATATTATATGGCAAGGGACTAGTGAATGTTTTGATCCTGCACGTGATGTTTATTGCCTGAGGCCCCTGAGGGCTAGTAGAGCTCGAGTGCCAATAATCTCGTAAGGGATAAAATATTACTTTAGTCCTGTGGCACATACGCTATTTTTTGCACTTCCCAGTATTATAAATTTCAATAATAATACAACTAATTATTTTGATGAGTTATATAAACATGGTACTTAGATTACTTAAGTAGGGAACGTCATAGTAACGGTGTCAACAAACTTTTTCAATTCAGTGTCATTTCAGTTAATGTTGACATTAACCGATACATCAAGAACATGACATCTCTTCACTTTCCTCTAATATTTACTTATCAAATACAAATAATCGCCCGTTTAGTTTCATCAATTGTTATAATATTAATGTCACATACAATCTTAATTCAATCAATAAAGATGTATAATGGAATATTTCCTAATTTTTGTCCTAGTTATTAATAGTGTAGCTGTGGTAATTTTTGTTTTTTACTTTATCTCCCTAGGGACTGAAAGATACATTTTATACGGGACTAAAGTGACAACTTTAATATTAACTTTAATTATTAACTTTAATAATAATATTTTTTGTTGAGATCGGAAAATATTTAAAAAATGCAATTTTCAATTTTAACTTCGTATATAACTGTGAAACCTAATTCTAAACACCTTTGCAATGCCCTCTGAGCATTTCCTATTCTCGTGGACAGATCTGAAAAAAATTTTTTGCTCATTGATATCAAAATGGAGTTGGTATGCTTATTCTTCAAAAATTTGAATCAAACACGGACCGCAATTATTTCCATAGATTGAAAATGTCGCACTTTACAAGGGTGGATCAGATATCATCGTTCGTAAAGTCCTTTACGAGTTTCAACGATTCATTATATAGACAGTGGGTTGGAATTTTAAGTATTGAAAAGCTTTTTCGGCCATGTTACGGTTGACATTTATTGCCTTCTAAATGAGGTGATGGTGTATTATTTACAAAAACATGTTCAAAGATCACTTCAACAGATTATAAATTCACGGTTTGAATACCTACCTCTCAGAACCCTTTTTTTTATGCTACATGTGTAGGACCATCTAATTTATAGCTTGCAAGAAGAAAGACAGCCTTATTCAAATCTTCAAAATTAAAATACTAGGTGCAATTTTGAAATCGAAATAATAATCTCCTGAACATTCAATGTTTGGAGAATAGAAAACATAGTGAATATGAGACAGTCAAATTGTGATGCTGTAAATTTACATTAATTTGTTAATTATTTATTTCTTCCTAGCAATAAAAGCGATTATTATTATTACTATTACCAAATATTGTGAAAAATCGACAAAAATATATTGTTGACTTATTTTATAATATGCAATGATACGTTAAAATTTATTTGATTGTCTTTGCGTAAAATATTCTACGCTAAAAAGTACAATGTCCCTTAGGGATGCTATCGATATTTCAAAATTAATTTCAAATGTTGAAGAAAAATTATAATGCTGTCTAAGAAGCCCCTCTATTGGTGAAATAATTTTAGATATAGCTCATACATGCAATACATCTATTGGTTGATATTCTATTTTTTATTGTTTTGGGGTTGGATTCTTCCTACTTTTTTGGTGGGCGTTTCTACATAATGGTTCAAATGGTTATAAAATGAATGAACTTGTGTTAAATAGTTCATAGTTCTTTAACTTTAGATCAATTTAATTTGACTTTGAAAATTATTGGAATTATAAAAAAAAATGGGTCCAATCGTTATTTTGGAAAATATTCTGTTACGTAGTGAAACTGTTCAATCCAAGGAATCTTTTGTGGCACTAGTGAATCAAGACCAACAGACTGTTAATAATTGTGAATACTCCAATGATTTGTGCACCATAAATTATGACGAGTTTCTAAAGATGACTACGCCTACAGCTGCAAAGCCTATTCAAGATTGCTACATTGATCTTACTATGACAGATGATGACCTTATGCCTGCAACATCAATCAAGATCAATAAAGAAGAGAAGAAAAGTGTGAAACGACTATCCAATGAAATTAGCCAGGTACCAATGAAGAAAAAAAAACTCATTGAACCATTAATTATTTCAAGGCCCTCGGCTTCTGGGACATATGAAGTGAAGTCCAAAACAACAATATTATCATTCCAACCAGTTCAGGAATATATAGCGAAGAAGAAAGTTAGCAAACAAAGGATCATTGATGCCAAACTAGCAGTTCATCGTTACGAAAAAATGGATATTTATATTCGTGGAAAAATCGATGAAACGCATAAAATTGAAAATAAAATAGTTTCTTTAGAGTTGGAAATCTCCAAGTTGCAAAAGGAGTCTGAGAATTTGCAAAAGGAGTCTGAGAATTTGCAAAAGGAGTCCGAGAATTTGCAAAAGGAGATTCAACTGAACCATATTCCTACCGACTGCCTTCAACAAGCTCAAATGGAGCTTCAACAATCCATAAGTGAATACGAAACAATCAGAATTGTAGAACAACAATGGCGAGAAGAACTTGATGAGGCTTTTGAGAGCGATGAATAGTGATTTTTCTGTTTTTCTATTATAAAATATATTTCTGGAATAATGTTTTGATGTGTTTTTTCTACACACTCCATGTACATTTTTGAAATATTCGGGGATAAATAAATAAGAGGTCATATTTTTTATCGATAAATGAATTTTTAATTGCATGGAAAATTTTATTGTCATGACTAAAAAATCGAGAATCAAGGGAGTGAAAAAATCGCGAGAGTTTGCGCTAGAGCGATTTTTTCTACTTCCCTTGATTCGAGATGTTTTGTCAGAAGACAATAAAATTTGATTGCAATTTGAAATGTATTTTAAGAAGGCGTAGAAAGGCCATAGTAATTATTTTTTAGAATTCCGACTTACCAAGTCGGAATTAGTTAATTCCGATGTAATTATTTTTTATAACTCCGGACTGGGACTTAAGTCAGAATTATAAAAAATAATAACGTCTGAATTATCTAATTCCGAGGTAGTAAGTCAGAATTCCGAGATACTAAGTCGGAATTAGGTAATTCTGACTTAGTAAGTCGGAGTTCCGAGATGCTAAGTCGGAATTATAAAAAATAATTACTGTGGCCCTTCTACACCTTCGTAGATATATAAAAAATATAATCTCGAATGTATTTTAGAGAGATTAATACACAACTATATGACAAACAGACAATAAATATATTCATATTGAAAGCCCAATCTTTCATGACTATAGTCCAAGCTCTGCATTTGAAGTAGTTCCCCAAGTTCACAATGCTTCTCTTTCAGAAATATTTCAAACTGTTTCCATAATTCTAGTTATTTATTGAGCATTTCTCGGAGAAACACTTTTTTCAAAACATTCCAACGATTCTCGACCAAATCTTACCATTTCATGTTATGTTGAAAACTCGAAAATAACCTCTAGAGTGGAATTGCAACGACCATTGATTGGTCGATTCTAAGAAATTGAAGTAATTTCATTGACTGTCAGATTAGGCGTGTATTAATTGGAGGTAAATACATGAGAGATCGTATTTTTATCACTTATGATTACACGAGAGCTTTTTTTTTATCGAAGTAAACTTGACACTGGCAGTAATGAGAATTTTATTGCCTGACAATTCAACGAAAAAAACTACCCCTGAAAAAATTATGAGTCCGCAGGACGAGTAATTTTTTCTGGCAGTTTTTTGAGTTGAATTGTCCTAATGGCAACAAAATTCGAATTATAAATGTCAAGTTTTCTTTGACAAGAAAAAACTAGAGTGTAATTCGGTAAGACAATTCAATGAATATGTGACATAAGGTCATCAAAAAGATGTTCATAATGCTGGTTGTCATGCTTCCAAAAGTTAGGTTCCGTTTTGTCGCTGGAAAAGTTAGGGCAAACTTTTTTTGCTGTAATAATGAAAACACCGCGACTTATGGCATTTTTAGTGCATGAGTTAAATTGTCAATTAAACATTTTTAATTGCATGAAAATGTTATTGTTATGACAAAAAATCGAGAATCACGGGAGCGAAAAATCGCGAGAGCTTGCTCGAGAGATTTTTTCTACTTACCTTGATTCGAGATATTTTGTCAGAAGACAATAAAAGAAAATAACATACTTTATAAAAGATTTAAAATATTGAAAGCTACTGGAAAAAAAAATTGAAAGATTTTTTTGACATGTTTCGGAGGAGAACAGTGAAGTAGAAATGACAATTTTATGATTTTTGATCTGACAGGAGTACCTTGTAACGTCAAATAAAATATTACAAACAAATGCAAAACTTTTATTCAAACATTAAAGAAAGGTAAACTGATGTCACATCACGAATTCAACCAGTTTACATTATAAGTTCTTATTTCCATTATTTGTAATAATGAAACTAATATTTATGAATTCAAATTGCACCAATTGAAAAAAATAATGTAAAGTATTCGTGGATAACTGATCGTTCGCTGCGCCGTCGTGCTCGGAAAATCGCGCGTTATGATCACTTTAATCATAAAAATGTGATTTTTTAAAATTTTTCCTGCGTAGGTGGCTATAATTTTGAATTGGAATGTTGGTTTTGATTGGTTTTTCTAAATAAACTTTTTTTGATAATGTCAAAAATGATCGAATTTCATATTTTTTTGTTTCCCCTGTATACCGTTCAGAAATTTAAAATACTGACAACTTTTATGTTTTCTGCAATGCACCAATATTTAAGAAGAATAAAATTTTCTGACAAATCGATAATGAACAAGTTTTCCATATGGTGCAGACTTTTTAAAACTCACTGTATACGAGTAGTATCTCTGTACTTCTGATTGCATTGATGGTGGCTGATAAGATTCGAAACTGAATATCGAAAATTCATTACTTCTCTATAATAGTGAATTTCAGATACAACAAAGTGTTTCTTTTCACTTTTTCAATTTTTATTTGAATGAACAACCAATAAAACCCGAGTAGGGGAATAGTTCCCTGTGTCCACTTTTATCGATCAATGTAATATTCTTCAAAATAGTTATTTTTTTTTGCTCATTTGTTCGTCTTCTGATTATAAGTAGCAATGTTAGTACGTAACAAACATCACATACCTATTTTATGGAAGCGTAAAATGTGTCGCTTCAAAATATTTTGTTCATCAAACATTGTGACGAAAGGGTGCAGTATTTTAAATGCCACCACGCCTTAGAAGCTTCTCACAGTTTCTTATTTGTTGGTGAAGATTGGCGTTGATACATACATTATGAAATCGTAAAGTATACTTGAACTACGCCAGGCCGAGCGCTGATAGCTGCTCCTAGAGTCCTTGTATGCAATTTGACATTTGATCGTATATTAGAGTCGGGACACTGTTTGACAGGAGATCGAAAATATGCGTTTCAGGTTATGTCTGCCTTGCGAGGCCAAATGATCACAAGGGCGTAACGTCAGGGAGGAAATATGTGAAAATATAATTTGTAGTTCACGTAACCCGAGACCCGAGAGTAGCTGTGCCAGAAACTTTAAAAATCAAATATATGTCAAGTGAATATTCCAATGATTCCAATGATTCATACGATGTTCTCGAGGATCCAGTTCAGCTAAAGATATTCGGCACTCGAAAGATCCGTATGGAATATCACATCAAAAGCACAAATTTGTCGGGTGAATTAAAATGATAGATAGTTCAAAAGTAATATTTATTGAAATGGGTAAGCTTCTAAGCTTCTCGTTTATCCTTGACTCGCCGTTCGTAAGGGGACAACAGCTGGTTAACGGAAAACACAATTTTAACAATTACACCAAAAATTACAAAAAAAAATGTTCTTTTTATTTCATCAAAAAAATTGATTTACTCATTGTCAACTATGATAACATTAAAGATTTGGCTGATAATCAAGAATATTGGAACCTCAAATTCATACGTCAACAACAAATTAAAATTTTCGAGTATTGAAGAGCAAAGCCTTCCGAAATATCAGGAAAACCTGTTTGATAAAAATGCTGCAACCATTCATTGCTCGTTTTATTGAAACAGCAAATGAAATGAAACTTCAGCTATCAGCAGAGTTGAATGTGAAGAAATCAAACATTTTATTAATTTTTACATGACGTATCGTTACTGTTAAGAAATATTAAAATTCCTGTATTTCTAGGATTGTAATTTTTACTTACATCTCGACATTTCCAAAACAGATCAGAAAATGTATTGAGGTTGAGGCAATCAGTACCCAATCCTCTTCAGGTACGAAATCTTTTGAAACATGTATGTGTGATATAGTACATACAAATAGATTTGGAGGGAAATAGTTACACAACTATTTATGATCAGAACTCACTCGGGCTTAACGATTCACTACAGGAGAATCAATCAAATAATGGTCTCTTTCAATAAAATAATTTGTTACTAGATGAATGAAACAAAACTAGTAAATTCACAGGAAAGATTTCAAAAAATTGTCTCTATTATTTTTCGAGAAATATTTAGAGGATATATAGGAATTTAAAATGCAGAATATTCCACATAAAACTTTTCACATATAATTGTACAAGTGGTTTGTATTTTATCGGGTAAATTTGGGTTGTTTAATGAGAAACTGTTTCCTAGCAGTTCGACGAGAATAACTGTCAACTATTAAAAACACGACACCGAGTGTTTTTAGGTTGATAGTTATTCGAGTCAAATTGCTAAAGGAAACAGTTTGGAATTTGAACAACACAAATTTATCCGATATCAATACAAACCTCAACAATTTAATGAATGAGAAATTCAGAAACATATCAATGTCAAACTATTCATTTTGGCAACCAACACCGCGATAATTGATAAACAAATGAATAAGTGAAAAAACCACTAGTGTATTTGTCGCTGTAAAAGTTAAAGCTAACTTTTGCCGCTGTCAAATTGACAATTGCACTGTGGCATATGCGATTTTTATACATGAATTAAATTGTCACTGATAAAATTGACATTTTTCAATAGTATCAATGCTGAAAAAAAATAAGAAAAAAAAATCACCTTGTTATATCCGAAAGAAGAAAGTTTTTTAGTTATTTATTTTGATATAAGAGTTGTTTGTGAATTCGATCAATGCAGATGTATCTTATTTATTCTCAACAAGCTCTCAATAACTTTATGTGCAATGAACAAATAACGCTTATTATACGAATATAAAAATAATCTTCCCAAAACCGTGGGGTGAATACGATCATAGATCACTGGAAAATCTCTTACATTACTAGTTTCAAATATGAAAAATTATTGGTTCTTCGAAATCCATTTGAATTGATCATTGAAAGTAGTGCGAATGTTCTATGGTCGAAATCACCTGAAGTCGAATTCGGCAAAGTTCATATACTAATGGCTTCGTTAAAAAACTCCGCTCTGCAGATATTTTGCTAGCAAGTTTTGATAACATTTCTCTCGCCCTTTTTACGAATCGCCACTGTTGACAGAGATGGAAATATATTTTGAACTGTCAATACTATCGTTCGACCGTTGTTACATCAACGGTATAGATATATGGTCTGTAGTTGTTAGACATAACCTAAAACGCGTTTTTCGATGTTATGTCAAAGAGTGTCCTGACTCTAATATACGATCAAATGTCAAATTGCATACAGGGACTCTAGCTGCTCCTATCTTTGAATTCAGGTATAGAGCGAACGAGTCGGCTTGCTAACTCAGCCAGGTAACATAGGCGTTGCATTTTTTTTTTGTTTTGTCATGTTTTTGTACATTTGTCAAAAAATATACTAAATGTTTTTGTATTCACGTTATAATGGATTTAATCGGAAAATACCATACTTGATAAAAGATTCAAAATGTTCAATGCTACTGGAAAAAAAAGCCAGGTAACATAGGCATTGCATCTTTTTTTCTCATGTTTTTGTACATTGGTCAAAAATATACTAAATGTTTTTGTATTCACGTTATAATGGATTTAATCGGAAAATACCATACTTGACAAAAGATTCAAAATGTTCAATGCTACTAAAAAAAAATCTTGAAATTTTTTTGTCATGTTTCAGAGGTAAAATCCACTTTTTTTTCTTGCAGTTTCGGTAGATAGTGTCTCGCCCTTTTTTACGAAACGCCACTGTTGACAGAGATGGAAATATATTTTGAACTGTCTGGTTTTGTATTCACGTTATAATGGATGGATTCGGAAAATACCATACTTGATAAAAGATTCAAAATGTTAAATGCTACTGGAAAAAAAAGCCAGGAAACATAGGCATTGCATCTTTTTTTTCTCATGTTTTTGTACATTGGTCAAAAATATACTAAATGCTTTTGTATTCACGTTATAATGGATTTAATCGGAAAATACCAAACTTGAGGTAAAAGATTCAAAATGATAAATGCTACTGGAAAAAAAATCTTTAAATTTTTTTGTAATTTTTCAGAGGTAAAATCCACTTTTTTTTCTTGCAGTTTCGGTAGATAGTGTCTCGCCCTTTTTTTTTAGAGCGAACGAGTCGGCTTGCTAACTCAGCCAGGTAACATAGGCGTTGCATTTTTTTTTTGTCATGTTTTTGTACATTTGTCAAAAAATATACTAAATGTTTTTGTATTCACGTTATAATGGATTTAATCGGAAAATACCATACTTGATAAAAGATTCAAAATGTTAAATGTTACTGGAAAAAAAAAGCCAGGAAACATAGGCATTGCATCTTTTTTTTCTCATGTATTTGTACATTCGTCAAAAATATACTAAATGTTTTTGTATTCACGTTATAATGGATTTAATCGGAAAATATCAAAATTGAGATAAAAGATTCAAAATGATAAATGCTACTGGAAAAAAATTCTTTCAATTTTTTTGTCATATTTCAGAGGTAAAATCCACTTTTTTTTCTTGCAGTTTCGGTAGATAGTGGGTAGGGACCGTGGGAATTTCATTAATACATTCATGTGCGTCACTAATTATGGTTGATCAAGTTGATTTTGCATTGGAAGCCCTCTCTCGATTAGATGTCAACAATCAGGTTGAAGTTTTGGCAGGCGACGATTTTGTTTGGGAACAGGAAGATGGAGTTGTAGTGGATGAGGATGGTGACGAACAGGAGGATGGAGTTGTAGTGGCTGATGGTGACAATGGTGAATTCAATGACCACAGAGATGTTGAAGATGGCCGCCAGGACAATCCAGCTGGGGAAGACTTAGACGGAGAACAGTTTCTCGAAGATGACGGTGAAGAAGCACCAGCCGATGATGGAATTGTACCAGACTGTGAGGATGTGCCCGAAACCATCGTGAGCAAGGCCCATCAAATAAATATGACTGAAGCATTAGAAAACTTTGCCAGTAATTTGTACTTTTGCAGCTGTTACTTTGTCACAATTCATACTTGTGACAATAGAAAGCGTTTCTTATGTGACATTTGTTTTTTAAGGTATTGCGGCATGAATAATAATGGTGGGTGGTATCAGCATGGTTATTCACATGATACAGTGGAATATGCGAATGTTCCCATACTTAATTGTTATTCATGTCACTCATCTCTATATCAGCTTTGCCCCGTAGGGGGATGTATGCATTGTAACAAATAGCAGAGTTGAAATAGGGGTGGAGATGGGTTAGGGTTGCAAAGCCTGGTATGAGGGGGCGTGGCTTAAGAAAGCGGGTGTGGCTTAAGAAAGCGGGTGTGGCTTAAGAAAGGGACGTGGCTTAAGACATAGTGGGGATTGAAGTAGGTCGGAGAAGAAGAAGAGTAGGAGTGGGGTGGAGGCCTGAGTGATTAAAACAAGAACTCCCCCAGAATAATCTTCAGTCGCCAGCCACTTGCGGCATCCAGTCGCCAGCAGCATTCAGTATTACAGGACTAAGTAGAATAATTTGAAGGTAAGTTAACAATCTTGTATTCATGAACGCCGATGACGCCTTCCCCAGCAGGTGCGCAGATGGACCAACGCAAACGACGAGGTGGGTTCGTTGATGGAGTTGCTCCCAAAGGATCCCGTAACGCTGGAGCAAAATTGTCGACGGAAGATATGCCTATAATAAATATTGCGGACAGCGATGATGATTTCATGGTACAGCCACCAAAGAAGTCATCATCGAAGAAGCAATCTACTAGTCACAGTAGTACAAGTAAGGCTGGTCCTATTGTTGAGTACCGTAGGAACTGTAGTAGAAATAGCCCGTACTCTGGAGGATGGCCGTCAAAGAAGGCATCCTCAACTGTTGTAGCACCACCTGTTGCAACTATAGT
Organism: Chrysolina haemoptera; assembly: GCA_958298965.1. Lineage (NCBI taxonomy): Eukaryota > Metazoa > Arthropoda > Insecta > Coleoptera > Chrysomelidae > Chrysolina > Chrysolina haemoptera. The sequence goes on along the minus strand of OY282591.1, from coordinate 19,178,054 downwards.
GGCACCAGTTGAAGTAATGCCTGCTCCTGTAGTTGTACAGTTGGAACCAACAATTGCAGACATACCCCTTTCTCCCGTCATTACAGTTGTTCCACCACCACCTCCACCACGGCAAGCGAGCCAACCAGAAACGTCCTCGAAGCAAGGCCGGGGACTTTTATTGACCAGGTGTTGGAGCGACTGGATGAGGTTGAGCGCGGCTGCCTGGAGATCGCTAGAGAGCGGGCAAAAATTACCCGCTAACAGGCAGCTCTCATGGAGAGAGATCAACATGCAGCCCTCCTGGAAGCTGAAATGCATACCAGGAGGGACACTGTGAGAGCAGAAGTCCGCACCGCCATGGATAGGATGGCGGCAGCCTGCCATAGGTATAGTATTTAGGTTGTATATAGATAGGTTAAGTTATGTTTAAGTATTGTAGAAATGTTGAATTAGATGTAAGTTTTATACAAATACAAAATAAAAAAAAAATATCAAGTGAGGACAAGTGAATGTCAAACACGTTTTACATACGTTTTATATACGTTTTATATACGTTTTGTATACGTTTTATATACGTTTTATATACGTTGATCATCAGTTATGTTGTCGGAATTGTTAGCACATGATTGTTATCACATGTGTACATAGTGGTCGAAGCAACCGTATCTAATTTTTCACTGGTGGACCACCAGTTTGATGAGAAACTAATATGACTGGTTTAGCGAGCTCCTGGTGTGATGTGTCACACACAGACCATTCACAAAATTAGGAAGGGGATGTCATGCGGAGGTCATGCCTGAGGGAACGGTACATTCATCGCCGGCGTTTAATGGCTAACAGACGGTGCGTGTGTGGTTAGATTTCTTGAATTTTCGGACTTGCTTCTTGCTACTTATACTTGTATGTACACCATGAAGGTCACAGTAGCAAGTCTGGAGTACACATGATCATACATAGTTCGAGACATGGAGTTATTTAAGTACTCAAATACTCGATCGTATACTCATTACCGTACACAGGTCATACGCAGATCAAACGCAGAGTAGAAAAGTGCTTGGTCATCATTACCGTATATATGAAGAAAAAAACCCAATGTCAATGGTTTTTTGTATGTACTGTTTAAACTTTATAGTTTTTAAGAGTACGTACACATAACATACACTATCAATCATGAATACAATTGAAACAGGACACAATAACCAAGAACTTCATTACCGTGTATGTAATCTCTCCCATCTATCACCAATGTCATCTCAAGGTCAAACACAAACCTTAAGTACATGTATAGCATTCATGAAGGTCATACAACATTTTCAAAGTACCTCTGCGTATGGGTGTTGTGACGTCAGCGCGGACCCACCCCACCGTGTCGAGAGCAAAATCCTGACACGATCACTGGATCGTCGTCGGATGCGCATAGCGTTGACGTCACGACACCACCATAGCAAGGTATCTCTCAGAGTTCACATATCCGACTGGATCTCCGTGGTGTGCAGATGTGTACCTTCTCTATACTTCGGTATAGATTTTTATATGTACTCCACACATAAGGATCATACACAATAGTAAAGTAGGTACACATGAAGGACGGTGAAAGACATGGAGGTAAATATGTACCCGGAAAAAGTACTTGTCCGTGTATGAAAAATGATATCCAAGTCATCACAATGACATCTCAAGGTCAAACACAAACACTGAATACATGTATAGCATTCATTAAGGTCATACCAAAATTTTCAAAGTACCTCCAAGTATATCTCAACGTTAAAGCCACGTAGTCGCTGCATGACCGCAGCCTTTGGGTTAAGGTGGGGAGAAAGGGTGGGAGAAGAAAGGGTGAGGAGACGGGGTGGGAGTGATGGTGGGGAGAAAGGGTGGGAGAAAGCCAACCATGTCGAGAGCGAGAGTCTGACACACATCACTGGATCGTCGTCGGATGCGCATAGCGTTGACGTCACGCGACCTCTCCCCCCACCACCATCGCAAGGTATACATCATCGGAGGGGAATCACATGTCTGACTGGATATCCGTGGCGTGCAGACGTGTACCCTCTCTATACTTCGGTTTAGATTTGTATGCGTACTCCACACATTAGGATCATACACAATGGCAGAGTAAGTATACATGAAGGACATGGAAGACATTGAGGTAAGAAAAATAAATTAAGTACTTGGAAAAAGTACTTGTCCGTGTATGAAAAAAAAATCCAAGTCATTATAATCTCAATGTCAAACACAAACCCTGAACACCTCCCAACAATATACATCATGGTCAAGGCTAAGGGCAAGCCCAAGTCCTAGGTCAAGTCCTAGGTCGAGGTCATAGGTCGAGGTCATAGGTCAAGGTCATAGGTCATAGGTCAAGGTCATGGGTCAAGGTCATAGGTCGAGGTCATAGGTCATAGGTCAAGGTCACTGATGACGTCATAGTGGTGGGGGGAGGCCCAGAACCGGCTCAAATCTCCTACTGCAAACCTCAAGCTTGTAATCATATCCTTCATTTTTTATGTAGGATGTGTATGAGCGATTATTTTCAACATTTACTGAAGAAATTGCCGGGATTATGGGTGAGTTGAAAACTGTGGCAGGAGTAGGTAAAACCCAGTTTTTTCTTTGGCATGCATAAGTAAGCCTTGTCCCACTAGTCTTAAATCGTTGCATATGGTTCAAAGAGGGAAGGAACTGGTTCCTGCTTCAGTATAATTATTTCATATCAACTAAAGTATCCATGACTTTCGGATCCTCCGTAAATATCGTAGAAGGGTTATGTGAAGTGGGACAAAACAGATTTTAGGTACTCAGATACTCACATGTTATATTTGCATGAGGAAGTCGAAGTCTTCAGGAACGGTAAGCACTTTTTCCTTTCCTTCTATTATAATTGTTAGCAAAGTTACGACAAATATAATTTTCGGACCTGCCTGAACTTGCAGTGGCGGGTTAGCTCGAGCATGAAATGTGACGGCGCCGGTAAACCACGTTTTCTGAGAAAACGAGCGTATTTCATGAGGTATTACTGAAAATCATTCTTGTGGAGAATTGAATTATCTCTCAACCTATCGAAATCATTTTTTGTTAAATCTTATATTTTATGAAATAACACCAAAAAAAAATCGTATTTTTTTTAATGAATTCCACCCCTGATTTTTTGGTAAACAATTTTTTTTCCAATAATACATGATGTCGAGATCTCATGTGCCGAGTTTCAGAGTGCTACAATTCATTCTTCACTTTTAGCTCGAGTTTGTCTGTCGTTACTGGATTAACATGAATTAAATTGCCACTGAAATCATTCCGAGAGAGAACAATTGGGATGAGCGTTTTCCTTACGTTCTGTCTTGTACCTTTTTACGTTGTAAGGTTTTGAATGTAAAATAATTCACAGAAGTTTCTGCATGAGGCACCAGACGAAATAACTGTATTTGAAGATGATCAGTAAAAAATTTGAAGGTCAGCGGCGCCGTGGTGTTTCCGACCTGTCTGAAAGGAGGTCCTATGCATTTTGCATTTCTTCACGCCACTAAAGGAATGTTGACATACGACATTTTAACGTACGTCCAAAACTGTTTTGTGTGTAAGCAGCGTTTTATGCAAATTTCAAGTATTAAAATGAGCAATATGAATCTAAACTCAGATGAAATAAAGGCATACAGTGTGTTTCTCGAGGTGTTTCTAGACCAGTCGGATAGTTGAATCCCTTGAAACAATGAGAATTATCAAAATATTAGGAGTTCATGCCATTCGGTACTATGAAAGCTATCTTTAGGAATGACTATTTTTATACGAGGGGCGGAAGAAAAGCTCACAAAATTGAACATCAGTTTTTTTTTTCAATGGAACACCCTATATATTTCAACATGTATGAATTCTCATTCATTCAGGCTAATTATCAGCTTTTCATTTTAGAAAATCCAACAAGTCGTTGCCAAGTGTTATACCAGTTATTCATTGAATGTGGAAATTTTTTATGAGAAACACATGACCTTCATTACGAAGAATTCATTGATTGGTTTCATCCAAAATAATTGATACGTCTATTAGTCCATAGCATATTCTATCATAGAAAATATTAAATCTCATTCTAAAATTATACAGGGTGATCTAAGAAATAAGTAATATAGTTTTCACGAAATTCTAACTCTCTTTATCTCAATTTTTCATATACTGCACCCTACAATATTTATGATTTCATAACAATTGGTAGTTCGAATGTAATCGATCAGGAAACGAAAATTTAAAAAAAACACCAACTACTTACTCTTAATTACTTAGGTACTAAACAAACAGTCCCAATAGAAAAAAAAAAACGATTTTAACGAATAACTATGCATAATAATACAAATATAAATGGTCCAAGGGCCTTCGTTTGTTGCAGGGTAAGTTTCAAAGTTTTTCATTGGATAGTTTTCTGTTACGTTCTCCAACCTTAGCGGTGATATACTTTCACAAATCCTCAAAATTATATTGTACATATCCTCAAAGTTCAATAGTTGAGTAGTATAGGTACACCTCAAACTTTGACGATTGAACCGGCCACTGTATTGGTCAATTTAGTCCCAGCAATCTTTCACGAAAAAAAAAAAAAAAAAAAACGTTCAAACGGTCTTTAACAATATCAGCATTATGAGGCAGCTCTCCATTCTGCAGGAACATTTCTTTGCGATCTCCAAGAGGAATAATGCAAGTATCGCAATTAATTACAGAAAACCATGAAACGTTGGAATGTGTCTTTCAGCAAACTGAAACATTATACCGAGATTTATACTTAGATACGTGGGATTTTTTTTACGTACTTAGTTAAGTTCACTTGAATACTTTCTGGTGATATTTTTTTCTATTCTCATTTGTTGATAGTGGAATTTATATCACTCTTCTATAATTATGGAGGGTAAGCAATCAGATCACTACTAAGATATAAAATCATACATATTGTAGGGTGCACTGTATAATTTTCGAACAATACGAATGTTACCTATGATAGCATATGCTAGAGACTATCAATACTATTGAATGGTTTATAAATTCTTCGTACTCTAGAAACGGGGTTTTCTTTAAAATATCAGCATTAAATGGAAATCTGTTATATCTTGGCAACGCCTTCTCAGATTATCAAGAATGAAAAACATATAATTCTAAAGGAATGAGAATATGTTGAAATATATAGGGTGTTCCATTTGAAACGACTGAGGTTTGATTTCGTGAGTCTTTCTTGCACCCCTCGTATAAACAATAGTCATAAGTACTTGAATATGGCTTTCATAGTGCCGATATGGAATCATTATATTTTAAAAATTCCTATTGGTCTAATCGATAATCACCTGTCCCACTGTTTTACGGACACACTGTATATTAGGCGTTAGTAATAATTTTAAGATAACAGGAGGTACTTACAAGAAATTTCTGTCAGAACTATGACACATTCATAATAGATCAACGTGAATATAGAGCGATTGTTGACACTTGAACAAACGCACCAATTAAGTTTTATGGAACATGAACAATTCGCTTTAAAAGGAAATATTAGTGCACTTACCCAAATGGAAGTGATCTAGAAGTCAACTTATATCAGGAAGAAGTCCCACACAAAATCACAACTGGACTACGTGCAGATAAACATTACAACTACTAACGCTCGCTGCGCTTTGATTTATAAAACACATGTTCAATTACTTCCACCATACATCTAAGAATAGTGTGGTATGGAGTTTGATAATAATTGTTTATTTACCACAACCATTTGCTCATTTGACAGATGAATCAATCGTGAACATAACGCGCCATCTATGAAGTAGGGGCCGAAGCGAGTATTTCCGTAAAAGAGAACACTGCCGGCCTACACGCATACATGCAATGTGTATCGATAGAGGACAGGACAAACATTTCAATTTACACACTTTTTTCTATTTTATGATTGTAAAGTATTAGCATTGTTTAAATATTTAACCAATGGTATTAGGAGGGTTTCCGAAGATGATAAAAACAGTCCTCCCAACCGGATATTATCGAAGTACGTATAAAATAACTTTTGATTGATTTGAAAAATAAGTTTCAAAAAACAATGTGTAATGTTAGTTTTTCTAGTGAAAAAATTGTGGTAGTGGGAGTAACGCAGGACAGCGTTTTGGGCACTCTGCTCTTTATAAGTTTCAACTTCGACTTGCTTGAACTGGATTTGGGCGAATGCAATATTCTTCTGTTTGCTGGTAAAGATCCAATAATCGAACAATTGCCAGCCAGTAGAGATATACATGGAAAATCGATCATTTAACAATAATTCCAAAAGTTTTCAAGCTTTGGTCAAGTGAATGGTACATCGAGAAAGCAATAAGTAAATCTTTTTCACTTGAATTTTACTGTATATCCTTGTTGAGAAAATTCCAAAATTTCTGCAAACTTGGAATAGTATTGAATGTTATTATTTCATATCACGAATCAAGTTTTCAAACAAGTCAAGTGTATGGAACATTTTTTTTATCGACCCATAATATTTTTCTTTGATTTACCATAAGAGAAAATTACAAAAAGTTCATCAAACTTGACAGATACATCGGAAAAATATTCCGAACAGTTGTGTAGATTTGCGACCTTTTACGTTGACCAGAACATATACAGGATTATTCACGTTATTCGACACGAAGCATTATGGCTAAAGCATTTGATTTTTTGAACGTTTTTTCTTTACGATGGATAGGGACCAATTGGCCCTAAATTTTAAAAATATTTTCATGTTGTACAGGGTGTGCCAAAAACACGAAACGTATCAAAGTTGTTATTTTTTAAATGGAATGCCCTGTATATTATTTAATTTTCGGATTTTACGATCAAAATAAAGGTAAGTTACATTGAGGTTTAATTCACCTAAACCTTATGGTTTTTGAAATATCTCTTATTTTGTGAAAATGCAGCATCAGCTTTAATGCTTAAATTCTCAACCAGTCTTGTCTTGTTTTCAACCAAATTAATGCTAGAGGCTACTAACTGAATAACTTTCATATAACAGTTGTGAAATATTTACTAACTTATACAAGGTGTGTAAAAATTAAGGCAAAATAATCACAATTTTTGAACGGTAATAACTTGTTTAACTTAAATGGAACGCCCTTTATTTTATATTAAGAGCAGATGTCAAATTTAATTTAATCAAATACCAGTATACATTCCTATAGCTAACTCTTCACTTTTTCAAGTAAAACGCATATTTCCATTTTGCAAACTGATGATTTTGAGAAATTTATTATTCATCAAGTCGCGTTTTGATAAGTTGTATTATTAATTCCAAATCATCCTATTAGTAATAGCGGTAGTTTGTGATCTTGTTATCATCATTTTGTTATAGAAAATGCTAGATTATCCAAAAGAAGAAAGAATCGTCATGATTTTTATACTTGGAGAATGTCTTCAAAACTGTTTTCTGGCATCACGAATTTACGCTGAAAGATTTCCGAACAGAAATCATTTAAATAAAAGAGAATTCGAAAGATTGTTGATACTATTTAGACGAACTGGGAGTGTTTAGTATGAAAAACCCATTAAAAAGAAACCTGTGACAGAAAACGAAGAAAATGAATTTGCGGTGATTGCCTCTGTAAATGAAAATCCCCATACAAGTCAAAACCTAATGGCGGAAAATATCGGCATTAGTCAAGCAAGCGTATCAAAAATTCTGAAAAAATATAGTTACCATCCTTATAAAATCCAGCTTCACCAAGAGCTTTCCGAAAACGATTATGGGAAACGAGTTGAATTTTGTATGTTGGCATTAGATAAAGTTGCATATGATGAAAACTTTTTCAATTCTGTTCTATTAATGACCTGTTAATAGACATAACTTCCACTATTATGCTGATTCCAATCCACATCAATTTAGCATTAACCATAATTAACACAGATGGTCAGTGAATGTGTGGGGTGGAATGATGGGTCAATATTCAATTGGTCCTTATTTTTTCGAAGAAAATTTAAATGGAATGTTGTTTTTAGAATTTTTAACAAATCATTTTTCGGTCCTATTACAAGACATTACTTAGACTTGAACGATGTGGCTTAAAATGGATGCAGCTCCCGCACATTTCCATCGTCAGGTTCGTGAATATTTAAATGTTCATTTCCGAAATCGATGGACTGGAAGGAAAGGATTCGAAATGGGCCCCAAGGTCACCCGACCTGACGTCACCTGATTTCTTCTTGTGGGGATACATTAAAGGAATCGTTTATAATACACCACCAACAATACCCGACAATATGAAACAGCGTATCTTAGAAGCTTTTCTGAATGTTAGCCCTCATATGTTAGCAAATGTTGCTGAAGGTGGTGAAGATGGCCGCCATTTTGAACACTTGATATGAAATATTTCTTGTTTTATATCCACCATTTTTTCTTTATAATTTAAACTAATACATATTATTTGAAATATTGAAAAATAAATTAATTTGTTATTAAATCCTGGTGTTTATTTCAATCAATTCTGATTCGTCAAAACGCCATAGGCGACTTGATGAATAATAAATTTCTCAAAATCAGTTTGCAAAATGAATATGTGCGTTTTACTTGAAAACGTAAAGAGTTAGCTATAGGAATGTACTGGTATTTGATAGACAATTAAATTTGACATCTGCTCTTAACATAAAATACAGGGCGTTCCATTTAAATTAAACAAGTTATTACCATTCAAAGATTGTGATTATTTTGCCTTAATTTTTACACACCTTGTATAAGTTAGTAAATATTTCACAATTGCTATATGAAAGTTATTCAGTTAGTAGCCTCTAGCATTAATTTGTTTGAAAACAAGACAAGACTGGTTGAGAATTTAAGCATGAAAGCTGATGCTGCATTTTCACAAAATAAGAGATATTTCAAAAACCATAAGGTTTAGGTGAATTAAACCTCAATGTAACTTACCTTTATTTTGATCGTAAAATCTGAATATGAAATAATATACAGGGTATTCCATTTAAAAAATAACAACTTTGATACGTTTCGTGTTTTTGGCACACCCTGTACAAAATGAAAATATTTTTGAAATGTAGGGCCAATTGGTCCCTATCCATCGTAAAGAAAAAACGTTCAAAAAATCAAATGCTTTAGCCATAAGGCTTCGTGTCGAATAACGTGAATAACCCTGTATTTTCTTAATTCATGGTAATTTTTTGATCAAAGTGGTCTCGAAATAATTGCAAAAGGTTTGCAACTTTATAACAGAAAGGAATCTACTTTGTTACAAATTTTGAAAAGATCTATTCCGATTCATTCACAAATTTGCACACGATCCGGAACTTTGAAATATCTAATTAATTTTAAAATTAGATTTTTGCAAATTACATGAAGTTCTGGTTCGTGTACAAGGTTGCAAATCTGTGACTGCAGAATAGATGTTTGTAAAATTTGCAACAAAGTTTTAAAACTTTTGTAATTATTTCGAGACCACCTTGATTAAAAAAATAATTGATTTATTATTTAAAATTGGAACGTGATCTCATTATGTGTAAATTCAAACGCTTCCTGGCTCTGACGTCATTGTCTTCTTGTAATATGATTGGCTGAAGTTTGGGATCGTAGCAGGATATGCCGTTCACGACCTCCTACGCCTGGTCGTTTGAATTCGGTAGTTTAGTTTGTCGTTTTCAATAATTTTTATCTCGATATATTGATGATATAAAAAACCGAAAACCGGGAACGAGTTACGTGAGAATGCAGTATTTCGAAATATATTATTTCCGAAAATGACTGAAAAGGCTCATTTGGTGGGCATAGAATAAAAAATATTATATTAAAAAAAATGCACGCTGGGATTATGCAAAAATCATGCAAAATACACTATAAAGTATCACGAATGTTAAGCACTACCGATCTCAGATAATAGCAGTCGATAGAGACTAGTATTTTTGAATTGAATTTAAGCCTTTACCCCCCGCCAAGGTAAAAATTGAAGCCTTTACCAACCCCCCTAAGAAAAAAAAATTAGCGACGCCCTTGCGGTAAAGTGTATTTACCGTACTTGATACTTCATATACTATTACATGCGTCAAGTAACAGATGTTCAAATTCTACAAATTCAACAAAATTGATAATAATTTCATTACAGTTTACAAATAAAGTTCGGAAGTTTTATGAACAGACAAGTTTTTTCAAAATCGATACGAAATATAAATCTTCATCCTGTTTTCTGATTATAGAGTAGTGTGATAAAAATTGATGTCTTCTAGGTTTTGACACAACGTATGAAATTACTTCTCAATAACCCGAGGAACAAAAATGTCATTATATTGGAAAAACAATTTGAATTCAACTTGGCCCACTCTAGCACAGCGAATTTGTGTTATGTATATACAGATACTTAACACAAATGGTCTAATATTTCTTGAAAATCTGAAATTACTTTTACTTAAACTACCCTCTAAGGCGACTGTTATTTTGGCGGGTGACTCAACATCAACTACGACGATGACACCTCTCCTTTGACCATTATTATTATTATTATTATTATTTTATTCAACTCGAAAATCTTCCCACTTCTTTCAACTTATGTATGCACACAAATGGTTCTACCAGGATAACATCTAGTTCTGAAAGCACAATCGATTACGTGTGTACTAACCTAACTGAAGAAAATGTTATCTGTTCAGTTACTTATACCATCATGCATTTCTGATCACGAAGCTATCTGCTGTGAAGTTAGGTTAGGTTAGGTTAGGTTAGGTTAGGTTAGGTTAGGTTAGGTTATGTTAGGTTAGGTTAGGTTAGGTTAGGTTAGGTTAGGTTAGGTTAGGTTAGGTTAGGTTAGGTTAGGTTAGGTTAGGTTAGGTTAGGTTAGGTTAGGTTAGGTTAGGTATAGAAATGTATCCAATAGGTTCACATACGATAGATTATACAGTGAAAGCAAATATAAAACTTTTTATAATAACTGTTTTGATGCCAATTGGAATACGGTACATCATGCCGATGACCCGTTCCTTTCTTTTCATAACATACCTAGTACCCTATTGCTAAAATAGTATAGCTAACTAAAGGAATTAGCAATTCTGCTAAGAACCTGAGAAGTCTCCACCATATAAAAAAACACAGTAGTAATAATCCTTGGTTCAATCACTATTACGTCAATTATAGAAAAATTTACGGAAATGTCATTAAGGCTGCAAAAAGAATGTATTATCATAACGGAATCCCGCCAAGTAACAACAAAAGCAAGTAAACCTGGCGTATTGTAAAATATTGGATCAAACAATAAATATTATTGCACTATTGCTGAGAGACTGACAGAAAATATTGATGGGACACCGGATCCACTCTTTTATTTGAGTGAAATCCATATCACAGAATCATTTGTATTGTATCCAACGCGAATCTGACGGAGCTCATGTATACAATTAAACAAGTTAAAAATAAAACTTCCTGCGGAATTGATCATATTTCAATTAATATTTTTCGAAAAATGCCCATCTTCTCTCTAGAATTGTTGGTTCAGCTCATTAATGACTCTTTCGCAAAGGGCTACCCAAACTTTCTTAAAGTAAGTCTTGTGATTCCCCTTCATAAAGGTGGAAATGCAACGGATCCCTCTAATGTTCGGCCGATTTCTCTTATTCCGACCTTGGGAAAAATTGTAGAAAACCTAGTCAAATCTAGATTGATGGATTTCATCAATGTGAAAGCACGGGCGATGCTATCTTCTCCTTCCTGAGAGAACTATACTACAAACTGAATGAGAAGGAAGTTTGCGCGGCGACATTTTTGCGAACTTTCAAAAGCTTTTGGTTGTGTAAACCACGAAATCCTGCTGCGCAAACTCCAACACCATGGGTTCAGAAATCTTAGCCTCAAACGGATGAAATCTTACCTGGAACAGCGTACCCAAATTGTGAGAACAGATACGATGTATAATACTGGTTCGATTAGTCATGGCGTACCAGGGTTCTGTTTTGAGGCCTATCTTGTTTCTACTTTATTTCAATGATAATTAATCTAAAGATTGACGGTAAATTTACTAGTTTTGCGGACCACACAACAATCCTCTGGCATGATAATGAAATATTGTCTCTCCAGTTCTAGTCAGGAGATCTGTAAAAAGTCTTCATATCAATGAACCATAATACTACAGTGTTCAAGAGTATCTAGACAAAGATTGGAATTGCCCGAACGTATATTAACCTCATACACTCGTATGTTCATTCTCTTCTCTTTATATGATATTCGCTTCTTTGCGTAGTCTAATTTCAACCACATGTAATATAATTTTACACATGAGCAAAACTAATATATATATATATATTGTTATGAAACCAGTTATGTGTAAGAAATAGTAGGTTATTATTATTATTATCACTAAATAAGAAAGGTTAAATACTATACCTCAACTCCTAAAGAACATCATAAATGCATAGAATGTGAAAACACCATCAAAATCCATCCAATGAGCCTTAATACTCTGTTTCCGAAGCTAGAAAGGGTAGTTCCGCAACATCTGTCGTAGCATGGTAGAAACCAACTGCTACCAGACAACACCAACTGTAAAATAAATTCAAATTAAAATCTCATTATAAACAAGACTGAAGAGAACAATTTAGAACCATATTTCAAAAGAAAAAGTCTAGAAAATCAACAAAAATTGATAAGATAACCTCAAAATTTATGATCATAAAATAAATATCAAACAGTAAAAATGTGAAAGAAACTTGAAAAGGAACCTCATAGAATCTAAAATAAAACCAGCAGTTGAAAGTATTTAGTAAGAATGTTATTGTAAATAATTAGTAATTTAAGTTGTACAAATTAGATTAAAAGTAGGCTAAGATTGTCGAAAAAGGTCATGAAAATGAATATTCATGAACAGAGTGAAACGAGTGCGTTGAAATCGAAAATAGAGAAAACGAGTTGGGTAGCAACGAAAAAGATGATTGATTATTGACGAGGGAAGCCAAGAAAAACGTGAAGAAAAGCAGTTTGTCGAAAATTTGCAGAAATCGTAAAATCAAAATTTAACGAGAAAAACTCCTGATATCCATCCAAACTAGCAGACAACTTTTTGTATAAAGTATACAATACATTTCAACAAGAACTTACCAGCAGAAAAGCTTCCAGAGAGAGAAGAAAACATCGTGGAAGATTGGAAGAAAAGCTTTGAGTCCAGAGGCTTTGGCAAGGTATTTATCAGCACCAACACTTCTTCCTGGTGTATCTACACAATTTTGAATCTCAAGAAAGAAATATAACTTCACTTTGGCATTTGAACGAACTATTATTCGGGAAAAACTTTCTTATTTCGTGCACTTCGGTGATTTTGAACTGAACTTTATTTTGATATTAAAACTCACTAATTTCATCAGTATTTAACGGATAATTGATTAGTTTTATAATTGAAAATAATATTCCAAACATAACCTCACATGGAGCAACAACAAGGTCGACAACTCGTAGGAACATTCGATTCATTGTTCGATATTCAATCGGACATTTCATTTGGTGGTGACTAAGCAGCCACAAGATCGGGTTTAGAGATTTTTCAACTTGTTGACGACTCAGATTCCGTACAAAGAGGAGATAAGAGGTTATTTAGACTAAGGTATCTCACAGGGAAGTAAAATAAGTATTATTGATTGAAGATCAAAACATTTTTCCTGAAATTATTAAATAAAATTGCTTATATTTTGGATTCTGAGTTGAATATTTATTATTTTGATACAATTGTCATAAATATTGCAAAATTTCACACTGGAGGCCCTTTCAAGAAACCAACCATGAGGAGAAGAGACTGCATGTTTCTTGTTGGTATCAACTGAGCGGAGAGAGTTTCTGCAACAGAGAAAAAGGTTTAATAAAAAAAAAAAAAAAAAATTAATAATGAGAGTAAGTATCTAGCCTGGGCATATGTTTGAACAAATAAAAGATTGATCTGAGTTTTATTATTATCTGATTTACATTTCTTACAGATAACAAATTTATAACAAGAAAAGAAAATACCATTTATCAACAGTTTATTTGAACAAAATAGTATTCATTCTTTCTCTCACCATCATTATTATTATAACAATTGTCAACACAACGTGGGACAGAATATTGAACATCATTATAATTATTTAATAACAAATGGCGCCCAACGTGGGGCGATTTGAAAAGGGCCAGATAGAAGGTAAATTGTAAGATTGAAAGTGGTGAGAAAGAAGTGTGACAGAAAAGAGTGAGAAATTTTGAGATTTGGGAATTTTGAAGAGAATTTGAGAGAGAAAATGGATCTAAGAGATGGAAAACGTACCGGAATGAATGATGCAAATGAGGAAGAGAGACAGAGTGGAGATCATGCGGGAACTAGTGGAACACAAGAGATGCAAGAAAGGAGCATGAGTGAGCAAGGAGAACAAGGAAGGGGAAATGAATTAGAGGGTCAGATACACATGCTTATGGAATTTATTTCGAGGAAAATTCAAAGTGTGAAAGAAGATATGCAAGAGAATATTGAGAGTGTGAAAGAGGATGTAAAAGGGAATATTGAGAGTGTAAAAGGGAATATTGAAAGTGTAAAGGAGAATATTGAGAGTGTAAAAGAGGATTTGAAAGGGAATATAGAAGGTGTAAAAGAGGATTTGCAAGAGAATATTAGTCGATTGGAAGCAAGAATGCAGGAACAGTTGGAAGGAAATAGAATGGAAAATTTGAACATGTTTAAGGAATTTGAAAGGAAAATTGAACAAAAAAATAGAGAATTTCACCAAAGTACAACAGATAAAATCATAGATATGGGCAATTGCATAGAAAATAATGATAGAAAGATACAACAAGTTAGAGTTGATTTGGAAAGCACAAACCAGGAAATCAAGGGAGAGTTGAAGAAAGTGAATAAAAAAGTTGAGACACAAATCAAAGAATCACACTGTAGAATCGACAATAACATTGAACAACAAGTTAATCAAATTAAAAATATGGAACAAAAGATGAAGGAACTAGAACAAAATAGGGTAATAAATACTGAAACTAGAATCCTAAATACTTGTCAAAATATACAAATTAACAATAAATTTGAAGGCAATATCAAGAAATTACATCCAATAACATTTATTAAAATTCTTAAAAACAAAACAAAAAATATTATAGCTATAGAGGAATTGAAGGACACAATTAGGCAATATTTAATTAATCAACCGTGTGTATGGTTTAATAGCCAGGAACAGAACATAGAAAGCTTTGACGATTTTGAGAGACTTTTTCTAAAACAGTACTGGGGGGAGAATATGCAGTTATTAATACGAGACAAACTACAGTTTGGAAAATTTGACGAAAAGCGAAGTAACAACTACAACAATTATGCTATACAATTATTTGCTAGTGCGCAACATTTGAATCCTAGTATGAGAGAACAAGAAATAGTGGGCAGTATCAGTAGGCACTTCAGACAGGAAATATTTGAAATCATCAATTTACATGAAATAAAGACGATGGACCGACTAAGTGAGTACTTACTGGGACTAGAACGGACATTAGGATACAGAAATAGGGATGATAGGTATCAGTATAGAGAGACAAACAATTACAGACCAACACAATACAACAATACACAAACACAGGAAAGCTACAATAATAGGAACACGAATTATAACAGACACCAAGACACTAGAAACAGAAACCACCAGACACAAAACAGAGAAACGAGACAACAGTGCACAAACAATCAGTACTCAAACAATTATCAAAGCAGAAATTCACAAAATTACAACAATAACAATTACAGACAAAATGAAAATTACAATTCTAGGCCAAACTTTAGAACACAATACAATAGCAATAGTTACCGAACAAACAACAATACACAAAACGACAGTA
Source organism: Chrysolina haemoptera (assembly GCA_958298965.1). Classification (NCBI taxonomy): domain Eukaryota; kingdom Metazoa; phylum Arthropoda; class Insecta; order Coleoptera; family Chrysomelidae; genus Chrysolina; species Chrysolina haemoptera. Next base: position 19,162,261 of record OY282591.1, on the reverse strand, counting down.
AGTATCAACAACAACTGAACCACGAACAAAACTACAACAGAGACAGGAGACGAGACTCCTACCCAGAAAACAACGCTGAAAGAACGAGACAGGTACATTACCAAAGAAGAACAGCAAGTTTAGATAGAGATAGGGACTTACAGACAGACAGGGTACAGGAACACTTACAAAGACAGGAACCACAGGCTTCGACTTCTGCTGATCGACAAAATTTTTGTTAAGACCATGTGGAAAGCTGGAAAAACACAGTTATGAACACCCAATAGAATTTATAAATTTAAATAAGGATATTGAAGAAGAACAATTAGTAGGTTTGATAATTTTAAAAGGTAATATAGGTAAAAAAACAATTGACATATTAGTGGATACAGGTTCTGAGGCTTCGTTAGTAAAAGAAAAAACTATTTTAGATACAGAATTACAAAGTAAAATTATTAAAATCCCGAAAACAAATTTAGTAGGGGTCAATGGGAAAAAACTGGCGGAAACGAATCAATTTATAGACTTTAAAGTTCAAATAAACAAAGAAAATATAAATCTACAATTACTACTAGTAAAGGAAATGGAATTCGATGTCATTGTTGGTACAGACCAGCTAGAAAAACTAAAAGCTAAAATAAATTATGAAAAGAAAAATATTGAATTGAATGGAAAATGCTTCGATTTTATTGAAAAAGAACAGGATAGAAAGATGAAAATCATGTTATGTATGAACAGCATGAATGGGAAGGATGAATCGGAAAATAAAAACGATGAAGGGGAATATAATTTAAAATATAAATGTAATGAAAAATATGAAGAATATATAAAAGAATTATTGAATAAATATAAAAAATTAATAATGAATGAATCCAGAGTGGCAAGAGAGTATGTACATAAAATAGAGGTAAAAGAGGCAGAAAAATTTAAATCAAAGAACTATCCAATTCCATATAAATATCGAGAGCAGGTGAAAAAGGAGATAGCTGAAATGATTAGGCATGGTATAATTGAGAAAAGTAACAGCAATTACATAAATCCAATAGTAGTAGTAGTGAAGAAAAATGGAGAACTAAGGCTTTGTTTAGACGCCAGAGAGTTGAACAAAATAACCATTCCTCAGTACGAAGCACCACTTAATATCGAAACCATTTTTGGAAAAATAACCAATACTAAGTGTTTTTCAAAAATAGACTTAAAGCATAGCTTTTGGTTGATTCCGTTGCATAAAGATTCAAGGAATTATACGGGCTTTTCTATAGAGGGAGTCATTTACCAATTCTGTGTTGTTCCATATGGTTTGCAATCTGCTTGTCCAGCATTAGAGAGAGCATTGCACAAGATACTAGATAAATACGACGACTTTGTGTTACATTATATTGATGATATTCTCATATATTCCAAAGATGAAGAGGCACACAAAGAACATGTAGCTAAAGTATTAGATTTATTAAATGAAGCAGGACTAAAGATCAATATAGAGAAGTGTCGATTTTTCCAAACTGAAATAACTTATTTGGGGTATAAATTAAATGACAAAGGACTAGAAATGGACCCTGAACGAATACGTACGATACAGGAATACACGAGACCGAACAATTTGAAGACATTAAGGGGATTTTTGGGAATACTTAATTACTTTAAACGACTAATACCTGACTTGAGTAACAGACAACTACCTTTAATAGAGCTTTTGAAGAAAAATACTCGATGGAAATGGGGGGAAAATCAAGAAAAAGCTTTCAATCAATTAAAACAAATTTTCTTGAATGAATTAAAAGTTTACCATCCAGACTACACAGTGCCTTTCATATTGAGGACAGATGCTTCGATGTCACGATTTGCAGGATTATTAGTACAAAATCAAAGGGGGAAAGAGGTTCCCATATCTTTTGTGTCCAGGGTAACAAAAGGTTATGAAAGAAATTATAGTGTGACGGAGTTAGAGTTAGCAAGTATCATTTTCTGTATTAACAAACTACGATTTTTCTTGCTTGGGGCAAAATTCTATATTGAGACTGACCATGAGGCTTTACTGTCAATTGTCAACTGCAAATTGGCCAGTAACCGAATACAGAGATGGGCATTACTACTTCAAGAATATAAATTCGAAATAAGACATATACCAGGACGACAAAACATAATCACGGACACCATAACAAGGATGGAGACAAACAAACCTAACAACAAAAAACAAATTAAAATAGGAGTAAATGTTTTTAAAAATAGAACAGGACTTCACTCACTACAGACAATTATAGAGGACCAAAAAGCACTTACTGACAAAGAAAAGAGGGGAACAGTAGACAGAGACGGGATTTTTATCAAAATAGTTAATGGGGAAGAGCTTTATGTAATAACAAAGGACCTGACACATAGAATAATCGATGACCTACATCACAAATATGCACATATAGGAATAAGGAAGACTTGGATGACATTTAGAGAAAACTACATTAGTAACAGAGACCTAGAGACAACTAAAGACACTATAAACAAATGCAGACTATGTCAACTAGGGAAGAACAAGAACACGATGAACAAAAACGAACCACGTAGCATCATTACACATACACCACTACAAATAATTTCCATAGACTTTATAAGCAACCTAATCACAACTGACAACAAAAACAAACACATATTTGTAATTACAGACCACTTTTCAAAATTTGTAAGACTATACCCAACAAGAAAGACAAATTTTAAAACAGTAAAACAAATACTGACTGATTATACACTTGAAGTAGGAAAACCCCAACAAGTAATTTTGGATAATGCAACATATTTTAAAAATGAAAAGATGATTACATTTGCACAAAAGCTAAATATAAAACTCAACTTCACTAGTATTCGACATCCAGCTTCCAACCCAACAGAAAGATACATTAGAGAGGTGATTAAATATTTAAGAATTGTTTGCCAAGAAAATCATAGAATGTGGGATATTAAAATACCTTTGGTGGAGAAATATTTGAACGAAGTGCCAAATACAATAACAGGGGAGTGTCCGGAATACATTATGACTGGGAGAATGCCTGAGAGAGAATGGATAAAGAATGAAAGAGATTTGAATGAGATTATGAATAAAGTGAACATGAGGATACAGCGGAATGCAAATAAATATTTGAGTAGGGAGAATAAGAAGAGGAAAAAAAGGGTTAAGTTTGAAAAGGGAGAGTTAGTAATCGTGAGATCATTGAGAGTACCGAATAGCAGGAGAGGAATATGCGCAAAATTGCAATTACCTTTTGAGGGGCCTTTTGAAATCGAAAACGAGAACCCTAAGAATAGCTACAGACTTATTAATCCAGCAGATAAAAGCTTGAGGGGAATCTTTAATATAGAAAGTATTTATAAATTTAAAGTGTAAATAAAAGAAAAAAATAGTTACCTAGTTGTAGAAATCCAAATATAAAGCATAGTTGAACTAAAAAAAAAAAAAAAAAAAAAAAAAAAAAAAAAAAAAAAAATAGAATTAGTTAGTAAAAATGTAAATATATAAAATAAAATTTCTCATTTGAGTTTTGCTACTAGATATCAAAATTTCAAATGGAAAATTTGGGGAATTTGTTATGAAACCAGTTATGTGTAAGAAATAGTAGGTTATTATTATTATTATCACTAAATAAGAAAGGTTAAATACTATACCTCAACTCCTAAAGAACATCATAAATGCATAGAATGTGAAAACACCATCAAAATCCATCCAATGAGCCTTAATACTCTGTTTCCGAAGCTAGAAAGGGTAGTTCCGCAACATCTGTCGTAGCATGGTAGAAACCAACTGCTACCAGACAACACCAACTGTAAAATAAATTCAAATTAAAATCTCATTATAAACAAGACTGAAGAGAACAATTTAGAACCATATTTCAAAAGAAAAAGTCTAGAAAATCAACAAAAATTGATAAGATAACCTCAAAATTTATGATCATAAAATAAATATCAAACAGTAAAAATGTGAAAGAAACTTGAAAAGGAACCTCATAGAATCTAAAATAAAACCAGCAGTTGAAAGTATTTAGTAAGAATGTTATTGTAAATAATTAGTAATTTAAGTTGTACAAATTAGATTAAAAGTAGGCTAAGATTGTCGAAAAAGGTCATGAAAATGAATATTCATGAACAGAGTGAAACGAGTGCGTTGAAATCGAAAATAGAGAAAACGAGTTGGGTAGCAACGAAAAAGATGATTGATTATTGACGAGGGAAGCCAAGAAAAACGTGAAGAAAAGCAGTTTGTCGAAAATTTGCAGAAATCGTAAAATCAAAATTTAACGAGAAAAACTCCTGATATCCATCCAAACTAGCAGACAACTTTTTGTATAAAGTATACAATACATTTCAACAAGAACTTACCAGCAGAAAAGCTTCCAGAGAGAGAAGAAAACATCGTGGAAGATTGGAAGAAAAGCTTTGAGTCCAGAGGCTTTGGCAAGGTATTTATCAGCACCAACACTTCTTCCTGGTGTATCTACACAATTTTGAATCTCAAGAAAGAAATATAACTTCGCACTTTGGCATTTGAACGAACTATTATTCGGGAAAAACTTTCTTATTTCGTGCACTTCGGTGATTTTGAACTGAACTTTATTTTGATATTAAAACTCACTAATTTCATCAGTATTTAACGGATAATTGATTAGTTTTATAATTGAAAATAATATTCCAAACATAACCTCACATGGAGCAACAACAAGGTCGACAACTCGTAGGAACATTCGATTCATTGTTCGATATTCAATCGGACATTTCATTTGGTGGTGACTAAGCAGCCACAAGATCGGGTTTAGAGATTTTTCAACTTGTTGACGACTCAGATTCCGTACAAAGAGGAGATAAGAGGTTATTTAGACTAAGGTATCTCACAGGGAAGTAAAATAAGTATTATTGATTGAAGATCAAAACATTTTTCCTGAAATTATTAAATAAAATTGCTTATATTTTGGATTCTGAGTTGAATATTTATTATTTTGATACAATTGTCATAAATATTGCAAAATTTCACACTGGAGGCCCTTTCAAGAAACCAACCATGAGGAGAAGAGACTGCATGTTTCTTGTTGGTATCAACTGAGCGGAGAGAGTTTCTGCAACAGAGAAAAAGGTTTAATAAAAAAAAAAAAAAAAAATTAATAATGAGAGTAAGTATCTAGCCTGGGCATATGTTTGAACAAATAAAAGATTGATCTGAGTTTTATTATTATCTGATTTACATTTCTTACAGATAACAAATTTATAACAAGAAAAGAAAATACCATTTATCAACAGTTTATTTGAACAAAATAGTATTCATTCTTTCTCTCACCATCATTATTATTATAACAATTGTCAACACAACGTGGGACAGAATATTGAACATCATTATAATTATTTAATAACAATATATTATATATATATATATATGTATATATATGTTGGTGTTTATTAATTATTTTATCATTATTGTGCCATGTAAGTACCATTATTTTCTTCCATGCTATACATGCTTTTACAGTATACTATTATAATATTCTCTGATGAACCTGATGTTCTCATTTCTTTTTTTTTTCTTTTGACGACTTGTGATTTTATCAAAACATATTTACGCATACCATTTTTATATTTCTGTACGTCTTTATTTTTATATTTCTTTATTTTTATAATTATAAATGATTTGTCAACAAGAATTTATTCTTCGAATAATGAAGTATAGGTATTTTGATTTGATTTGATTGGTCACTGAGTCATTAAAATTTTTACCTACTTCAAAGATGCCCCACAAGGAAAAACTAAGGTAATTCATTAGTGGGACAAGCGAAAGAAGATTTATTTCGTAACATGCTTCCTTGAGCTTGCCACAGATAATGTCAGTATAATATTGAGTGAAGTTCTCATTAGACTTCTTTTCGGTGTCTTAGCAATATTTGGTTGAGGATGGACAGATCCATAGAGAACCCACCCCCCTATTTTCTTTCTGATTATTACTCATTATTTGTCACCCATTACTAAATTTGATAATTTATTCGTATTCTTGATAGAGTTTTCTGTGGTAGCGTATTTTTGAAAACGAAACGTTCCCATTAGACTAATCACTTTCAGATTTACGTTTCCTTTTTAAACTCATGTCTGGATTAGTTCAATTTCTATTTAAGTTCTTTGAATCTATGTCACAAATGTCAATGGTCACTGTCACTTGTCAATAGTGTCATTGGCATACATTGTCAATTTAAATTTCTTTTCCACTTACGCTTCAACATTCAGACAGATATGATATATCTTTATCTTTAATAATCCTTAAACATGATGAAAATTATTCAATTTTAAATATGTTTTATATTTTGTAACATTTTAATTTGGTCCATGGACATGATGTTTTTATATGGCTTCTTGTACACCTGACGAGTAAGTAACCTCACTTTTCATAACTTTCAAATTTCAAAAATTTTCAATTTTATCAACTTCATTTTCAATCATTACTTACTTGCAGGTACGCACTGATGATGACTTAACAGTCGAAAGCGCTTTGCTACAATTTTTAAAATAAAAATATTTTGTACGAAATACAAAGTTTCTTCCTTCAAGTATATTGAAGCGTGCACACAGCTTGACAATTTCACTTTATTATTAATACTGTCGTGTAGTCAATAAAGCAATCATTTTTATCATTATATTTTGACGTATTTAGTATGTTGTTCAGCACAGTGAACTTCTCTACTTCATCTTGGATTAAGTGGAAGAATATTTTTGCTTATGTCTAGTACACGACCAAAAATAAACTTCGCCCTTTATGGTCAATTAAATCTATGTTACCAAGACTGTATGCATGTAAACCTTTACTTGACTATAATAAAGTTGATGATTATTATTATTATTATTATCTGAAGAAGTTAAACTTATATTAATGTAGCTCCAATCCACCAATCGACTCGAAGGAACAACACCGCCGTTATATCTGTGAGGCCATTAAAATGCTGATCGAGTTATGATATATCCAATTAGGAAAAAGAAGAAACTTTTCACCTGCAGATATCTCAACAGAAGTCCTAGAGTTCTACTGGTACTCCCATCTACCCACGAAGCACCTAGGCTCTCTAAGAACTACTTCTTTCCTGGATTTCACTGCGACAGGGATTTAATTTTGATACCTGTTAGTGCAGAGTACCCTATTGCAGAGCATACAATTGCAATTATTGCTCCATATTAACAAATGGCAGAATTTTCTTTTGAATTGAGTTTGGCGTCTTATCTATGCAGGGTGTGTCACTACTGACAGATTTGAGGTAAATGGGTGTACAAAAACGGTAAAACATCGGACTGCAATGACTTTCATTACTTCTGCATATTTTATCTCGATCAAAATCTTCAGTTATTTCCATTGATTACTAATCAAGATACTTCATTTATCGAAGAATACTGTATTCATCGATGACAGTCGATATTGTTACATGGGAGAGAAACATGATGTAAATGGAATTGTCACGAAATAATAACACTACCAGTCTTCTCTGACAGCTCAATAAGAAATGCCAGGAAACTAATTTCGTTTTGTGAACTGGTTCTATAGAAGTATTCCATTGCAACGATGCGATATCCTTTGAAATGCGATATTCAATTGATAACATTAACAGAGGAACAATAAATTCCATTCGGAAGATTCGGGCCGTGGTATTCCAATCGAGTTAATTAATTAATTTTGCAACCGTCTCCGTATTCGAATGTTCTATTCAAGTTTCCATTGTCGTCACTGTAAATAGCCAAAGTGGCTACTAAATGAAATATAATAGCACTCGACTCCAACTCATTGCGGTGTAAAATATCGCACCTTTCATAGTAAGTTTGGCCTTGAACGCTTGAAGGATTTAGAGGCTGTATAAATAAAAAAGGCAGAATTCAAATATGGGTAATGAAAATTGAAATTCTTTTTTAGGATGGATATTTCGTATATTGGTTGGTATTGATATAACTTATGAAAATATGCATGTCAGGTTTGTGTAAAATCAAACATAATTCAAAAATACGATACGAATATCCATATCTTGATAGCAAAAACCATTCAAAACCATTCAAAATGTGAAAACAACACCCTACGGGTCTTCATTAGAGATATTTATGGGAAATGTCTATGGAAAAGTCCTCGGTTGCATTTTGTTCAATTTTAGTTTTTTCTCAAGTGTTATATTTTATTTAGTCTGTACGAAATTATTTTCTTTACGCAGTACTCCAATAATGAAATGTTGTTTTGATTATTTAAAAGATAGAAAGGCAGAAGTTATTCCTATTCACGTTGAGAGTTCGGCTGAATCACGCCTTGGGTTTTCTTTTTTGTTGGCCCAATAAACGAGTACTTTATTGATAAATTATTCAAATTTGATTTTTGTATCACTCGATATTATTTAAAATTATTACCTTGTTACTGTACTGTATTATTTTGAGCAACAAACAAAAAATTTAAAAAAATTTGTACCAACAAATTTGAAGTTTACTTCAGTTTGAAAGAAAAATTACAATAGTTAACCTGATAGTTGGGCAAGTTGTAATATAAGACGAGTTTTCATGAACCGTTGTATACATGATGTCGTTTGAATAAACATTACTTAGATGGCGATGTCTTCAAATTTAGATACATTTTTTAATACTGCACAATTTTTTGAAATATTTTTGATATACTTCACTTCTGACTCAAAATCATACTGGAATAACTTTTTGTCAAATAATACATAAGAAAGAAAATATTCATAAGGTGGAATTATTTTTACATGACACTATGTATGAGCACCCGACGCATATTTCCCCATTGTCTTTTCAGCTGACTGTTTTAAGAATTTTCAGTCGACCTGAATTCACTTTATGATATTTCTTTCTTTACAGTGAAGAAAAGTAATCCAATATTGAGTATGCAGGGGTTCATCAAAAATCTCTTTGACGGTGCGATTTTAGATGAATTCTTGCAATTTTTTTGACAAGAAAGATAAATGTATGAGAGAGGCATCCCTCACAGTACTTTTTCAAAAAAAAAATTACCTAGTAAGATAACAAATAGTAAATCTAGTCTTTTTGCAATTTTCTCAAGGTCATTTGAAAAAAAAATTAAAGAGTACTCCGAGAGATATTATCTTAGGATTGTTCAAAATAAAGTGTCGAACTGAGTGCATTTCTGTATATTTTAGTCAAACGACTGAAGTTCATATGTAGGTAAGATTGCGATATATTTATATGTAATGAATATGGGATTCGTATCTAAATAATCTCACAAATTTCATGATGTTTAAGAAAACCTAGCGACACTCGGTCGCCCAGGTACTGTTGTATTTGGAAAAAGAAAAACTTATTGTTTTCGAAATTGGCAATAAATGAAATGGGAAGTAAAAGATGACAAAACAAAACGAAATAAAGGAATACATTTTTGTCGAAAAAAAAAAAAAAAAAAAATTGGGAGATATTGAATTTTATAGTTTTCAAGAGTTTTTTTGGTAATAGCTGATAAGAGGTTTGCAGCCTGTGCAAACCGCGCTGAAACACTGCCAGCGATTCAGACACGCTGTATCCTGGAGAATCAAACCAGTGCCTCCCAAACAAAGGAAACTGAAAGCGATTCCATAAAATTTCATAAAATCTTCCGAACATTTTTGACTGCTTCGAACACGAAAATTCCTGCCATCTATCGATACATTATGTTCTATATCACAACCCATTTCCTTAATTGCCCCAATTTCGGAAACACCCTGCATATTGTCTTGGGATAAAGAGCTTCAGTTATTTCCTTCCATTCATCAATAATTAAAATACGTTAATAAAAAAAGCATTGATTCATCGTTGACAGTCGATATTGTTTGCACAAAACCGAGGCACAGGAGAGAAACATGGTGTAAATGGAAATGTCACGACTTAATAATTTTACCAATCTTCTTCGACAGCTGAATAGGAATTCCGAGAAAATTAATTTAATTCTCGGAACTGCTATTATAGAAGTATTTCACTGTAACGATGATATTCCTTGAAATGTGATATTGAATTGACAATATTAACTTTACAGAAAAACAAGGAAATTAGCTCGATTCCAATCGTGTCAATTAATAATTAATTTTGCGAGCGTCTCTATACTCCAATGTTCTATCCAACTTTCCAAATTCCTCACTGAATCGTCATAATTGTTTTAATACAATTAAGTACGGGACTGAGCACGGAGATGGGCTCTTTTATCAAATTCAGTTATTTCATTGAAGCAGAGTAGCGTATACCATTATTTGATGAAGCGAAGAGCCTGTAATGGAACAAATCGACCAATACTAGGATTTTGGTTCTACTTGATAAAGTATCAGGTATTTCTTTTTTATTATTCAAGTTCTAGTTACCACGAAAAGAAAAATCCTGTATTGTTTGAAGAACATCACGAGAATCGAGGGAAAGTATAGATAAGAATTGATTGGTGTTGTTGAATTTCTGAAGGCTCAGGGAACATCTCCCGAGGCAGCGAGTTCCAAAGCTTTGCCGTTCGTTGAAATGAAGAGCCCTGCGAAAGAGATGTTCGGCATACCCCCAAACGGCATATGGACGTGAGGACTGTGCTCGAAGTGTCAGTCTCGATAGGGCCGCTAACGGTGTAACGATTAATGACATTTCGGGATAGCATCGCCTATGAAAATATCTAAAAAAAGAAACAGATCGCCAAACTTTCTGCGATGTCCCAGAGAAGTGAGCTTTTGTGCGAAGTATCACCGACAGAATGACTGTTTTTTTGGCGGAATCTATAATAACCGTATGCATAGTCATTCACGACTTGGGTTTCATTCGCATTGAATTCTACCAAGTTGTTGGATTCTCAATCTAGAATTTTTGCTGAGTCCGTATTTATTTCATTCGCGATTCTTTTCTGTTCATTTCTGCTTTCAATGGCTGATATCGCAGCTTTAATAGAGAAAGCGCTATAAATGGTACTATCATCCGCAGAGCTGTGCACCGGTCTTCTTGCTTGTTTCTTGCTTTAACATATTCCGATCTGGTCACAGGGCCCTGAGTTTAACAGATGATATTCTTTTTGCCGTGTGATGTATATATGTTTGCATCCTCAGCATTAGGATCTTATAAATTGTCTTGGCGCATTGTGATGGATGGAAATGCTGAGAAAAAAATGCGAAGATCATCCTAGTCGGCTGAATTGTAGTGACATATGAGACGGGGCAGCCTTGTGCTGCTCGATGGTGTAGATGAAGAGCAAAGGGTGGATATGGGGTTGTGGTCGGTGTTCCCAAATGAAGCACAAACTTCAATACTGTATTGATCGGGGTAGTGGTGGAAAAAAGAGCAAATGTATTGGCATACTGGTTGTCCCATGGGTCTTATCCAGGTGACATTGAAGAAGCTGGTAAAAGTTTGACCTTCCTCAAGTGGTATGATTCAGCTTCAACGGAGACTTCTCTCGACTTCCTTCGGTATCATTCCATCTTGATGTCTGTCGCCACCATGAAACCAGATTTTCGTGCCTTTATCCAATGAAAGATAGATCTTCAAATAAGATCCTAATATGCTAGAACAGTAAAAGGAAACGAATGTGGTACATATTAAACTTACATATAACAATATAACAATACAGAGAAAATATTGAATGGAATACTTTCTATAGTTTATCAAAAGATACAGAAGTCTGCAGCTACACGTAACAAGCAATTAATGAGTACCGTATTTGTACATTTCAAACAAATGTTTCCAGTTCATTTTTTAAGTTTATGAGCGATAGGATGATTTTTATTATATAGGGTAGTTTATTCAATACAATATTGTTTAGGTCTATTTGGCTATATTTAAATTTAGAAGTGATTATCATTGCTTCTGTTGTCAACACATTCAGCTTGAGTAAATTCATTTTCAGATACTTTATAAGACTTGCTAATGTAATATTCATATTTTTCGTTGCCATTTCTATGTACTCGTGACTGCATACCAATAGTGTATCATTCGCAAAGAAGGTCACAAATTCACTTTCATCCCATTTCATAGTTCAATGGCATTTAACCACTATCCCGTATCATGGTTCCTAGTTTAGGAAAGGAATGAAATGAGAATCTTCTGGTTTTACTGAAATTTGTCATTTTGATGAAGTCTATAATAGTTATTCAAGTATCAAGGGCGTAAAGTAGGCGTTTATGGCCTGCGACGCCAAAGACCATAAACGCATTTTACGCACGTGGTACATACAAAATTCAATTATTCAAAAGTCGAAACTTGTGCGAGCCAAGGATTAACGAGGTCTTACTTTATAACGTGCGATTCCTAGCACTTTTTTGGGCCATCAGATAAAAATCTGTAGTCGCTAAGAATTCGAACCTAGCCGACCAGCAGTCAATGGTTTCGACCGCGGAAGTCTCAACCACTGATCTACATGGCCCTTTAAATGAATACAATAATTATCAAGAGTAACATATGTAGAAGAACTATAGTAGCTGAGAGCTATATTGAAAAACCTGTTTCAAATAAATTGATCATCATTGAAAAAATTGCCATTGATTGTGCGGAATGATACCAGATAATTATTCGAAACAACCATCCACTTCAAAAATAAATTCTTTTTCCCTTATCGATGCAGATGCTGTAACGAATCTTTCAATATGTAATTGTTATGTTCGAAAGAATATCCCATCGTCATCAACATCAACATCAGTAATTAAACCAGTTTTCAACATTCAAACTTATGACTTAATTACATGTTGGAAAAATGTCAATTATGGAGAAATGTTAGGAAGAGTATTTGTCTATTGAACTGAAATAATTCTGATTCCTGTTGGGTCTTGCATGAAATGATGTGTAAATATAGACAATTATATAGAATTTTGTCCACTTTACGGCCCGCGACCATAATGCGCCCGCGGGCGGTAAAGTGCCAGTTTACGCTCGCTGAACCGGGCGGTAATGTGTACTTTACCACCCTCTTGTGCATAATAGATATTTACGATATAAGTGTCGTAAAGATTCATATTACGATTGGTATTTGGTATTGGTTGGTATGGATGGTGACTGATGCGCTGCGACCTAGTTAGATCTATTGTGCCCCATCTTCTTCTGCTATCTCAAGGTGTTCTCGTTTACAGCATCCCCTCAAGCCTCAGTTCCTTCAGGAATTTTAGGATTTTGAGGGGGTCCATTTGTGGTATTTCTTCCACAGTCAGCTGGTGTGATCCCAGTATATTTAATCTTTTGTGGTGTACAGCATAACACTCCATCAATATGTGGTGAGGTGTTCTTTGAGTCTGCAATGCCCCGTTAGAAATCCTGTGATTGTCTTTAGACTAGTTTTGCTGAGGTTAATCAGTGTTTTCGATCTTGCTCGGTTGAAATTGCCGAGGAGATCTTTGGCCTGCCTTAGCCCTGGAAGTCTTTGCCAGTATGTTGCTCTCATTGCTTCTTCAGTTTTATTGAGTTCTTCTTGGAAGTAAGATTTTCCAAGTCCGCAGAATGGTTCTGGCCCGATCAGTGGCGTTGATGCTCCTTTTCGTGCCAGGGTGTCTGCTTGTTCATTTCCCTCTACTCCGACGTGCCCAGGCACCCAGAGGAGGATCACCTTGTTGTTCCTGCCTAGATCATTGATCATATTACGATATGAGATGGAACATTTGTCAAAGGAGGCCTTTAGGCCGAGTTTGATAACCCATCGATATTATTGTTAATAATTTACTCAAAATTAGTCAATATTCCTTAAATTAATGATATTAGAATCATACAACAAGCAAGCGTTGCGCCCATTGTTAATTTATTTTGCGAACTGTCAACTTTGACACGTTCATTCCAATTTAGTAACATTTCATCGACATTAGTTCAAACCATTAGAGAATAGATTCAGATATAGAATCCGCTACAAATTAAAAAATTCAAACCTTATTACCTGATAAATCCCGGGATAGATACCCAAATTTATAATAAATTAGTTCTTGTTACCATTTTCCATTAAATAGACTGTTATTTAAAAAGAGAAACAAATGAATTTTACCTCAACGCACTAGAGCGGTAAAGTATTTTATTACGAAACTCAGTATAGTAATGACTGACATTACATGTTGATAGTAGGTAAAAAATATTACTACGAATTGCGAAGAGGCATGTCACCTGGGAAATTTTAACCAATAGGATTCATTCTTGGTCGACAGGTGATGTGGGCAACGTTCAACTGCACAAGTTTTTCTGGAAAGATCTATAAATAATTATGCGTGAGGTTGAATGAATTGCAAAGGACAAGTAAAATTGTGTTTGATTTTTTCGGAGTATTTGAATGATAAAAAAGATATTAGATGCTCGATAAATTTATTATTACGACGTTTAAATGCAAAACGAGAAGTCAACCTCAGTTGAAAATGCGTAAATTGATTTTTCGCTCGCAGTTGACACACAAACATAACCTGAGCAAACTAACTTAGTGGCGAGTCGAAAATGCACGAACTAGTGTTTCGCTCGCACTTGACACATAAACCTAACCTAGCTTGCGAGTCGAACATGTGTGAAATAGTTTTTTGCTTGCACTTGACACACAATCTAATCTAAGCAAGCTAACCTAGCTTGAGAGTTTATTTCTTTTATCGAACTTTTATTCTTTTTATCGATCTTTCATTTCCTTTAACATGAATTTAATAAAGTATCCTACGTATTTTATAATAATCATATCGAGCAACGAAATTAATTAGCAGAATATCAATTTGTTCCCAATAAAAAATAGCTATTCCGAACCTCGTTTCGCATCAATGAATCAAAATTGAGTCGCCCGTCTCCGAACCTACATGCATCTTCAGTTAAGTAGGTACGTACAATTATTATTCGTATTTAAGAACAATTATTTCTGAATGTCGCCTACGTGCGACAATTATTATCAATTATGACTTAAAATTGGGGGCGGAAGTCTCTCGATCCGCATGGTTAACAAGCGCTCTGTATAATGATGCGTCGATGTCATTGATAAAAGTGTTGTTTACGGTGCATAGAAAATAATGTAATATTGCTTATTATGATATGTTTGATAAAGTGAAACCAGAAGTTTGTAATCCGAACTGTTGGATCGTGTTGCTGTCGAAGAAGAAAATTGCTCATTAGGTTCGGTTTACAGTTTGTGGAGTTGAGTGTTATTTTTGCAGTCAAAGACAATTTGTGATAAAAAATGTTATTGGTGTGAAATCCCACACAGAAACGTTGATGATAAGTGAAAACAGTCCGTAAGTGCGCTTCAAATGAGTTTTGCAATGTATAAGCCATAGTAATTTGTTTGTTTTTGCACCACCCAAGCAAGAGAAAAATTCATAATTGCCTTGAGCAGCGTTGCGAGACATCTTCTGTACATGTATAAGTCAGATGCTACTCAATATCCGTCCTGGCATTAGCCAGAAAAGTTGCTGTTTCTGTCAAATATTTTTCGCATATTTTCCACTTTGTGGGAATCATTGAAATGGGCTATTATATCGACCCCTTCACATTTATTTATATCATTTGAATTTAATATGAATTTACGCACGTAATCATCTGCGACTGAAAGACAAACTTTAGATAAGATAGCCTCTTGGGAGGTATTCATGTTGAAAAGGGGAACATTCTCCATGGAAATTGAAGAATGAAAAATGTGATTTATTTGTAATATCTAAAAATGTCAAAAAAATTATTTTCAAAGTGTCACCGCAGAAGAAAAATTTCCCTCATATCCATCCCTGATGTGTATGCTTCTGAAGAGCCTGGGGGATTAAATGCGAGAGAAGCGAACCTTTCTTCAATGAAATGAACTTTCTGTGAGTGATATTTTTCAATAACTTTCTCCATATCTGATTTATTTAATGATTTTTTTTTAATGAAAACTAGAGAAAATTGAAAAAATCAACTATCTGAATGAAAATACGAATTTTCACTGTCAGATATTTTCTTTTCTTTTCAGTTAGAGTCTTTTCACAATATCTATCTATCTATCAGATGTAGTTCAATGTCCAGCGTGGCTTGTGCCGGGGAAGTAGTTCTTTTCTGTTAGATATTACAAAAAAATCAAATTTTTCATTTTTCAATTTCCATGGAGAATGTTCCCCTTTTCAACATGTACCTAATTATAGTTGTAGCTGACAGCTATTATATGGAAAATCTATTTCAAATGAATTAATTATCACTGAAAAAAAATCCAACGATTGTACTCGAATGATACCAGATATAGTTATTTGAATCAACCACCCACCTGTAAAATGAACACTTCCTCTAGCAGCGACGCGAATCATGTAACTTAGCTTTCAATAAGTAATAATTATGTTCAAGAGCATATTCCATCATCAGCATTATTAATAATTTCATGTTGAAAAAAGAAAAAAAAAATATTATGGTTAAATGTTTCTAGGGGTTTAAAATATGAGCAATTTGAGCATATTGTTGACGTTATGACCCCCGGTCGGTGAAGTTGCTTTTTGTCATATTACAGCTAACATGAGTAATTAATAAACTCCGAATAAAAGTTTAATGCAAAACTTGAAATGTTAATAAAAATTGAATGCGTAAATTTGTAACAATTCAGTTCTTTAATTTTTTTATGAGAATGCAAACTTGGACACCTAAATGGTTATTATAAAAATGTTTTATAAAGTATTTATAGCGTACACACTGTAATGATTTTGTTCCGAATACTACTATTTTGCCCTCTAAACTCTTTATAACCCAGTGAGCGACGCCTTTATAGGTAGACTATAAAATTATTTTCTATTTATTTTCTATAGAAAGCATATCTGATGTGACGAGTAAATAAAAAAAAATGTTCAGTGCCGCAGTTCAAGAATTATTCATCTTCTCCCAGAAACTATCTAAAAAATGTGGAATTGGACTAAAAATCGGGAAGCCAATTATTTATACGTTAGAGAAACATAATGTTTGTTTATAATTGGTGTGAATCTATCCAACTATTTTCTAGACACAAAAGCCTTTTGTCAAAAGGTTACAAAACGATTGATGAAAGGTCAAAGGGGTCATTTCATCCCAGAAAATTACAGAAATTGATTAAACAAAAATTTTTTCACTCAAATACTACATCGGCTAAATGAATCTTCACCACGAACATTTCTAAAGAAGCACTATGAAGTTGAGAGAAAGTAGTCAAAGTTCAATAATTCAAAAAATATCAAAAAGACATCGTCAACTATCAACACACGGATAAATGACATTTGCTTTGTTTTCCCGGCGTTTTGGTGTGCCACCTGGTGCTAATGGTGATCGCGAATCGTCATCTGGTGCTTGATAGTGAAATAAATGTTTTCCAAATGCACTGATAAGGATTGAACTTATTTATTCGCTTGAAAATTTTATTGAATTATTGGTTGTCATTTTATTACATTGGGTTGGTCACTTATGTACAGGCAAAACGTACCACTCATAATAATAATAATATAAATATTTATTCACCAATAATACAATATAATTGATATATAATAAAGATAGTGATGATAATGATTATGGCAAATGAATATCAAAATCCTCGAAGGAATAGCCTGTACGTGGAGATTATATATGAATTTGGTGAAATGATTTTTAAAAGATATAATTTGTGAAACGTGCTTATTAAATAAAAAATAATTAAAAGTGATAAAATGTGTAGAATCGATTATAACAAATAATACTTATTTAGTATTTGAAACAACATTTTTTTTTTCAGTAAAACGTTACAGACAAACATTTTCTAAACCAATATGAAGCAAAAATAATAAAATAAAAAAAACACAGGTTCAATACACTATTCAATCATTCTTTTTACCAATTAGTTGATGTGTTTTTTTTCTGTGTGTATCCAATATACATGTTTTATTTTGGATTTAAATAGCGATAACGAGTTTATCACTTTAAAATAGGAAGGAATAACGCCATATAACTTGGAAGCCATATATGAATAGCTTCGTTGTCCAATAGTCTTCAACATTCTTGGAATATCAATAGAATTTGATCTAGATCTGGTGTTATATTCATATTCATATTCAATTCTTTTAGCTTGTTTTATATACTTGCGCTAGTACACAACAGCGTTAAAGTGAAGACTTGTCGAATGTCCATTATCAGTGCCTCCTTATACAGGTCATCGCTTGGGTAGGTATATGTTTGTTCAACATGAACTTCAGTATCCACTTCTGTACAGTTTCCAAATTCTTTGAGTGACTTTCATTGATAAATAAAAAAGGATGTATTATATGTTATTATATTTGGTATCAAAATTACCGTTTTTGAAAGAAATTTTTAATTATTCAAAAATATTTGAGAAATTGGTACTGTTCAACAGCATCTTGATATATTTGAAAATTTTAGAAAATTGAATTAGTACACTATTGCGAAGGAAAACACTCTCCATTCGGAAATTATTCCACGTCTGACTTATATGAACATCCTGTTTATATTTTCAAAATAAAAATTAAGAACAGTATATTTGTACAATAAAACAGATACACAATTTATAGAATAAGCGAGACGTAGTTGCGATTGGGTTTTCAACAGAAGTGTTTATACTAATCATGAGATTTGACTCATCAAAAATCAAAAACCCAGTTTGTTCGAATGAAACATCTCGTAGATATTGGACTGGTTCAAATAATCAACAATCCGTATTTTTCACTCAAACATAATGCAAATTTTTCAACCTGCTTTTGGAGAATTCTAAAGAAGGAATTGAAAGAAAGAACTACATAAAATGAATTTAAATTGTACTCGAAATGTCCTGCATTTCATTCAAACCAAGCGAAAACCGATGAAATGATGTTGGATCTGAAGAACCAGGCGGAACCCACTAGCACTTATCATCCAAATCAGCGTTATTCAAAAATATTTGTGAATACTATCCGAAACATAAAAAACAAGCGAAGAAACGTCAATTTTGATATTCTTGAAGTATCATGGATTATGAGCTTACTCTTGATGATGCAAACTATGTTGACAAAACGCGCGTTGAGTGATATTGATGTAATTTCAGTGTTAAGTACCTTATCACATATCACATATATTACGGACTATAATCCGTCTTACCACTAATGCGCATCATAAGCGTGCATGATTTCATTTTCAGTTTCACAGTTTCAGTTATGTTTGTTGAACTCTAGTTTTGTGTGGTTTCGAATTTGCATTGAGAATTGACTTGTAAACTTCTTTTTTTATAAGTTCAATATCATTTATTTTCGGCCATATCCAAAAGAAACAAACCACAGTTGCAACTGGTACCTGGAAGTGCAACTTCATCAGATATCAATCATAGCATCTTTGACGGGACATTTTACCGCTTATATCTAGAGAATAAAAAAAAATTTCCATATCTCTTCTGACTGCTCAGTATTAAGGTAGCTGAGATGCAGAAGGTTCAGTTCTTTTACACGAAGAGATAATCAGAATCCGAAATGAATATATTCCCATCTTGAAACAAAGCTGATGCAGTATTGGCAAAGAGGACACTTATATTACGTCTTTCCTTTTGAGTACTATCTTTCGATCTGCAAGTTATATGGTTCCACGTGAATTAACAACTCATCGCACAGTTTGCCAGTTTCAGTACATTACTCACCGTGTCTATTGAGACATCTATTTCAACGTATTATGGGTAATTAATCGTGCAAAGGGCATTAGTAGCTTGTATCGAATGTGATTTGTGCTCGAAAGAACATTGTTTGCATAAACGGAAAGTTCATTTGACACACATTTCTTTCAATTATCATGGTATAGTTATATTTTGATAACTCCAAAAATAATTTATTCTGAAATCTCTTATTAATAGTCACGCTAAACAAAAATGAATTTCAAATCACCGGCTTTATTTCTACGGTTGATTAAGTGGATCAAACGGAGATTTTCACATTTCACTTTGTTTACCACTTGTTTTGGTGGCAACAGCACACCGTATAATATTATCTGTGAGTGGTCGTAATTCACCCGCTATGAGTCTTCTTGTATAGCAAACTTCACCAATTCCACTGTTGTTTAAGAGAAGAAGGTTCACGTTACTCAACTCCCGAGTCACGATAATATTACGAATGCACAAAGATTATGCTTGAGTATGGTTTCAGGTGTTTGTGTTCTTACATAATATTTTTTGAGCACTTTGTCAATAATTATAGCAGATACTTTAACGATAATATCTTTGGCTTATTTTTGTCAATAATTTGATTTGGGTTTTTATCTCTTTCACGTTCAAGTTCATTCAAAATTATTTGAGTCGTATCAGTTGGTGTGCGATAGTGCGAGTGGCGTATATAAAAGATTATCAATTTTGGTGGTGAGTGGAAATCATTTACATGACTATGGCGAATTATATTCACGCCTTGTCCTCAATGATTTAACCGTTTCCTGCAAAATGTACCACAATATCTAAAGCTCGCATGTACCCCGCTCTCCCCTAAACCCGCCGTGTTGCCATGCGTCCGGCCATATTTACGTGTCATTCTTAGGTTTTTGTGCGAAGTGTACATATCGCGTCTCATGTTTGCTCGCAAAATTAATTATTATTGTTTAAGAAAAACAAAGGCAGAACAATGGGATATAAAAATATCGCAAGAGATCTTATTCGTCTTCATCTAGTTTTCAGCTTCACCGAAGTAGCCGATCAAAGAGAGGCAAAAAGAATCCTGAGACAAGTTAGGCAAGTTCTGTTTTATAACGAACATTCGGTTGTTTGTGTCAAACAATGATGAAACCATTGGCTGTGCCAGCCGATGAAGATACCATGTGTATTATGGTATACGGGGCTTTTCACGATGAGCGTTAACATGACGTTTCTGGCACACCAGACAACGGATCAACCTGAAAATTTGACAGTATGCATAAATGAATATGATCTACATGTCTGAAATATTTTAGACGCATAAAGTAGCAGCCACTTTGATTTTTCAAATGCATCATCCTGTATATAATATCACATTATGATTTCTTATCACTTTGTCAACAACTTCATGTACTATTTCCCTTTACCTATCTGTTGCCGTTCAAGAGATATAAATTAATTTCGATTTTTTTAGCTAACATGTACTTTTATAAACGCTGATAATCTGGTACTGATACGATCAAATTCGAAATGGAGTGAAGTGATACCATGAGGATCCTCACTTCGAAGTCATATTTTTATTTGCCCCATACTGGATCGTTAGAAAATGCAGATATTTTATCACATGAAAAAATTAGAGTCAATTTTTTCAAATGGAAAATCCTGTATATTTCCATATTTTTTAACTCTTCATCCAATTTTAGATTGACTTTGTTCAGATAATCCTATTTCGATTTCGAAGCGTTTTCGAGAAAACTGTTTCAAACAGAAACTGACGTGGTTCCCTAGAATTCATCACTTAGTTTTGAAATTTAACAGATACCATTCGATATTCCTTATTCAGTCAAAGATAATACAATGAATAAATAATTATTAAAATACTCTTCAACCATCAAATGAAACTTCTCTTCAAAAAATTGTTTTATTAACGCTGACACACGAACTGACAATAAATTCATGAATTGGTAGGTCAATTCAATTATCAGTGTATTTTAGAATATGTTTGAACACATCTCCACCTCTACTTAAACAAACATGTAATCTCTATTGGGTCGGAGTAAACCATATTTTTAATGAAACCCCACACTACATAATCTAATGGATTGCCATCTGGTGTTTAAGGAGGCCAACGAAAAGGTCCATTATTAGATAGATAGATAGATAGATAGATTTATTTAAAGCTTTCAATTTAAACAGTTGAAAACTCAAGTCGTACAAAAAATCATCAATAATTTACATCACACTAAGGATAATACAAAACACAAATATAACCAAAATACACAATTACCGTAAGTATAAAAAATTATATATATATATATATATATATATATATATATCACAGTCATTGGTAAAGGTAAATTGTACTCTAACTACAAATAAGGTTTCTTATCCAGGAATTCTTTCAATGAATATGGCTCAATGCCACACAACAGATCAAAAACATGTTTTTTAAAATTTTGTCTTGTGCGATATTTTTTAATATTCAAGGGTAAATTGTTATAAAATTTAATGGATGCATAATGTGGCCCTTTCTCTGTATTTTAAGTCTATGCTTAGGAACAATAAAATTGGTTTTCTGTCTTGTAGAATATTCATGTCTGTATGTGTCTGCTTCAAAATTTGATTTATTATCATATACAAAAAGTACACAAGCATATATTTAAATGGCATATACGGTAAGCATTTTGTTGGATTTGAAGGTACCACGACAAGAATCTGTATATTTCATATTCAACATGGTCTTTAAGATACGTTTCTGCATGATGAAAATACGTTCTAGTTGGGTACTCCCTCCCCATACTAATATTCCATATTTCAGAAAAGGATAAACAGTCCCATAATATGCTGTCTTCAGTGCTTCGAAATTCAAGTGACTTTTCAAAACTCTAATTGCATAACATTTACTTGCTAGGTTTTTTGCGAGATATTCAATATGTATCTCATAATTTAGTTTGTCATCTATATAGATTCCTAACAGTTTTGTACTGGTTGAAAAAGATAATATATCGTTTTCGAGCTGAACCAATCCATCTTCGAAGATTTCAGTTAAAGCTTCACTTTCTACGAGAATTATGGGCTGGAGCACCATCCACTATTATTCAAAATCATTTGAATTCCATTTCTCAGTAAATCTTCATATTTTGTTGCATTCAAGTTATCATCATAAAACTCGACATAGAAAATTGACTCATTCTTTATGTCACAAAATACATTAAATTGCCATCTTTCTTGAAAACCCCTTTGGCGAACGACATGGGGATTTTCTGGCGACCAATAATGACTGTTGTGTCTATCGAAAATTCCATTCTTTGTAAACTTGGCCTCATCTGTCCATATGATATTGTCTAGGAAATGTTCATCCTCTTGAGTCTTGAGAAGTAACCTTTCAAAGAATTCCACCCTACGAGGCAAATCTGTCTCTTTCAGATGTTGGACATAGTAGCATTTATAGGGATGCCATTTGTGCTTATTAAGAATACGATAAATTGTCACGTAGGGTATAGGTACCTATCTCCCTTTCAGCATCGTGTAGAGAAGCATTTGGAAATGCATAAAAAAATCCCAAAACTGTTATACTATTGTCATCGTCATCCACTTCAGGCTTTCTACGAATGATTTTGGGATGAAAGGTTCCATTCAACCTACAGTTTTTAAGAAGTCGATTTATTACATTATTATTCGGCTTCGTAAGTTGTGAATATCTTTCATGAAATACTCGGCATGTTCAACTTGCAATTCTATTGCACTCACTATAACTTATTAATCAATTCAAGAAATCTTCATTACTGTAACCTAATCTTGACATTTTTTTATTATATGGGTATTAGAGTGGATATGTGATTATCTACATGATAGGCAAATGTTCGTAAAAATAGAGAATACTTTTTCTAGTAACCATTCTTTGAATATAGGCGTGCCACAAGGTTCGGTATTGGGGCCGCTTATATTCTTATTGTTCGTTAACGATATGCCCCGACATATCCATGCAGAATCGTTAGCTCTATTCGCCGACGATACTTCATTGGTGGTCACAAGTCACAATAGTGAAGAATTAGCTTTGTCTACCATGCGGATAATGGAATCTTTCAATAGCTGGTGCCAGCGAAATTGCTTGATCGCAAACGTTCCCAAGACTGACGGTATATATTTCACTTTCCAAAATAGCTTAAATACCCTACAATTTGATCTTAATGGAACAAATATTGTTTCCACAAGTAGCAACGAAATTTTTGGTTGTATATGTAGATCAACACTTACGCTTCACCAATCATGTCGACGCTCTCAGTAAAAAATTGAACAATTCTAAATATGCAATATCACGGATTAGGTCCACAATGCCAATTGAAAATTTGTTGACAGTATACTATAGTCTTGTGAATAGCCACTTGTCATATAACGTCGTTTTATGGGAAAATTCTGTTAACAGTGACCGAATTTTCACAGCACAGAAGAGGATAATTCGATCTATGTTTAAACTATCTCCAAGGGAGTCATGTAGGCCCTACTTCATTTTTTACGAAATTTTAACATTTCCATGCTTGTATGTTTTCAAATGTTTAATGTACATCAAAGAAAACTACTCCAAATTCAAAACAAATTCGCACTATCACAATTATCCTACTATACATCCCGAAACATAAGAAAACGAAATTTGAACGATCCCCCACCTACCAGGGTATCATATTCTACAATCACTTGCCTGAATCAATAAGAGGGTTGGATACAAATGTGTTCAAACGCAGAGTGAAATCATTATTAACTTCCAGGGGTTATTATAGTCACGAGGAGTTCATGTCAGATTGCAACTTCGATGAATTTGTTGGATGAAGAAATTGTATGTTTAATATTTTAATATTTTTATATTTTTTATGTGTTTGTAACGATACCTCGATTTATATTTGTATTACTCAAGTTGTAATTCACGTTCCTTGTATGTTCTGCACTACACGACCTGTCCTATACATTTTTTATAATGTCTGAAGGGATCAATAAATTATTATTATTATTATTATTATTATTATTATATCGCAATCAGTCAAAACCACCAACGAAATTTTGACGTTTAAAAATTTGATCAATTATTTTTCTAAATATGAAACAATACTAATTTGCAATGTTGTACGGTAGAGACATTCAATACCTCAACGCATCCAAATTGTAACTTTTTCTAAGGAGCATATGAATTTCGAATTGACTGATTGGTGACTGCTGAAAAACTAAATCTACATAGTATAAAATATATGTTGAATATCAAAAATTAGTGATGAATCCAAGGAAACCACGTCAGTTTCTGTTTGAAACAGTTTATCTCGAAAACGGTTCGAAATCGAAATAGGATTATCTGAACAGAGTCAATCTAAAATTGGATGAAGAGTTCAAAAATGTGGAAATGTACAGGGTGTTCCATTTGAAAAAATTTACTTTCACCAATTTCTTCATGTGATAAAATATATGCATTTTCTAACGACCCAGACAGGTCAAATGAAAATGAGGCAAATAAAAATATGGCTCCGAAGTGAGGATCCTCATGGTATCACTCCACTCCATTTAGAACTTGATCGTCTTAGTACCAGAGAGTTCAAGATTATCAGCGTTTATAAAAGTACATATTTGGTAAAAAAAAAAAAATCAAAATTCATTTATATCTCTTAAACGGTAACAGATAGGTAAAGGGAAATAGTGCAAAGTTGTTGACAAAGTTATAAGAAATAATAATATGATATTATATACAGGGTGTTCCATTTGAAAAATCAAAGTAGCTACTACTTTATAGCAGAAGCGGCAACGCCGCATCGTCTAAGCTTGTAGATCATGTTATTTTATGCATACTGTCAAATTTTCAGGTTGATCCGTTGTCTGGTTTGCCCGAAACGCCTAATTAACGCTCATCGTGAAAAGCCCTGTATACGGTGCTACTATAGTTAACGATCGACAATCATAAGCTCATAGATGCCCCGAAGATAATATGGTAAGAAGTCCTTTCGTGGTGAAACAATGATAAATCCATTGGTTGTGGACAGCCAATGAAGATACCATGTGTATGGTATACACGGTGCTATTGTAGTTAACAATCGAATATCATGTGGATAGATGTATGCCCCGAAGATTAATATGGTAAGAACTTTCGTGGTGAAACAATAGGCCGTATTCATAAAAAAGAGGATTTGCTTTTACTTGCAAATATCGAAGCATTGACTTCATAGTCTATTCATAAAACAAGAAGGAAAAGATTTGGTAAGGAGCAAAAAAGTGTTGCTCTAAAGGAAAAGGTTTTACTTTTTTGGTATTCATAAAGAGTAGTATTTACTTCAAAACGGAAGGATTTGCTTCATAAAATGTGCATCTAGTCCAGAGAAGCTTCTGTAGCAATTACTTCAGTTGTTTAAATGCCTTGTAAGTAGGGCGAAGGTGTTTAGTTGTGGAGTGCACGTGTAGTTTTATTGCTCTCAAATTTCCCATGGCAGATGTGGTGCACGTACGCGCACAAAAAGTGTACAAAAAATGACGTAATGTACGTGAGTGCGACTTTCGAACCCTCTTCCGGTTTGACGAAAGAAACGTGCAGTGGTTAGCCGACTACTTCATTGGCGAGACTGTGGAAACCAGGGGAGGAGCGCTTTCGCCAGTACAAAAAATGAAACTGTTTTTACGGTACATGGCAGATCCGGGCTTCCAGAGCGGTATCGGGTAGGAACTGGGATGTACACAGCCTACAGTCTCCAGAATTATTGGTACAATTCTCGGTCTCATCGTGGCCAAGGCGACTGTATGGATCAAGTTCCCATCGACTGAAAATGAAGTTATGGAAGCCAAAGTGATATGGGCAGCGACCATACAGTTCCCAACAGCAATAGGAGTTATCGACTACACGCATGTTGAAATTGAAAAGCCGCGTCGATTTGGAGATGAATATGTATACCGGAAAAATTATGCTAGTATTAATGTTCAAGTCATATGTGATCAAAATTACGTTTTTGTACAACTGACATTAAAAATGACGTTTTTAATTCATTGACACATGAACTAAAAACTGACGTTTTCACAAAATCACTTTTAACACTAGTGTTAAAAGTACTTTTAACACTAGTGTTAAAAGTAAAATGACAGATGAGATGATGGATACTCAGTAATATAGATCTCTCTAATAGAAACACTTTAATCAGATATTAATACTATTATAACAATCAGAATCAAAATTACTTATAAATATGTATTTGGCAATTTGTACAATTTGTGATATTAACTGACGAAGTAACTGCAGAAGCTTCATCGCCAATCAATGATGGTGCTATTATTGAAGTGGGATGATCAAATAATGCTGGGAGAGAACTAGAACTTATACCAGGAAACATTTTATCAGCTATTTTATTTTTATTTTCAATGGAATCCTCGATATAACCCTCAGCTACAGTTGAGGACTTCCACCCGCCATGTCGTTTTATTGTAGTCAAATTTGCTCCTGAATTCGCTAACAGAGATGCTGAAGATCTTCGAAAGCAATGGCCGGTAAACTGCTGCGGATCTGGTAATTTCAGAAATTCAGCAATAGTGGAAGGCATCTTCCCAAAAGTATTTATTCCAACTGGTTGAATAGTGCATTTGTAGTTGGTTGCCACTTTAATCATAAGATATTTGGTATCGGGAGCTTCATTTAAAAATCTGTCAATCTGTTCCCTTGTCAGAATTTTCGATTTTTTCGGACGGTATCCGACACTTTTTCGTTTCAAAAATGCGACTAATTTATGGTATTTACTTATATCCACGTTTTCCTTGATTTTCAGTTCAGCTTTTATCATAGAGAATTTAGACCACAGTGTTGATGATTTCCATAACTTCGATTTTTCTTCGAAATAAACTAAAAGTACGCTTTCGCTGAACTTGCCTTCAACTTTCTTCAGTTGACTCCATTCGATGAATCCATTATAAGCAATATCATATTGTTGCCGTGATTTTTCAGGCAACAGATCTAAAGTTGCTCTGTTTGCAGCTTCTTGAATTTCTGGTGGAAGAAAATCATCTGAATCATCCATTCCAACTTCCATTATATTTATATTTGCAACAGTAATAGCTACGAACACAAAGAAGCTAGGATCGTTTATTAATTTGTGGTAACTAATAAACAACAATTATTAGGCAGTTGTTTTTTACCTGCCTGTCATGCTTGCAATTTAGATTTGAAATACAAATAAGTCACATTTTTCATTTTTCAATTTTTATGGAGAATGTTCCCCTTTTCAACAAAATATGGTTGTCAATTATAAAGTCCATGTAGCTAGATCCGTAGAGCATCTGACTTGTAATCCAAAGATCGTGTGTTCGAATCCTTATGGATCTTTTTATTTTTTTGTTTTTTTCTTACTAGCAGTAACTGTTGAACAAAAAATTTTGTATGATACATTTGTTAAAAGTGATTTTATTTTGCTCGTGGGGTTGCTCCACTCGCTAACGCTCGTTTCGCAATATTCCCCACTCACAAAATAAAATACCACTTTTAACACTTGTATCATAAATAACTATTTTCGGAATATCGATGCACGGTGGCCCGAAAAGTACATGACAGTCGAATTTGGAAAAATTCGTCGGCTCATGAAATCATGCGGCGGACGACGAATGCGGTGTTGTTGGGGGACAGTGGCTATAGTATAATGCCCTATCTGATGAAGCCCTTCTCCATCGTGGAAGACGAAGCGCAGGTTGCCTTCAATCGATTATTGAAAAAAGAGAGGGTGATTATAGAACATGCTTTTGGACAGTTGAAAAGACGGTTTCCGATTCTGAAATATGTCTTCCTCGATAGCTGTTAGCTCCTTCGCTTTTTTTGCGGGAATTTGAGATTTTTCTAATATTTCCGGGTATCGTTTCACCCTTTCGGCAATGAACTTACATTCAGAGTGTTCTTCGCCGGTGCCAGTTCCTCATCACTTGACATTTTATTGAAAACACCAATATCCAACACAGCTCGATCAAATATAAAATCTAAACTCCAAGTACAACTCACTCACTAACTGTAACGGTACGTTGAAACTATTCGGCGCGGATCTACCTTTTCCTCTTTTTGCCGAGGATTTGCTTGCAAAGAAAAGGAAAAGAGTATGAATAAGAAGTCAAGCAAAAACCTTTTCCTTCTACCTTTTCTTCTGAGCTCTTCCTTTTACTTCTACCTTTACCTTTGAAGAAAATACTTCATTTTTATAAATACGGCCTAATAATGACGAAGCCATTGGTTGTGGTCAGCCGATGAAGATACCATGGTATTGGTATACACGGGGCTATTGCAGTTAAGAATTGACTAACTTGAGTTGATATAGACACCCCGAAGAATGATAGTAATGCATGGTATATCACAATCAACAAGGTGCCGGTCAATGATCGACTATAATATTTCATAGATGCCCAGACGAGTGATGGTAAGTATGGCAGTGAAAGAAACATGGGTATGGTAGGCAGAATTATTTTAACAATGACTGACTATCACAAATTGATAGACTTATCAAAAATTCATGATGAAGATACCATTGGATGGTATATTTGTATTAAAAAGGACTGGTTAATATTCGACTATCATGATTTGATAAATGCTCCGAAGACTAAAATGGCAAGAAGTTAATGTACATTTTGGTAAATATATCTCTAAGGACTCCATCTCTCAGTGTCTCATGTCCCATGCGACACGTGTTTTTTTTGTGCCTGGCACTTGCATAACCTGAAATGGTTGAGTGATGGAGAATCATCTTCTCTTATATCCCTCGAGTGGGTGGCCTTGTGGCCATCAAGTTAGTAGCCTTTCAATGATGAAGAGTAAACTACTGGAATATTTTCAAGAACTCTAATGGGATTTCAAGTTATTAAGTTTCTATTTATTTTTAGATGTTTATGATATAGACCCACTCAGAATATAGTTAGGGCGTTCCTTCATTGAATAAAGAGGTGGTCTTGATGAATCTTCTCAGAAGCAATTATCAGAGGAATACGTAGTAGTAGTGATCAGCTATCAATATGTCTAAAGCTGAAATAAATTCATCAGACATTCTCATCTTTGCAGACATTGCAGTTTTTTTTGCATAACTAGTTGTTTTTTCAATTGGAAAATAATATAAATAAATTTGTGTTTGGTACTATGGATAATCCATTTAGCATTGGGGTACTGATCGAATACGCCTAGTAATGGAAATTTTTTGATTTCCTCCATGTTATCTGATTCCGAAACTATGAACATCACCAAATTCTATTTTTCTGTTCAAAATTGGCAATTAAGACGAAAATATAATGCTAATAATGCAAAAAATACTAATATACTTTTTTATCAGTTTAACCAAATAGTTATAGCGCCATAATTGCCCTTTGCGCAGAATGATAATGAAAATGTTATCAAACGTGATGCAAAGCAGCCTAGGACAGGCAAGGTGCTTTCATTTTTAACTTTAATAATATGTCACTATTATTATCAAAAATTGATGAGCAATTCAATGTATCCTCTACCATGGAATTCCTCTTTTTAAAGTTGAGAAGAAGAAGGGATGGGAACATTCTTTCGTATTGTAGCGTCCTAGACACCCCTGACGCTTGATTAGTGAATGATTTTCACAAAAACAGTATCCCAACCTAGTCCTTTTGATGCGGTACCGGCGGTCGCTAATTGCGCGTTTGCTTCAAAAGGCGACGAGTTAAGGGTCTGCATCCCTGAAAAAAAGGGGGACGGAAACGATTTCTTTCTTCTGATTGATGAAGGAATGTATGAGTGTATACAGATAAAAATAACAAAAAAAAATATTTTGAAAGTATTAACTGAATGAAAAGGATATTTCTTCCCATTTTTGTGCATTTTTGATCAGTGCCACCATCAAAATGAACGAATATTTTTATGATGTTTCCTTGTATTATTGAAGTCTATCAATTACTTGATGGAATGACGGTCTCGTTTTCCTCTTACACAATTCGGTTTATTTGTGAATAATTTTACAAAAAAGTGTTGTTTTTGCATTATTCCATTCGAATTGGGAAATAGCCAATTTTATAACCGTCAAGCTATAAAGGAATGTTTCAGCCGTCGACTAGTGAAAATTAATTATTAATTACAATTCTTGAATCCAAAATAGAACTGAATTTCTTTACGCACCTCACCTTGCTCCTCATATACGGCTGATAACGTGAAACGTGGAGAGAGGGATCATACAAGTTCTGGCACAGGGTCGGATTTCGGATCACTTAAAATATTCGCTGCGCCTACACAGAAAAAAAATTATAGTGAAATTAACTATAATTATAGAACTTTTAACTATAAAGTGCGTCGATTATAGCTCCAAGCATAATTTATAGTAGAATCTTTAATTTTTGTATAGTAACTTTTTATAGTAATCATTACTATAATATTTCATCACTCTGAATTACTACTCTGCATAGATAAAAAATTATATATGGATTGTTGAAGAATTTCCTACAATTCAGTGTTAATTTCTTCCTCAAATTATGTTGTTGTGTTTCAATTGTATCGGTAAAAAACACCAAAGTCTGTAGAAAAGATTGACGATATGTACTAGTAACAATTATTAGTGTGCCATGCGTACTAAAACTATAATACTATAGTAAATTTTACAAGCATTCTAGCTTAACAATTACGATTCACTGTAGTAAAAATTATTGAACTATCTTTATCAAAATAAACATTATTTAGAGTAAAATTCAATATATTGAATAGTAATAACTACTCCAATATTATATCAGTCATTACTAGGTTATTTCAGTGGAAATCTATATAATATTATAGTAGGAAATACTAGTGTTATAGTAAAAATTTCTACTTGTTGATGATGAAGAATAGTATACTTATAGTAAATTGCACATTGTTATTATATTAAAAAATTCTATATTATTATGGTAAAAAATTCTATATTATTATGCTAAAAAATTCTATATTATTATGGTAAAATATTCTTTATTATTATGGTAAAAAATTCTATATTATTATGCTAAAAAATTCTATATTACTATAGTAACGAATTTAAGATCTTTCTAGTGAAGAGTACTAGTTTATTATAGTTAAATGTGTACGAGTATCGTTCTGAATTTTGCTGTAATTGTATTGTGACGAAAAAAGGGTTTCAGGATATAAGTGCAAAAAATGCAAAGGAAATGCAAAAAGAATTATAACTATTTTATTTGTTAATAACATAAGAAGTATACATGATCCATATATCTAAAAAAATAAATAAAACTATAAGTATTTTTGAATAGAAATAAACTAGAACAATATTAATATACAGTGAGGACCAATACTCTGTCGCCCCCCCCCCCGTAACTTCTTTATTTTACATATTACAAAAAAATCTTGATGGCCTAAGTTGTAGGGTTTCATTCGATCACTTCAGTAGTTTAAGTTTCATTTATACAGAGTGTCTCAAAAATGCGCAGCGGCATTGATTTTTTCGAATATGATCGGTTAGGGATAATCATAAGGAATCCAACGATACCAAGTTTGATGCTGTTATCTCCATAGACTACGGAGATATCGCCTATTATTTTATCCATAAGCCCAATGAGTGGGAGAGAGGAACTTTTTTCTGGCGGGTCAATAAATTCTCCCACTCATTGAGCTTATGGATGAAATAAATGGCGATATCTCCGTATCTTTGGAGATAAGTGCATTAAACTTGGTATTGTTCCTTATGATCATCCATATCCGAGCTTGCATTGATATACAGGGTGTCCTATTTAACAATATAAACTTCTAAGTGGCAGAGAGAAACTTTTTCTGGCGGGTCAATAAATTCTCTCTTACACTCATTGAGCTTATGAATGGAATAATAGGCGATATCTCCGTACACTTTGGAGATAACAGCATCAAACTTGGTATTATTGGATTCCTTATGATCATTCCTAACCGATCATGCAATGAAATACAGGGTGTCCTATTTAAAAAACTAAACATTTAAGTCGCTGCGCTTTTTTGAGACACTCTGTATAAATGAAACTTAAACCATTAAAGAGATCGAATGAAACCCTGCAATTTATATATTCAACATTTTTTGATAACCCTCATGTTAATCGCGAAAAATGGGTGGGTCCATACATTTGACTAGCTCTGTATATTTAACATTTTTTTGTAATATGTAAAATAAAGAAGTTACGGGGGGCGCTGGACTTTTAGTCCTCACTGTATAGGGCAACCTAGACAGAATAAACTATTGGATGTTTCTGAAAAACAATTGTTCCATTCGGAAAGTTAGTGTTGACAATTCAATATCAGATCATTAAACTTGAAAAAACGACTGAGTGAACTTGAAAAAAATAAAAATGGGTCTATAACTTCTTTGCACACATTTTTTACAGCAATAATAACATTATTCAGAGAGCATGCCTTACCGATATAAATATTCCGTTTCTTTTCTTTACAAACAGACACGGAGAGAAATCATGCAGGTTTTCATAATCAACCATTTTTACAACATCTATAAATTGAACTTCATATGCATGATAATGTTTATTGAAACTAATACTCTCTAGAAACTGGCCTGAAAAATAAACCGAATTGTGCAACAAATTTATTTTTTTGACGACCATTTTCCAAATTTTCCTCCATAACTGGCCAAAACTAGTTTTCCCTCTTCGCAACTCTCTAGTAGTGTTCGAACGCCCTACAAATTAAATAGTCGCAAATACTGATACATCTAACTAACATGAAGAAAATAATAAACTTACATTGACATGAGCTGTTATTTCAAATGATCTTTGTGGATCATCAAAAAATCCTGAAAAAGATGAATGGGTGGTATATAGACTTTCCAGTAAAAATACAACAAATTAATAATGTTTGAACATTAGTATTTAGTATTATAGAAAATGATCACGAAAAACTCACCTGGTAAATTATTTCCCAAAGTTATATCAGAAATACTGGTATTAGTATCAGATTGACTATCTTCATCAATTATGAATGGTAACTTAGCAGCCTGAAAATATGAAAAGGTTACATTTTGACCATTTAGACAATTTGATTATAATGTGTGGTATCTAAGGCCTCATTTTGGAACAGATAAAGTATTTTTAAAACTTCGGTAGGTATATCAGTGCCACTGAACAGAGGTATACGATTCAGTTTCCTATGCCTTTCTTAAAGAACTATTATACAGGATTATAATAGAAGGCACAAATGGCTTTGTACACGTTTCTGCCTGGAAAATATTTTAGTTGAGAAGGCCATTTTGTAAAACCCACTATCATAAAATTTCAAGTTTTTATTTTGAATCGTTCTCCATAGGTATATTCCTAACGAACGCTCGTCGTGAAAGACCCTGTCCATATTTATTACTTGATCTATCACTGCAGGCACATACCTATTTATATAAAATATTTCCTATTTACCTTATGGATCTGTACCAATTTGTTCAATTTGGTTGAAAATTTTTTTCTAATCCCAATACTGGGAATTATTTCCTTTAAGTCATTTTCGTTCAGGGCCATAAAAATTTCCTCCTCTAATAAATCGTTTTCTATAAAGAAAAAATTAATTACCTACTAAATTAATGTAGGTGGGTAGGTACCTATGCGTTATTTTCAAATCCTTCAT
This sequence comes from Chrysolina haemoptera, assembly GCA_958298965.1. Classification (NCBI taxonomy): domain Eukaryota; kingdom Metazoa; phylum Arthropoda; class Insecta; order Coleoptera; family Chrysomelidae; genus Chrysolina; species Chrysolina haemoptera. Next base: position 19,128,239 of record OY282591.1, on the reverse strand, counting down.
GATTCGTTAAGAGGGGTGGATGATTTATTATTTGAAATTGAGAATACAGAACTGACTGAAAGGCCTTTCTTTCTAATGAACACTCTCTACTTTTCAATAGGTACTTATTCTTCATAAACAGGTGCTGGCTACTCCCGAAAAATGTTTGGAAGTAGGTATGGATTATCAATAGGAAACAACATATTTATTTCCAGCTTACGGATGTCTAGATACTATTGCTAATTTTACAAAATGTCTACGGGCTAATATATTAATACTTACCTCGAAATTTGTCGATGAGGAATTCAAATCCCCATCCTTCTAACACTGCTTCCATGTCCCGAGCAGATAGAAACTGGATCACCACAGCCCACAGCCACACAAACAACGCGGAGACTCAACTGTTCAAAACTCAAACAGCTCAAACTGCTGCGACCTGCGAGCCTGCGAATGATAGAATAAGCCAAGCCAAAAGCCATTAGCCAATGCCAATGCGCTTGCAACCCCCTGCGACTGTTATTGCGTTGCATGATGTCATGATCGACGAATAGCGAGCATCGAACGTGACATCAGTATGCGGGATCTAAAAATAGCACGCTCCACAACCGCCAAAACGCATCCCTTCTATGCAGTTCTCGAATAGAATGTTCGCGGCACCGTTGCCAAAGCAATTTTTTTATAATTCTATTAATTTCCATTAACATGCTTATTATAGGGCTCAAATTATTAATTCTGGTAATTTACCAGTCAGGTAGGATGTGAGAAGACCAAAATTACAGTAATATCGGCAAATTCTGTACGACTGAGCAACCGGAATTCTGGTTCACTCCCGTCACAGCCTAACCTTGCTGACACTTACTGTCACTTACCTTAATAATTTTGGTATAGGGAAACAATGAGTAGGTATTCAAACGAATGGTCGCTGATCGCTTGCACTTAGATGATAAGGAATTCAACTACATCAAGATAAGAGAAAAAGGGTTATGAATATCGAACTGGACTAAGGGCCGGTTTTTCAATGTACTTTAACTTTGAGCTAAATTTAACTCATGGTTAGAATGTGAGTCGACTCCTTCATTTAGCAAATGTCATATTCATTCTAACCACCAGTCAAATTTAACCGGGAGTCAAAGTACACTAACACGACATTGATGAACTGGCCCTTACCTACCTATAGGTAGTTTTGAATAGTAGGTACAAAATATATGAATCATAAATTACTGCTAGTGAAAATATTTATTATCACATGTATCAAGTAGGAAGTACCTAAAAGGTAACTATCCTACCGAGTGTTTTTCAGTACCTAATCGGGGTAAATTCTATATACCTGGCAACACTTTTGAAAATTGACATGATTACGATATTATATGGTGAATTTTCATACTTGGTATACTATTAATTTCCTGGCCATTCGAAAATGTTTACTACAGCGAACATTAATTATTACAAATGTATAGGTAGGTACCTAATACTGGATACTACTGAGACTATACGAAAAACTACTAAACATTCTGTGAAATATTCTCCAACTATTTTTGAACATTTCATAGAGAATTATACGAAAAATTACCATAATTCATAATGATAATTCCAATAGTTATAGTAAAGAAAATTATGCAGATTTTTACTATGTACGAATTGATTTCACTTGTATCCGATTGATGTGAAAATTACCAAATGGTAATATGATTTTTTTATATTTGCGTTTTACTATAGATTATAATGAGCAGTTGTACAAAAATTGCAAACATTACTACAATAAAATTGCTATAATAATTATGGAAACATTACAATTTTCAACTATTATAATAGACTATAAATATAGTTTTTATTACCAAAAAATGAGAACTATAATATTATAGTAAAATTTTCCTATCTATTTTTTTCTGTGTAGACATTTTTGTTGTGCTATTAACTATCGGTTATGATATTAAATGAAAGTACATTCCATTTAACTTACTCGAAATTGTTTTCTCTAATTTATTTGGATATGAACTCTACCGATGATGCAACTATTTGTGGATATATTCCAAAATTCGGGAAAATATAAAATTTACTGGTCGGGTGGAAATTCAAAAAAAATATAATTTGAAAAATTACTAGTTTTTATACAACTTGTTTTCTGTGTGTGGGGGTGGGTGCGTGTAGGTGTGTTTGTGTGTGCATGTATACATGTTTATTTCAAATTTGAAAGTGGTTTATATTATTCATCGGAAGTTCGATTTTGTGGAGGAAATTGAATTCTTGACATGATTTGTTTGGGTATTTAACCTTCCACAATCTGTCAATTCAGTCATCCAGTCGACTTGTTTGGCAGGAATTCATCAGTTGGAAGACAATAAATACATCATGACATTTTCAGATTGAGAAAAATTTAAGATGGCGGCTCCTGTTGGACGAGTATCGTGATTACTGATTCGATATCATTAATGTTCATCTTCAGTTGACATGAACAGGAGGTGAAAATGAAATCAGTAAAAACACTAATTACAACTACGAAAACTGTGAAAAACCAATAAATTAGCGTACAAAATCGAACCGGACCATAATCACAAAACTTGTCCGCCATCTTGGAGCCGTCATCTCAAAAACAATAATTAAAAAAAAATATTCACTATCTCCTACACCTAAAACCCACACATACGAATTCTGAATCGAATCCGACTATAATCGCAAATCTCGTCCGCCATCTTGAATTTATTAAATTCAACAAACGATTCCTAATCTCCACCCCCGAAAACCCTCTCATACAAATTTTGAATCGAAAAATATGAAAAAATATTACAATGCATCAAAACCTAAACCAAAAATAATATACGATAAAGACTTCATACACCAGCACTGTATATTTATGCTGCATGCATGTCATTAGCTTTTATCCAGTATTCTAGATGAGACCATCGGTATAACTTTTTGTTGTACACTTTTCTTCCCAAAATTCTCATTCAAAACATCATCGAAATAGTTTCCACCCGTTAATCAATTATACCTACTATTTTTAACGATTCATATTCTACAGATTTTCAGTTTTTTTTTATTTTACTTTCAATTTTCGATTCATTCTGTGATTGGACCGCAATATTTAATCTCAAATGCTCGTACAAATTTTCAGATTACCACGAAAGCGAATAGGAAAAACAATCACCGAAATACTTAATTCGGTCCTGTACCGCGCGAAAGTTGACAAGCTGGAAATGGCAGTTCGAACATGAACTGCCATCTAGCGATATAAGTTTCTTATACTAAGAGGCGGCTTATAAAAAGCAAGAAGCAATATAATATACTTGTCGCTCCGTAGGCGACGAGTATATTGCTGCTTGCTCTACCGCCTCTTAAAATTCACCGCCGGGGGCTGATAGTGCCATAGCCCCCGCCTAAATCCGGCACTGTCAGTGTCTAATTCGATTCGCCCTTGAATCAAAAAAACCTTAGCTGAAAGTGGTGTATTGATCTGAGCAGGTTTCAAACGCATAGAACACGGAATGCGGCGAATTCGACTACTAATAGAAGTGGAACCTCTTCAGATAAAATTTCATCAATAGCTGGGTGGCCGCAAAAATAAAAATCAAGTTGTTTTTTCGCTTCATTCTATAATAAACAGAATAAAGGATAAGAATGAATTCATTGTTTGGTCGCAATTCGTCAATCGAAGTTAAATCATTGAGAACAAGGCGTGAATATAATTTTAAGATCAAACGAACTTACCGAAATGAAGTTCGATCATAATTATATGGAACACCTTGTCATACCCGCCCTTAAACGCCACCCATGATCATCTCCAGTTGTAATAACATGGCTTTAAAAATAGTGACACGTAAATATGGCCGGACGCATAGCAACATGGCGGGATTAGGGGAGAGAGTGAGAGTGCGAGCTTCAAATATTGTGGCACATTTGGCAGGAAACGGGGACACAGTTAGATCATCTCGGACAAAGCGTTTCATATAATTATGATTTAACTTCACTTAGGTAAGTTCGTTTGATCTTATAATTGTTGTAGTATTCCAAATGGATATCACCTTTATCTTTGAAAATCAATAAACAAATATTGAACGAATTTCTACTACACCGAGAGAAATATCTGTTAGCTGTAATACAAAATTCGTCTCTCATTCAACGTATTTGAATATTGTTTTTTCAATAACATCTTGTATCTGAAATCGTGTTCATTGTCAAAACTAAAAGGTAACGTTTAGAGACAAAAAAAAAACGTTTTGAAAAAATACCTGTTTCATGTTGAAAATGTTTACATTTTGCATTCATCCGAGAAAATTTAGTGGTTACAATATTTCAATTAGCAGCAGTTAGATTTTTTTTTTAAATATTTGTATAACTAGATTTTTCTGGGTGTACTTTTCCTCATGTATACTCCTTGATGGAATACCCCTTGATATGATTGTGCCCCAGCTAACTTTCCATACTAAAAATAATCTTCACTAGGAGTTTATGTGATATACATACAGAATATACTTCTTTTCGTAATTGTCTCATCACCTTTCTGTTTTCAAAGTAACTTCACAACACCCAATTAACATAATAGACTGGGAGATGATAAAAGATTTTAGGTGGCGATTTTCTCGATCATGCGATTGAGAGGACTGAAAGATATAAGAGTTCTGATGAAAATTATGGAAAATTTTAGCGGTCCCCGTGTGGCTTTCATATGGAATATTCAATTTTCATTTTTTAAAAATCCTAACCTCAATTCGGCATTCACATAACTTATGCCAATTTTTTTTTATGAATATTTCATGATGAAAACTTTTATATTTTCAATTGGTAGTAACGAGAAAATCCACGAAATTTTCTGTCACAAGTTTTAAGCGTTTAGTTTTAGTTTTTTGGTACAAATGATTCAATTTGTTTGTAAGAATGCGGAAAATTAACTGATTTTTGGTTTTGATGATTCTGAACAAAAAAAATGTTTTGGTTTGACAAAAGAAAAAATATGTAGGTTCCAGCATTCTTAAGGAAATTATAGAACCAGAAGAAATATTTTTTTTTTATAAAATCATTAGTTTTTACGCAAAACCGAGCTATCTACCTTATTGGCGCTCTCAGCTACGTAGTTTTTTTACGGACAAGTGCTTCGTTAGATCCACAATCGCTCTTGAAAAATATATCCCCGTACACCCAACATGTGCGGCGCAATGATAAAATTTTACTTTCGTGACGTCGCGCTGGTGAGGCATTTTACGGTGTTTTTTTTAGCCTTTTTACAGGAAAATGCCAGATGATAATTTGAATATTTCTTCGGCCGAACCTTACCATGTATACAGGGTGAACTATCACCAATTACGGTAAATATAATTAGGTACTCGTTTGTCATGTAGAAATACATTCACAGAACTTCCTGTTTCAGCTAGTTTTACTGATATGGAAGTTTCATTATATTGTTTTCAGAAAAAATCAAACCAAATTTAACTTTTGTAGAGAATTTTCATTGGAGTAGCGGTGGTAACGCTCTAGCAAGTTCTCGGAAAATCAACGAATACACATGGTTGCGGACTTCTCTTCAGTACATTTTCTATTATGGAACCAAATGCAAAAGCCTAGGAGAAAAGCATGTCTTATAATTTAAATCTCGGATACTCGATAAAACAGTTAGTTATCAAAAGATTATTTGAGCAAATATTATTTTAGGGATTCGACAGTGTAATCTCTCTACGTAAATAAGACTTTTCGTGATAGGATATATCGAAGATGAAATTTACAATTGATAATTTTCATCATGGTATGATTTATTTTGAATTATCCTAAATCTAGACGCTTACTAGGAATAACAGATAGACATTGAAAATCGGAAATATATATCAATAATTCCAAAGGTTTTCAAACTTTGGTCAAGTGAATGGTTCATGGAGAAACCAATAAATCTCAGTTTGCAACATGTTCCGAAGTCCTGAATATTGTTAAAATGGCAATCAACTTTAAATTTACTATATACTCGTTAAAAAAATTCTAAAAGTTCTCCAAACTTCGAGTAGTATTAAATATATTATTTCATATCACGAATCAAATTTGCAACTAATTCAAGGGTACGAAACATTTTCTATGTCAAGAACTAATGTTTTTCCAAAATTTCTGCAAATTTGACCGGAACATATTATAGTTCTTTAATTCGTGGTCAGTTTTTTGATCAAGGTGGTCTCGAAATAATTACAAAAGTTTTGAAATTTTGTTGCAAATTTTGAAAACATCTATTCTGATGCATTCAACAAAGTCCTTATGGAAAATGGCTCTCGGCTAAATTCCATAAATTTTTTGTATGTTGTAGAATTTGACTTCCTCGGCAAAAGTGTCCCTGGGCACCAAAAAATCGGCCGTCTAGTTTTGGCGATACAGGGTGTCAGAGATGAAAAGTGAAGCTTTTTGCTAAGAATTTTTAACAATTTCAAGAATTGACAAAACGACAATTTATTTTCGAATACCATGCCTCAATGATGGTACATTGTCACCTTGATCTCGTATCCATAATACTTTTTCATTTTGTGCTCTACAACAGGGTGAAAATACATTCATTCGATTAATATCATTCCAACCAGTGTGATTTAATAAAATTCCGACTTCGAAGTCGGAAAAATATTTCAATTGAGAATGTTTTCAACATGGATACTTCAAAGGAAGTCACTTTGAACAATGGAAAATAGCGACTAAAGTTTGTCTTTCAGCCGCAGATGATTCCAAAACTGATTTTATGAGCATCCTGTTCATAGTTTCAAATCAAAATCAAAATGAAATTGAGTATTCGATGAAATTTAGAAATATGATATTTTTGTATTATCTAACAGAAAACAACTACTTCCCAGGCTTACGACACGTTGGACATTGAACCAAATCTGATGGAATATCTTAATACTTCTTCTGCAGTAACGTCGGTAACACAGAAGATATATTTTCATCATTTCCATCCTTGCTGTGTAAAACTGCTTCTGAAGAGTCTGCTTTCCAATTCTTCCGACATCCCTGATGGAGATCTAATGTAAGAGGTGCGGTCCTATTATGAATGAAATTAACGTTTTCCGTGAATGATTCTGTCAACTATCAGTCAACTATATGAATCTAGAGGGAAACCGCTGAAGAAATTGTGTACACTAATTCCCAAAAATCGTAAGTGGTGCCTGTAATACTCAAGTAATTCTCTAGTAATACCCAAGTAATTCCTGAGTAATATCCCCCAAGTAATGCCAGTGATGCTGGTCAGAAAAGTAATAAAAATATAAAATGGTATCTTAATGTTAGGTTTGTAGTCAAGTACAATTCTGAAGACCTTTTTTTTATTGCACAATTCTGATTTTTGCCACTGCTCTCGAATTTTTCAGGTGATACTTGTTATTTCGAATTACCATGTTTTGAAGACTTTTTGTGTGTTTGTACGATTTTAATTGGGCAGTACTTATTCTCTCACTTTCGAATAATTTCTGTAATACCCATGTAATGCTCGAGAATACCTCCCTTTCCCGTGTAATGCCCAATAATTCCTAACTTATTCCTTTGATGCCCGAGTAATGCAACAGTAATACCTGTAACACCCAAAAATTTTCAAATAATGCCTCTAATTCCCGACTAATACCCGAGTAATACCACTAATACCCAAGACGTGTACACCAAAATTCCCCAGTGGTTTTCCCCTTGATATGGATGAAAATGCAAATTTCTTCTAGTAGTTAGGCTTCTCTGCGTGGAAAATAATAATTTTTTCATTATTTTATGACTTTGAAGTCGAAATTTTATTATTTTCTGACTTCGAAGTCGAAATTTTATTAAATTCTGACGTTCGAAGTTGGAAATTATTGAAAAATATTTTCAAAAAATTATATGGCCCTTCTACGCCTTCATAGTAATGGGCCTATAATTCTCTTAGAGAAGGATCCGATTTTTTGTGGACTGGTATAACTTTTCCGATCTTTAGTTTGTTGGGAAATACCCCTGTAGTACTGAGAGACAGACTGACTAAGTGAGTCAAGGGATGAATAAGATCGTAGACTTTCTCTGATCAAGAACTTCATCTGGTCCAGAAGAACTTTTATGTTAAGTTATTTCGTTAGGAGAGATAACAATTCATTCTCTATAAAAGGCTTAAAAATATAGTGTTATAAACATTAGTAGATGTGTGTGATAATCAGATGGGTTATTATATTTGATCTCCTCCATTTTTTTCCTAGGGTTAGTAATGGAAAAGTCATTGAAGAGGCAGGCTATTCTTTGATGATCATACACAACCTCAATTTTATGAGCTAAGGAAATATTTTTCATATTTACAGGGTGTGTTAGTCGGTGACACCCTAGAGAAATTGATTGCGTGAAATATTCGAAGTCGAAATTTTATTATTTTCCGACTTCAAAGTCGGAATTTTATTAAATTCTGACTCCAAAGTCGGAATTTCATTATTTTCCGACTCTGAAGTGAATATTCTATTATGTTCCGACTTTGAAGTCGACATTTTATTATTTTCTGACTTCGAAGTCGGAATTTTATTTCATTCTGACTTCAAAGTCAGAAATTAGTAAAACATATTTTAAAAAAATTATATGGCCCTTCTCCGCCTTCGTACATTACGGTTCCTTCTAGTTTCTCAAAAATATTTGAATATGCATTCCTATTTCTTTTATAACATTTTATTGAGAGATTTATAATTTTATCCTCCCATTCAACATGGTTTTCGATGTAATCTCCACTATCACTACTGTCTATTACTACTGTGACAGCTTTTTACTCAAAAATCTTGGAATATATTGAGGCTGGTGAGTGGCCTGCTGATATCTTTGGTGATCTCAGCAGGGCATTCGACTGCGTCGATCATACGACCCTATTGAATGAATTATATTCTTATGGAATAAGAGGAAATGCCCTCAACTGGATAGTCTTTAACTAGAAACAGTTGTCAATTCGTTTCGGTGAATTACAGATCTGAAAACAGTAATTATACATTTAATTCAAATACTAAAGAGTTGAATATTAGGGTACCTCAAGGATCAGTGACCGCTCCTATTATATTGCAATGATGTTGAGGTGCATTATGTATGCAGATGACGTATAACTTCTATTTTCGGATAAGACGGTAAATTAAAAAAAAAAAATATGTGACATAAAGTCAATACATTTGGTTACAGACAAAAAATCTGCTCCAACGTTGAAATCAAAATTAAACTTTCTCTAACCGATGAATGTACATTTTTAGGACTCACGCTAGATAATTATCTGAACTGACAGAGTCATTGTAATAAACTAATATCCAAGCTAAGTTCTGTTTCGTATCTGATACGAAATCTCAAGCCGATATTAACTACTGAACAGTTAGAAAACTATTACTATGCTCATGTAGAATCGAGAATCAGATATGGCAATTACCTTTGGGGAAGCTCCCTACTGGCTCCAAATGTATCTACATCTATAATTCAAGTGATTAAAAGTATCCTCAAAAGGTTTCAATAAGACCACAATTTTTATGGTATTGATGAATTTTTCAATTTGTGATTTACTTCACTATCGCATTTATTTATTGGGTGTAAAAGAAGTTTTTCGTATTCTGTATGTTTGATTTAATTTCACTTCTAGTATCATTTTATAAATGTTCAATATGCTGAGATAGTTCCATTTGACTTATCCTATAACTTTGTAAGTTCTACAGGATTAATAAAGTGATTTGATTTGATTCACTGGATTAGTCTTTTCAATTAGGTGGATATAAAGTCTTCAAAATTCATAAATAACATTTTTATCACTATGTATTCTGAATTTTTCAGTCGTATTTCAAGGAATAATATGAAATTTGTAGCTATAGTGAGAAAGTCGATATGAGCAGAATTCGTTCGAATTCGAATGAAGTAGTATATTTTTGTCTTTTATATAAAAAGCAATTTCTAAAAATGTATACCTACTATAATTGTCTTGTACATATTGTAATTTTTTGTTGAAATCATATACTCATATATAGTTAGGGTATTCGTAGAGGGACCTGCCCCCCATAACGATGGAAAATAGCGTCTAAAGTTTCTCTTTCAGTTGCAGATGATTCCACAACAGATTTTATGAATGTCCTATTCATATTTTCGAACTAAAATTAAAAAACCTATAGGAGTATCTGACCCGAGCGGTTGGTGAGGACATGAAAGAATATTTAAAAATTAAATTGATCACAAATACAGTGAAACCAACCTAGACAGACATTTTAAATTGCGCGTACGTTCATGTTGAGTGCCTTATCACTGGATATATTGCGGATTATTTCTTTCGTCTGTTGAATATCGGTCATCAATCAATCACTCTTCTGTTTCCTGTTTGACAAGACCATAAGAAACGTCAGGTTTGGCATAAATAGGAACGTAACTGTTTGGATACACTTTTATTTACCTTCACAACGGCAAAAATTCTTAATAATTGACGTATACTTTTGTTAAAACCGCACGGTATACCCTAGGACGCGTTGCTTATCAACAAAGCCAAATGTCAAAAAATGTTTTCTTACGTTTTGTTACAAAGTGTTATTTTTGACTTGAAATGATCCATAACTGTAGATTTGGTAATAAATTATGTTATGTTGTGTACTTTTGTTTAATAATTCATTTATTTAATTCGTTAAATTATCTCACCAAATATCACTCGAGGTTTTGTTTTCATCGTATGAACTTTAATTTTGTTCCACTCAAACTGTGTAGCTTGTAATATGACTCGAGCAAATAACATTAGATAAAATCATTCCACCTTCAGTGTCGTGATTGTATTATATATTATTTGCTCTCGTTGATCACCAAAGTAACCAAGTTTTCGTGCAAAATGAAAGTTTATCCGATAAAATAACCCTCGACTATTTTCATGGTGCACATTAGTCACCGTGAGTAGTCGGTTACATGTTGATTATATTAAGAAGCCTGTGCTTCTGACAGTACTTTAAACGTCAACTTAAATCAATCGTGTAATTTTGTTCAAGTGTTTGAAAATGAATCGGTTTGGAAAAACCGAAAACGAAGAAATAGATTGATCCAGTCTGCAATCCCTAAAAATAGCGCAATGGAGCGTATGTTGTAAACAAATTTTGCGAGCAACTTCGATATAGATTAAATGAGTCCACACCATTTACAAAATTGAATGATATTTTGAATTGCAAAATTCCCTCGAGCTTTGCTCTTGGGCTTTCATCAGATTATTAACGCCAACATTATGTTTTGTTGAATTATTATAAAATACAGTCGAGATTTAGACGCAATAAATTTTTTATCAATGTCTTGTTATATTACCTTTGACTATAATCCGTTGTCCGACAAGGGCGCAGCACGTTTTCACGTCTCAAGCTAGGTTGGTTCCACTGTAGGTATGTATAAGTAAAATTAATTATCTTATTTTGGTATAATTCGTGTTGCAATGACAGTTTATTTTCTCTACGCTGAAAGCAAACTTACACAACAATTCAAAACTACTCCGTTCAAGTTATGGAAGTCTGGAACTTCTAATACCGAACTATTGTCAAAGCAAAATAACTTTGGTAAAAGGTTAGCTCATCTGGAATGGAACTTCATAGTTATCGATCAGTATGGTTAAGTGGAAGACCATATTGATGAAATTCCTTTATATACATCAAGATGAAATTTGTCATGCCAAATACTGTGTAGAGCTCACTGAGGCAATTGGAGTTTATAGGTTGTTCATACAGTATCGGAAAGTTTTCATCTTGGTTATGGTGGTTTCATGAGGGCGTAAAGAATACCTTCCTATATTTGTTGAGAGAGTATTACAATTTATAATCTACTCGCTTGAGGAAAGGAATCGACGTGCGCTGTTTATAACACGAGAGGCGCACTGTAGTGCGATATATGTGGTATTATCATATCATTGCGTTTCTTCTTACTCGCGTAGATTTCTGTCTATAGCCCAGATGAAAAATTTCAGATTCTGTATGTACAGTATCGGAATGTTTTCATCTTGGGTAGAGTGAGATCATCAGAGCGTAAAGAATAGCTTGCGATATGTTGAAAGAGCATTACAATTTCTCCTCTACTTGCTCGAGGAAGAGAATCGACGTGCGCTGTTATCGGTGAGTCACATTGCCAAGTGGTCCGTTAATGCGTCTGGTGGGGTAACACGAGAGGCGCACAGTAGGGCGTCTCTCTTATTTATGTGGTATTATCATATCATTGCGATCCTTGTTGCCTACGTAGATTTCTTTCTATAACACAGATGAAAAGTTTTCGATACTATCTACATGCAGCTTGATTCGCTATATGAGCTTGGTGCATCTAGCAGAGAGAGGCTCAGTGTCGGATTTGAGGGGGGCTATGGGACTATCAGCCCCCGGCGGCATATTTTAATAGGCGGTAAAGCAAGCAGCAATATATTCAGCAATATAAGTAGATTATATTGCTTCTTGCTTTTTTTATGCCGCCTCTGAACTCGTTGCTTTTTGATGCAAACGCGCAATTAGCGACCGCCGGTACCGCATCAAAAGGACAAGGTTAGGATACTGTTTTTGTAAAAATATTAACAATCACTAATCAAGCGTCAGCGGTGCCTTGTTCGCTACAATACAAAAGCGGCTGCGGTACATACTTTTATTTGATGAAGATAAAAAATCCGCATTCTACTCAGTAGGGGTAATTTCGTCTAACTCAATAACAAGTAACAAAACCAGAGTTCAGTATTCAATAGGTTGTCCTTGGTAATGGTAAATATTGAAACTGAAATTAAAAAAAAATAGGTAAAAAGAAGATGGTGCATCCTGGAAACGGAAGAAGATGAATAAACAAAATAAGTTGGATATTTGTTGTTTGTTGTTATGTTTAAGTTGTGAAGTAAATATAATTTGATTTGTTATCGTAATGATTTTATGTTATTGTCATATACTGTAAAAAAAAAGCAGTGAACGGGTACTTTGAAACTGACAATTGAAATTTATTATTTGGCGGCGGCGCGGCGGCATCGTAATAGTTAGCCCCCAGCGTAAGTGATTATAAATCCGGCACTGGAGAGGCTTCAGGGTTATTATCAAATTGGCAAGTTCTTTGACTATTCTGTACGAAGGCGTAGAAGGTAAATATAAATTCGGAATTTGATAAAATTTTGAGTTTTAAGTCGGGATTATATAAAATTCCGAGTTTAATGTCAAAAATAATAAAATTTCCAGTTTGAAGTCGGAATTTGATGAAATTCTGAGTTCAAAGTCGAAATTTACATTTCTTCATACAAAAATTAGTTAGAAAACCAAAAATAAGTAGTTCTTTCTTTTCATGTTCTGTATTTGTATAGAGACAGAAGTTTCTAAACTACACAACAAAATTCTTGTGTAGCATTTGAGTAAAAGAAACGAGTTCATTAATGTTGAAAAATGAAGAAAACTGAAATTGAGAAACTAGTTAGGTCTGCATACAAATTATAGTGTGAAAACATTGATAACGAATTATTGTTACTTGCATGCTATCATTTTATCTTCCATAGCACACTTTCACGGGTATGTTCCGATACGAGGGGAATACAAAATTTAAAATTTCAAGTATATCATTAGTTTGTGAATTGAAAATATTATATTGATATATAGTTGGGAAGGTAATTCTATACCAAATCATAATTTGGAAAAAAATGGCACTTTCCATTTGAACTAAAACAATTTGATGCGTTTCCGGTCAAACCGGACGTGTCATATTTGGTCTGATATTTGCAAAATCGTACGTTCATGATATCAAATAGATGTGCCAAATTTGAAACATCTATACAAAATAACAACGAAGATACAGGTGGGTAAGTTCGTTTCGGGTCACCCAGTATATATACCACGAGGTGAGGTACACTCCCTAATATTTCTATAATTCTGAAGATACTGATTTCAAATCTGTATGTTGCTATAGTATTTCAATACGCATATTTTGACGCCACTACTGATGATTTACCACTTACGTTTTTTCCGGAAATGATATCAACTTTCAATTTTTGAATTGGACATCCTGTATATTATTACACGATCGGTCAGAGATGATCCTGAGGAATCCAAAAATAACAGGTTTAATAATGTTATCTTCAATAACTCCGGATATATCGCCATTTATTTTATCCATAAGCTCAATGAGTAATGAAACTTTTTCTGATGGGTCCATCTAACTCTCTCTCCCACTCATTGAGTTCCTGAAAAAAATAAAATAATGGCGACATCTCCGTAGTCATTGGAGATAACTCCATTAAACCTGGTCTCATGTTATAATATACAGGATGTCCCATTTGAAAATCAAAACCTGAAGTTGATATATATTTTTTTTAATTTGTCAAAAAGTGCACTCTAGTGAGCATATTGAATGTTTTAAATTTCAGAAATATAGCTAGCGAAACAACGGAGACAACGGGGGACTACATCACCTCGTAGTCACCCGGTATCTACAGCTGAAAAACGTAACTTTTCATGCAACAAGTAATTTCCTAAAACTAATCAACAATATCGTTGTCACTTTCTACTCCATTATTCAAAATGAGTTATTGTTGCATGTTTTAATTAAAAATTTTCTTCTCAAACATGCGAATGAAATGTCACCCTTCGCAATCCAAGCTCACAGAAGCGGAAAGTGACACAATTCCCGTTCCATGAATTATGAGGTCATCAACGTGCTCTGCTGTTACTTTCATTTTGCGAAAATGCAGCGGGATTAGCGAAAACTAACATTAAGATAAACGAAATCTCGCGGAAAAGTATCGTGGGATGAAAGTAATATTATGTCACCGAAGAAGTCTTATACATACAAGGCTTTTCACGATGAGCGTTAATTCGACATTTCGCAAACCAGACAACGGATCTACGTGTCAATCTGAAAATTAGATGGTAGATATGCATAAATTAACATGAACTAGTTCGAGAATTTTTGGATTCTTTGCTATCAAGTATTGCTTGTTAGTTTTCCTACGGGTAGCGCTACGACTGACTTTTACTGTAAGTCGCTGCTTCACTTGTGGGGAAAGATTAGTTATACAGTGGATTATAATTCATTGGACTGGGGGTAGGACGACTCTAATGTTGTACGATCTACCCTGTCACTGATGACGAGCGGCAAGAACCGCGAAACGCGTCTGTAGGTAGTCTTCCCCAGCCAAATGAAGGATAAACTGCTGTATAATTACAATTAGTAATTGTAACTGGCTCTTCTTGGAAGAACGTTGCACAAATATCTGTTAGATGTAAATTAATGTCCATCTTGGTTTTAGTCAGGGAAGTAGTTATTTTCTGTCAGATGTTCGCCTCATATTTTCCACATGGTGGAAATATTTGGACAGAAGGGTACTTTACTATTTCATTAAAATTATCTACACACTGGTATATAACAATAATAATAAATAAAAATATAAAAATTTATTGAATCATTTACGATCATACAAAAATAAATAAATATAGGTTATGTCAGACAAAAAATAAATATATATTTATATACACGAAACGAAAATATAAGTTTTCAACATTACATAAAAATATAACAGTTCCATACAATAAGAATAAATATACATCAATACTATAAAAACAACCGTTAATCAAAAATTCTTTGAGATTTGTTTCAAAAATGTTTTCCCTGCCTGGATTTTTTAAATCATCAGGTAAATGATTATAAAATGTTGCCCCCTTATAAAAAATGGAGAATTTTCATACATTCAAGTTGAATGTTTCTGAAGCCTAATCAATTCACTGTGTCTAGTAGGATATGCATGAAAGTCACCATTTCGATTGTAATTCTGTATTTCTTCTTTGAATAGCAGAAGGCATATATAGATATAAATGCTAGATACGCACATGACTTTATTCCTAATAAAGTGTTGTCTACAAGATTCTCTATAGTCTAATTTATAAATTAGGCGCAACACTCTTTTCGTGAGGCAAGTATTTGAGTTAGTTTTGTAGAGCAACTCCAAACAGTAATATTATAAGAAATATGAGAATATACAACAGTAAGGTAAACGTTCAAAAGTTAGGATTCATTGAAATTGTAACTCAATTGTCTAATTGCATACTATCCTCTATTAACTTTTTACTTATATGGTTTATACCTGACTCCCAGGTCATGTTACCGTCGATATGAGTACCAAAGAATTTGGTGCTATCTGATGATGCAATCATTTCATCACCCACTCTTACAAGGAAATTATCTATTTTCCTATTTCTACTAGAATAAAACTGCACCAGAACAGTCTTCTTCACATTGACCACCAGAGAATTTTTACAACACCAATTTGTAAACTATAAATTCTAGTTGTTCAATTTTTTTTTCAAGCTCCTCTGGGTTATCGGCAATTGCTTCGATCGTTGTATCATCTGCATACAGAACTATATTATCTGTTCTTTTATAATTAGGCATATCATTGATGAAAATCGAAAAGATTAGGGGACCCAATATAGATCATTGAGGAACCCCAAGATCAATGTCGAATTGCTGCAACTGACAATTGCCAACGTCAACATGTATCTTCCTGGGAGTCAGGTATGATCTGAGACATGAAAGGAAGTCACCCCTGAAGCCAAGGGAATAAAGTTTGTTACATATAATGTGGGGGGTCAATAATGTCGAATGTTTTCGACAAGTCAAAGAAAAGTGTACCAACATACTTTCTTCTATCAAGTGGGTCATAAATATACTGGAAAAAAGTGCAAACTGCACTCTTCGTTGACCTACCTGGGCAGAAACCATGCCGAAACTCAGATATAATGTCAAATTGATCTAAGAATTTGAGCATTTTTAAATAAACGGATCTTTCAATTATTTTACATAACAGATTTGAAACTGTCACAGGCCGGTAATTTTCGAGAAACGTTGATTCACCTTTTTTCAAAATCGGTGTTACTAATCCAATTTTCAGTTTTTCTGGGAATTCTCCAGTTTCAATTGAAAGATTTATCAGAAATGCCAATGGTTCGCAAATTGAATTTCTGATGTTCTTTATAATTTTTATTGAAATGCAATTTACTCCAACAGAGTTCTTCGGATTAGAAATAATTTCGAGAACGTCACTCAGATGCACTAGAGTGAAATAAAAAGTATGATTCACATGAATAATGGTGTAGTCATTGACTCAAAGTGTGCACTGATTGTGTTCTTCGCTATGGTAGAAAAATATGAATCAAAAGCGTCGGCAATTTCATTTTGATCATTTATAGTTTTGTTGCCTTGTAATAGTTCCCGATTTATAGTTTGAGCACCCTGATTGAACGCATACTTTGCTTGGTGTATATTTGTCCTGTAGAGAATTTTATAATCGTAAAATATTTTTTTAATTCAAAATCATCTACATCTCGTGTTAACCAAAAAAGATTTGTTTCTCATGCGAATGAGCTGTGCTTAGTTATTAATGGCTCTTTCTACTGTTGAGCAGGTCAGTTCTATCCAATACTTAAGTATATTCAAAAAAGTATCATAAGCACATGGAACATTACGGACATTTTCATGGACATCATTGAGGTTTTCATTAGAAAGGCAGTTTTGGAGTTAATCAAGATTGTTTGTGCATGTGTTCACGAAACTTATTTTTCTTCCAGTAAGTATATATTTTTTTACGGAAAAGTCAGTTAATTCAAATGAAAGGCATAAATGGTCGGCGAAGTTAACATTAATGGTTTTTAGAGATAAAGAGTTTGAGAAATATTTGTTGAAAAGTAGTCCATCTTTGATATACTAGTAATTCCATTTGAGTAGGTGAAAATTCTCGTCGGTTCTGGGTTTTTGTAGTCTAGGTTAAAACTAACAGATCATTCAATAACGTCCTATCATTTTACTCACATATATAATTGATATTTAGGTCGCCACATAGTATGATATAATTGAATTTTGTATCACAATAGTCGAGAGCAATGAAAAATGTATGCAAAAAGGTTTCAACACTACGGATCGGTGGTCTGTACAAAGTTTTCAAACAGTATTTTTCACCGATCGCAGCGAAATAAATTGCACAAGCACAATATTATTTAATGATTTATCACTTTTCAACAACTTAATCTATACCTATCTGTAATCGTTTGAATTTAATGAGTAATTAACCTATTCGGAGTTTATTCGAGTGCTTTAACGAGTACATAAACATCGTTTACATTTCGCTCCTCAGTTCACTTGTGTCATCAGGGATAACCAAGTTAAATTTATAGTTATTTAGTACTACAAGAACAGACGTATGTACTGAACTTTTTTATGTACCTCTAAATCGAGTTTTTGCCGTCGCGCTGAACTATTTGTTTTCACTTTCTTGTGCCTTACGTTTCTACTCAAAATAAGAACTGATAACAGTCAAGGCATCAAATGAGTTCGGATAAATCTCAGTTTTTTTTTTGGCTGCCCCTCTGCACCAGAAGCGTAGGCAGTATTTCATTAGGGTTATATTTACTGCGCAACAAAACAAAATCTTCAAGTGAATTTAATGAAGACACCCAAATACTTGCTTTTGAGTACAAGGGCAACAATAAATCAAACAGTTTTACCTTAATCCACAAAAATCAAAATGACGCACAATTTGAGCAACAACACCTAAACCTTTGCCAAAAAAGAATCAAGCCATCGTGATGCACGCAGATGACAACCTGAAAATGTTTGACTATGTTAGGGCTATAGGTGATAGGCCCCAAACATATCTCTTTTGCGTCAAAGATCCCGAATAATAGAATCTGCACCTATTCAGACACTTCCAAATTAGTAGACGACCTTTTAAAATCCCATCCATTCGTTATTATTAACAATAATGCTATAAACATCCGCAACTTGTTTCCCCGACAAAAAGAATGATCTGGAACATATCTTTTTATATACTCCATGTCCTCGTTGAAGATGCCATAAAGAGTCTAGGTTTGCAGATAACCTCCTTTGTTTCGTTTTTGACAGCTGGCATCCCAGGCGACGAATATTCCTATATATTAAGTAAGCTTCAGAAGACAAGTCTTCGTTCTCCCTAAATCAGACAACTTTGAATTGCAGACTTCCTTACTTATTCCTTTTGATGACAATGAAAACAGAATCTTTCTGTCTACAGATAAAATGGAGTGCTTCATTTGCAAGCATCTCGGACACATCCATAGTCTCAAATTGCCCAAATCCTCCAACTCATACTTTACTGCCACACCCCCTCTTCCCGAATTAACCGAACTGGCACCCCCAATAACAAACTTAAAAAATCTAATACAGAGCAATGATACGACTCCAAAGGTAGACCTGATTACCCCACAAGGAAACCAGCCCCTTGCAGATATGACACCAAGCCCAAAAAACGCGGTTATTCACAGATGTCAACTCCAAAGTGAAACCTCAAGTTTAACCGTAGAAATAGAAAAGATCAATAACGTCATGCCCCCCCTGCATTCACTACACGTCCCACAGCAGGTCCTAAAGCAACAAAGAGGAAGCGCAAGATAGCTGACTACTGAATCAAATCTCACAACACACATGAAAGAATGCTTACAAAAATTCTATCAGAACACCTGATTGCCTTTATACTTCCCAAGAAAATATTTATGACTTCTTAGAAAATATCTTTGGCAATTCAATTCAGATCAATGCCTGGAAACCCGTAAAGACACTGATAACATTACTGACCTAGTCTCAAACTTAAATCTTATTTACCCCGACCTAATAGATAGATCCTTAAAGAGCAGAGTAACCCACATAACAAACAAGATAAAGAAAAAGCTCAATTCTGACGCTGAAGAGACGGAGAGTCTGTATATGTCTAACGAACCTAGTGATGACGAATATATTCTCCTCGCATCGTTCTAGGAATCGCACGTTGAAAGGTAAGACCTCGTTAATCCTTATCTCGCATAAGTTTCGACTTTTGAGGGCTGCCGTTCGTAGGGGGACGACAGCAGGTTAACGGAAAAAACAATTTTAAACAATTTTGAACAATTTCTTTTTATTGATCGGTATAGGGAATAGGCGGAACGTTTCATAGGTTTCTTGAGAAAAAGTCGGAAAATGTATTGCGAATATAAGTCTATTTTTTGAAAATGCTACTTATGTGCCTACCAATTGATAGTAAGAGATAGGACTTTTGAATTGCAGTATTTTTTTCTCGTGATATAATGATGTTAATTGGTTTATGATATTTTCCAATTCTCCTTCTGAAATCACAGTGCTGTGTAGAGTGTTTAATTTTGCGAATGTTAATGCATTCTCGAAATTGTCAAGAAAGGTTACGAAATTTTGACAGTTCAGGATAATTTGGTATAACATGTTTTGTGCTTTCAAGTATTCAACCATATTTTGGCCCATATTGAACTGAATATAGTTTAGTCGATTTTCTATTGTTTTTTTATTAACATTCCAAAGAGTTATGGTGGCATTATAATTGTCTGTTTTCTGAAAGAAAAATTTATTGACAATAGTGAGATTTTGTCATAATTTTTTGGGTTTATCACCTTCCACAATCTGAAAATGAAAAAATTTTTTAATCCAAAGAAATCTGTACAAGTGTAGAAGGGCAAATTAATTAATTTGCCCGATAAGTTACTGCGTTCACAAGACTGCTGTCTTGAAAGAAATTAATTTTTGTCAGTAACGTACCCTACACTGAATTTGCCTATCTGAAAAAATGAGATCGAATTAACAAAGAATACTTCTCTTTTTTTGAAAACTGTTGACGTTTCGGAGGCTGTATCTGCCTCCGTTATCAAAACTTCTTAGAAAGACGCTGAGAAAACTGAATTTGAATTGCGATTTTGGTAATAAGACCTTTCTTTGACAGAGTCAAATGAAATCTGTCATACATTCTTTTGATTGACATTTGGTATCTTGATACATAGGGTGTTCGGTATCAATCAATCACCATTCTATTAGTTCTTATTTCATCTCTGAGGATGGGTAACCAGGTGCGGTCCATTTCGATGGAATTGGTTGAGAAGCAGTTGTTCGATAAAAGAATGCACGCAGTTTCCTTCAACTTCCTTTTTTCTTGATTTGATTCTCTCAATAAAATTTTGGTATTATTCCATTCCATCATATGATCGCCATCAGATGTTAGAATATGTTCGGATATTTTCGAACCCGTTATTTTTCGATTTCTGATGTAACTTTTATGTTCTTCCTGGCGCACAATCAATGGTCTTGATGTTTCACCTATATAACTCTTACCACACGAACAAGGTATATTGTAAACACAATTTTTTGAACATTCACCAGCGTTTTTGGGTTTTGTATGTGTGAGTATTGATCTCAATGTATTGGTTGTTTTAAATGTTGTTCTTACATCATACCTAAGGTATAATATTATACCTTATGTCCCTGGACTGTCTGAAAAGATAAAACGGATTGGCCATAGGTATGATGTAAGAACAACAATTAAAACAACCAATACATTGAGATCAATACTCACACATAAAAAACTTAAAAACGCTGGTGAATGTTCAAAAAATTGTGTTTACAACATACCTGGTTCGTGTGGTAAGAGTTATACAGGTGAAACATCAAGACCATTGATTGTGCGCCAGGAAGAACATAAAAGTTACATCAGAAATCAAAAAATAACGGGTTCGAAAATATCCGAACATATTCTAACATCTGATGGCGATCATATGATGGAATGGAATAATACCAAAATTTTATTGAGAGAATCAAATCAAGAAAAAAGGAAGTTGAAGGAAACTGCGTGCATTCTTTTATCGAACAACTGCTTCTCAACCAATTCCATCGAAATGGACCGCACCTGGTTACCCATCCTCAGAGATGAAATAAGAACTAATAGAATGGTGATTGATTGATACCGAACACCCTATGTATCAAGATACCAAATGTCAATCAAAAGAATGTATGACAGATTTCATTTGACTCTGTCAAAGAAAGGTCTTATTACCAAAATCGCAATTCAAATTCAGTTTTCTCAGCGTCTTTCTAAGAAGTTTTGATAACGGAGGCAGATACAGCCTCCGAAACGTCAACAGTTTTCAAAAAAAGAGAAGAATTCTTTGTTAATTCGATCTCATTTTTTCAGATAGGCAAATTCAGTGTAGGGTACGTTACTGACAAAAATTAATTTCTTTCAAGACAGCAGTCTTGTGAACGCAGTAACTTATCGGGCAAATTAATTAATTTGCCCTTCTACACTTGTACAGATTTCTTTGGATTAAAAATTTTTTTCATTTTCAGATTGTGGAAGGTGATAAACCCAAAAAATTATGTCAAGAACTGGATTTCCTCCACAAAATCAAACTTTTGATCAATAGTGAGATTTTGATTTGATTGGAGTTCTCGAAGAGCCTCATCATATTTAAATTCGTCGTCAGAGTCTAAGGTTCCAAAAAGCCATTTAGATGTTTTCCGCACTAAGTTCAACAAACCGAGTTTAGTCCGAGTTTGAGGTTTTATGTTAACAATTTCAGTTTCGGCTTCTAGAATAAGGCATTAAACGTGTAGGTTAGAAAAGAGTGACTGAAGAAAGTTGCTTTTGGGATCTTCGTGCTGGGGGCTTATCATGTTCATTTAGGGGTCAAGGTATTTTGATACTTTTTCATAGAAAAAAATCGCATATTTTTCAGCTGAGTATGATATTTCAACGAAATGTAAAAATATATGTTTAGTTTCAATAATTTGATTGGTTCCAAGGTGGAATGGAAGTGAGGGAGTTTTCAGATGACCTTTATCTCGCTAGTCACTATTTTGGAAATCATTAGGAGTATGGCTGCATGAAGCAGTGGCACCGTCTGGCTCATTTTCCTGTGAGAGAGCAGGCTTTAGGTCTTTGAGTTTGTGATTTGTGGATCACTTTATGTTTTGTTGTTTTTATTTTGGTCCCTGAGTCTTCGATTACTGTTCGAATGCTTTGGCATCAGTCCGAAATTCGGCTGGTTCTTCGCGTTCTTTGTTTTACTTTTTATTAAGGTTTGATTTGTGTTTGAACGAAGTGTCGTGTATTTTTTCGATAAGGATTTTCAATTACGGCGATCGTTTACATATTGGTTCATTATGATTTCATCTGATATATCGAAGGGGTCTAGGGCATCAAGTCGCCCGTTTGTAATGTCATATGGCTTTTGTTTAGTGACGCTATGAACTGTTCAGTTGTAACCTTTAATGGCGTATTGAATGAGTTGTTTGGTATTTGGTTTTGGGTCTTTTCTCTTCAGTACTTCGAATATTTCAATTAGAGTGGAGTGTAGTTTCTCTTCTGAGCTATTACTGTTCAAATTTCCTGGGGTTGCAAAGTGAAGTTTGATGTTATGGAGAGTACAGAATGATTTGATCAAAGAATTCTTGAATTCAGTACCGCTTGTTGAGTTGTCCAAAACAACTGATGCTGTGCAGATAGGTTCAAGTGGATGTGCATGGGCGTATTTTGAAAAAACATCGATAATCTTTGGAAATTTTGAATTTGCTATTTGGAATGTATCCATGTCGATAGCTTCTAGTGGTTGTGCGGGTGTTGGGGTGAGCACAAATTTGATTTTCGGAAGATTCCTATCGTATTTAGCTTCTTGTCATATATCACAATTATTAATATATTGTGTTATACGGTTTTTCATTTCAGGCCAGAAAAACGCCTTCTTCAGAGCTGTAAGGGCTTCATTAAAATCACGATGGCATGTTTTTTCATGGTGGTATCGTATAATATCCATCTGTCTTTTTTCGTCAGGTATAATATTTGAAAGTATTCTATCCCACTGTTGAACGAGATCAACTCCTGATTTGTGAAGATGCAGTGTGATTTTTTCGGGTCCACATGATATTTGAAAAAGTCTGAAAATGATTTGAATTTAGTTCTGGAAAGGCCATTACATCGGTTTTAAATCTGACCTCTTTCTCTTCTATACCCGTTTTGATCCTTGTCGCGCTATATTAAATGTTTTGTAGAAAAAAAATGTCTGCTATTGAGGGTCGCATCATCGAATGATAACAATCTGTATCAATTAGCAAATTCATTGGATTGAGAATTTTTATGTATGGTAGGCTATTGTTTGTTTCGGTGTACATTTCGGTGGCTATGGTCTGTAGGTGATATGGCTCGATTATTGAAAATTTTCTGTGGTTTCCAGTAAATTTACATGATTTTCGTAAGTTTAAACTTCATCATTGGGGTCTGTGTAGTTATTGGAAGAGTAGTTGTAACCCAAAATGTCAACAGTTCTCAAGAAATTAAATGAGTGCATTTGTAAGTGACATACATAGAAACTCGTTGTTGGTTATTTTGTTGAAGTTTCTGTTATTGCTTTCAAATGTCATTGATTTTTTGGAAAAAAACTCTGTCATAATGAGATATTTGAATTCGTATGATATGATACTTTGTTGGTTATTTTGATATACATAATTTTTTCCAGAAATCAGAAGATTTTAATAAAATTTTGAATGTATTTCACTCAGTTTCACTATCCATATTTTTGCACAATTCCAGATATCGAAACGATATCGAACGAATTCAGTTCGCTTTTGAAACTACTCCAATAATTCGATCAATGACGCGTTTTAGAAAAACAAGCAGAATGGTAAATTGCTAGTCCTGAGTAACGTTTTAATTTTTTCTTTATTTTTCGCTTTATTTTTAAATTCAACTAGTTGTGTGACTGTGCACAATAATACATCAGAAATTTCACAAAAATACTCGATTTGCAATACAAAGGACATAATAACTTTTAACAAAATAATAAATGAGTCTCCATATTACTTACGCAAGTAGTTATTCAACCTGAAAAATCTTGAAAATCGTTGACATTTTCATTAATAACACCCATTACATCTCTTGAAAAAAAATGAAAAACGGGAAAAAATCTGTACTATTCCAGTGAGAGGTGATCAGTGGGGTAACCATGTACCATGTCCCTGTCTCATGTTACAAACACTTTAATTGCAATTAAACTCTTTTTTTTTCTAAACTCTTGCTGTCGGACGACATACCGAATTTTATTGGGAAAAGTTAAGCATGTATGGAATTTTGTGAAAAACTCATATTTTTTGCCTGCGACCTTGTGACCCAGTTGATATGTTTAAAGGATTTTTTAGCTTTAAAATTTAGTAAGAATTCTACCAGCGGAATTCATTCCCGATACTCTGGAACACCCTGTATATTATGTGAAATGCAATGAACAATAATTATGAACTGACATTTTGATTTAAAAATAATAATATAGAAATTACTTGAAGAATAAATTTGGTTGTAAAAGTTTCCTATATTGAGATTCATATACAGGGTGTAATCTAACCTTGTACTCCTGCGTGGACGAATGTATAATGCCATTTTATAACGAATGGCAGGTGTGGAAAATTCGAAAAAAAATTGTGGAAAGTGTAAAATGTCTTGGAAAATTCGTCAAAGTTTTGAAAACTGCTCTCGTCAGCTCACCGGAGCAGAGCCATATAATAATGGAACTGCCGGATGGAAGAAGCTGTGTAATTTCGAACAGCAGTTTCCAAGATTTTCCGAATTTTCCAATACAATTTAAACTTTCCACAATTTTTTTCGAATTTTTCACACCTGCCATTCGTTCTAAAATTGAATTTTACATCCGTCCTTCACGGGACTGCAAGAGGTTAGATTGCACCCTGTATGCATAAAAAGGAATACAAGAGTGATTATTCAACGTCTGATTTTTCACAGGATTATATTTGGTATTAAATGGATCACGAAAATAAATTTGCATACACTTCCCTCTTGTTGTGAACTTGCAATTATTTTTGTTTGCATCCTTAGAAAATACATGCAGCGCTTTCTGCACGAGAAGAGAGTGAAAATTTGATTTTTCGTGATTCCCAATTCGAACTCCAAAACATTTTTTGTTTTGATTTTTGCTCATATCTATATATAGGTTCCATTAAATATTTCAATTAACAAGATTTTCCAAAATCTCTTTATACAACCAATAATAACTGAAGAGATATCTGATATTATTCTATTTATAATGAAATATAGAGTCTTATGAATACTGTGAAAACTTGAAATTATTTCATTTGAAAATCTTCTTTTTAATAAAATATGAATGATTATTATAATTTTGCCTGGTTTTGATCATCACAAAAATATAGGACTGCCTAAATATACAGGGTGTTCGAGACCGAAGTGTTCTTTTCATTTTCATGCCATACCAGTATATATACTCTGTATAATGTATTTTGAATTGCTGCCATGGAGATGTCACATTGAAGAATCAATAATAACTATTTTTGAAAGAGAATTGTCACAATCATTTAAAAAAAACTATTTCTATCAGATAATTCACTTAAAAACTAGAAAACTAGCCATACAGTCCGCACAAGTTTTACATGGTCCAAACGAGACGGATTGAAAAAGCATAGTCCAGCTCAAAAGGTTGTTAGCGTGAACACGAAGGTGAGTAGGGGAACAATTTTCAAGCTTTCAAATCAATTACCCTTTCATCACCGCACTAGCTATATATTTGCGCTGCGATTTGTTTCCACTATACTTTTGAAATGTCTGAAAATCGTTTGAAATCATTAAATAGAAAACGTGGCACTATCAAAGCTTCAGTTACAAATTTCAGTAATTTTCTGAAGACTATAGAAAGCGAATCTCCTCTAAGTGAAGCCAGTTTGATTCATTTGAGAGATCGCTTGAATAGGGTTGAACCTTTGATAGTCGAGTTCATAGAAATTCAAAGTGAGATCGAAAATATTTGCGAGGATGATGTTTTAGATCAGCAATATAGCGAACGTGAAATGTTTGAAAATAATTTCGGTGATACCATTTCACGTGCCAAGGTTTTCTTAGCTGGTAGTTTCAAAAATCAAGCAAATCTAGGTACTGAAACTTCATCAATGGAACTCCCCAGAAAACCCCAATTATTGTCATTATCATCTATTTCTGTCAAATCCAAAACTATCCCAATACAGGATGATGACATTGATTCTAAAATATCTTCTGCCAGTCAAAAATTCGAAGAAAGTGATTTTACTAAAGGCGTAAAACTACCTACAATTGAGCTACCTAAATTTGACGGCTCCTATGAGACCTGGCTAGAGTTCCGTGACACTTTCGAGTCTCTCATTCATGGAAATCGTCACATAACCGACATCCAAAAATACCACTATTTAAGGGCATCTCTTCAAGGTAATGCTGCTCAGGTAATCAAGTCTATAGAATTCACATCTAGTAGTTACAAGATGGCATGGAATGTTTTGTGTGAAAGATACAATAATAAAAAACTATTAATTCACAACCATGTCAGATCCCTTTTCACTTTAGATTCTATTCAAAAGGAATCTTCTTCAAAAATTCGAAAACTTCTTGACAGCACATTGAAGCATATGAGGTCACTCGATCAATTAGAACAAGATAGCAATTCTTGGGATACTCTCTTAGTTTACATGATAACTTCTAAACTAGACTCTCAATCATTGCGAGAATGGGAGAAATATAGTGCTAAAATGGATTATTTTCCTACATGGGATGATCTCAAGAATTTCTTGAAATCTCGTGCTGATTTTCTAGAAACTATAGAATTAAAACATTTCAATGATACAAAAGGTAAACAATTTGATAATAAATCGAAATCATTCATAGCTACCAATTCATTTACCAAATATAAATGCAATTTTTGTAAAGGTGAACACAATATATACTCATGCAAAGAATTTTTACAATTATCTATAAGAGATAGGACAGATTTTTCCAAGAAACAAAAATTATGCCAGAACTGCCTACGTCAGGGACATGCAAATAATATCAAGTTATGTAAAGTTGGTCCTTGTAAAATCTGTAAATCTTGGCATAATACTCTGCTTCATCCCACGATGGCGAATGAACTGACTTCAAGTATCAGTTCTGAAATATCTCAGGATCAATCAACAAGTTGTATTAGTGCTTTTAAACATGCTTGCCCAACTCATGTATTTTTATCAACTGCGATTATTACGGTTTTGGACAAACAGGGTATACAGCATTCAGCTTGTGCATTGCTAGATTGTGGATCACAATCTTCATTCATAACTCTAGAGATGACTGAACGTTTGGGTCTGCAAAAGATGGATGCTAATTTAACCTTGTTTGGGATAAGTAACAAAATGTCCATAATCCATGAAAAATGCGAAGTTCAAATTCATTCCAAGCATACTTCATTTTCATCTGTTCTCACATGTTTCATTCTTCCCAAAATAACCGGATCATTACCTAATACCAAAATAAATGTAAAAACTTTGAAAATTCCCAAAGATATTGTACTTGCTAATCCACAGTTCAATGAGCCACAAAAAATTGATATTTTGATTGGTGCCGATTTATTTTGGAATATTCTTTGTTTTGATAGAATCAACTTAGGTAAAAATCAGCCAATATTGCACCAAACTCAATTTGGATGGGTTATTTCAGGACCTTTAGGAGTCCCTATCATGAAAGAAACTAATTGTAATTTAGCAGGAAAATCCGATGATCTGCATCAGTTACTTGTCAAATTTTGGGAGGTTGAGGAATGCTCAAATGTTAAATCAATTTCTGAAATACATAAATTTTGTGAGAAATACTATCAGAAAACTACTACACGTAACAAAGATGGTCGATTCATCGTTTCCATGCCTCTAAAGCAGCCTACTACTGTTCTAGGTGATTCAAAAATTCGAGCAAAAAAACAATTTAACGCCATGGAACAAAGGCTTCAACAAAACGAGGTTCTGAAAAAAAGATATGTAGAGTTCATGAATGAATATGAATCTTTGGGTCATATGAGTGAAGTCACAGGGTGGCAATCGAATTCTAACTTATCTTCATCAGAATATTTCATGCCTCACCATGCTGTTCTACGCGAAGAAAGTTTAACAACTAAGCTTCGGGTAGTTTTCAATGCTTCTGCTCCTACCACTTCTGGTCTATCACTGAATGACTTGCAGCTAGTTGGTCCAGTCATACAAAATGATTTATTCTCTATAATTCTGAGATTTCGGAAATATGCCTTTGTAGTATCTTCAGATATTGCAAAAATGTACCGTCAGGTACTGATTAGGCCATCCGAACGTAATTTACAAAAAATATTCTGGAGACCAGATCCATCATGTGAGCTAAAAACATTTTGCATGAATACTGTTACTTACGGTCAAGCTTCAGCTTCATATTTGAGTATCAGATGTCTGTTTGAATTGGCAAAAGAATGTGAACTGTCATCGCCCAATATAGCAAGAATAATACGAGAGGATTTTTATGTTGACGATTTGCTTACTGGCGGAAACTCCATTGAGTATGTTTCCAACATATGCAAAGAAATCAAACAAGTGCTAGCAAGTGGTTGTTTTGAACTACGCAAATGGTTTTCAAATGAGCCAAAAATACTAGAAGGACTCAATAAGGCAGATTTGGATTTTCATATTCTAGAATTTGGCGAAAATCAATACGCTAAAACTTTGGGTTTGACTTGGTCTTGTCATTCTGATATGCTACTCTACAAAGTAACAGATTCTCCTAAAATAGACATTCCTACAAAAAGGACTGTGCTATCTCATATTGCCAAGATTTTTGATCCTTTAGGACTTCTTAGTCCATGTACTATCAAATCAAAAATTTTAATGCAGAAACTTTGGATGAAGAAAATATCCTGGGACGATCCTCTTCCACCAGATTTACAAGGAATATGGGACCGTATAGAGGATGATTTGCAATACTTGAACAATTTACAAATTCCTCGACTAGTATTACATCCAAATTATGTGAACGTACAGCTTCATGGGTTTGCTGATTCTTCCGAATATGCGTACGGTGCTTCTATTTATATAAGGAGCATTGATAACGAGGGCAGAATAGCTGTATATTTGCTTTGTTCAAAATCTAGAGTAGCCCCCATTAAGTCTTTGACAATTCCGAAACTTGAATTGTGTGGCGCTCTATTGCTATCCGAATTATTTCAAAAGGTGAATAATTCAATGAATATTAAATTTGATACTTGTTATTTCTGGTCTGACTCAACTATAGTGATTTCTTGGATAAACAGTGAGTTGCATTCTTTGAAAACTTTCGAAGCGAATTGTGTGTCGAAAATACAAAAGATTACAAGTTCCTACTCTTGGCAACATGTTCCTTCGAAAGATAACCCTGCCGATTTAGTATCGAGAGGATTATTTCCAAAACAACTGATCTCATCTAGTTTATGGTGGTTTGGACCAGAGTGGCTCAAAGCTGAGAACACAAAATGGCCAAGCATCAAACACGATATAGGTATTCCAACTGGGATTCATTGTGAGACTGACTCATATTCTAGTACTATCGCTGAAGATTATCCATTTCAATCTTTTTCCACATTAGATCATCTCAATAGAGTCACAGCCTATATTCTCAGGTTCAAAAATAATTGTCTCTTTTCTAAGGAGAACTGTCAGATAGGTACACTCACTCTAGTGGAGCTAGAAAATTCACTCAATCGTTTAGCAAAATTATCCCAGATGAAATCTTTTTCTCGTGAGTTATATGACTTATCGAAAAAAAAGTCTATAAGCCGTAAAAGTAGGTTATTGAGTTTGACTCCTTTTCTTGATGAACAAGGTTTGATGAGAGCGGGAGGACGATTGAAACATTCAAATTTTTCACTCGACAAAAAACATCCTATTATTCTCTGTTGTAAGCACCCTTTGACCAAACTGATATTCAAGCATTATCACTTGAAATTATTCCATGTAGGTGCCCAACAATTGCTTTCTGCTATTAGGGATAAGTTTTGGCCGATTAGTGGTAGAAACCTAGCCAAACACACTATTCGAAAATGCCTTAGATGTTTTCGATTCAATCCCGAACATGTACAGCCCATAATGGGAAATTTGCCGAAAGATCGAGTTTCTCCGAATAAACCCTTTCAGGTAGTGGGCGTCGATTATGCTGGACCGTTTCTAGTGAAAGACAGAAAGGGTCGAGGATGTAAAGTAACTAAATGTTACATTAGTTTATTTGTATGCTTTTCAACGAAGGCAATACATATCGAATTAGTTTCCAGTTTGAACACAGAGTGTTTTATCATGGCACTTCGCCGTTTTGTTTCAAGAAGAGGCAAACCTTCTTC
Organism: Chrysolina haemoptera; assembly: GCA_958298965.1. Lineage (NCBI taxonomy): Eukaryota > Metazoa > Arthropoda > Insecta > Coleoptera > Chrysomelidae > Chrysolina > Chrysolina haemoptera. The sequence goes on along the minus strand of OY282591.1, from coordinate 19,097,361 downwards.
AATTTATTCTGACCGAGGCTCAGGTTTCATAGGAGCAAATAAAGAATTAGGTAGATACATTCTTACACATTCTCACGAACTCAATGAAAAATATATGCGTGAAGAAATACAATGGAACTTTTTACCAAGTTATTCTCCTCATTTGGGAGGTTTATGGGAGGCAGGAGTAAAGAGTTTCAAGCATCATCTGAAGAGGGTCATGGGTGATATTACATTCACTTTTGAGGAATTGGAAACAATCGTAGTGCAAATAGAAGCTATTTTAAATTCACGTCCATTGTGTCCAATTTCATCAGATCCTAACGATCTTACTTCTTTAACCCCTGCTCACTTCCTCATTGGTAAGTCGCTAACAGCAGTACCCGATGTTCACCTGGAAGACGTTCCAATGAACCGTTTGGCTCGATACCAACTCCTACAGCGAATATGTCAGCATGTATGGAAACGTTGGAGTAAAGAATACGTATCCGAGCTTCAAGTCAGAAGCAAATGGAAATCAAGTGAAGGCCAGCTTCGCAACGGCAGTTTAGTCTTGGTTAAAGACGACCATTTATTACCACTCGATTGGAAACTTGGACGTATATTGGAAGTTCATCCCGGTTCCGATGGCCATGGACGTATTGCAACGATCAAAACCCGAAATGGAATTATTAAACGAAGTTTTCCTAAAATTTGTCCGCTACCCGATCAATCCGATTGAAAGCATAACGTTTCAAGGCGGGGAGTATGTTCGAGACCGAAGTGTTCTTTTCATTTTCATGCCATACCAGTATATATACTCTGTATAATGTATTTTGAATTGCTGCCATGGAGATGTCACATTGAAGAATCAATAATAACTATTTTTGAAAGAGAATTGTCACAATCATTTAAAAAAAACTATTTCTATCAGATAATTCACTTAAAAACTAGAAAACTAGCCATACAGTCCGCACAAGTTTTACACAGGGTGACCGGTGGCAATTGCTCGTTTCAGACGTGGTGCGACAAAGGATATTGAAGTAGGTACCCATAGTTCTTAAATTAATCGTTTTTGACCACAAGTGTGATAGTTTGTTGGAATGGTTTGATCGGGAGGAACATAGATATGCCAAAATATACAGGTTGTCCCATTATTAATTTTGAATCTGATGTTACGTGACCAGAAACAAAAAGGTCATTGGGTAATATAATATCAAATCAAGTTTCCACAATTGCTTTGATTTCCAACTCAAAAACTACAATCCTCTAATATTCTCTAGTTCCGAGATATTCCCTGTCTTAATCGTCATTGGATGTTTGACCTGAGAAAACACCTACATACACGAAATTAAAATATTGAACATAATAGGCCAGTAGAAATAGACAATCAATTTATAATAATTCCAAAATTTTCAAACTTTGGTCAAGTAAATGCTATATCGAGAAATCAATAATTCTCAGTTTGCAACCTCTTCCGAAGTCCGCAACATTGTCAAAATGGAATTAAGTTCAATTTTGCTATATACTCGTTGAGAAAATAACAAAAGTTCTGCAAACTTGAAGTAGTATTTAATATATTATTTCATATCACGTATCAAGTTTGCAACCAATTCAAGTGTACGGATTTTTTTTTTATTGAAAACTAATGTTTTTCTTTGATATATCACAAGAGAAAATTCCAAAAGTTCTTCAAACTTGGCAAATACATCGGAAAAATATTCCGAACAGTTGTGCAGATTTGCATCCTTTCACGTTGACTGGAACATATATTTTTTAAATAGTGGTCATTTTTTTGATCAACAAAATTTCAAAACTTTTGACCTTGACCAAAAAAATTACCACGAATTAAAAAATAAATGTTCAGGTCAACGAAAGAGGTTGCAAATCTGCACAACTGTGTGGAATATTTCTCCGATGTCTTATGTCTTATCTGTCTATGGTATATCAATGAAAAACATTATGGGTCGATGGAAAAAATGTTCAGTACACTTGAATTGGTTGCAAACTTGATTCGTGATATGAAATAATATATTCAGTAGTAATACCACAAGTGATTGAATTTTCGCGATAAGTCTGTCGATTCATTTCTGAACGAAACTGAATTGTTTCGAGAAAACACCTCGAATCAATTTAATTGAGATCACAAATGAAAGACAGGCTTATGAGAAAAAATCAATCACGAGTGGAATTTTATTAGACTATTTCTCAAACATTTTTGAATGCGTGCACAGCGTAATCACTTATATTTGACGTTTAACTGTCACATGCACTGTAAATAAATCTGACTATTTCACTCACCTACGAAATGAACCAATCAGAAGCTCTAGTCAAGTTCGGCTTACCGATAATACCAAACTTGACTCTAGACTCTGATTGGCCTATCAAGTTCGGTGTTTTCAGATTTGTTTACAATGCATGTGACAGTTAAACGTCAAATATTAGTGATTACGCTGTGCACGCATTTAAAAATGAGTAGATTTGGGATGAATTCTATCGAATCAATCAACGAAAAAATCGATGAAAATGTACCGAAAAATACGAGGAAATCGAAGGAGTACATTTGGAAGCAATTTACCAGATTTTGCGATGAACGAAAATACCTATTAGATGAAGCAACGCCTGTCGAGAGACTAGCTATTATTTTGAAGGACTGGGGCTTCAACATGAGGAAAATCGATGGTTCTGATTACAAGGAATGTGTTGTGAAGACGATTTGGAATACGAGTGCTAGATTATTGCAAGAAAAATTCTATAATGAATATGGACGAAGTTTCGACCCATTCAAAGATATTATTTTTCAATCGGCCAGAAATGCGCGAGATACAAAACGCAAGTTGCTTCAAGGTAACGTACAGAAACGAAAGATCAGTTCGGCACCGTTGACCCATGAAGAACATCAAGCAATATGTACACAATGGGATGAAAATACACCCACAGGACTCCAAAAGAAATTTTTCCATATCGCAGCAGTAGAACTTGCTTGGAGAGGAGGTGAAGCTGCATATTGTTTGTTAGATTATTTTAAAGAAGAATTAGATAATAAGGGGGCGCCTACCGGCAGAATCGAATATAACACAGTTTTTTCAAAAACTTGCCAAGGAGGTGGTCAGCGATGTGCGAACAGCAAATGGTTGATTGAAAATGTGCAAAATCCAACAATGTGCCCCGTGAGACTTTATAAAAAGATGATTTCAAAACGAGGTAATAATGTAAGATCTAATAGGTTGTTTCTCACCGTGAATGGACATTGGAAGCCGGGTGATCATTGCACTCCTTGGTACAAAAATATGCCTCTAGGGATCAATACGATCAGTAAATGGACCAAAACATCAGCTCAGAATATAGGGCTTGATGTGAAAAAGCAAAAAATTACCAACCATTCAAATCGAGCAACTGCAGTCAGTGAACTTTTATGTAGAGGAGTAGGAGAACAGGAAACCATAAAAATTACTGGACATTCGAGCTCTAATTCGCTGAAACCCTACATCCAACTTAGTAAACAACATCACGAAAAACTCATAGCAAATGTCAGAAATTATAGCAATCAAGATGTAACAAATATTGCAAGTACAAGCGCGTGTTCAAATAATCAAGCTCAAAACATTGTATATAATAACTGTACCATTTATAATAATTATAATTGAAAAATATTTCAGTATGTCATATTATTGTTGGTTAAATTGAATAAGTATTTCTTTCGATGTTAATGTTTTCTGTTCATTAAAATTTATTGATTTCTCAGGTCAACTTTTTTGCCAATTTCCTCTAATCCTGCCGAATTTCAGATTTTTTATCTTTCACTCTGTTTGTGAAATAGTCTAATAAAATTCCACTCGTGATTGAATTTATCTCATAAGTCTGTCTTTCATTTGTGATCTCAACTGAATTGATTCGAGAAAATTCAATCACTTGTGGTATTACTACTGAAAACACCGAACTTGATAGGCCAATCAGAGTCAAGAGTCAAGTTTGGTATTATCGGTAATCCGAACTTGACTAGAGCTTCTGATTGGTTAATTTCACAAGTGAGTGAAATAGTCAATACAACTCCAAATTTGCGGAACTTTTGGAATTTTCTCAAAGAATATACAGCAAAATTCAAGTTAAGTGCCATTTTGACAATGTTGCGGACTTCAAAACAGGTTGCAAACTAAGATTTATTGCTTTCTCGATGTATCATTCACTTTTCTTAAAAATTAAGAATTATTGTTAAATTTTCGATTTTTCATGTCTATCTCTACTGGTCTATTAAACATCAAAGAAGAATATGATCAAATGTTAACGACTACCTTGACACGATAGGTGAATACGGGTTCAACCCACTTATAAATATATATTCACGTATACAGGGTGCTTCAAATAGTTGTATTGATCACGATCACATCATCAAGTGTAATGAAAATGAGTTGGAAAAAAGTGTTTATCAATCGTGCTTGATTCACATTTATTGAAGATTGAATGGTGAGATCGGCACCGCTGCATGCAAGAAGTTTCAGATATTTAGTGATGGAGCTATCATCAGTTCCGTATTTATGCTCGCTTACGCCAGGGGCTAATTTTGAAAATACCGTAATGAATAGTATCAATTTTAAAGTTCACATTTTGTTTTTTATTTCATAACATTTGACGATAATACAATCATTGCATATAACTGATCAAATTATATATACTTCACATTATTAAACCTAACAACAAATAAATATTTTTTTCAGATAAATGTTTCTGTTTTTTTTTCGAACTTGGTCGTGGCATCATCAACATGTTTGTGTTCATTTATTTTCTGCCGTTTCCGGAGAGCACCTTCATGTCTCCTCATTCTTTATTGAGATAACTACTAGAGAGCCACAAGTTTTTTTTTTCATCAATTCGACTTTAATGTCGAAATTGCAAAAAGGCGAATTTTGAGAAAAGGGTCAAAATTCCGAAAAAAGTCAAAATTCAACATTAAATACGAATTTCTGACATACAAAATATTATGTTTTCCTAATTATGCAGATTTGCGCGTCACTAACAGTCACTATACCTCTTCCCAGAAAATTCTCATTGGCTCTATTATGATTATTTCATAACAGCAAGCTGACACTTTCCCATTCCATTATGATAGATATTTATGTTAGGATCATAATTATGGTGGTAGCCGTGAATACTGTAACACGGCGTGCAGTCGTGCACCATAATGATCGTTTATGCACTAGCGGGTGGTAAAGTACACTTTACAGCCCGGTTCACTGTGCGTAAAGTGGCACTTTATCGCCCGCGGGCGCATTATGGCCCGCTGGCTGTGAAGTAGACAAGTAAAGCGGGCCGTAAAGTAAAGTACACATCATTTCATGCAAGATCTATCACGAATCATTTCAGTATATTAAAGAAATATACTTCCTGACAACATTTATAAATAAGAGACATTTTTTCAACATGTAATTGAGTCATGGGCCTGAATATTGAAAAAGCATTTGGAACAGTTACTAATGTTGATGATGGGATATTCTTCTAGAATATAATTATTACATATTGAAAGCTGCGTTACAGCATTCGCATCGTTTGAGAGAACAAGTATTCATTTAAGACGTGGATGGTTTGTTCAAATAACTTTCTGGCATTATTTCAGCAATTTTTTCAGTGATGATTGATTTATTTGAAATTATTCCATATAGTTCTCACACGCCGAAGGCCATAAACGCATTTTACGCATGTGATACATACAAAATTTTATGCACTAGCGGTTTTATAGCGCGAATCACAAATACTGATTTGAATTACAATGGTCTACACGTTTCATACGTTATGCATACAATAATTAAGAGTAACCCAGTATGGGGAATGTGAAACTATAGTAGCTAAGAGCTACATTGAAGAATATATTTCAAATAAATTGATCATCACAGAAAAAATTACCAACGATTGTGCCGTAATGATACTGTAACGGGTTTGAAACATCAATGACCCAGAAGCATAATTACTGTTTGTCTCTCTCTCTCTCTCTCTCTTTATCTCTCTCTCTGTCTTTATCTCTCTCGCCATCTAGATTTCTAGTTTTGGAACAGAAACATCAGATCAGTATTCCTTCTTCAACACCATACTTTCTTCTTCTTTACCTGTCAAATCTTGACAGACCTGAGGTTAAAAATACCCATTTTCCCTCCGGAAAATAAGAAAAAAAGGAATGGAATTATTCTTTGGCTAACCTTCGTGAAGCGTGTGCTTCTTACACTATTTTGTGGATTTTAAGTCGAAATAAATATAAGTAGTATACATAACTTTATTATTATCTGTAGAGATAATTACTCTCATTTATATGAGGATTTTGAAGTAATATAAAATACAACCGAAATCTATGAGGCCACACCCCATCTAAGGTAGGGCCCCACTCTCCTGGTCATCTTGTTCTTCCGTACCTTTCCTCTTCCGCTGTCTTTGACAATTCTTCTAAATTGTTTCATTTCAGGCCTTTTTCCGCTTGCTTTCACTGTAGGTAGTGCATCCATTTTGCTTTTGCTCGGAATACCATATACTTAGGGCTGTTCCTGTCAGGACGTCGAACTGCAATTGATTGGAGCACTGTAGTATATACCTATCATAGTAGCGTGCTTAACCCTACCTGCTCGTCGCTGTTCGAATGACGTATAGCAACCTGCATCACCCAGAGACGTCTAAACAACAAGTAAGATCATTCCTATTTACAACCTGCATGATTGCTTGCTCGCTTGCACTGAGCTTGGTTCGCTTTACCTGCACTGCGCTTTGTTTTGCTTTACCTGCATCTTGACCATACCTTCCTCGGAATACCTCGACCACTGGAAGAACCTGGAAACGAATATAGCATACTTGAGATCATTCATAAAATTTGGTAATTGTTAAGTTAGTCTCCTACCTGTAAACCACAAGTATACTTTTGGTGAACAAAGCTATGAATAGTCTTGTCCATATTTAACATATCATACTGATCTGAGAACCCTCTGTTCTTTGCATTCAGACAGAATAGATTCTATTGATATAATATACATTTGTCATTTATCCAGCAACCCCTCTCCGTTCAGAGCTATCCGGAAGCAAAAGTGTAAGTAAATTCCAGCTACAGGCTTAGGCCTACCCGCAGGTACCAAGAGATTGTATCAATACCAGATAGTTATTTGAAACAATCATCCACTTTTAAAATGAATACTTTGTTCTCGTATGTATGCAGATGCTGTAACGAAGCTTTCAATATGTAATAATTATGTTCAAGAGAATATCCAATCTTCGACATCAGTAACTGAACCAACTTATTTTTCAATATTCAGGCTTGTGACCTAATTACATTTTGAGAAAATGTCGATTATGAAGAGTGAAGTGACACTTTACGCTGATGCACTATCGGGCGGTAAAGTATAGTTTACCGCCCGCTAGTGCATAGATAACTATTATGATTCGAATTACAAACAAAGTTACACTTTATTTATTTTAGTAGCTGTAGAATATTATATGCAATGTGAGAAACCGCTTTCACATATTTTTTTATGTATGCGTACAGAGAAACCAGCCTAGCTTTAGACGTGAAAACGTGCTGCGCACTTGTCGGACAATGGATTATAGTCCGTAATATATCCCGTGATAAGCCACTCAACATGATCAAACACGCAATTTGAATTCTATGGCTAGATTGGTTTCACTGTATGTGTTTCGTATTTTGTCATTTTTCACAATTTGTTTGTATTTTGTACAAGTTAATTGATGAAATGAATAAATGAAAATAAATAAATTAATAAATATATATGACACAGTGATATGAGATTTTTTATTGTATAGTTAGTATACTTTCAAGTTCAATTACAAATTATTGACTACAATATAATTTTTTTTTTATTTTTGTATTGTATTTTTTTATTTATGTTATCTGATATGAAGCTATTAGAAAAAAATTTGTTCCTAACACGTGCACAAAGAGCTTTTTCCACACGCATAAACTCACCCGAACTCCGCTCCGCGTCGTCCGTTCTAACTGTATTTACGTGCGGAAAAGTAACACTTTGCGCACTCGTTATGAAAATAACAATTTTTTACAATGTCACTTTATGTTCACTTGACTGTGATGAATACAGACATTATTTTTTCTATCCTACTTTGTCATTAGTATAGGATTATTGTTTTCAGATTTATCATCTTATATACATCTTGTATAAGTTTTACCTACTATTAGAAGAATGACTGATGGAGCATCCACCGCCACGCAATTTTCAATGGATCACTGTGTTCATCCGATCATAATAAATATTCGATTGACAATCCTGTTTGATCTCATCATCCAATTGCGTTGGATGATTTCAAGTATCACTTTCATTTTCATCACGTAACTTCATTACGCAGTTTAAGGTACTCAATTTTTAAATCCGAAATCTGCTGAAAATTCATTGCACGTGGTGAATTGATAGCGAGAGTGTTTCAAGTGGTGTGTTGTTTGGATTTCTCGAAAAACCAGGTTAGGGCAAATAATATAATTATAATGTATTTATTGTATCATGAATTGATTGAATATAAATGTATTGAATAAGGACGGGCGTATGAATATTTTAATTAGCGGAAGTATACTTACTTTAAATTTTTGATAATAGGCGAGAACGCGAAAATTTTAAAATACTTTCAATGGATTCTGCAGCTTGTGAAAACTTTGTTGGCAATTTTCTTTTTAAAAGTCGACAGAATTCAACTGATTTCTCGCGCCACTGCAAATTGTTGTGACGTATTGTCCCAAGAATTCCGAGCAACCATAGCACTGGTGTTATAAATACGTCACAATCAACCCGATTAGAAAACGCCCATTGGCTGCTTGGGATCGGGAGAATACGTCACGAAAATTGACAATGCTAGTAGCGTTGATATCTCTGTTGAATAATATACTAGACTAGACTAGACTGGCAAAATTCAATTTATTTATAACAACTGACCAATAACTGTCACCATACAAGGTAACTATATTCTAAATTCACAAAATAACTGTATATTCAAGATTCCGGAACAATTTGTTGATTTTCAGAAACGAATGAGAACGGCTGTGATTGAAATTTTAATCTAAAATTATTTTCTGGAATCGTTTATATACAGTATCGGAAAGTTTTCATCTGGGGTATGGTAGTTCTATGAGAGCTCAAAAAAAAACTTGCTATAGGTATGTTGAGAGAGCATTATAATTTCTCGTCTACTCGCTTGAGGAAGGGATATCGACAAGAGTTGTTAATTCGTAGATCGAGGCAACAGTAGAGGCGCGCAGTAGTGCGTCTCTCTTATTTATGTGGTATTATCATATCATGGCGTTCCTTGTTGCTCGGGTAGATTTCTGTCTATACCACAGATGAAAAGTTTCCGATATTGTTTGCGTTGTATAGTTTAAAGCATATTAGGAGCGATACTATTTTTTCGTGTCCTCGCCTATTACCGTGTGTTAAAATTTAAGCAACAAATCCATATACATTTGAAAGCAATAGCGTGTATCATTGAAAAATTTTACTCAAAAAATAGTCATCTACAATTAAATTGAAGCTATGAAGTATATGCAAGAATCTAATTATCATTCAAAATAGTACAGTAACCACAGACAAATGTAAGCCAACAAGTGAAGAATGAATCATAGCACTTTGAAACTCGGCACAAGACTTCTTGACATCATGTATTGTTATAAAAAAAATTGTTTACCAAAAAATCAGACAAATTTTTATTTAAAAAAATTACAATTTTTTTGCTGTTGTTTCAGAAAGTATAAGATTTATCAAGAAACAATTTCAACAAGGTGGAACATATTTCAATTCTCCACAAGAAATGTACCTGGTAATTTCTCACAAAATGAGCTCATTTTCTCAGAAAACCTGATTTTTTGTTAAAATTGTTTTTTCCGTTAATCAGCTCTCGTCCCCTTACGAACGGCAGCTCTCAAAAGTCGAAACTTTTGCGAGCCAAGGATTAACGAGGTCTTACTAGCACTTCCTAGCACTTACTCGTCGCTGTCCCAATGGGCACAAGTACGTTGGAATAACGTTGTGAAATAGCTAAAAACCGAACGTTTTTTCAACGAAAAAATGTCGCGTGTAACAACGTTATATTAAACCAATTGCTTAATAATTATCGCTTTATGTCCGTTTTCAATCAGGTTTTTTGAAAGTCGAAGATACTCAATAAACCAACATTGTTTTGACCAAATAAAATATTGAAGAATCTGTCATAAACATTGTTAAATGAATCGCATATAGCGAATTTGATTAAAAATTCTGTTTGAAATACTATTGCGATTTTTAAACGTATATTTAACGAGTTGTTGAGGAAGTAACGTTGAAAACACATCTTTATAACGTATTCTTTCAACGTTGAAGATTACACTGAATTATTGTCGTTGAAATTTTCAACCAGAAACGTTTATTTAACCAATGCCACGTTTATAGCACGTTTGAAAAACGTACGTGTGCCCATTGGGATAGTCGCTAAGGATTCGAACCTAGCCGACCAGCAGTCAATGGTTTTGAACGCTTCAGTCTCAACCACTGAGCTACTTGGCCCTTAATTGAATTCCGATATCAAATTTCACGATCGCGTTAATCCGCCACTGCAATTTCCGGCAGGGCCGAAAATTAGATTTGTCATAACTTTGCTAAAAATTATAGTAGAAGGAAAAGGAAAAGTGTATATCGTTCCAGAAGACTTCTACTTCCTCATGCATATATAACATGTGAGTATCTGAGAACCTGAAATGTGTTTTGTCCTACTTCACATAACCCTTTTACGATACTTACGGAGGATCCGAAAGTCAGGGATATTTTAGTTGATATGAAATAATTTTACTGAAGGATTCAGTACCCTCTCTGGACCATATGCAACGATTTTAGAGTAGTGAGACAAGTCTCACTTATACATGCCAAAGAAAGAAATGGGTTTTACTCCTGCCTCAGTTTTCAACTCACCCATAATCTTCAGTAAATGTTGAAAATAATCGCTCATACACATCCTACATAAAAAATGAAGTATGTGATTTCAAGCTCGAGGTTTGCACTTCAGAACAGTGTTATTAAACATATACGCAGGATATGAATAAGCGATTATTTTCAACATTTTCCTAAGAGAATGCCTGTTTTTTGGGTAAGTTGAAAATGAGGCAGGAGTATAAAACAAAGTTTTTCATTCGGCATGTATAAGTCACACTTCTCTAAAATTGTTGCATATAGTCCAAAGAGTGTATTGGTTGCGGCTTCAGTATAATAATTCCATATAAACTAAATTATTCATGACTTTCGGATCATCCGTAAACATCTCCGTGAAGTTCGACAACACATTTTAGGTACTCAAATACTTGCATACTATATTTGCATGAGAAGGTAGAAGTTTTCAGAAACGATATGAACTTTTTCTTTTCCTTCTCCGATCGTTTTTAGCAGAGTTATGACCAATCAAATATTCGGTTCCTCCAGAATTTTCAGCGGCGGGTCAGCATGAACCTGAAATTTGATGTCGGCGTTCAATCACGTTTTCTGAACAAGCGCATTTCATAAGAAAATATTAGGTATAATTTTTGTGGAAAATTGAATTATTTTTCACCTTGTTGAGTTGTGTTTCCGATAAATCATATACTTTACAAAAAAATATGTTCTACCTTTGGAATTTTGGTAAACAATTTTTTTTCGTGTTTATCATGGTTCCAACTACTAGCATACCAAGTTTGGTGGTGCTATAATCTATCCTCGTCTCAAAATCCAATCATACTGGATTAAAAGATGTTATTCAGTGCTATCCTGCTCATACTTAAAAGATGTTGTATTCTTCCCGGCAAACAAAGTGATATGGCTTTGTATTTGGTTCATATATTCATTTAAGGATGTTTGTAGTAGATGTGGGTAGTCCTGTTATCATCAAAACCATAATACAGATTACAAAAATGAAAATGGACAATGAGAGAACGATCACAAATAAACGGCACACCTATGATAGCAAATGCATTAATCATCATCATAGTGAAATCGAGAAACACTTGCAGGAAAAACTAAAATTTCGAATATTTTTGAGAAAAAGGCTAAGAGAATTGACTTTACTCTAATCAATAACTTCTCGGGAGCTCACTGTGGTGGGGAGGATATACAAATAATAGAAGAATTTTATTATAAAATAAATAAATAAATAAATTGTATAAAATAGGTTCCATCCTTCATTTAATCAATAATCGTTCCGTGGAAGGAAAATTCCCAAATATTTTCGAAAATGTTGTCGTTACACCACTGTTTAAAATCGGTGATAGACTTCGAATCATAAATTTCAGGCTCAATGCCCAATTCGTTGAACTCAAATTTACCACAGAAAAATGGAATGATAAAAGTAAAAAAAAATATGTTAGAAAATAAATATGTTGCATTTATAAATATACGCGACATTGGGCGATTTTAAAATGTCCAAGAGGATCGATCGATCGATCGATGTTCTATCTGATAGAAATCTGGTGATGTATGTTAAGTAGGTCAACAATATAGTTACCTATAGTGTTCCTCAATGAACTCTTTTGTATCCTCTATTATTTACCGCAATAACGTTGTTAATATCAAGATCTACAGTTAATATTTTGAGACATGTAAGAACAATAATTTCGTTTATCACTACTGTTCTCCATACTTAGACTTCTTAGGAGAGTACAGTGCTGTAATCAGGTCGGGTGGCAACGGGATTTGTTACGTCAAGCCACCTCGTTTGAGATATATTTTTCGATTATAGTCTATTATTCGAATCGAAAATAGGACTTCCGGTTTTACCGGAAGTGTCTTGCAATCAATTTGTCGATTTCAAAATATGGAAAACCTCCGAATCTTTCCAATAATAACGCATGTATCATGTCATTCTGAATCCAACCTAATGTTGTCATAAGTAGTTCATTATGCATGTGGCGAGACAATAAAAAAAAAATAAAATCTGCTGTAGTTCGAGAACGCCAAGTTAGGAAACGGTATTGGTCAAGTATGAACTGGAAATGAAAATTGTTCCCAATTCATCGTGAGAATTGGTTAAAAGTGATAATTCTCTACCTATACAAATAAATGGTGCATCTATTCAGAACAATTGAGAAGTTTTTCAAAGAACTATATTTACGTAACCAGTTTTCTTCAATTGATGCATAGTACCATAATAATAATTTTCGAAATGATTTTTTTATTTTTTTTTTCAATCCACAATAAGTTTTCTTCTATAATATGTTCTTGTCAATAATTTTCAAAAAAATGCAAATTGAAAACATTGCTCTTGAATTAATTCAATAACTAATGGTCAGAACTGACATTTTCTATTTATTGTATATCGAAATCAGGATAAACACATACGCTTTGTTGCCAAAAATATATATTTCTGTTGAAGAACTTGTAGCGAGACACTCTGCCCTGTATACGATTCTGACTATAATTCCATTTTCGCACGGAACTTTTTATCTGAGGGAAAAAAGTTCCGCCTTATCGCTGCGAGTCGGTACGGCCTGATAGAGAGATAAGAATGGATTGCTAGTTTACATTTCGATTGCAGATATAGTGTTGCAGATTCTTCGTAACCCTGAAAAGCTTGAGGGTTTGTTTCACGATGTGTTGTACCTGTTTTTTAATGTGAGCCTATATTATTTACTCTCAAGTTTTCGTTCTCGGTAATTTCCTAAAATATTTTCATTAGTTTTTACATTTGTATTTGTATTTTTAAGGTTGTCGAAATCTCTGAATACAGTGTTGATTGGAAATTACCCTGGTATATTATTGCAAGAACCCCATCCTCTGACTACAGTAGCTTAGCCGAGCCGGGCGCTTTGCTACATCTTTGCACCCACCCAAAAGAAAACACGATGGGACGAATATCACCCCCGTTGACCCGTGGCAGGTACTTGCAAACCATTGGCAGTGAAACTGTGAAAATGCTTACAAAGAAGCAACAACGGTCGCTGAGGCACTAGAGCGCCTCAGACAGGCAGATTTTGTCAATTGCATAGCTCCGCAGAGACATTTCAAGCCGGAATATCACGAGAACAATCGAAGCGAAGTCAATTTTGCGAACAGGAGCCAATCGCCAAGCCCTTCAACAAGGCCTAGAGTAACCTTTGATGAGGGGAATAGATAGAATAGAGGGAAAAAGAGAAAGCCATCACTCGAACAGCCCACGAGTGAGGGTGTTGACCTGTAGGGCTACACATAACGTTGATTTAAGGTCGGATAAGGTAGGTCCAAACTTTGAGGTGTCGCCGAAAAGTTCTTCTCCTTTTTGCATAGAGAATGGTAACCCAAGCGCAGAGTTGTGTGAAAGCGTATGCCAGTTTGATCACTCAATGGATTGTAGCTGTCCAGCAGTCCAGGTATCTATTCTAGGCTGTGGTTTTCCGGCCATACTCGATACAGGCAGTAACATTTGTTGTATTTCTGGGCCAGTATGGGACCAAGTTCAACACTTGGACCCAAAGATACCCGTTTTTCCTGTTGCGGGAGTTCGAGTATCGGGGGCATTTCGGGGCAAGCAACGCAGTGTGAGTCATCAAGTCCTACTAGAATTCTCTCTCTCGGGACGCCAATTCCGCCATGAATTTTTAGTTATCCATGATCTAGTTTATCCGGTTATCATTGGTACAGATTGGCTTAGATACGTTGAAGCCAAATTGGACCTCCACCGTAAACAGCTAGAAATTGGCGTGGCTAACATTTGCATACCAGAGATAACTTTTGATCATGATTTCAAGCCGCCAACCCCTCTGAATTTGCGCCTTTTGGCAATAAATAAGGCGAGACCAGCAGTTGAAACTACCCCAACAGCAGTCGATACCGATCTCCAGAGTAATTTGGACTTACTTGTCCAAAACTGTGACCTAAATCCTACGACAAAAGAAAGGTTGAGGAATCTCTTGGTGAGACACCAAAGGGTTTTTTCAGATATCCCAGGCCGCGTGAAGGGATACCAGCATGATATCCGACTATCTGACCCTACTCCTTTTCAAATTAAACCGTACCCCATACCAGTGGCTCATCGAAAAGCTGTTCAGGATGAACTTGACCGTATGGAAAAATGGGGCATTATAAAAAGGGCTTCCACACCATTTTGTAGTCCTCTCGTGACCAACGTCAAAAGGAACAGGAACGTAAGGATATGCTTGGATGCCCGTCGGCTAAATAAGGTTATGATTTCCGATTCTGAATTACCCAACAAAATCGATGATATGGTTAAAGGGCTAAGCGGGGTAAAATTTTTGTCCTCTATTATAGACCTCACCCATTCCTATTGGCAGATCCCTCTAAAGAGAGAAGCAAAACAATATACAGGTTTTGTTGTAGGAACGCGCTGTTATCAATTCACAGTCCTACCTTTCGGATTGAAGACGGCCCTTTCATCTTCCACTAGGTGTATAGACAGTCTGTTGGGCTCAGAGTTCAGATCATTCGTTACTCGTTCATTGACGATATTTTGATAAAGTTGGAGTCTCTCTAGGACCACCTCGAACACATTGATAGGGTTTCATCTAGGCTGTTTCAGATTGGTTTCAGTATTCGCGTGAACAAAGTTTTTTCGTGAAGAAATGAAGTTTGTGGGTTATATCATATCACCACTTGGGCTTCGCAGCGACCCTGAACGATTTCAAGCGATAGCCGATTTTCCCACTCCCAAGAATGCAAGGCAGCTTCAAGGATTTATCGGTCTTTGCAATTATGATCGGGCATTCTGTCCTAATTTTCCAACTTGTTCTGAGCCTCTGGTAGCACTACTCCGTAAGAAAAATAAATGGATATGGGGACCCTCTCAAGAAGATGCTTTCCAGGAGGTAAAGAGAATCATATCTCGAGAAATTCTGCTGTTTCATCCAGATCACTCTACAAACTTCTATGTCCAGACGGACTCAAGTGATTTTGGTATTGGAGCTCACTTATTTCAAATTATTGCTGGTGAAAAGTGTTGCGTTGCCTTCGCTAGTAGACTCCTACTGGACCGAGAGAGGAATTACAGCATACCAGAAAAGGAAACACTAGCCATTGTTTGGGCTCTCCAACGTTGGAGGATCTACCTTCTGGGAAAGCGGTTCGTAGTACTTTCTGATCATCGGGCACTGTCATATCTCCAGTCCTGCCGGCTTTTTTCTGCACGCATCACTCGTTGGGTAATGGCCCTTCAAGAATTTGACTATACATTCGAATACGTATCCGGTAAAGAAAATGTTATTTCTGATATTTTTTCTAGGAATCCACCCCTCCGGCCCCCTACTCCTGTCGATAAATGCTTCAGTATCTTGGCGTGTAGCGCCAGTAAAAACTTCACTTCAGAGTTTACCAAACAGCTGCGGGCGGTACTGGTCGGGCTTGAGGAACACCAAGCACAAGATACAGAGTTGGCTAATATTATACGGAATTTGGATGCTCCGGATCACACAGATCATGGCCGTTTTGTGATTTATAACAATATTTCATACCTGCGTAAATCTCAGGACGAACCCGTTCTGTTATGTGTTACAAAATGCCTGGTACCAAAGGTGATAAATGTCTTTCACTCGGCCATCGGACATTTTGGCGTATATAAGACGTGGTGTGCTTTGAGGCGAGAAGTTTACTTCAAGAACATGTACCGTCTCATTAAGAAGGAAGTTAGGACGTGTCGGATTTGCCAAGTGACCAAACACTGCTTACTCCCAAACCCTCCACAGAAAGCTATCATACAAGAAGGCCCTAATGACCTTTTGGCACTGGACCTGTATGGGCCACTACCGACCTCTGTCGGGGGCGTATCGTACTTGTGTGTTATTGTGGACGTATTTACTAAGTATGTCACGCTCTATAGTCTCAAGCGAGCTACTACGGAGGCTATTCTAAATAGACTAACGAAAGAGTCCTTTCATAAGTATCTTCCCCCCAAGCGTATATTAACGGACCAGGGAATACAATTCACCTCAACTCTTTGGAAAGAGGTGCTGAAGGCCCATAAGGGGGAGGTTATCCACACTTCTGTTCGCCATGCGCAAGCGAATCCCTCCGAAAGGTGGATGAGGGAGATTTCCCGCTTATTCCGCGTTTTTTGTAGTGAAAAGCACACCCGTTGGGCACTAGAGGTCCCGAAATTAGCTTACTTATTAAATACTGTAGTCCGTGAAACCACGGGAGCAACCCCTATGGAGCTACAGTTAGGTATTCCACCTCGAAAATTCCTTCGCCCAGAGAAAATACCTTCATTCGACGGTACTCAACACGACATCCACGTCAAGTTATTTTTGGCTCGCGAAAGCTTCTTGTCAAAAGCTAGGCGCCGTTTAGCTACTCACCCTGGACGTCCTTTTCCGAAGTATTCTATTAACGACTTGGTACTTTAACGTTCCAACCCTATTTCTTCTGTGATCACCTCGAAAACCAAAAAGTTTATGTTATTCTGTGAAGGGCCGTTCAGAATAAAACGACTTGTGGATGACCATGTTTACGCCCTGGAGAACTCCAATACTGGTAGGATCGTGGTTAATTTCATGCTAGCCATCTTCGGCCTTTCCGCACCTAACCTCACTCAAGTCCTCCTCTTGTGGCTTCTCTTTGTCGGAGGACTTCGGGGGCATGTTGTAGCGAGACACTCTACCCTGTATACGATTCTGACTATAATTCCCTTTTCGCGCGGAACTTTTTATCTGAGGGAAAAAAGTTCCGCCTTATCGCTGCGACTCGGTACGGCCTGATAGAAAGATAAGAATGGATTGCTAGTTTACATTTCGATTGCAGATATAGTGTTGCAGATTCTTCGTAACCCTGAAAAGCTTGAGGGTTTGTTTCACGATGTGTTGTACCTGTTTTTTAAGGTGAGCCTATATTATTTACACCCACGTTTTCGTTTTCGGTAATTTCCTAAAATATTTTCATTAGTTTTTACATTTGTATTTGTATTTTTAAGGTTGTCGAAATCTCTGAATAAAGTGTTGATTGAAAATTACCCTGGTATATTATTGCAAGAACCCCATCCCCTGACTACAGTAGCTTAGCCGAGCCGGGCGCTTTGCTACAAACTTAATCGAAGATGTTCCGAAATGGTTTGGAAGTTGAAATTTTGGGAAATGTTTTTTTTTTTTTTATAGACCTAAAAGTGTGCAAAATCTTATGGCCTTTATATACCCTCCTTTCAAAAAGAAAACAAAATTTTAGTTATGCAAAGAACTAAGTACGACCACACTGTATTAACAGATTGATGGCAATTCGTTGATTCAAATCAGCAGATCAGGGGTTATTTATTTGATGTTAACCTGAAAACAAATTGTTCAATATTCTTTGAAGATCCATTACAAACTTGTGAAAGCTGATAACCCACTGAATAAGCTCTTGAGAATATATCTACGAACTTTTACAGCCGAACTTCCGTCGACTTAGCAAACATTGTGTGACATCAAAGCATTAGCAGTAAGTATTCTTTGAAAGCGGATAGTGTTATAAAATTTCCTATTGAAATAGTGATGTCTATTTGATAGCAAAATGTGAAGAGAATAATTGAAGTTCGAAGTAACCATTAGAAGTTTCAGAGGGGGGGAGAATATAACAAAAACTCTTTTATCAGCGATTATATTTTAATATCCATGTAATAGTTATTTAAGTAACAAGGAATGTAAAGACGTGTTAACATTCGAGGTGAGCGAGTACGAGCCGAGGCAAAGCCAAGGCTTGTCGCTTGCCAAAGATGTCGATACCTACATTCCGTGCTACTTATTATGTTTTTCCCGCTGCTTGTTGACATTTCTCAAAATTTGCCTAGATTGGAGTTTGTTTTCTTACCCTTCCTTCTTGATTATTCGTTCCACTATTTCATTCTTAGTTGCTTGTGCACGTAACTAAGTTAACGACTAAACAGACAACAATAATATTCAAAAAATCAGATAACCTAAAAATTTATATAAATGTAGCTGACGGTATTGCTTGTCAAAGTCATTATTACCCTAGGCATGTAAATGACACTATTTACATTCCGTTGTCAAGAATCAAGATGAATTAGTAAACGAATGATATAGGTCATTTACCTATTTTGTTGCTAAGCATGTATGGACTATTTACAGTGCTGGCAGCGGGAAAACGTTATTTGAAGATTTATGTGTGTTCCTTGCTGCCTAGCTTTCTCTCAGTTCCATCCGACAATCTACTTGTAAATACTGGTGTTCCGCAGGGATTCATTCATAATATAGGTCACTAGGAGAAAGGGAGCATAGGAACTTTCTGAAAATTTTTAGAGTATGAGGGAGAAAACTCTAGAATGTTTCAAAGCTTCTACAAGGTATTGGGATATTTTAAAAAATTGTGTTATGAACCATAAATTAACCATTACAAAGACTTTGGAAAGTTTTATTAAGAACAAAAAATATACTCTTAGTAAAATGCTCGAAAGCAGAGGGCTTAGAAACTTTCTAAAAATTTTTATAATATAAAAAAAAAAAACTGTGTATCAAAGCTTTTAGAAGGTGCTGAAAGATTTTAGAAATTTTTGGAATGAACCAGAAATGAGGCTCTGAGAGTCCTAGATATAGTATATAGATACTAGAATAGAAATTTCGAATATTTGGTCACCAGTAAGTGGGCGTCCGGTTTGGAACTTTCTAGAAATGTCTGGAATATACCGGAGAAAACTCTAGAATATTCTTTAAACTTCAGGAAGGTTCTAGAAAGAGATTTCCGAAAGCTCCAGGAAGAAATAAAAGTACACTGGAGTGAAATTTTCGAAAGTTCGGTCAACAGGAGGAAGGATGAGCTGGAATATATCATTTGGACCGCTGTTTCGTTAGAAAATGACTCCGACAATAATATTGCCAAAACTATAATAATATATTGGGAGGGTTGGTTGGCAAAGCAAAAATATACGCGGCTTTTATTAGTCCCCCACTGTTAACTTTGGACGGTTCGACGTGAAAACATGAAGAAAAAAAAACTACGTGAATATACACGATGACGGGTCCGCTAGTCTAACAATAGAAACGTGCTTCGTTGAATTGGAAAATATTATGTTGAAAGCCATAATATCGTCATATTACTGCGAAACGTCAATAAATAACATTCATTGAATTTTGTTATATATATAATTCAATTCGAAGTTTTACTTTTATTTTATTCACCAGTCTAATTTTTTTCACACAAGCAATGCTTCAACGTTCTGCTCAGAACTTGCCTTATTATTTTATTTTCTAGACAGTAAGTATAATAAAAAATAAAAAAAGTCAGTTAGTGACTTTTGGCAACAAAAAACCTAAGTCAAATGGAACTAGTGAGATAACAAAAATAACTAATTGAATTAAAAGAGATTTTTTTTTTGCAAAAACTCACTAACTAACAGCCGTTTTTGTGAGCTTTTGCATTCTTGTACCGTTGAACACTTATAAAAAATTAATTTTTAGTTTGTTGGTGACTTCAAGCATACTTATGCATCAGATAACCGCCGTCGTATCTGTCTGAATGTTGAAGCGGAACATTCAGACAGATATGATGTAGTATCCCATATCTTTATCTTTAATAATCCTTAAACAGGATGAAAATTATTCAATTTTAAATATGTTTTATATTTTGTAACATTTTAATTTGGTCCATGGACATGATGTTTTTATATGGCTTCTTGTACACCTGACGAGTACGCACTGATGATGACTTAACAGTCGAAAGCGCTTTGCTACAATTTTTAAAATAAAAATATTTTGCACGAAATACAAAGTTTCTTCCTTCAAGTATATTGAAGCGTACACACAGCTTGACAATTTCACTTGAATAATGGAATTTTCTTTCACCTTGTTGAGTTGTTTTTTCAATAAATCATATACTTTCCAAGATTAGAGCAAAAATCTATTTATTCATTTTTAAACGAAAAAAAAAAATATATATATGTTCCACCTCTGGAATTCAGGTGAACAATTTGTTTTCGTGTTTATCAAGGTTCCAACTACTAGCATACCAAGTTTGGTAGTGCTACAATCAAACCTCGTCTCAAAACCCAATCGTACTGGATTAATCTGAATCTAAACAACTACTGCAGAAGTAAACACTCGAGCTATGCTCGTACCGCCAGCAGTTTTGTAGCGCTCAGCTCCAATCATGGCACTTTTTTCCTAGTATCCCTATAAATTATTTATCTGCCACTTATTTCATCAGAGAGTTTGATGGTGAAACAGAATAAATATATCAACAACCCTTATAAGTTAGATAGCGTTATCCGTTAGATAACTATCTGAAAATTCATGAGTAACTGGTGAAACTGGCCCTTACTCTCATGAATATTTATTTATTTACTAAGAAACAAACAGGACTTGCCTATATTAAATTCCTCTATAAGAACTGTATCCAAGAAGTAATCGATAAATCAAAAATTAAATCAAAAATGATAGTTTCAAAAGCAATAGAACACGCTTCACTTTCAACATGGACTAAAGAGTGATAAAAAATAATTGTGAATGTAGGTAATTACTCAAATGTAAAAATGGGTGCTTTCGACCTGAATTCTCATACCAATCACTTTCCAATACCGAGTGTTCAAGAGCTCAAGAGAACTTATGTCAAAAATCCTTGAACAAAGTGAAAATTATCTGAACATTGAATAATACGGTTTCGAAAAAAAGTCCTTTCTGCCCCACCTCAAAATCTAGATAGAGAACGCGTAGGAATTCGGAAAAGTTTTCAACGGTTTCATACATGGAAAATTATGACGAAAAATATTTCTGTCGGTGGGCTCGCTCCCTCACCCCTTTGTAAAAATGTTGCGAAAAGTTGCGACATCAAAATCGGAGACATTCGTAAAAATAATGAAAAATATCTAACAATCGAATAATATATAGTTTTGATAAAATTTACCCCCTGTCAAGATTGAGAATGTACGAATGGGTAGAAAATTGGGCGATGAAATTTATGACCAAAAAATATATATATATTTTGTTCAGGGTGCTCAGACCCCCCTAAAGTAGCGGAAACTTACGAAACTCAAATACTGATGAACTTCGAATCGTCGAATGATTTTTGTAACTTGACTTGTATGTATGTATCCAGTAAGGTGGGGTACATGTTGAAAAACTTGGCGCGTCTATTGAAACAGATAACAAGAAAAACTCTAATGCTAAAAATAACAAAACAAAAATAAAAATAAAAAACCTTAAAAAATATCCTGTTCAAATGCACCAAAAAGAAGAAATTGAACTAAAGTAAATCGAACCCATCATTTTGTTACGTTATGAAATTTCATATGATATAAAAGCCTGTCGCGAGAATAAATCTTGAAACAGATGACTTCAAATTGAATTTATAAGAAATACTTTTCTCGGCGAAAAGCTTTTATATCCTATGAAATTTCATAATGTAACAAAATGATGGGTTCGATTTGCTTCAGTTCATTTTATTTTTTTTAGTGCATTTGAATAAAAGGGGTATTAGGACTTAGTCACGCTGTGAAGAAAATAAATGTTTGAGCCCTATGAATTCGACGAGTACACAGAATAGCCCGGCAGGCAGAGACAGAAAATCTGCACATATTTCTACAAAGCTAGTTTTTCCTCAGTTTGTTGTTTGGATGTAACAATGAAACAAAATGGAGTTTTAAAATTTTCATCATTCGAGAAACTTTTTTATTATTGATTTGTCATAAATATTTATTCTTCATAAAAATTGGTGCTTTTCGAAATAATTGTATTTGAGGTATCAAAATTCTGAATTTCCCAAACTGTACACTAACATGATTCTAACTATTTATTGGATGATATATAATAATTAACTAGGCACGATTGAATATTTTTAGCCCTTTTATTCAACATCCAAATGGTACATAAACATGTTAAAAGTCCGAAATACATTCAACTATCCATTCGACGTATACAGAGACAAAAATTATATAAAAACAATACCCCAAGTTTTTATACTGAATTCCTTTAGCAAGAAGAAAACATAGAATATATTTTCATTCATTCCACTCGGTAAGGTGATCAACCCTATTTATCATAGACCAGTCTTTCTGGGGGTCTAACGTTGCGCTTGGGCCTAGAAACATTATCACTTGAAACCGGAGAATTAAGAGATGACGATCCCTGTCCCTCTGAGCTATTAATTGGGTTTGAATCAGGCATCAGCATCTCAGGATTTTGTGAAGATAAAAGTGCCCCTTCAGAATTGTTATTATCTGACAAGTTATGTTCTGCACTTTTACAATCTATTGTTGGAAAAACTCTTATTTTTGACGTTATCAAAAAAGTGCATTTTAAGAAGCTGTAGAATATTGAAAACAATAGTTAAATTTGGAGGATAGTTTAGACTTGTTCAAAATCCTATTTTTGTTCTCCTCTGTACACCATTTGGATATTTAGAATTTTGATACCTCAAATACAAGTAGTTTGGAATGCACAAATCTTTATGACGAATAACATTTTCTATCAATTCAATAATAAAAAAGTTTTCCGAATGGTGAAAACATTTAACACTCACTGTATATGAATGCACCATCATTGGGATAGTAGACTCTCATTTTGTTCTGTTTCACATCCAAATAACAAACTGACAAAAAACTAGCTTAGAAATATGTCCATAATTTCTGTCGCTACCTCCCAGGCTAGAAGTACACTTTACAAGCTTCATTGCCATAATGAAATGACTCAACTAAACAAACCATCCTCGATCCTCCAGAGCTATATTTCACAAATTGTTCTGAAACGGGTCATGACCATGTCGACGTTGCAACCTTAATTTGTTGTCATTGAGTTTTTCTCTTTATTTCAGACAAACAGAACTCAGGCATAATCAACATGAACGAAAATTCGCTGCTAATGAGCTTAGCCTTAATCCTGTACTCAGCAGTTTATATGTCTCATGCAGCTTATAAAATTGGAGTAGGTCGAGCGGATTGCACAGGTCCATCAGCAGAAATTACCTTCGTAAGTAGTTATAATTTATATTCATTCGCTTATAACAGAATTGTGTTTCATACGCACTGAAGTAAGGACGATTCCATTTCAGACCCTGATACGTTTTTCAACCTGAAAAATGTCGCTTTTATAATAATATATAATAATAAGGAGACTAAGATTAACGAAGTAGCATATGATTAACTAACGTCACGTTACATTTGATATCAGATGCGTTTAATAAAACATAATCCAAGTTATCACAGTCTCATTTACTGATGAAGGAAAATATGTGGTAATCGCGCTTATATTTCCATTTCAGGTCTTTTCTAGCTTTTTCATCCTTTTGAATCCTTCAAAATTATAATGGTAGGAATATCAAACACCTGACTCGAAAAATATAACTGACCCTTGAATTGCTATAATTCTCAAGCTACAAACGAAATTTAAATGAAGATCAATTGACCATGTCTTACTTCTGCAATAACACTTTTTTTTTTAATTAACGATTCTGCTGCTGGAGCTTTTGTGAATTAAATGGAGGTTCAGGCTTGTGTTTTCATTTGGTAAATTCCTTTCCACGATATTCTTACACGCTATATAAAAAATTCAATTAAAATGGAAAAACTCGCAGAAAATTTTTGAATAATCTGTTTTACGCGTTTTCGGTAGTAATTAGGGGTGAAAATTCCCCAAACCCAAAGGGATTATATTTCAGATATATAAATGATCATTTCAAGTGTAATTAAAAAATAAAACTACCCCTTCTTGAATAAAAAGGCGTTTAAAAGTTCAGGGAGTAGTTTCCCCCCCCTTTCTGACATTTCTCAGCGAGGATTCTTAGTTTTTTTGATTCTCCGCCTCAAAATCTACTAGTATGTCCAATTTCATCAATTTTGGTCGGGGTTGCATATAAGCAGACCGTACCACGTTTCAGTCAGAGGCAGATATCCTGGCTCTCTGATTGGTTGTGACCAAACACAGGTGCATTTTGCCCATCCAGACTGAAACGTGGTGCACTTTGCACAAGCGTGAATTAGTTTTTTGCTCGCAATTGACACACAAACCTAACCTGAGCAAGCTAACCTAGCTTGCGAGTCGAAAATGCGTGAATTAGTTTTTCGCTTGCGATTTACACACAAACCTAACCTGAGCAAGTTAACCTAGCTTGCCTGTTCACTACATGGATTTTTTTCGAATAAATTTCCGGGCGACAAAGTGCACCACGTTTTAGTCTGGATGGCAAAGTGCACCTGTGTTTGGTCCCAACCAATCAGAGAGCTAGAATATCTTCCATTGACTGAAACGTGGTACGTTTCAGTCTATCTACTGGACTAGTGGCATTGAGTTCCATCAACTTTTTGATCAGTATATCTGTGCAACCCAATCTCACATATGACTCCACGTTGAATATTTAAAGTGACATCAAACACTTAATGGAGTTTTATGCAACCGGCCCTTCGCCTTTTACCCAGACGACCTGGTTTAAATTCCATCATCTGCCACTACGCTATAAACTAGGAGTGGTTTATAATCGACCTTTACAAAAGCTGTAGGTCTCTGAAGCATTTTTGTTTTCTGCCATCGTAATATTTTCAGCGCGAGTCGTGCCTAGCGTTGTAAAGCGTTCGCAAAGTATGATCACCGAAATTCGACGTTGGCATTTTGATTTTTATTTGAGAATATGAACAGGATGTTCATAAAATCAGTTCCGTATAAAAGTTTGTCTTTCAGCCGCAGATGATTCCACAACTTATTTTATGAACATCGTGTTGATATTCTCAAGTAAAAATAAACACAGGTTTATAAAGGGTTATAAAAAAAACAATTTCCGAAGTGTATCAGTAATTCAGTAAAAGAAATATTTTCATTTCCATCCTTGATGAGTGAAATTGCTTCTGAAGAGACTGTTTTCCATTTCTTTCGACATCCCTGATGATCTTGGAAGAGTGAAATAGATTTCTGCCTACCAAAATGTGAAAAGGGTCTAACGAATGACATGCGTTTCCTGCATCAACCAATTGAACAATGTATGTGAGTGATAATTTATGTATAACATTATCCTCTCATTTCTTTATAGAAATTTTCAATGAAAACTGGATGAAACTATCTGAATGAAAATGCAGATTTTCTTTTCAGTTAGTGTCTCTCCACAATATCTATCAGATGTACGTTCAATGTCCAGCTTTAGGAGAGGAAGTAGTTTTTTTCTGTTAGATATAATAAAATAACATTTTTCAATTTTCAATGGAGAATGTTTTCCTTCTAGACGTTGACACTTCATTGAACTAAACAAAGGAAATAACATAGGATTTATGATGTTTTGATCAACGAAAAAGGAAAATAAGAATTCACGCACTTTCTGAATGGAAAATGTTTACTGAAAAATAACTAGTATGTAATTTTTGACAATGAAGTTCCTTTAGATATTGCAGGTTTTGTCCAATTTATTTTGACATCTTCAGGATACAGTAAGACACAAAACAAATCGAATATTTTGTATAATACCACAAACCGAAACGGAAGCGACTATAATCTGAAGAGCAGAAAAGAAAATACTGGATAGGATGCAATCCCAAGGAAACTGCGATCAAGGCAATCAATGTTCCCAAGAAAAGCCCAAACCTTTGCTATTTTCCATCAAAACATAAATTATTCCGCTATCGATAACTGTTGAAAATGGGATTGATTTCCAATCAGCAGTTATAACTAACAAGTTGTTAACGGAAGAGAAAACAACATTTTCTGAACTATTAAACGAACACCTAAAGTTATTTTCGTACCGCTCTGGACGTGAATGAATGAGTATTGATACGGAAGGACCCCGCACGGGGTTACATGGTATTTGGGTTGATTGCGGAATTCATTGAAACTCTGGTATGTTGTAGATCACGATTTGTCGGTTACACTTCAAACGAACCGTAATCAAATCGTTTGATTCGTTTTAAAGAAATGGTAATTTTGAAAATAGATGGAAAAACAGAAATAAAGTCATCGTATCATTGGTTATTAAGCTTCATTTAAGTTAAATCTTCATTAATTATCGACGTCGACAAACGTCGACGACTGGTGAAACCACTACACATCCTAAAATTATAGCTGGTGCAATATTAATTCCAAACTCATTTTGAACGGATTGATAAATATTGTTCGTGTTGTCAAACAAAAAGTTAGTTAGTGTCTTCTGCGTACATAGGAATGCTATTCAACCGTAAGTCACTCTATCAATTAACATAATTCATTGTTAATCGGAGACGATTCCATTTCAACTAATAAACGAAGCCAAAAAAAGCTGTTGTAGAAAGGCTGGAATCTATTCCACCTACGGTCAGATAGATTAGATAGTAATTCCGTTCTCATTATGAACGACATCGCAGTTCAGAGAATTCTTCAAAAAATGAATAATAATGAAGAAGAACTGAAGAATACGATTCTGGCTAGTGAAACAAGACTGCTTCTGAAAATTGAAGAGTTGAGAAATAAAGTGGAATTTTTAGAAACAGAAAACAGTCATTTGAAAAATAAAATCGAGATATTTGAGAGGCATAGCAAAACTAATAACATTGTTGTGTTTGGCCTGGAGAAAAGAATTTCTGATATCACGGTTGGATCCCTAGTTATCGAACTCAATAATCTACTTGAAACCAACATTACTGAAGAATATATTAATAACATTTATTGTCTTGGTAAAGGGGACAATAGCCCTATAAAGATATAATTCGTGTCATACTTAACAAAAAAGCAGATTTTCCAGAAAGTCAAGAATCTGAAAGGGACGGGCATTACCCTTGCGCACGACCTTACCCCAAATCAAAGAGAAGATCTGGTAGTGATTCGCAGACACCTACTCATAAACAGAGAGAAATCAAACCCCTGTTACATCAGAGGGAATAAGCTAATCGTGGGCAACTACCAATATTCTGTTGAGGACCTATTGAAATTGGAAGATAACCAAGAAAAAGAACTACCCAAACCAAGCAGTGTCCCACCTACACCTACTCAAGAGCTGATTCGATCAACATCTCCTTCAGGAGAAATTCAAGTACCAGCTGCTAAGCTACCATCTACATCTCAAGCGACACCGAAATCAACTGGAGCTATCGGCAAAACACTCAACCTGAAGAAACGACCAGCGGACAAACCTAGGACTCGCTCAACTCTCCAGTAATATATGTTTGTGTAGATGTGCATATATTATATATGTATACGTGTTTATATTCATTAATCTATTTTTACACTTGCGCATAATTATTCTTATATTATTGTATTTTTCTATATTTTTTTAATCGTATTTATATTTGAAATTGCTTCTCTTCAATGTTTATTGATCACCTCCTGTAGATACCATGAATAGAAATCTTAAATTTGCTCATCTTAACTTTAGATCTCTATCCACTGGGTTCAATGAACTGAAACAATTCATTGTAGGTAATAATATCGACATCATGGCATTTCAGAAACATGGCTCAGTCAGGACAACAACAGAGTTCTGAATTTTTAGGAAAACTGCTGAGTACACTTCGTAAGAAAGAGAATGATTCAATCAAATTTTTTAAATGCCCTGATAGTGAAGAGTCACGACGTAACACTTCCCCTGTACAAAAGGGAAAATCCTTATAGGTTAGGTTGTACCATAAGCAGAATGAATAGCAGAAACTTCAGAGACTTCTTGGAATTAGTGCTCAAGTTTCCCAATAATCCGGAAGTCCAGTCCGTGCAAAACCTACTCATTTGTGACCTGAGAACAGAATATCTAACGGGTGCTAGTCAACTGCATTGTTGAATCTGTGCCAAAACTAAAGTAACAAGTTCAGTTAAAGCTCCTGCAAATTCGATCATAACTCTGAAGCTCTTCAGTTATGACTCCGCAACTCAAAGTAATTTCAAAATATTTCAACAAATCAAGCTATTCTAGCCGACTGCCGTTACGAGCTTTACAGTAAAACCAACCTAGCTTTAGACGGAATTACTTGCTGCTCACTTGTCGGACAACGGATTGTAGTCCGTAATATATCCAGTGATAAGGCACTCAACATGAGCGTACTGCAAAAATTAAAATAATAAAATACATATTGAAATTGGTTTCACACAGTTATCGTTCACTGCAGTTCTGGAGTTGATTCGGTCAGCCAAAGACAGAATGGACTGGTTTAAATTTGATGATACGCTTTGAGTAAGTTTTTGATAACCCTGGTAAACTAAATACTGTTTTCAAATATAATTCGCGAAATGCGTTCCCGCTAGGTCAGGCGAAACAATATAATGGTGATCAGCTGCTAATTTCCATAAGAGACCATAGCGTTTAATTTCAGTCTCATTTAAATTTGAATAAAGTACTCGAGATGTCGAAAATTGAAATGAGTTTATCAGACGTTTTTATTCACGATGACATTGCCATGTCTTACATAAATAACTCTTTTTTTTTTAATCGAAAATAAAGTAAAGAAACTTTGTCTTCGGTACTATAATAGATTCAGCATTGCGGCACCGAGCAAATACGCTTACTAATGGAACTTTTGACGCCATTTCAAGTTGACTTATTTTGAAACTATGAACACTATATAAAGAATATCACCAAACTCAATGTATTGTCCAAAAATCGATTAATGATGAGAAAACAGTTGAAATAGATACATTACCTACATCACCTACATGATCTACATTGTATCAGTTCTACTAAATAATCATACATGTCGCACCCTTCGCGCAGACTGCGAATATAGCGTTTCGAAAGACATGATATATTTTACCCTAATAACGAGACTGAAGAAGAAATAGTCTCAATATATGATAAATGACCTTAATTTTTTGTTTTTGTACCTACTTTTAAAATCATTCTGTTTCTCCTAAACCAATCGTACGATTTGATTATGGTCTATCTAAAGTGTTACCGACAGATCATGATCTACACCATATAACAGTGTTTCACTATATTCCGCAATAAACCAAAATTCCATATTCCGTGCGGAAGGAATACTTTGTTTGAGGGAAGACCGTGAATTTTATTGGAAGCAAATCCTCATCGCACATAGAGCGTCGATCGAAAAACAAATGGATACGCTAGACGAATGGGGAGTTATATGCAGAGTGCCAACCCACACGTATCTCCACTATAGGCTTCTTTGAAGAAATACTAGTCCGCTCGTTTGTCCGGATGGAAGATTTCTGAACAACCCGACAATAAAGGAACAAAATATGCATAGATCCATACAAGGCAATTTCGGATCAAAGAAGAACATCACGTTTATGTCATCTCTGGATTTTACTTGCAGATATTAACAAATTCCACTTTCACCGGAGTCGACGAAATATCCCGACCTGTTTCAAGTTTGATGGAATTGGGTGGTATGAATGAATGCTTTCCAAATGCTGATAATTTAGGTTTGTCTCTCTTGACTTTTAACAAGGTGGTGCTCAAAGTATTCGTCATGCATGATTATATTATTTCGAATAAACTTGATGATTCTTTCTCCACAACCATCAAAGAATGTAGAAATTCCGAAATCATTTTCAATAATAGGACATTTACATTCTTACTCTTGAGTAAGAATATTTATTCTGAAACACTGCTGTTTTATGCATTCCGCATGTATTTTCATTCCATAACAAGGTACAGTATGAATATCCTAACACTTTGATTTTTGTTCAAAAATCTGAATAGAATATTCATAAAATCTGTTGTGGAATCATCTGCGGCTGAAAGACAAACTTCAGTCGCTATTTTCCATCGTTCAAGATAACCTCTTGCGAGGTATTCATTTTGAAAAGGAAAACATTCTCCATGAAAATTGAAAAATTAAAAATATTTTTTTTTTGTAATATCTAATAGAAAACAACTACTTCCCTTGCTGAAGCCACGCTGGACATAAAAGTACATCTCATAGATATTTTTTTCAAAAGACTAACTAAAAGAAAAAATCGGAAGGTGAAAATTCGCATTTTATTGATAGTTGATTGTTGTAGCATTGATAACGTTAGCCTTGACTGACACCATATTGACAAGATGAGAATTAAAATGTCAAAATTAATTTTCCTTGGCTTTCGATTTGATTTTATGTAAATTTTGTGATTTGTGATCAGAATTAAAATTCGCGATGTTCGTCGCGAATTCTCTCATCGAATTTTCATTCTAACCTTGTTACAGAATATACTATTCTTTAACGTTAATTGACAAAGGTTAAAAGTGACCTTTTTAGACGTTTTTTAATGAACACCAACAATACGTCGCTAATGGCAACATTCACTTTGTTGACGGTATTTTCATGAAGAGGTTATCACTAATATGGCTGGAACATAATTCTCTTATCTGCACGCATAGTCCTTTCTCAAAATAAAAAAAAAAACATTGTCAAGCGGTGAAAACTCCAGATGAGGCCGTACTCACTGTCAACTTAAAAATATTATTTTTATTCTCTTATTCGATTGAAAAATCGTTATTATACTATGAACATTTCATAGGAACACGATTACTGAAGAGGGGAACATTCTCCATTAAAATTGAAAAATGTATTTTTTTATATTTTACTGAAAACAATTACTTCTCCAGCTAAAGCCACGACATACCTTTCCCACGAGTAGGTATATACAATAGTTCATATACATACGAGTGGGGGATGGTGAATTTCATAATCACTGTACAGTATACTTTTCCTACAACCATCTGAATCATAAACAAATCTGCAGTCAGTCCCATATTACATACAACTTAAAAAAGGAATTTAAGAGACAAATATTTAAAATTATAAAAAATCGTACACTAATCGATTTCATAAAAAAATTTGGTTATATATGGGATTTGAACCCTCACCCCCACGATCCAAACCCGACCGTTACCTCACTCAACCCTAGCAGTTGCGAGCTCACATAATAATATGATGAAATTAAATTCTACAAAATTATTAGGTAGATTCGGTCTTATATTATTTATGATCATAAAATTCGTCAATACCTATAATGACAGTCTAGTTCATAAAAGTCGTGGGAAATGAAATATTCTATAATGAAATGATCATTACAGTACTGCCCGCGATGTAGAAATGAAAAAGTGTATACAATCGGCCTAGTTACTTGATCGATAAATCGCATGAAATGGGCATATTTCTATGTGGTCGTAGAAAAAAGTACATTCGTATTAGTAGGAGAGCTGCTGAACAAGTTTGAGTAGATATTGATTGAAAGTTTGATTTTGTGGAGGAAATCCAATTCTTGACATGTCAAGTTTGAGTAGGTTTAGCACTACGAAAATTTTTGCAAGTGTCCTCTACGTACTCCTGAATAGGACATTCAAGGTCTGGCTGAAGGGTAGCGGCCCCCTACCAACCCAATTTAAAAAAAAAAATTATGTAAATTTTTGGATCTCGAAAAAGGATTCAACGAGTTGGATCAAATTTTGTATTCAAATAAGGTTTTGCTTCTTGAGTTTATCCATATGGGCGTCTTTCACTAGTAAAAATAATAATGATGTGAATTTCAAAATTCTATTTTTACCCACTTCCAGATCATTCCAATAATCTTTGGCATACATATTAAGGACGGACTACAATACAAGAATTTCGTGATGTTAATGTAATAAAAATAATTATAATAATAAGAAAATAATAATCAGAAGACGGAAGAATTAAGAAACCCAAGGTCTGAGAGAATTTCGGTGTCCAATGGCTGGTGAGCAATAATTCTGGGTAGGTTCTTGAGACGCTTAGAAAATGTCTGCAGGGACTCCTGAATAACACAGTCAAGCTGAAGTGTAGCGGCCCCCTATCAACCCAATTTTTCGAAGCATAATAATGTGAATTTTTGGATCGCAAAATTGCTTCAATGATTAAGATCAAATTTTGTAACCACGGTGATTAAAACCAAAAGATGGAGTAGTAAGCTACATTAAGAACACAATTGTAGTTAATACAGTAATTGAGTATCTGGGTGGAATTAGAGTATTGCGGGTTATAATTTAAGGACAGAAAAATAATATCATTATTGATGCACTCTATCGATCACCGTCATCCTGTCCCCATGAGTTCAATTCAAACCTGTCTGTCTCCAAAGGCTCTGTAGAAATAATAATGTTACTCAATTTTTTATAGGGGATATAAACATCGACATTAAATCAGAACAACATTATAGTTTGTGAAAGATGCAAACAAACTTGCAGAGTATAAATCCTTGGTACCCCAAGCTAATATATCTGATCACTTCTCAACCATTGTGGCATGTTGCCGGGAAATGAAATATGGAGAAATACCTGAAAAAAAAAAATTATGGTTTCAAAAAACTTACAGAAATAATGATAAATATCAAATGGAATGAAATATATGAAATTAATAATATTAATGATGAAGTCGAGTACTTCATTACTAAATTACAAATTGCAATAAAAACCTCAACAATTTATAAAAAATTGATATACCCTGTATACACTAGATTTGAACGCGCCAAAAGCAACTTAAATATGTTTGTCATGTAAATAAACACTTCTCAATTTTTATCTGACATGAAAGACGTCCAAACTAATAAAACGCAGGGCTTTTCTGGCGAGGACGATATATTATTATACGCTGCGAATACCTACATGAAGTTACGCATAAATTTATTTTCGTCAGATATCCTGAGATAAGTTGATACTTCATATATATTTTTTGCCTTTTCAAATTGAATAAATTGTCCTCGGGCCCACACATACAAATTTCGTGGAAGCTTGAACGTTGAGACTCTATATCTGTTCATTATGTCGAGTCAGACAAATTGTATTTCAAATCATATTTAATCATACAAAATTTACAGTCTTTTCATAAAGTACCCCCACTCCTAGAGAACTTTTGAACGGATTAGAATTTTTCTTTGAAATTTTCGTAGGTGAAATGACAGTTCCTGAGCTACTTTTCGACTTGTCATTCAATTTTCTATATGACAGTGAAATTCAAAACAAAAATATTCATCCAAAACAAAATGGCGGTACACAATATTTGAAGTCTTATTGAGTAACCCCACCCCTGTTAACTTTAGAACGGATTAAAATCTTATTTGGTTGAAAGATAGTTCGTTAACTACTTTCCGTCAACAACAAAAATATCAATTTTTCAAAATGGCGGCTCGAAAAAATTATTAAAAGTAGATAATATAGAAAAGGGGAACATTCTCTATGAAAATTGAAAAATGAAAAATGTGATTTATTTGTAATATCTAACAGAAAACAATAACTTTCCCAGCAAAAGCCACGCTGGACATTGTACTACATCTGATGGATATTGTGAAAAAACTCTAACTGAAAAGAAAAGAAAGAATCTGAAAGTGAAAATTCGCATTTTCATTCAGATAGTTGATTTTTTTCAATTTTCTCTTGTTTTCATTGAGAAAAATCATTAAATAAATTAGATAGCGAGAATGTTATTGAAAAATATCACTCACAGAAATCGTTCATTTCATTGAATTCATTGATATTCATTTTGTTATTATTATTGTATTAGTTATTATAAACACCCGGTACATAATTTATGTGTTCATGCATCAGAGACAAAGAAAATGATATCGCGAAATATTTATCGATAAAGTTATTTCTTCTCTTTGTGGATGCCATAATAGTATAACTCATTTTTGGTGGTATGATTCAAACGTTATTCATTTTATATATTTGGAATTTCGTCCGAAATATATCGTCAACTGGTGAACATCGTCTTTCATTTTTGTTTCTCCGTAATACAAGGTTCGCTTCTCTCGCATTTATTCCCCAATACATTTTCGTGGACGAAAATCTATTTCGCTTTGCCAAGCTCTTCAGGGGGATAGATAGGATTGAAAAACAAGCTCTTCAGAAGCAATTATACATATCGGGGATGGATATGAGGAAAATATTTCTTCTGCGGTAACACTTTGAAAGTTATTTTTTGATATAGACCTGTCATGGGCATTTCAGCCTGATTTTTGTTCGAAAATATGCATAGGATATTCATAAAATTTTTTGTGGAATCATCTGCGGCTGAAAGACAAACTTTAGTCGCTATTTTCCATCGTTCAAGATAACCTCTTGGGAGATATTCATGTTGAAAAGAGGAACATTCTCCATGAAAATTGAAAAATGAAAAATGTGATTTATTTGTAATATCTAACAGAAAACCACTACTTTTTCGGCTAAAGCCACGCTGGACATTGTACTACATCTGATAGATATTGTGAAAAGACTCTAGCTGAAAAGAAAAAATCTGAAAGTGGCAATTCGCATTTTTATTCAGATAGTTGATTTTTTTTTTAATTTTCTGTAGTTTTCATTGAAAATTCATTAAATAAGATAGGGAGAATATAATAAAAAAATATCACTTACAGAAATCGTTAATTTCATTGAAGGAAGGTTCACTTCTCTCGCCAATATATGCAATGACAATGACAGAAAATAACTTCCGAAGTGTTATCACAGAAGAAATATTTTCAACAATTCCATCCTTGATGTGTATTATTGCTATTGAAGAGCCTGATTTCCAATTTTATCAATCTCCCTGATGACCAAAATGTATCGGGGATTCAATGCGAGAGACCGAACCTTGCTTCAACGAAATGAACGATTTCTGTGAGTGATATTTTTTAATTACATTCTCCCTATCTTATTTAATGAACTTTTTCATATTGGACAAATATGTAAATGTAGAAATAATATTGAACTAATATGGATGCATACTGGAAAAAAAATATTTCATTAATAATATTGGTGGAATATTTGCTCCATCTGTTCTGAATGTATATTGTTTTATAAAATATTGGGACAATATTGGTTCAATAATTTTCACCCATATCGATAGAGCGATATTGCCTACATATTGTTTCCAGCATCTAGCTCCAATATTTTGAACTCAATATTACTCTCATATCGATTTTGGAGATAAAAAACAATTTTGTATATCCAAGTTTGAAAACACATTGGTGGAATATTTATCAATCCATATTCGAAAAATTATATTGACCCTATATTGATTGCGACTGTTACGAAAATCTTGCGCTAATATTTTAATGACAATATCGATACGATACAATATTAAAAAATAAATTTATCACTATCATTTAAATTTGAATATTGGCCGAATATTCAGTAAACAATATTGGAATGAATTATAATTAATCTTTGGTAAGAAACCGCTAGGTGGCCCCATATATGAAACGACAGCTGAATCATAGTAAAATAAAATAAATACGGTTTCTCACAATGCGCTTACAATTCAATCCACTCACTGGTTAATTGGAGTAGAAATGCAATTGTAGAATTTTCAAATTATTCGACATTTTCTGGAAATACTTCATCAATGTTTCCAAGGCAACATATTCACTTTAAATAATTTTCCAATATATGCAAATAATATTGTACCGATATCCCTCAATAGTTTGAGGCCAATATTGCTTCCACAATATTTCACTAATATTATTTGTATAATGTCCAAGCAATATTGTACCAATATCCCGAAATAATTATAATTGCATCTCGTCAATATTACATTTCAATATTCTGCCAATATTTTACCAATATTATTCCAATATTATTCCAATGTAAGTGTGCTACAGTGATATTTTACCGATATCGCTTAACATTTCGAGGCCAATATTGCTTCGAGATTATTACACCAATATTATTTTTCAAATATTTTCCAATATCACCGAATGTTCCCCTTTTTTTTTCTCGCCAATATTATTATTTGAATATTTTAACAACCTTGTACCAATCTTGTTTCAATATGGGTGTGCTACTTGGGCTATTGCTGAGATTGGACAGGATGTAGAACAAGGTGGTTGGTACCATTACAAAAAGTAATAGATACATTCGATTAGACGCTTCGCGGGAACTTGCGGGCGTCGACTACATCACGACGTATCTAAAGAGCTTGTCTTATTAGTTTTACAAATATTTTATCCACTTGAAGTCCTCTCACCAGCGACCTTACTATGCTCAGGGAGTATTACAATGAGCCTGGCAAACACAGCGGAATTATTATTATCAAGCGCTGGAAAGAACCAGTTTCATAGGGAACCACGTCGAATGTCTAAAACACAAAGTAGTTCGATCCGGTTTTTGCGTTATTATTTTCCGGGGTGTGATCGTTGAACTAATCAGCCTCACAACCCCTTCGGCTAACAATATCTACATTGAATAAAAATCATACTACAAGCAAACCTTAACCCACTTACTTACTCACTAAAGCATTCATTCCGCATGAGCACCAAATGAGCGAATTCTCTGACAGTGTGGACGCTGATTTCAGCATCCATACGGTCCGAGCGTTCGCTTGTTCGATGCTCATTCGATGTTCATGCAGAACGAATGCTTCAATGAGAACGCGGCTTTAGCGTTAACACAAGTGCGGACGGATCCCAGCACCTACTCACGGGGGCCCTAGGTTCCCCGTGGTGAGGAGCTCCTCTGCTTTCCTGATAGGGAACAGAAGAATAACCACTATTTCGTCTTTCTCCCTATCCTCCTCTGACCGCACTGGGTTGAGAATTGGGGGAAATGAGATGTCAGTGAAATTCAATACGCATGAAATGTTAATGATCATTTTAAAATGAAACCCCTATTTATCTATTCATTTATCCATTTATATAATCCAAAGAACGCGGGTTCGATTTTCAGCACGGTCACCGGTCTCGTGCATGGCATCATTAGTTGAAACGTAAGGGCTACGTCTTCCCTAGCTCGCACAAGTAACCCATAACCCGAAGACTTCTGAGGGTTATTCATAAGGATGCAGCCGGTTGACGGAAATAACAATTTCAAAAATTTTTCCACAATTGATAAAGGAGAATCCCAATGGTGTGTGGTCTCTTACAAATGGGAAAAAAACTGAAAATAATACTGGTCCAAAATGAAGGCAGAACAACGGATCACAGAACTTCTAGAACGATTTAGAGGTTAGGGAGCTATGATGTTTATTAGTTTAAAAAGAAGTTCAACACAGAATTTCAGTTGTATGAATGCTTTATAAAACACGCTTGTTCTACAAGCATACATAGACATAGACGTCACTTGGCTCAATGTTGCTTGATATTCTAAAACGCCGGTAAATTTTGCTTGGATTTCATCTAAAACTCAGTATTTTATAGACTCTATAGAGAATTAGCTAAGCTGTGAGACAGTTGCGTGATTGTTATGGCTTAAAAGACCCTTATAAATGTGCAAAATTTGTTTATAAAATAATAAAATGATATATTAGTTACCTTCATGGAGCGTATTTAGGCGTTGAAAACGTTTTATCAGCAATTTTATTCCACCGGTTATCTTTATGAGCAATTTAGTGCCACGCAAAGCTTCAATGTAGCCTATTAGCTTAATAAGCTGCCAGAATGAATCGTTTATAAAGCTTTAGGCGCAATAAGAGCTCCTCATCGTCTGTTACTCCATAAAATGTATCGGAATCCCGGGCCTCGAATAGAATAAGGGTCACGAACAGAGGATCTCAAAAGGTCGAAGTGCTTGCGAGGTTGCATAGCCTGTACAGCCTTCCTACATTTTACAATTTTCAATCGACCTCAATAGTTATCGCTCTTGATATATACGTGTTTTAGCAAAGAATATTGTCATTAGTTGAAGAAATATTGGAATACTGTTCGTTTTCAAATTGTCAGCCTGTATAGTTGAGGACCTATACTCTTGATACAGCTCGTTTAAGAAAAGGAGTTACCTCATATTTTATATTTTTTCAGATGGGTTATGCTAAAGGCGGACAGAAAGGATGCGGTATTCATTTGAGACAATATTCCAGAGCCTTTATTTTCGACGATGGATTGAAGAGAGTTGCTTTCGTCTCCGTAGATGCCTGTATGATGAACCATGGAATTCGGAAGGCGGTGAGTGAATTTCTTATAAATTTATAGTAGTGGTATGGTATTAGGCAGAGTTTGAACTAGCAATTTTATGAAATTTCGACTTTGGAGTTGAAATTCATTAAAATTCCGAGTTCAAAGTAGAAATTCATTATATGGTAATCTGAAAATTTATCATAAAATTCTGATGTCGAACTCGGAATGATATTGAATTCGGACTTCAAACTCGGAATTTCAATTTTTGACTTCCAAACTCGGAATTATATTGAATTGAGACTTTGAACTCGGAATCTGTTAGTGAAGTTTCTTTCTAACATAAAACCACAATAATACGTTCTGGAGGGACATGGCTTCACCCCTAAAAATCACCACTTCGGCCAAAAAGCTTGTTTTCGCCTGTAACTGGTCAACCGTTGGAAATATAGGAAAAAATGATTACTAAAAAAAAATTGATGATTTTCCTCAAAGAAAATTGTTTTCAAAATTTTCTGTAGCTATTTTTTACGAGAACATCGATGTCGAGATTTTTTATTTAAATTCTCAATATAGATTTGCGCGCGAATTTGTTTTGAATATTTTTTTTTTATTTAATTTCTTTGCGTTCGGTCTATAGATGAAAACTGATGGCTCGAAAACTACGCAAGCTAATGAATAAAAAAAGTTTTCGCGTTCGAATTCATCGAAATGATCGAAAGTATACATTCAGCTAACTGACAGACGGGTGTTGTACGGATCTTCTTCACATCTAAGATCTTAAAATTTCCTGACAGTATATACCGTAATACTTGAATACGCATATTTTGACGCCACTACCGAAAACTCACCACTTCCTGTGCAAGAGGAAGTGGTGCACAACTACCATTTCTCAAATGGCAACATGTTCTTTTCACTTCGTCATGATGGAAACTGATCAATTATCAGATTACCCCTGTGAAAAGATTTGGAGGATTCCGAAAAACATCGAAAATACAAGATGTTTCATCATGAGTGTTCTCAAAATTAGATATTCTTCAACGAAGGCGGTTAAACCGGAAGTGGTGAGTTTCCAGTAGTGGCGTCAAAATATGCTTATTCAAGTAATACTATAGCGACATACCAAATTTCATATTGAAAACTTTAGAGAATTAGGGAGCGTACCTCACCTTGTGGTCACCCGTTATATGGTTCTTGCGGAACGCCCTTGATACACACAATTGTATATATTTTCTCCGTGTTCTGTGTTCAACAGAAAACTGTTTCCAAATGTCCATTTTAACATTTTGGACTAAAATAACCTCAACTTCATATTTTGACACCAAAGTGTCTACCTGTTTGACTGCTGGAAACTTGTTTCTCCCAATAGAGAAAAAAAATAATTCGGTTTGCGTGTTGTGGAATACGAGACTGTTCAAAATGATTGAATTCAGCAGTAAATTATTTCTGGAAACCAATTATAGAAGTTGGCAAAAGCCATGTGTGTTCTCTACGGGCTGTATATAGAGTCTCACAGTTCAACACTCTGATAGAGATGAAGGAATTATGAACTTCACAATCAGAAATTAAAGCGCATACATTGAAATACAGAGTTCACAATTGAACATTTGCGTTATGCTGTTTTGAATATGAATTGATATGATTTGATAGAAAACTCCAAACAGATGTAAATAGATAGAAATATAATCATTGAATACTCGAGAAACTGTTCCTATATAAAGACAGTGTATACATTAAGTAACCACCACTGTTAACTTTTAAACGGATTGGAATTTTCGGATAATTTATTTTTGTGGAATGGCAGTTCATAAGCTTCTTTTTGAAAGAATTTTTTCAATAGCATAGGGGGTCAAGTGATACCTCATTCGAAAGGTCTTACAATTCTTCATACGTCCCCAAAATCTAAAACAAAAATTTTGATTCTAAACAAAATGGCGGTACATAATGTAAGAACTCTCTTGAGTAACTCCACCCCTGTTAACTTTTGAACGGATTGGAATTCTGTTTTGAATTTTTTTTGGTTAAATAGTAGTTTATAAGCTTCTTTTTGACAATGAAAAAAATTCTTATTCAAAATGACATCGTTTGAAAAGAACTTTAATACCCACTTCAATTCAAAAAATAATATTCTAAATCTTTGAAAGAGTTAAATTCTCACAAATATAACAAATCGTTATTATAATAAACGAATAGCGTTCTGTCACAACTAATTGACCGAGCGAAGTTATTAATAATAAAGCAATAAAATAATTTATGGAAACGGTGGCGTAGTTGGACCTATATGGTGAGGTGGTCGTCCGTTCTCCCATCACCAATTCTGCATCTCTCCTGAAATATGGTGCTAATCTTCTGGGCCCCTCTTCTCGTCTTCTCGTCTTGGGATCTTCGGTCCTTCGTCTGGGGTATTGGATACTTGGTACTTCGTCTTGTTGTTCCTTGTTCTTGGGGGTCTTTGATTCTTGGTCTTGGAGAGTCTTCGGTCCCGGATCATCGGTCCTCTGTCATATGGTCTTGGTTCCTTGGTTCGTCGGATTGGTATCCTCGTTCCGTGAAGTCATCTATCTTTGGTCCTTGGTCTTGACCTCTTTATCATTCGTCTTGGAGATTGGTCTTTGGTCCTGGATCCTTGGTACTTCGTCCTGTGGTTCCGACTCCTTGGCCCTTCGGTTGGGTGTCCTTGTTCCTAGGGTTCATCAATTCTTCATTATACCTGTAAACACAAAATTAATTAGAATCTAATAATTTTCGCTGGTGGTTTAGTAAGGAACTCGGAAACTGGAAATCATATATTCCAGTTTCCGTTACCTCATTACGAATTTACTCCTTCACTGGAGATTTTTGGTAATGACACCGTCCTGCTTGGTTGTGTCTAAATTTCATTCAGTCGCTCACGTATACTTCTTTGTTTTTCGTCATGACTTCCGTAGAAATGCTTTTACCGCATCACTTTTTGCTACTGTGCTCCTAGTTGTCCTCTTCTCAATCCTTTACTGTAGGTACTGCACATCACTTCGTGTAACATTCCTAAGAAAGTGAAAAGTAGAAAACTTTATTGAATTTGACAGGGACTTCCCCAACTTCAAATTCTAGATGGTTGCTTACCAGTTTCATAGTCGCGATTGGAGTGGAAAGCCGGCCTCCTAGAGATAGTCAGCTGACTATATATATATACTTGGTTCGAATGCCAATAAAATAACAAGTATTTTTAAATTTTGCATCAATTGGAGTATTGTGAGAGAAGAAAATTGTTCAGTTTCTAGGGATAGGCTTAGTAGAAGAGGAGGAAGTTTTGGTGGTTTTGAAAAAAAAATAAAGAAGAAAACAATTGTGGAGATTCGAGAAAATGAGAAATAACTGAAGAATAGTTGAAGTTGTTTTGAAGACAAATATAGATAAAAATTGTTGTGGAAATTTGAGAATATAAGGAAAAAAAATAAGTTGTAGTCACGTTCACTAGAAATAAAGAAGAAAAACAATTGTAGAAAATTGTTATTGGTTAGACATATTA
Organism: Chrysolina haemoptera; assembly: GCA_958298965.1. Lineage (NCBI taxonomy): Eukaryota > Metazoa > Arthropoda > Insecta > Coleoptera > Chrysomelidae > Chrysolina > Chrysolina haemoptera. Next base: position 19,055,317 of record OY282591.1, on the reverse strand, counting down.
AAAAGCATATTTTACTTTTATAATGAATAAAAAAAAAAGAAATTGACAATTGGTAGCAAAATATTGTATATTATGGTGTCTAGCTGTATGGAGGTTTGTCTAGATATTAAATATTTCTTAAATAGGTTTGGTACAAAGAATACAGAGTGCCGAGGAAACATGTGATATTTGAATAACAGATTTGAAACCACGATGGTCCAAACATGTCAATGGATAACATTAGAATCAAATATGAGGTCGTATGCATAAACAAGGAGCAAATGCTTTTACTCAAATTTCTTGAAAGATGCCTTTTCACTTCGTCAATCAATGAGAGAGAAAATACCTATAGTATAAGCAATTGCTAGCTTTTATGCATATCACCCATGATCTCATTATTGCGAGATTGTCCAATAGCAGACTCTCTAACGTTAACTTTAGTATTAACTTTCACAATTTTTGTTTAACAAAACCTAGACATATGTTTCACTATACAATGGCTTCTTCAAGCAGAAGGATAGTGAGTTCTGATCATTGGGATTTTATATTTTATTTACTCTCAACCGATAATTATTTTATTTATATAAGAGATACTAATGTATCAACTGTCTAATCATTCGATGTATATCCGTATGTAACTATTCAAATACGTGCTGTTGATTAATTAGTGTTTTTTACTTGAATCCTTACTGAACTCTTAACAATTAATGAAGTAATAAATGGAATAGCGCTACTTGTATAGGAAATAAAATTTAATTAACATATTTATTCATGCATTACCAGCGCGGTCACCTGTTTCGTTTATGGTATCATTCGATAAAAGGTAAGGGCTACGTCTTGAGCGTTAACGTTAGATTTGGTAGTGCAACTACTCAAATAATGAATTCTGTAATAGACAACGCCACTCCAAAAAACACCAAAAAAACCAAATCATCAATTTGGAGGTAGTTTGAATTATTTTGTCGAGAAAAGTGGTATGAACTATTACCTTCAACGTCGCAGCCGGAAATCTCAAGCATATTGGCAGATTGGGCGTATAATATGAAGAAATCAGACGGAAATGACTGCAAGGAGTACGTAGTTAAACCAATGTATAATACTGTAGCCAAAATTATGCAAGAAAAATATTACATGGATTATAAGATTGTGTTTGACCCATTCAAAGATGTGACATTTCAAGCCCCTAGAAACGCTAAAAATGCTAAACGCAAGCAACTGCAGAGCAATTTAGATAAAAGAAGACAAGGTTCTATAGCATTAAGTGAAGAAGAAGTTATAAAAATGGTAGAGCAGTGGGATGAAATTACTCCAATGGGACTTCAAGAAAAACTTTTTTATATCGCCGCTTTTGAATTAGCCTGGAGAGGTGGTGAAAGTGCGCACTGTAAAATTTATTATTTTAAAAACGAAAAATACAATAATGGAACACGATCTTTTCTAAAACAGCTCAAGCTGGAGATGAAAGGTGCAGTGGAAGTAAGTGGTTGACTACAAATAAAAAAAATCCGAACTTGTGTCCTGTAAGATTATTGAAAATGCTTCTAGAAAAACGAAACAAACATATTTCTTTCGATATATTGTTTCTAACTCCAAATCCGTTTTGGAAAAATGAAAATGCCAAGGGATAGTACAAAAATGTGCCCATTGGTGTAAACGAAATTTCAAAGTGGACCAGAATTTCTGCAGAAAAAATTGGTCTAGATCTAAAAAATAAAATTAATAATCAATCCCATAGGGCTAGCACTATTTCTACTCTTGCCAACGCAGGAGTCTCAGAACAACAAATTATCAAGCTGACCGGACATTCGAACGCCAATTCTTTGAAGCCATACCTTCAGTTAGACTCACAGCATCATTCCACTTTAGTGACAAATCTAAGAGAGGAACATAATCAGATTCAGCAGTCTTCTTCGGGTAGGATTGGATACCAAAACTGTACTTTCACTAATTATACATTTAAATAATATTTCCTGTTAAATGTACTTTTCGTTCAATGAATTATTGATTTAATTTAATAAATTATGTTCTATTCATTTTTAATAATAATTAATTTGATTCGTTAAATTATCTCACTCGAGGTTTTGTTTTCATCGTATAAACTTTAATTTTGTTCCACTGAAACTTGGAGCTTGAATTATGACTCGACCAAAATAACATTAGATATATATGTTATTTGCTCTCGTCAATTACCAAAGCAATCAAGTTTACGTGCAAAATGAAAGTTTATCCGATAAAATGAAAACCTCTTGTGGTATTACCCTCGAGTAACTCCCAATGAGGAGTAGGTCAATCGTATCGTATCATGAATACTTTGAATCAAAATAGTTTATGGGTCTATAAATGGATTATTTTTTACGTCGCCCAGCTTACATGCAAATCATCTTATACAACGGTTTTGTTTTACATTCTCCGGGGTTTCTGTGGTGATAAAAACAGCCTTAATGTATATGGAACGATATCAGTGAAAAAGCTTTGAAATTTATTGCCCCAGAAGGGACTGTATAACAATGAACTCTGAACTTTCGAAGAGTTACTTCTCTTTTCTATTTTCCCAAGATGAAGATTTAATTGACTGTACAATTTGTAGAATGTAGTTGGGGACAACATAATGTTTTTCATTTTTAATAAGGTTATAGAAAACTTAATTGGAATGATTCCTTTTTCTCTTTTTTTCTAATCTATGGAATATATTAGTCGAAAGAGTTCAGCTAGTCGAGTTTTGAGCTTTCGAGATGTTTGACCAATATACAACACACTTCACAATCAGGATTGGAATGATCCAATTCATTAACACCCAACTTATCCCTTATTAAAATTGACCAAAAAAAATGTGTACGTTGTAAAACAGACAGAAAAATTTGAGTTATTTCATCAGAAAAATTTTCAGTTTTGATGATGCAGGGCAAAACAAAATGAAAAAAAAAATGTTTTTTAGTTGAATCTGATTGTGATCTATCGATGATATAGTCTGAAGAACTGTTATTATAGACAACTAGCGATCCCGGTATACGTCCTGTATATCTATGTCTATATTTTTGTTTCGCCGCGCCGACTAACTCGTATTAATGTTATTGTAGAACTCGTTTTATGGCGAAGTCGCTAGGAGCAGCTGCTACATTAAAAAATCAAAATTATTTTCTCACATTGTTTCCCCAAAAGACTTCACTGAACGGACTAACTTGCAGAAATGTCTCCTTAAGATTTAAATGAAGATGATCTGGCTAATGAGTTAAAAATATTTTACCAACTGATGATGAAAGACCATGTGATAAATGTTGTGGGTGATTTCAATTTTGCCTTTAGATATCCTTAACACCCTATACAAAAGGATTACTGGCTCTACTTTCAGTGTCAGTGGCAACAGGAGAACAAGCATTCAGCAAAATGTCCCTAATCAAGAATAGTCTCAGGATATTCATGGGTGAAGATAGGCTCAACCATCCAATGATGCTTAGTATTGAACAGGAACTCAGCAGAGATGTCAGTTTTGTGGAAATTTTCAACGAATTCACTAGTGGGGTCGGATTGGTTCCTTTGCTTACACCGTACCGTAAGTACTAGGATACCCAATTGAATATAGGGGGGCCCCAACTAAGTGCTTGTCCCAGGCCCCCAAATGCCTGGTGGCGGCCCTGAGAGAAATAGAATAGAAAACACAGTGGTAAACTAAAGAAAAAACATAAACTGTTTTCATTGTATAATGATAATAATAAAGATTATAATAATAATACCGCCTTTATTCATAACAGAAATATTGTTAACATAATTGTGACAGGCTGGCGACATTCGGCTACAGCCATTTTTTTACATTTATGATGAAAAATAGCCTTTGAAAGAATTTGATCATTTTTATTGAATTTTTAAGGTATTTTTCTGTTTCACAAAATCTGGGATTTTATTTGCTTTAGTTGTTTCCCGAATATGAAAGCTAGTCTGGACTTTGATAGGCACTGGAAATCAATTGAACATTTTTACTGTATTATAGGAGAAGCTACGTTGGAATTGCGATAACTTTTTGGTTTCTCTAGATCTGAACAAAATGAAATTCGAATTATATATAGAATAACCCTCTCTTGATATTGCAATTCACGTATTAGACATTATAGATTTTTCCGAATTCATATGGAAAACCTATAAACACTGAATACTTCACCCTTCTCACCATTTATGTTGTTTCATGTAACAAACATTGCTTTGTTACCTTCAATCTTGACCTACTACTTCTTGATTAGACACTTGTGTTATATGGCCACGTAGTTTTAAATGATATTCACTTCATAAATAGAAATCAAAACAATGTTATTGTAAGAACTAGCCACGATCCATAACTGGTAGCTACTCAAACGGTTTTTTCTTATTTCAATGTGATTTTCCACCATACCATTTAATGTTATATTTCATAAGTTCATAGATCTGCTTTATGTCCTTTGATGTCTTTCACATTGAATTAATTTTCTATGGATTCAGATTGTATATTCACAGTTGTGAAATTTTGGATTGCTCGATGTTTTCTACCTTCCAATTTCTTTTTGTCATAGTGTTTTCCATTCATAATTGGCATTCATTCTTAAAACAACCAGATTGCACACCCACTCGTTTTATTAGGATTGGGTGAGAGCTACCTAGACTGGAAATACTGCACTGATAAATTCAGTTTTTTTATTGACGTAATTATGCAGCCTAGATGAACACCTTCCTATCAGGACCCTTTTTTGCTATAAGGTGAGTGGGCAACAGACGGCTAGGATTATAAAATATATGGTTCGTACAAACAGTTCAATTAGATTGTTGACTGACGTGTAACTAATATGAAGAAGCAATTTAAACTTCAGTTGTTTATCTTTAATGTCTCACTGGCTGACAAAACAAAAACAACATATATATTCTTGGAAACTACCACAATATCACCCTCATAAATAACGCAAGTCTCTAAAAATTCATTTGGTCTTCAGTTTATTGATGTGGTGTATTATGAGAATATTAATAATAATACTTCGTCTCAGACACTCACAGATTGTAACCGGTGGCATAGTCTGTGCGGGTAGCGGGTGGCTATGATTATTTGCAATAGCGCGCCAAGGAAAATTTTTGGTAGCGCATTCACTCTCCAGCTGTAGAAAACCCGGGATATCCAACGGCAATATCCTGGGCGCGGTTGGTGCACATTCCTAGCAAGCACTGGACGTCTGTATTGGCATCCAGGCAACCCACATTACACTTGTTTTCACATGTGGGCATCTATCGATATCAATACATTCAAGAAAAAATGTTTCTCATGTGCCGGGTGTGGAACCTGTATAACCTGTGTGACTCAATTCTTACTCGGTTTGGAATTGAGTGTGCTCTATAGTGTCAATATCAATTCAATATCAAATAAGTTGACTAAAGGAGCATATCAGATATATGAGTATTCAAAACAAGGAGAACAAATTGTATTAATTAGAATTGTATTAGTAGAATTCCGTTGTAAGGTAGTTAGGTCGTCGGAAAACTATAGTGTACAACTCGTATGAACTATCCTATTTCCTGCACTAGTTGAACAATATACTTATTACAATCATTGATATTTTCAAGCAGTTCAGAAATATTCAGGGTGACACGAAACTCAACGTTTTCCTTTGTCATAGTCCAGCTCATGACTGACCAAAATATCACAATATGACCTTTGTAAAATATTGATAGTTTTGGAGATATTGGCACTTTTAAGAATTTCGGGAAAATCGAAACCTATGATCAGTATTTTGAGTTCCAGAGGTACAAAAATTCATTATTTAAAATGATGATTTTTCTATATGTAACCTTGAATGAACCCCTATTAATTACAATCCAAAATAAAATGAATGCTGCCATACCAGTGGAGAAAAAAAAATGATTTGTGTTATTAGCTCACTTGGAGAATCTTCATATTGTTTACAATTATTATGACTACGCTAACATGGCACATTATGTTAAAAAATTGCATATTCAGTATAGTTTTCTGACATAGTACCTGTAACATTATTTATCTTTCACTAGTAGCCTATTTGAAATTATTTCGAATGACTCTGAGTGGCTTGTAGCGACTCTATTCGACGTGATTTAAACCCGCTAGATTTTTTCTACTGGGGTTGCATAAACGCAAACCCAGGTAGCACCTCATGTTGGCTGAATCTTGTTTTCATATTGGGCCAATATGGATATATTGTAAATGTAAAAATAATATTGAACCAATATGATTTCTTATTGTAAAAACAATATTTCATTAATAATATTGGTGGAATATTGGCTCAACCTTTTCTGAATGTATATTGTTTCATGAAATATTGGGTCAATATTGGTTCAATAATTTTCACCGATATCGATAGAGCGATATTGCCTACATATTGTTTCCAGCATGTAGCTCCAATATTGCGATTTCAATATTACTCTCATATCGATTTTAGAGATGAAAAACAGTATTGTATATCCATTGATAGCACATTGGCGGAAAATTATTCAATCCATATTCTAAAAATTATATTGACCGTATATTGATTGAGATTGTTATGAAAACCTTACGCCAATATTTAAAAGACAATAATAATACGATATTACAAAATACATTTATCACTAAGATAGAAATTTGAATATTGGCCGAATATTCAATAAACAACATTGAAATGAATTATGATTGAACTTGGGTAAGAAACCGCTAGGTGGCCCCACATATGCAACAACCAGCTGAATCATAGTAACATATATTAAATAAGGCTTCTCACAATGTGTTTACAAGTCAATCTACTCAGTGGTAAAAAAAAGTAGAAACGAAATTGTAGAATTTTTAAATTATTCGACATTTTCTGGAAATATTTCATCAATGTTTCCAAGGCAACATATTCACTTTGAATATTTTACCAATATATGCAAATGATATTGTACCAATATCCCTCAATATTTTGGGACCAATATTGCTTCTTCAATATTTCACTAATATTATTCGTATAATGTCCAAGTAATATTGTGCCAATATCCCAAATATCCCGAAATATTTATAATTTTATCTCGCCAATATTACGTTTTAATATTTTGCCAATATTTTACCAATATTATTCCAATGTAAGTGTGCTAAAGCGATATTGTACTAATATCGCCTAACATTTTGAGGCCAATATTGCTTCGAGAATATTAAACCAAAATTATTTTTTAAATATTAAACCAATATCGCCGAATAATCACAGATTTTTTTCTCGCCAATATTACTATTTCAATATTTTTCCAATATTGTACCAATATTGTCCCAATATGGGTGTGCTACTTGGGATGGTGTGCTGCATCCGCTTGAGAAAGATACTGTGAATCGAAACATGTCGCGAAGATAACAAATTTGTGAAAATTATTCATGTTTTACCTTAGTGTCATATAAATCAATATGGTTGTAAGCTCATTCTCAGCTCTCATCGTAATTCTCAATGATTACACAGTAATTTTTTTGTAGACTGTCATAGGAGTTGGCCATGAATTGGATACAAATTTTCAAGTAAACTTCGTAGTGACTTCAGTTATATCTCACATTAAATTGTCTGTAAACTCGCAAAATACAAGTTTACTTTTGTAAGTTAACGTAGGAGAAGAAACTGAAGAACTGAAAAGTTTACACTTGCAAAACAAATTTTGCTGAAAATTTGCAGCAATTTGATATTGTTTAGTTGGTGATGTTGCGTCGTTCCGTCATTTTGTTGAGTGTAGTAAATGTGTTGTTATAGTTGATATTTTGTTAATATTTCAATATCAATCCCTCAGAAATATCAGTGAATGGGTAAGAAGATTAATATTGATAACGAGCTATTATTGTATTGATCATAGTGTGCTGCATAGCCTGATTACAAAATGATTTGGACATGAAATATAGCTGGATGGGGCTAAAATATAGAAACCCGTTCTGTGAGACTAACCTTGAAATCATACGTATTACTCAACGATTATATACTACAAAGTATTACTATGTTAAATATTCAAACCTTTACTTTTTGTGTTTCGTCTAGTTATATTACCCACTCGAGAATAAAATTAAACTCTGAAAGAAAAAAAAATTCATGAATACAAAAAAGATTCATAATATTTATTGTTATAGTTGATACTAGAATTATTGTAAGTAATATTGTAAAAATTTGTATTTGTCCTCTCCGAAACTGAAGTTGATCTTGAACCTTCTCCTGGCGTGCATGATTGTAGATTTTCCTTGCCACGCATCCACATAGTAGGTGGATTAGCGCTGTAATTCAACGATAATTCCACACCTCTTATGGGTATTTTAACACATGAGTGAAATTTTCGATGAATTTCAAGTTCGCTATCTGAAGATGAGCATGAAGATATCGTGGTTTTGAGGATATAAAATATTTACTGATTGAGGCAGTTCTGCTTCAGAAACTGACTTCAATATGGAATTTTTCCTGATTTCGACTCACGAAAAACAGTGTGTTGCATTGTAGCATTGCTTCAGCAAATTGCTCCTATAATAACATTTCCTACGGAAAGGTATCTAGTATTTTTTTCAAACATTCTTCCAATTGAAATTAATTATTTTGTAAATGAGGTTGGATAAACCCCATAGTTCAATTTTTACTCTCTTTGAAATTTTATGCCACAGAATGTTTTCATATTGATGCTGGTGATTTAATTGACGTTACGAAATTCTCCACGTGTAGAATTATATGACAAATTACGAAAACAATTGCATCGTTATTACCCCGTTATATCGAAATGCGTGATACACATGAAGAAATTGAAGGGTTTCTCAACGATTTAATAGGGTTGCCAGGAGTCCAAGGACTGTTTGGGCAATATATTGCACTCTGATCAGAATAGAGTCATTAGAAGTTGAGGATGCTTGTATATACAGGTCACTGCCGAGTTTTCCGTTCTTGGTGCATTGGTGATGAGGAAATCAGTATATTGTATAACTAGGTGATGAAGAAGCATTTTTGGCGTAAGAAGATATGGACAGGCGAGGCGCGGCCCAGCCTGTCAACATAATTTTTCATCCTACACAATAATTGTTAGTAATATTTTTTTTAAAAACTTTCTTTTTTCTTGAAAAACTGACAAGTTAACTTCAAACATCAAATATGACAACTTATGATTTCATCAATTTGCAGAAATGGACAACTCAAACAATTAATTTTTTTACTGATGTTCAATGGCGTCGCCATCTAGCGTGAAAATGTAGCCGTAGAAAAGGTAACTTTCTCCTTTCCGTAAAGCCGGTAAAATTCAACTTTCTCACATTATAGGATAAAAAACTATTTTTTCTAGGTTTGTATTATTTCTAAAAGTCCAGATTTCGTTCAAAATTTTCCTAAATTTTTTTTTCATATCATCTGTGAACAATACAAACCTGCTGGTTTGAATTTTTTGGTGAATCGTTCTTTGACGTTTCCTCTTACACAGGAGAGGTTTGAAAAAAAAGCGAAAATTCAAGGAATAGCTGTACTAAGGTGGTCTCGAAATAATTGCAAAAGTTTTGATACTTTGTATAAAATTACATTTTTGCAAATTGCAGGAAGTTCCGGATCGTGTACAAGGTTGGACATTTATGAATGCATTAGAATAGATGTTTTTAAAATTTGTAACAAAGTTTTGAAACTTTTGTAGTAATTTCGAGACCACCTTGTTTAAAGAAATTACCACAAATTGAAAAAATATCTGTTCCGGTCAACGAAAATGGTTGCACTACTATTCGGAATTTTCTCTTATTGTATATCAAAGAAAAATATTAGTTTTCGATGAAAAAAATGTTCCGTAAATTTTGATGGGTTGCAAACTTGATTCGTGATATGAAATAATATATTCAATACTACTCCAAGTTTGCAGAACTTTTGGAATTTTCTCAACGAGTATACAGCAAAATTCAAGTTAATTGCCATTTTGACAATGTTGCGGACTTCGGAACAGATTGCAAACTGAAATTTTTTGCTTTCTTGATATACAATGAATTTGACCAAATGTCTAGTGTCCTACATCCTAAATACGGAATAACAGAAAAATCAGCCTTCGATCATCATGTTTTGCAATGAAATCATTCCATATCTAGATGCTTATGAAAGTTCGGAAATAAGTAAACAAAAAATTATGAATGATGAAGGTGGACCAATACATAATAGTCAACTTGATGTCTTGATAGCTGTTTCAAATATTTTTTTGAAATGTACAGTGGGACGCCGCGTGAGTTGGTTGTCGTACGGACACAAGCATTCCACAAACACAGTAACGTTCATTTATAACACAATTACATTATTGAACACTTAACCGAGAACAAGCACTTACTTTGGGAATGAAATGCCAGTTTATATACCGAAATTCTTTCATACTAATTGTTTTTAATTTTGAATATGAAATTATCAATATTTTTCAAGACGTTTGGAGTTATTTTTATGGTTTGATTATATATTTTTTCTACGTTCATGCAAAAAACAAAACTTTATTGAACTATATTTGGTAGAAAAATCCTCAGCGACTTCAGATTTGTATCTGATGGCCCGAGAAAGTGCTAGGAATCGCACGTTAAAAGGTAAGACCTCGTTAATCCTTGGCTTGTACAAGTTTCGACTTTTGAGGGCTGCTGTTTGTAAGGGGATGACAGCTGGTTAACGAAAAAAACAATTTTACCAAAAAACAAAAAAAAAAAATCAGGTTTTCTGAGAAAATTATTTCTGATGACAAATTTTAACAATTTTAACCTATATTTTGTTTGAATTCCAATATTTAATACAAATAAGAATTTAAATGTTCGAAATTTTCTTCTACAAAGAAATATAATAAATAAATGTGTTTCGATTTGCCGATTCTACACGGTTGCCGAAAAAATTTTGTACGCAACACGTCCGAAAATAGTTTTTTTAGACTTCCAGCTACACTCGCTACACTCGTCCTAGAATCTTGCCAACTCGTCCAAAAAAACAATGTTTTCCGGACATGTTACGTAAATTACTATTTCTTACGTTTTTTAGTTATTTATGGAACTAGTGCAAAAAGTAAGTGTTCATTGCACTCGAAGTGAAATTGCTCGACGAGGCCGTTAGGCCGAGTTGGACAACACGTCGAGTGCAATAAACAATTTTTGCACGAGTTGCATACAACATTTTTTCTACGTTCATGCAAAAAGCAAAAAATGAATTATTAAGGTGCGCAACTTAAATAATTAATTATTACTATCAATTGGCATAGAAACAAATTAATATCATCTATATTTCCATTATTATTACTCAATTTGAAACTTTCAATTCTGTAATTGTCAGAATTAATTTTTGACTGACGTTTCTGTAACTACAGATGCATTATAAAAATTAAAATCATAGTAGCCGTGAGCGCGTATGTTATCACGAGGTGTGGTCATAGTACAGACAGTTTGCTCTATGCATTTAGACGGTTAAGAACAAAGCGGATCAGTTTTGATTATGGAGTTATTCTCGAGAAGACATTATTTCCTGGCTGCTAACATTAATACAAAATAATATAAAATATGTAACTGTTCAAAACTTATTGCCAATCTCACAGAATATCTACTTGATAGGTAGTAGGTTTGAACGTTCATGTTTGTCATGATGACAGCACGTTGAAGTAGAATGATAGATGAGTGCAATAAAAACTTTATTGCACTAGTACAATAAAGAACTTCTTTTTCCACTAAATATAGTTCAATAAAGTTTTGCTTTTTGCTTGAATGTAGAAAAAAAAATTTAGTGCGATCCTCGCGCGTTCGCCAAATAATTGGGTTTAGGTATTAAAAATCAAATACTTACAGTTATTATGACATGCTCCCAGAGAATTCCAATTACAGGATAGGGCAGCAGTGCGTCAGAGTCTGATTGCTTGGGTTCCATGATGACTAGGATTCAAAACGAAAAACTGTTGTCAAAGCCCCCCCTGGGCGAATCAGAAAAAGTGTATAAGGTCGAGAGCCTTTTGTTAATAGAATGTCGTGTATATGAGTATATTTTCTAACATTTGAGTAACCTGCATCCACCACTCCAGTATAATTGACTATCTTCCAACCAACTGAAAATTATGATTTTTTTCGCTGAAATAATGTCATATGCAGATGCAATTCAACTGGAAAAATCACTCGTCTTACGGTCTCATAGGTTATTCATGGATTTTTTCTTTGAATTTCCAAGCAACAAATACTCATTGACAATTATATCAAGTTCAATTCGACAAAAAATAGCTCTAAGATAAGAAATAAAAGCTAATATGTTGGCAGGTGAATAACATATTTCTTTTGAATATATTTGTTGTTGTTGTGAACGAAAATATTGTATATTTCATAAATTCATCAATAAAAAGTTTGAGACATTTCCGGTTGAAAAATTCTCATAGTCGTGTGGTACCTTGTGCATTCGCCAAATAATTAAGTTATATTTATAACTATTGAACGTAGACACATTTTTCAATAAAATCTCAGTATTCTATTCTATATGCTTGTGGGGTTCTACAAAATAATCATGACTGATTCATAAAGAAAATATTCACTCAATTACATCTTACTTCGTGTTCGACGTGTATTTCAGTTGAGCAAATATACCTCGGTTTCATTCACGAGTAATCTCTCATGTTGGTTTGATCTCTTTACAGTTGAACTAATCTCTTCAGGAGCATGTCACTCAGTTACATTAAATTATTTCTCAGATTAGAAAACTAGAACACAACTTATTTGGATTTTTTTCATACTTCTATAGAAACTCTTCACAGTCTTACTTCAAAATGAATTAGATATAAACGTATAGCATCAACACATGAACATAATGAGTCACCACTTTGTTTTTCAGAAAAATCAGTTGGTAATCTATTAATTTTCAAATGAAAACACTTCTATTCAACCTCGACAATAATTTTATCGAAATGTTCCCTAATCTTGAGAATGAAACCTTATTGTAAATAGCTTATCTCACGTTGATGAAAGTCTATTCGTGTATTTCTCCATATGTTTTTGTTACTCTGCGTTCTAACCCTTCTATTGTTTGTCATGCGTATAGATCTTTGACTTCAGATACATAAAAAAAAGTCTAGAGGTGTAAGATGCGGAGATCTTGGTGGCCATTCTGTACTCCCCCTTCAACCTACCCATCGCTCAGAAAATGTGTATCGAGAAACTCTCTAGCCATACCCTGTACTACTGAGAAATGATTCAAAAATTTTCAAACTGTTCCTAATACAGTTTTAGATTCTAAAAGATTTGTAGACCTCTCTCCCAATAACACAATCTCTTTTGTTAACGAACTCTTCATTATTATATCGAGATGGAAGAACAAAATAGTACTGATATTATGCCTGCTGGCAATCAAATAAATGAATACCTTCTTCTCTTTTGTGTACGAAAAAATCATGTAATGCGTTATATCCCTGAGTCAGCAGCAGAAGAACGTATATTGGGCGTTGACAGGCAATGGTCTGAGGACTGCAGATTTCTATGAAGATTTCCTGTGATATTGCCCCCAATGAAAATTGGTCCAACAACGTGACGGCTCAAAATCCGCGCCCAATAATCCATCTTTTCAGCAAACTGGGTATGCCCCTATGTAAACATTTGCGAATCAGTATGTTACTTCAGTATCGTAGGTTCGGTCTGTTGACTCTTCCATAAAACAACGTGCATTCTCCTGAGGAATAAATACGTTTGAGAAATCCTCGTTCTTCTCCCAATGTTTTTACTAACCACCCAAAATTCAACCCTCCGTTCTGGATCATACTCCGTGAGCGCATGCATGATTTTCTTTTCATAGGGATGTCATTTTTCGCTCTCTATTCATGAACAACTGCAGAGGTCAACTGAGTCAAATTGATACCTATTTCTACAATTGTCACCTTTTTTTTCTGAAAGAGGTGATCTGTCTGCTCTTGTAGCATCTTTCAGCGTACCGCGAGGGGGAAACCGCTGAGGAAATTGTGTATAGTAATTCCCAAAAATCGTAAGTGATTCCTCTAATACCCAAGTAATTCCCGAGTAATACACCTTTTTTTCATTTTTATTGCACAATTCTGATTCCCTCTGCCAGTGCTCTCTAATTTTTAAAACCCTTTTTTATACTTTTCAAGTAATGCCTCTAATTCCCGACTAATACCCAAGTAATACCACTAATACCCAAGAAAAGTACACCAAAATTCCCCAGCGGTTTTCACCTCGGCGTACCGGTTGCTTGAATCTTCAAATTTATCTTCTAATCTTTGCGCCATATGGTCACAAATTAGGGCCGATTCATAAACTTGCCGTTGGGCTTGACGTTGGCACCGACGCAATGCAGAATGGTCGACGGCGTTTATGAATGATCTTATGCATTTTGGGATATTGAACTTGAAACGGAACAATAAACGCAAACGGCAACGGTGAACGGAAAGTAAAGTTTATGAATTGACTTCTAAGGCGCTCAACGGACTATAAACAGTCACGTTTAACATTAAACGATATCTTACCACGACAACGATTTTTTTCAAATGTATACTTTTTTGAAAACATCCGCGTTTTTGGTTGGCTTTGAAATAATCTAATTGTCACTTTTCGAACACTATTATTTCGAAAACAATCAAATTCAGAAACTTCACAGAAAACTGTTAAGAATTATAAGTTTCAATTTATACGACAAGAAGAGTATTTCGACCACGCCACTGAAGTTGAAAAGTTGCAGTTGAAATGTTTGGACATTTTAATTGAAGAAGACCACGGCAAAACCCGGAAACCAACTGAACGTTAGGCATGTGGAAAGCTTAAATGAATCCGAAAGATGAATAATACAATTCATTTCATTCCATAATGCATGCAATTCAGATAACGAAAATAACAGTTTCACGACACTTTTTAAAATTATCTACAATTTGGTGTTCACATTAATATTCAAATTACAGTTGGTTGTTCTGGAATTTTCAAGAAATCCATTGGGAGTGAAAGCATCTTGATAATTTTATTCATCTACTTGCTAATTAGTTGTGGTCTGTACTATCCATCTTTACCAATTCTCGAAAATCAACGAGAAAAACGCCAAACACCAATATTTTGGTTTTTAATCATTTCCCTCAAATTGTATATTGTGCAACTAGTGCGCAACAAGACGATGATGAAATATCCAGTTTCCGCACGAGTTGTACACTATACTTTTTCGACCACCTACATAAAAAACGGGTATGTCAGAATCTTCCCAATCAATGCAGATGTTACATCATTCGAACCTACGCCACACTGCCACAGGCATTGTAAATAACACTTCATAGATAATGACAATAACATAATTCCATTCTACATACCCAGGGGGTCAGAGGAAGGATGGGATCACGGGCGCAATAGTAGCAACTCTTCTGCTCCCGATCAGGAGAGCAGAAGAGCGCCTTGATGAAGCGAACTTAGTAGCCCCGAGAGAGGACGCTGTAGTCCGCCCGCGCTGATGAAAACCCTGGAGCGGACTTTTTATTATGCTATGGTAGTAGATCGCTAAAATACACGCGTATGGTTAATAATAGCATTTAATGTAGACACGGCATGTTGCAGCTTGTGGGGCTGGTTGTTTCAGTGCCTAACTCCGGAAAAGGATGAGGCAAAAAACCAGGTCAAGGTACTCTGCGATTTAGTCCTACTTCCGACTCAGTTCATCCCTTCTTTCCTGAAAGATATCAAGGCTCATCATCATTCACTCTGAGTCTGGTAATGTCTCTGGTGAGAGTACTTTCATCGATTAGGTATTAATAAAAGTTTTTCAATAATATCAGGGTTGAGTCGACGCCTGCAAGCTCCCTAAGGGCCTCCACTCGAAGGTATCGTCTGCTACCGGTGATGCTATGGAGTACTTTGTTCTGCATCTTATCCACTCTAGCTACAGCAGTCGGTATTAGGCTGCAGAACACTGGACAAGCGTACGTCATTGCAGGTCTCATAAGCATATATATCAGGAGTTTATTATCCTGAGATAATTCACTTGCTCAGAAATATTTGGTCTTTGTCTTGACGCCACGGAGAATTTTAATACCTTTAATCAAAAACAATGGTTTTCACCTACAAAACATTTATCATGATGCAATAGAATATCGAAGAATATTTTTTTATCGTCGGATGACATTGCATCAAAGAAAACTGAACAAATTATACCATTCGGTATTTACGCAGTAAATATTAACACATTGACATTATAATGTTGTGAATATGAATTTATTTGTAGATATGCCGATGTCACAGCTATCTATAATTGAGTAAATATTAGAGTATAGAGTATAGTAATAATATAATAATAATGATGTTTGTTTATTCAAGATAGTTACAATAATTATCCATGATGCTCATATAAATAAACAGTTGCCAGACCCAAGGAAGTTAGTCCGCGCGGGGCTATTGCCTACTAACATAAGTTATTACCATAATTTCGCTATAGCTAACATTACGGTTAGTACAAAATGAAAAGAAGAAGAAGAAAGTAAAATACTGTATATAGGTACTTAATGAAAGGAATAAATATATTTATAAAAGTGTTAGTGATCAATATCATGTGATTATTCCTGGGTATATAAATTCATAATAAAAATAATATTAAATAAAGACAAAGACAAAAACGTAAGTTTATCTCTAATCTATATAAATCAATATTATATGAAGTAAACGGGTAACATCGAAAAACATTTTTTTTTTCTTCAAACTTGGTGGTTTTAATGTTTTAAATCAATATTTTCATGTGATATAATGTCATTTAAATTCAATGGGAGATTCCTGGCAATATTTGTGCCTGGCTTCATCCTTAAGAAAAAAGTTAGTTCCTTCAGCAGTACATCTATTTGCATACAAATTAATGATCCATATTTATGGTAGCCAGCTAAAACTAGCCATAGAAGTAAATGGCTAGTGCGAAATGAAATGGTATGGAATATATTACTTTCTGAAGGTGCGAAATAGACCAATATACGTAAATATTGATATATGTATGATGAAATAATTTTGTTCAATCAATTCATTTGATATTATAGGAAAGTGATTAAAAAGCATGATTGAAAACTCGTAGCATTATTCGTATTATTATTGGTCCAAACACATTTTCAAAATACAAAATATTTTGTTTTTCAAGTAGATTGTTAGAAAAGTATAGAGTACATACAACTCGTGCGAAAACTGGATATTCCATACTCGTGTGTGACAAGATGATATCTGCGGCTCATGATTCATCATCCATCCTGTCGTATGAAATATCTGATTTTCCGCAATAGTTGAACAATATACTATTTCAATATTTGACTGTAATGAAAAAAAAATATATTTTATATTTTCAAAAGTGACGTGTATATTGTATATTGTATTTGTTTTTTGAAAATGTTTGCGGTAATTTCCCAACCATTAACAAATAATTGAATTTTAATGACATTATGTTACATGAAATTCAATGTTTTTCATCAATTTTGAAGCTTATTTGCAATAAAAAATAAGAAATTCTCAAGCTTACTGAAACATCGATTATGAAAACGGGTTTTTTGGTTTTTTGCATTTTAAACAATATTACACACGAACAATATATTTTCTTCATAATCTCAAGGTCAAGGTTTAAATGAAAAAAATATAAGCATTGATAGAGACGAAAATCGTGCTTTTTTACATAATTCAAATTCGTATATATAATTGAAAAATCAATATTTTGCTTCAAAAGAATCACAGCTTATTCAAAACACAAAAAATAATGTTTTCACTAAGGTTTGAAAAAATCCATATATTTTGCAGGAGATAAATATTAAACAAAAATGTATTCAGTGGTGGTAATTTTCAGATTATGTTGAAAAATTATTATTACAAATATGTTGAATTTTTTCAATTATCAACAACTTTTGTTTTTTTCTTTTTCTCGATTAGAACCCTCGAAACGTATGTTTAGCTACACCCAACTCCTTTCCGGAACTTTTACTGAGTCGTCGATCTTTCTCAATTCACTTATAATTCACCCTATGTTTTCCGACCGCTTAGAATTGTTCATGAATTCGGGTATTGCAAATCGTTTTGGCCCTGGTCTAATATGTTCCGAACTATTTCAACGTCTCATTCTAAAAGAACACCCCAACCTAACTGAATGACGTTAGAAGCTTCACGCAGTCATGGTTAACTATTGTTCTGGAGTAGATTCTGACCACTACTGTACCTTGGTCAAAGACAGGACGGACTGGTAAACATTTGATGACAGTTGCGTAAAAACAATATTATCTCCTTTCGAATTGTAGTGATTTCTCTGCAGCTCCAAAACGAGTGCGCTATCAAATCCATTTGAGACGCCCCGTAGCGCCGATTCATTATTTTTACTTTGTTATGCTGTGTTCAATAAACAGACTGATTGATGAATATGATACTCAGTATGACAGAATTTCGATTGAATCAGAATTATATTATGCACCTTTATACAAATAATCAAACTTACCCTCACAAACAAATGTTGTTTGGGGATTCTCCAAACAAATTCCCATAGTTTCATGGAAATGTTACCAATGCATGATGTTGAAGTCAAATTATGGAAATTGTATTCACGGTTTCGTCATTCAGTTTTCCTCCCATAATTTCATTAGCATGATATGGACTTTATATAAGAGTTTCTGACTATTTCTTTCACTCGTAGAATACCTTATTTCTCATATTCTTCGAAGTTGTTTTTCTGAAGGTCTAGTTCTCCTTCCTAACTTAATTTTCTCTGAAGAAGGCGGAGTAGGACAAACTAAAAACGACAAACCCGTCCCAATTGAGTGAGAAATCTAGAAACGGTGAAACTGTTTAATAAAAGATATGAAGCGTTGTATAATTTACACATTTTGGTATGTTGAGATAGATTTGTGTAGTTCAATCAACCAAGTAACATAACAGATACATAAGTGCAGTCGTAGATAAATAAGTACATAAAATCATTTTCAATAACCTGAAACATGTATGATACACTCATAGAAATATATTATGTTTCTGTGGATTCAATGAAATGTAAAAAGGGAGTCATTTATGGAGTCACTTGTTAATCCTACCCAAAGGTGTGGAGAAAAATAGTAGTAGGTACTTGAAACCTAGTTACTTGAGGACCATACACGCTTCTCATGCAAATAGTCTTTTTGTTAAATTGTCCCAAATTTCAATATGTTGTTGAAGTCGACATACTGAACAAAAGTTATAATGGACACACCCATTCAGAACTTTCTGCGGATTTTATGTCGATTCGTCTCTCATTTGGCTGGGTGGGTGGCAACATTTTTCCCTTTCGCTCCGATTTTATAATTTTTGTTTTCACTCATGCCATTCAGAATTCCTTGCTTATCATTATGTTTCATTATTATACAGTGTGGCACATTCAAGATGAAAGCATCCTTATAAAAAATATATTTTTCAACCAATTGAATTTTTTTTTTTCGTTAGGTAGCATTCAAAAAGTCAAAAAATCTGGATTCGTGACATTTTTAAATTGTTTATATTTGGATTATGTTGAAATGCGTCAAACAATGAAAGAGTTATAGGAGAATGACATTTGAGAGACATGCCGTTTAATCCACCACTTCAATGTCAGAACTTGGACTACATCACTGGAGTCGAGTTCCAAAATATCAGTGACTATAATTTCAACAAAATCTGTTTAAAATCAAAAAAATTAAATTAATGAGATAATACTACATTTTCCTGAAAGTTTATCAATATATATATATATATATTTCAAATTTTATTATCTTATGATTTTCTTATTTATGAACAGATTTCGATAAAATTTTGACAAGTGATATATTGAGACCTCCTGAGTTGTGTATACCGAATTTTGATAAAATTTCTGATATTGAATTGGGGAGTTGATTAAATGGCATACTTTTTAAATTTCATTCCCTTATAACTTGTTTATTGATTGACGCATTTCAACGTAATTTACATATGAACCATTTAAATATGTCGCGAATTCACACCTCTAGAGTTAGATTTTTTTCTAATAAAATTGCTAGTGAGTTTTTTAGATTTGAGACCTCGAAAAATAAGATTAGTTGGCCCTGGAATTGGAGATTTATACATAAAATTTGGTGACTTAGAGGACTTTTTTAGTCGGAGAGCTGAAGGACCAAAAATGCAACAGTTTTATAAAGGCTGATATTTTGATATTACATAAATAGGTTGAATATTAATAGTGCGCCGTCAGTCAGCAAGTTTTGGGGACAACTGGCGTGGGGGTGGTTCCAAACTTGTGAAAAAAACACGTATGTCGCAAATATAATAATAATAATATCCCTCATAAACACTCGTAGAGTGTACCCAAAGGCATAGCTTGTGCCGGTAGAGGACGACTATTATTATTACTTGCCGTGGCGCTCCGGGGCGACTTATTGATTTTTGGTGGCGTATTCACTTTTCTGCTGCAGGAAAACCCGGAAAACCTATAGCACCATCTCGGGTGCTAGCACTAGACGAGATTGCCATCTAGACAACACACAATACACTTGCTTTCAACAAGAACTGTGGTCGTATTTGAGAAAACATCCCTACATCGGGCTCGAACCGACTATCGCTATACTGAAGTTTCGAACAGCCTGCGTCTTAGACCGCCAAGCTACCAGCCACCCAAATGTTTTATGAAATCTGAAAATCAGTCTGTGGATAGCAAGACAACTAACAAACTATGTGGACATGGTTGGTCAGCAGAACACTGGAACACTACGTGTCAGCAGCCCGCTGAGCCCGTTAAAAAAAATTGTTGGTGAAAGTGTTTTATAAAATCTGAAAATTTTTGTGCAAGTAGTTCCTTTTACCTAAAACAAGACTGACATAACCAGTTTTATGGGACAAACGCCGTCAGCATACAATGGAAGGGTGCGCCGCGCCCTCAATTTATACAGGGTCTCCCAGAATAACACATTCCGATGGTAGAATCCTCTCTTTATTTTGAGGCTATAAGTTCCAATAAATATATACCCTAAGATGAATAATAACCGAGTTACAGGGTGTTGAAAGTGACAAAAAAAAAGTTTTTCAGAATAACTCCATAACGGATCAACTTTTCTGAAACTTTACTTGAAAGCATTGAGTTCCAAATTTCAATGCAAATCACGTGTTTGTAACTTCAAACAGAGGGGCATATGGCAGGTGAGTAGCCCTAATCTTCCCTCCCCAACTTCCACGCCACTGGATTAATGTCGATTTCGTCTTCTTTTTCTTAGTCCCCAATATTTACTATACAAAAAAGGGAGAGGTGTCGTTATCAAAAATATGAACGCTTTTCAAGATATTTGAAGTTAAATAAGTGCGACTGTATGTGATACTCATTATTGATTATTTTGTTAGTTCTCATGTGAGTTTTGAATATCGGGAAATTTTTGTAAACAAGATCCCTCGTAAATGACAACAATCTCGAAATATTTGAATTCATACTCATTGCAAAGTTTGAAATTTGTTGGTTATATTATTATAAATAGTTACCGACACATTCTTTCAAAAATCAGATTTTTCTTCAGATCAGAGATTTTGATACGCCAGCCCTTATTCCACTTCAAATATCTTGAAAACCGTTGATATTTGTGAAACGAAAGCTATCCCTTTTATGTAATGGAGATATTGGAGAAAGAAGAAGAAGAAATCGATATTATTCCAGTGGCGTGAATGTTAGGGAGGGGCGATTAGGGGTACCCACCTTCCGTACGCCCCTGTTTGGAGTTACAAACTCATGCTATTTATTGAAATTTGGAACTTAATGCTTTCAAGTAACATACCGAATTTCTTTAAGAAAAGTTGAATCGTTATGGAGTTATTCTGAAAAACATATATTATTTTGTGACTTTCAACACCCTGTAATTCGGTTATTATTCATCTTAGAGTATATGTGTTTTAAAACTTACAGTCTCAAAATGAGGAGATGATTCTCCCATCGCAGTTTGTTTCCTTCATTCTTGGACTATTTGAACAAAAAAAAAAGTTTCAAACAGTTGAAATTCTCACTCAATGACATATTACGGTTAGATTTCGCTATAAAAATTTCGAGCGGCGATCACATTCTAAGCACAATTTTTATTGCCGCTTGTTTCGCGGAACATAGTTATCAGTCGACCCAAAAATCGGCAAATCTGAGTTTCTCCTAAATTATCTTGGTCACAGATTCATTGAAAAGTTGGTACCGCAGAGAGTCTAGTTTTGGTATTATTCCGCGCACCTCCGGCACACAATTAGCTACTTCCAATATCAAAATCTCCTTATGTTGAAGGTTTGCTTTTCAGAAATAAAAGTAGACAAAATCATATACAGGGTTTAACTTAAATGATGTCATTGATTTCAGGTGGTGATATTCCTTGTCACATTTTATGAAAAAAAAAATCATATATCTGTGTGTCCTAACTTGCTTCGTTCCCTAGTAACGGGGTATCAAAAGTTCAATAAAAAATCATTTTTCATGAATTACTCAAGAATTTTCACACCGATTCTGATTAAACTTCGTGTGTTTGTTAGTAGTAACGAGGGTCTCCTTTTCATGTAATTAAATTTTGAATTTTAATTCCAGTGGCGTCGCACTTTTTGCGCAAACGTTCATGTTGGGTGCCTTATCACTGGACATATTATATACTATAGTATAGTATAGTATAGAACGCATTAGTCGTACGACGGACTATAGTCCGTCGTACGACTAATGCGTATCATTGGTCGGCATATTTTCACGGTTTCAGCTATGTTTGCGCAACTGTACTGAAAAAGACACCTTATTTATAAAAAGTTTTACACTTTAGATGAGTTTTTTATATAATATTCTATATGTTGAATGTTTTTTGTATTTTTATTTTGATATTACTGCATTTCGTATTTTTCTTCATGATGACGTTTTTCTCTGATACATTGCAGTCTTGACTGGAACGACACCTCATTGTTAATGCGTTTTATATTCTCTAGATAAGTTTTTTCTTTTATTTATATAATATTAAATATATGTTGGATGTATTTTATCTTTTTTGGATGGTAATGTATTGTGCGTTTTGTTTTATGATGATGTTTTCTCTGTTACATTTCCATTGGAACTCATTGGTAATGTCATTTTACTCTGTGTATGTTAAACAAAGAAATATATTTATCATCATTATTTTAATACACTTTGGGCAGAAACGACTAACTCTACAGCAATTACTATGTCCGCGTGAACAATTTCAAAACTTTACTACGTACTACCTGAACCTAGAATATGTGCGTCGACAAAAAATAATATCAATATTGCGATTGTACATCAAATGCCTCTGGATGAAATTTTTTAACCCATTAATTTTTGCATTACTCACACATTTTTCATTTCTCTCCAGACACAATTATTCTGAAATCGCGGATTAAAGAGTTTTTTCAGAAAGTTAGTTCGACATATTAGGTTCATGTATGAAGGAAAATATTTATCATAATCATCCGAATTATCATTTTGAAAAAAAAACCATCGATACATCTTTCGACTAAACAAATAACGCTAAAATAGATACCGGATAATGTATTTTGATCAAATACTATTCAATCCAGCATAAAGGTGAAAGAAAAGCTCATTGATCACGATAATAATAGTTACACAACGCATTTCAGGTACTAGCAAAACTCGACGATGAAGCATATACGATCGATAACCTCATTCTGAGTGGAACTCATACGCATTCTACTCCAGGTGGATTTCTGCAAGACGTCATGCTAGATATATCTACTATGGGATTCATCAAAGAAACTTTCGATTCTTTGGTGAATGGTATTGTTCAGGTGAGTGAAAATTTTGTGAATTTAGTTCAGTCAGGACTCGTTATTGAGAATATAACACCGAAACGAATTATATCAGGTTATGTTGCTCGAACCAAGTTGGGAGATGACAAATATATATTCTAGAAATTCAGTTATAAACTCCATATATGAATTCCAAAAGTTAGCCAAAATGATAGTTTCACTGTATGTCGGAAATAGAACAATAGTGTACAAATTTGATGATGGGGGCTCTTCCGGTGGATCATTGTTTCGTCTTCACCTATAAAATGTTCTTGGTCCCACATCATGAGCCTATATGACTGCGTATCATAAAAAAAATTATGTTCAAATGAAACTTTATTTTGGTCATGTAAGTTTCTTGCGTAGACCCTATTCCTACCCACCGCCGACAATGTAAATAGCCCATACATGCTTACCTACACAACATATAGATTACCAAATTCAATCCGTTCGCTAATTCAACTTAACGATGCTCCCGATGTGTGCTTCCCTTATTGCTGCCAATGCTGGGCTTTCTGTGAGGATGGAGGTAACTGACTCTCCATTCTCCAAGTACCACCTGTATTCAGTATCAAAGATTGTTCAGATGGTAGACACCCCATCAAGAGCACCACCACTATTCTGGTTTCTTATCTGCTCAGTGTGAGCTGAGTCTTGGTACCTTCGATGTGAAGTTCCGATTGTCTTCTAGAATTGGTTCTGGTCCAATCATTGCGCTTTCCGCACCTTTTCTGGCCAAATTCCGGACACTTCGGTGTGACTGAAGACCCGAATCAGCTTAACCTTATTCACTGCCGGAATCAGACACCAGCAGCGATCTAGCTGACTCTGTATGACGTGAGAGCCTAGATTGCCGCTTTGCTGTCGGTGCATATCATGAGTTGCTGACCGTAGTAGCCCTCTTGGTATTTTCTCTCACACAAGAGAGTACGGCAAACATTTTCAAAAAAATACAGTTTCCCTTTCAGAGATTGCCCGTATACCCCAGCGCCGGCTGATTCACCCATCTGGGAGCCAGCTATGTACCAGATAATCACAGTGATGGGGATCAGTTGGTGTCTGATCTGCTCCCAGTTCTCCCTTCTGAAAATGACTGACTGCAACTTTCTGCTGAATCGAATGTGGCAGGTAAAGAACTGTCTACCGGAAGTAAACAATTCTTTACGATTGTATTTCATAATCTAGATTTTCTACAAAATCCATCGCTCCGCCATTGGTTAAAGTTTCCCAATCGAGCAATGTTTTTGTTTATCTCATGTTCAATGAAGAGCTGCAGGAGATGCAGTCCTAGTAGCCCTAGTAGGTACGGTCCTCGATGCAATTGTTCTTGCAAGACAAAGAAGACTTTGTACCCCCAATTGGGTTTTTGATTTACCGGATGCTTACCTTGCCAATATACAATGGCTCTATACGTAATCATTGTGCACATGAGAGTTGTGTAGATCCAGTATAGGACCTTTGCCCTGAGCTGTCACGTTCTACCTTCTGCATGCCCAGAAAGCATTTGTGGCTTTCCGAACTTTGTGTTCGATAGGCTCGTTCCAGTTAGCTTGGAGTCAAGAATGATTCCAAAGTACTTGACTGAGCTTCCGTATTATAGAGACCTCTCAGTCATTTCGACAGTTGCGAGCTTCTCTAGTTTTCGTCATCAACCCCGATCAGAACTCTTTGTATCGTGTGTATCGTGCCTCTCACGATGTCGGACCAGGGGTGGGACTCCGTGTACTGTGGAATTCTATTGTCGACTGTTATGTCTCTCCGTCTCCCATGAAATCAACCATTAAGTCCTCTCACTTATCCTGTCGAAAATAGAATTCCATACTAAACAGAGTCCCACTGCTGTAGTCATTAACCAGAATGTTGATTCCATTTGCGTAGGCCTTAGTGTAGTAACCAAGACCTTTCATTTTTACTTAGATGCCATCCACCACGAAACATCAAAGCCTTTTCTTTTTTTTTAGCTTCAGTATCTTATTATATCTCCAGTATTTTTTTTATATCTTATATCTACCAGTATCTCAGTTTTTTTCCAGGATGTCTACATATTATTGAATGATATATCCTTCATTTTCCTTACTAAAAATAACAAATAGATGTAATACACATATTACAAATACAAAAAACGAAACATTTGTTTGTAGTCACAACAAAAAAAAAGTAAAACTACAGAAGTGAAATATTTCACTGAAAAATTATCGATTTAAACTAACGAATTTTTATAATTCGATCGAATATACACCTCTGGCCAAAAAAAAATGTTCTTTCCTTCCGTGCAGAGGCGCGCGAAAACACTCTCTATATGTATGAACTGAAAGTTCATGTTTTAATCACGTCAAAGTAAAATTTTTCATTTTATTTTTCAGTCCATCACTCTTGCTGACAAAAATATGGTGGAGGCTCAAATATTCTTGAATAACGGAACATTACTGGAAGCCAACATAAATAGGAGTCCAGCAGCCTATTTACGCAATCCGGAAAAAGAAATCAAAGAGTGAGTATTAAACTTCTGATTTTGTTTTTGTAGATGATTTTGGAGTCACCATCTTGGGTACCAAGCGATTGTTTACTTTTTCCTGGTTGTCATGACTACTGAATAAAATTTATTAGTCAATGGTCAGTTCCCAGGAACCATTCAACTACTAAAAAATATTTCTATCAAAATCGATTCTATCATAGTTTTACATTCACTTATCTAGATCTCTTTTAGTACATCTACTGGTATTAAATATTAAAAAAAAAAATATTTGCATCAAAACACAAAACAAACAAAGTTTTATAAATGTACCGAAGAGTTTCAAATAAATTAAAAGAAAAATTTTGATTTTTATTGTGGTGTATTTAAATATTGTCGTTGATTTCTCTTGCCAAAAACCACTCGAACTTTTCTTTTCTTGAATAAATTTCTTTCTTCAACTCAAAATCTTTCCATCAGTAATTTCAAAAAACTAACATTAGACAATTTTTTCATGTCAGTTTTTCTCGTGAAATTACTGATTGGCAAAATGATTTGGTTGAAGAAAGAAATTTATGCGATAAAAAAAAGCTCTTGTGGTTTTACTGTTGATACAATAGCGGTTCTGGAACCCCATAAGCAGTAGCGACCTTGCGTTAAGGCGGTATTTCACGATTGTAAAAATTCGGAGGAGTTTCCCTTCCGCTTGCCCCGCTAGCAGTGGGATTTCTGTCGCCAGTACGCAACATGATTCAAAAATCAAAAATTTTGTTCAAGCCCTCTCTAAAGGTGACCCCCGGTATGAATAGCCAAAATATGACAGGTTCGGAGAATTGAAATTTAATTTTAAAAGTGACAAAAATTATTTTTCAGCAAAATATATAAAATCGGCAAATTTGTTCAAAATGTTGTAATGTTTATGGTCTCAGTCGCCAGGGTACAAAAGTACGAATTATTTCAAAAGGAAGTTCAGAAGAACATGTACCGAAGGCAGTTCTTAAAGCTTAAGGAGATAATCGTCAATTCAAATCGGGCGTATTGCTCAACTGTTTATCATTGATCACTTGAATTGGGCATTAAACGTAGATTACATGAACTCAGATAACTTTTAAACAACTAAAAATTACCAGTTTTGGAATCGATGCCAATTAAATGTGTTGGTTATCTCCGTAATCAAGATTAAAATCTTGGTGAAACCCGGCCACGAATGGAGCTTTGAATCGAAATTAATACGTTGAAGCATTTCACAATACTGTAAAGTGCGATTTAATTGACTAATCGCGATATAGTGTTAATCTGCCATTCCTGAACGATTGACACGGCAAGTGGAGATTAACTTGAAGTCAAATTTGAGAAAAATAAAAATTTCGTAGAAATGGCTTTGCGCAGAGTTAATAATCTTGCCTTCGAAGACAAGAATAAAAATTATTTCGTCATTCGGCGTCCTCGATAGATAAGAGAACAGTATCCCAAATTCAGGAGTCTATCGAGGACCATACAAGTGTTCTTTATCTCTACTATGAATTATATAATTGGGAATCGTCTCCGATGGATAATTATATAATTGTTATTGTTCACGTTCCAGGAATAATTCAGATTGATACCCACAAGTGATGTTATAATCATTTACTGACCATTGTTTAAAAAATTTAAGAAATGTAAACTCGGTGAAATAAAAGTAACATATGCATTGCAGAATATAATATGTTGTTCACTAAGACAATTTAAAAATAATAAGAAAAACCATTATTTCAACTTGGAGCTTTTCTTGGTCTGTTTGAATTTCAGGAGGAGAATTCTTTTTCTAATTCTTTCCTGCCTCAATTTTCCAAGGTGAGTGTTAAAACAGGTCGCCGTCTAAATAATATGTGCTTAGTAGAATTTAGTAAAAGTCAATAAAAAGTTATTTCATTTTGAGTTTAGAAAAATTGTTCAAGTTAAAAAATGGATCCACTTGACAAAGCAAAGTATACAAGTGCCGTAAATGAGCTGACTAAACTTAATTTTTTTAGTTTCAATTTGACTCCAAATGCTTTCGAATACAAATTTAAGCAGTATCTATTTGGTACGCAAAGTAAAATCAGATAGGTCACGTGTGTGAAAATTTTTCCCCTTCTCTCTCACCCCACTCCTCTCTCTCTTTCCCTCTCTCACTTTCTCTCGCTCTCTCTCACTTTCTGTTGCTCTCTCTCGTTCGCTCTCTCTTCCAGTATAATGAATTTGTATATTTTAAGTTCACGGGTGTTCATCATAGAATTTTTTATTATTAAAAATTGTTGGCTTTGGTGGAAGAACAGGCTCAGAGGTTTATCCTCTGATTCTGAACGGTATTGCCATTCATATGCCTACACTGAAAAAAATGTGGTACGTTATATCAATAAATGCCATTTTTTACGTCTCTGTTCATTGGCAAAATACATTTTTCATCGTGGCAATGAATAAATATTCACTGACTTTTGTAGGTATTTATTGATACAACGAATTCAAGTTTATTGCGATCAAAGATGATCGTTTCTTACATTTATGAACAGTTTTCGTTGCTCCTGCGAAAAAGTTTTATTGAGGTGAGGAAAGGGGTACAATGAGATCAATGATGATCTAATTTCAGACCTATGAACATATTTCGTTACGGCTTTGAAAAAGATTATTGAAATGAAGTAAAAAGTACATTAGAACAATGTATATTATTTCATGAAAAAAATGTGGTACATAATATCAATGAATACCGTTTATTACCTTTCCGTTCATTGGCACAATTAACTTTTCATCGTGATAATGATTAAACATTCACTGATGTAGAAAGGTATTTATTGATACAATGAATTCAAGTTCATTGAGATCAAAGATGATATTTTTTACATTTATGTACAGGTTTCGTTGCTGCTATGGAAAAGTTCATTGAGGTAATGAAAGGGGTACACTGAATTCATTTGAAATTGTTCATCATATCAATGAACGTAATTAATGGTCCTAGAGATGATTTTATTGTTACAATGAATCCAAGTTTATCAAAATCAATGATAATCTATTTTCAGATCTACACACAGGTTTTATTGAGGCTATGGAAAGATCATAGAAGGTGTAACGAAGTTACTAGGTCTCAGTTTTGTTAGGCAGGTAGAAGCAACATTTTCCTCCCATTCTATAACTCCGTAATTAATATGTTCATGAATATAATAATAAGCTTTATGTCGAACCAAGCCATCTCGTGTTTAAATATACTCATAAATTTTGCCGGCATCGGTTCAGCCGAATCCTCGCATTATAGAAATCTCCGTTGCTGTAAAGTTAGCTTTAGCTGGTAGTACACAGCGCTTCCACTAGAGGGACCACTCCACACGACTTCGTTTTTTGCACAGAGCCGGTTAACTTAAGCAGACAGAAGCGATCGTTAAAGCATCTTCTCAGGTAGCACAGACTACAGAGACATTCGAAGAGCTCCGAAAGGAGCCAGTCGAAATAAAAGATAACTTGGAGATACGCCTTCCAATCAGGATTGCGATGTTCTGATGAATGCATGTTAATTATTTTGCATATCTTTCGGAAACTCACTGTATGCTCAATATCAGTGGGAGGCCTTCATTGTATTTACGAATGATATGCAATGATTGAATAAATACCACTTATTCAAATGATAAACAAAATAATTAGTTCAATGTGTGAAAGCATCACGAGAATGAACTGAAACATAGATATAATGTATATCAATTATTGAATCAAGGAATAACCGATACTTAATAATCACCGTTCATTGGATTGATGAAAAATATCCATCGTCGAACTAATCTGAATCATTATATCAATCATATAGCATTCATTCGAAGAATGGAAAATAATAACCAATTTGATGAATACCGTTTCATCAGTTGAACGAATAAAATGTATTGCTTGGGTGAACACGCTTCATTCGTTTGATGAATGGAAATCATTACCCCAACGAACCTTGCATTATAGTAACCGATTATCAATGAACACCATTCATTGAATTGATGAAAAATATCCATCGTCGAAATAATCTAAATGATTATATCAATCATATAACATTTATTCGAAGAACGAACAATAATAATCAATCTGATCAGTTTCATCAGTTGAACGAATACAATTCATTGCTTGGGTGATCACTCTTTATTTGTTTGATGAATGGAATTCATTACCAAAACGAACCTATTTAATGTACTTGATCATGATATCAATGAAAGCATTCATCAAGATCCGTATTCATAGTATGGATAACCAGTGGTACATTGACATAAGGATTGCGTTCATTGGACCAATATTGATAAAAATATTCATTGAGTCACTGAACTTTTTCATTGTATTCAGGTAACAATTTTTTTCTGTGTACGTTTTTTTCATTTTTAATTGCCAAATTATGTATGATTTTTTCTTCTGTTTTATTGATATGTGGGTGTATAATAAACGTATTTATTATTATTATTATTATTATGTCAATACTGTATCCCGTAACAGGATACAGCTTCAAAGTAAATTGTCTTCATTTCTATTCACTTCAAGCAATATTCACCAACTTCATTTGATTGTAGAATTGTAGAAAGGAAACCAGCAAAACCAGGGTACTACAACCAGTAAAGTAGTCCATTTGCATCTGCAAAGTGATAGCCGGCCTTAGATTCCTCCAGAAATCACGAAGTTGAAAAACCAATTTTTCAAAATTGAATAGTAGATAAAATCAATTCTTTTTAGCACAAAAGAATGATTTAAAAATCTCTAGAATCAAGCTCGAAGAGATAAAGCGATTAATCGCCGGTATTTACGTGAATGAACGTGAATTCAATTCGAAAATAGTGTATTTCAAGCAGTTACTCAATTTAACACTTTCAGATCTAACTTTGCCAAAAAAGAACTACTTGCTCTAACGAATACCACAGAAGAACTACGTTCTCTAACGAATGCCAAAGAAGAACTACGGAGATATACTCTCTGCAAGGAAATTTTGATAAAATTTTTGTTAGATATTTTCAGCAATGGGAATTGGTTTTTCTATTACAGAAGTATAAAAAAATTAGTTTTAAACGGGAGGTTATAACAACCTCATGAGCGAGCTAACGTGTGCGCCGTTCCGTATATTGACATGAGGGTATACCGACGTTCGAATACATTATCGAAAGAAAGCACATATACAGTATGTTTCAACGTGAACAGGAACAAGAAAATGGATGTTGACTATGATAGTGGTAGTGGTACCCCATCAGATATATCTGAGAAAGAAAATGAGAAAACATATGACCAATTTCGTGAATGGTGCGATAAGAAACATTTAAAAAATGTTTCTGAAAATGTGCTTATATGCTATTTTGAATAAAAATCAAAAATTATGAAACCTCCTACGTTATGGAGTGTGTCTACTCAATAGTGAAAAGTGCATTGAATCTTAAGGAAAATTGATATAACGAAGTTTTCAAAATTGGTCTCGCTCAATAAGAACAAAAGCGTAGGAAAGTTTTTATCAAGACATGATATCATTACATTCATTCAAGATGCTGATAACGAAACAAAGTTAGTGGTAATTTCAATATTTTTTATTTATAGTTTGTCCTTATTTTCGGTATCAGCGGTGCTTGTCATTGTGAAGAATTATTACGTATTACTATTGATGCCATTGAAGATGCAGGATTTACATTGATTGTTAAAATACCTGATACGGAGACATAGAGTAAAAGTATGTGATTTTTCTTGAATGATTTATTTCAGAACACTCCGTATGGTATGACGCCATGTTTTATTCCTTATCGTATTTTTGCTATGTTACCTGCTCGCATTGAATGTATGTGTCCTCTTTGTGCTGTGTTACGTCACGGCTACATGTAAGATGATGCCACATGAAAGGTGACAAAATCACCCCGTATGTTTTTTCTTTAACGATGCATCTTCAAACAATCTATATATGTTTTTTGTAATGATTTATTTTGGGACATCCTGTATGTGTTTTCTCTTTGACGATGTATTTTGAAACATACTGTATATATTTTTTCTCTTATGATTCATTTTGGTATACCCTGTATGCGTTTTTCCTTCAACGAGGGCTACGTCACTTCTGAGAGTTGACGGAATGCATAGTGTCGCACGTTAAAATGTGAGGACTATGACACCTATGATGGTTGACGGAATGTATGTTATCATGACCACGTAAGATCAGTTCGTTCTGGTTTTATCAGACTAAATAATTACTCCTTACGTCAACTATGACAGTTGACCGAATGCATGACATCGTACGTTATAATATGAGAACTACTTCACCAAAAATGGTGACAGAATGCATGGCATCGGATGTTACAATGCGAGGGTTACGTCTCTTCTTCACCTCAGAGAAATTTCGTCTAGAATTTTTAGTCTGACACGAGACATCGTGTGTACATTGTTTATGACAAGCAACCGCCAAGTTTTTTCTTCATCGCTGTATTAGAAACACACCGTTTATGTTTTTTCCTTAATGATATATGACGATATACTGTCATGTTTTTTTTCTTCATTGCTATATATGAGACATCCTGTATATGTTTTTCTTTACCGCTCATTCAATCACCCTGTTCACGTTGAATCACTCTGTATTTGTTTTTTCTCTGTCTGTTCGCATTTAAAAACCCCGTATGGTTTTTTTTTAACGACGTATTTGAGACACCCCACCCCGTATATGGTTTTCAGAAGGTGTGAACGTCGACTTATACCCTCATGTCCATATACGGACGGCGCACAAGTGGGCTTGCTCAGGAGGTTACTACTGCGCATGCGTTTCCAGAACCGCAATGGTATCACTACTAAAATTTGAGGCTAAAAACTCGCAGAAAACTAACCGACCAATATTTCTCATAGTAGAATAGGTCAGATAACATAAGTCTCACCCAACGAATGATAACCTATAAATAAAGCAAATGAAGCTGTTACCATAAGTCAGTCTCAGCTCCACCCGTGGGCAAACCAAGAAGCACTCTTTGGAAGCAAAGGATGAATAACTGCGGAATAGACACACAAAATGGTTTTCACGGACAAACCAATATACGTATCGTACTCATCATTTCTGAAGCAGTTCTTACATTGAAAAGTGTCTTTAGTTTAAAAAAGATACTTTCTAATCTAATATATCTAATCTATTAATTTATTTTTAAAGAAAAAAAAATTGCCTCCCTGCAATTTTAGTGAAGATTTTTTTCTGTGTTTATCGTGGTTTCATCTACTAGCATAACAAGTTTGGTGCTACAATCGATCCTCGTCGCAAAACCCAATCGTACTGGATTAGTAGGAATATGTCACATCACCAATCAATTATGTTCATGGGCCAAATGTGACTGTAGGTGAGATTATGATAAGGATATTATTAGAATGAATTGCCCTTACAGCAAGTACTTTTCGTGTGACGTCATCTTGATAGTTTACATAGTCTTATCAAGTGAAAAGGAAGCCTTAGGGGCAATCACTGACTTATAATTTAAACTTATCTGATAGCACGCTTTGTAGCCAACGAGTTTCAAAGCAATTATCTTCAATGAATCATGCCAGTACGGTGGATAGGTCGCAGCGGTCTTCCTTTGTCTCAATACAGTTATATAAACGAATGTAAGTATGCCTTGATGGTAACAAGTGACAAGTGATAGTAGATAGAAGTAGGGTACTACGGAGTTGAGGTAGAACGAAGTAGTAGAAGAAGGAAATAGGACGTAGAACTAGATATAGGACCCTCTATTTAGTGGAAGGGTAAAATCTACGGCTTAGATGGTTCTGTGCCATCTGATAACTAGTTCAAGTGTTCCAGTGGCTATACCAACACAACGTGATACTACAAGTCCTTACTCTAGATCCTGTCATACACAAGGACAATTCTCGTAAAACATATATTTGGACTTCAATCGCTAGAGATACGGATAAATGTCCGGATGTGAATTACCACAAATCCCTTCAAGGATGAACGAAATAAATCGATATTGGATGATTCTACGGAGTCTTCTTGTAGGTTTTCAGCTGCCGGAAAACAGAAAAAGTCAAAACAGCAAGTGACACTCACTTTAGTCAGCCACTCTCTCAGTCATTCAGAATAGACAGCACACGAGATTCGATCAACGAGATTCGATCAATGAGATTCGATCAACGGGATTCGATCAACAAGATTCGATCAACAATGCCAAACTCATTTCGTGTTAAAGTAAAAAATTGTCAAGCTGTGTGCACGTTCCAATGTAATTGGATGGAGAAAAGGTTGTATTTCGTGCAGAAATTTATTTATAAAATCATAGCAAAGCGCTTTCGACTATAAAGTCATCATCAGTGCGTACTCGTCAGGTGTACAAGAGCCAGACCATAAAAATATCATGTGTCCATAGGACCATGTAAAAATTTAAAAACGGGACATCATATGATTAACATTTAAAAAAATCCTTATTCCAGGATTAAATTGGATAAAAGTTTCAACAGGCAAAGTAACACATGTCTGCTGAACTTAACGATGCATCCACACTAAAAATTTTTTTTTTCAGTTTGACAGTATACTAAGTTCAGCAGACATGTGTTACTCTGCCCGTTGAAAATTTTATCCAACTTAATCCTGGAATAAGGATTTTTTAAAAGGTTAATCATATGATGTCCCGTTTTTATATTTTTACATGGTCCTATGGACACATGATATTTTTATGGTCTGGCTCTTGTACACCTGACGAGTACGCACTGATGACGACTTTATAGTCGAAAGCGCTTTGCTATGATTTTATAAATATATTTCTGCACGAAATACCAACCTTTTCTTCATCCAATTACATTGGAACGTGCACACAGCTTGACAACTTCAAGATAGTAATTATACCATAAAATACGAAAGATAAAGTGTAGAGTTTGTCTCACTGACACAAAATTACAGACATTATTATGTTAAAACAAGAGATGGTGTCATAGTGCAAAATGAACCCTCAACAACTCGTGAAATGGTTTAATTTATGGGTGTAACTTAAAACGAAATGACTCTTCTGAAAGAGTTCGGAAGACAGAAGGCAGAACATTAGATTTTTGCATCCTTCTGATGGCGGTAATTATTTTCAACAGTTCTTCATGAAACCTCGACATGTGATTTCTTGTGATGAAATATTGTTGTAGTGTTCGAAAATTTAGTTCGCCCTTTTCCTCACCAAAAGTCATTGAAGGAAAATATGTTCTTAGAATGGTTCAAGAAAAAAGCCCTCGAATTTTTTGCCGCGTATTTATCAGTCACCCTGTATATATATATCCAATAGGTCGCTCTTTAACAGTTAAACTGACAGGTTTGCCGAAGCCAAAGCTTGCATCATCAAAAAAAAATAAAAAATCACTCCCTCTTATATCTCTCTTTCCACCCACTCTTAATTTTAACGATGTTCTCTGGACCTGAATTTTTTTTTTGTATGGTATTCGAAAAACTCAAAGAGAAACATTGGCTGAGACTTCGATGTAGATGAAAAACAGTAAATGGAATCGTAAAGACGCATAACTGTTCATGCAGAAAATAACGTCGGCGTTCAGCAACGATAAATTAGTGGATCCCACTATATCGTTGTCAATTCTATTTTTTTCAGTATTTCATAATTGTGTTGACATGGCCTGACCACGTGTTGTCTACGGTTTATAATCCAACTGATAGGCCAATCGTTTTGGCGTTGAAAATAAATAATGAGAAAATGAATACAAAAGAAGAGAAACTCTCAGAAAAGTTTTATTTCAGTTCAATAACCCTATACAAATTTGCCGGCAATATTGTTGAATAAAATTCATATGTAATTCTATTATTTCGTAGGAAAAATGCAAAAGAGTCGCAAAATGGGGAAAACAAAGAAAATATCAGTACCCAATTTTGCGACCTTTTCCAAGTTAGGCATCAGAGTGAATCAATTATTCATCCCTACTTTTGTTGAAAAATTGGCCGAAGAAATCTTGAAGAGTAGCGAACGTAGATTAGATTAGGGGCTTTCGTGCTACGAGTCTCTACACTGCGACCTTTTCATATCTATAGTGTGTGTCCTCGAGATCCTGTGGAGTTTTCATCTAGCCCTGTCCTCGTTACAAGACTCCAAAGGCTAGTTTTTTGGACTCCTATGAATTTGGAAGCTCTTGGTTTTTCTTCTCCCAGCGTTAGAAACATTAGCCTAGACAAGCCCTCGCAGTGGCATGTGTACTGATGTTTCTTCTTCTTTCTGACAGAACCTGTTTAGCATTTCTTCCACCAGACCGATTGTCCTCATATGTTTGTTAAGCCTGTGATAAGTCCTTCTAGTATTCGAGCGTTCCTTCTCTGGCTCAGTAGATATTCTGTGAATATTGGCTGCGGTTGTTTGATAAAGTCTTTGGCCTGTCTCATTTTTTGTTGGATCGATGATTTGGTACTTGTTTTTAATACTTACAGCTTTTGCTATACCGCAAAATGGTTTTGGGTCATTTAGGGCCTTACTTGCTTCTTTTCGGACTAGTGTATCGACTTCTTCATTGCCTCTATAACCTATGTGTGCTGGAACCCAGGGTGAGTCTGTTCCTGTTCTGACTGCCCAGCTCTTTTAGGGCTTTCATGAAGTCCCAAACAAGTTTTTAGGTAGCTTGCATTGAGTTGACTGCTTTTATTGCAACTTGACTAATTGAGTAAATGACAATGGTTGTTTCTGAAAACTCATGCCTTATTAGCTCTTGCGCACAATGGTGTATTGCGACGATTTCCGCTTGAAATATCGTCGCTTGTAATATCGTCGCTTGTTTGCCCAGGCTCAATGAGATTTTCATCTTTGGCACGGTTCCGTCAATGCCGGCTCCTGAACCTTCATCAGTTTTTGAGCCATCGGTATAGACAATGATTTCTGCATTGATGGAAGGTCCCTCCTTCCAGACATCTTTGCCCCGTTATACTTGTCTTGCAATTTTGTTAGAGCAAAATCTGGGAAAAATGCCATTTGATGGTATTCTTGTACCGGGTCGTTTTCCAACTTCTCGTATAGCTTGTTGTAGTCTCTCTCGTGCCAATTGCTTATGAGTGTTTGTAGCGAAAAAGTAGCTAACGTAAAAAACTCTCCATGTCAAAAGTCTCGCCAAATAAATAATTTATTTACTCTGGATGAAGGATGATAATTTTGTTTTTACCATTTTTCCATACTAATAAATAACCACAATTTTTCATAATTCTTTTTTTTTTAATTGTTGCCGGGCTTGTACGAAGTGGCAAATTTATATAGTTTAATTGAGCGCTCAAATACAATTGTTTACTACTGGAGGAATATAAATAATACATAATATTTCGACTTCATTGTTGTCTGATAATTTGTTCAAAATTAACACCATATCATCGTTTACCTGATAAAATTGAGTCAATTCCATTTTATCGGTGTATGTTTTGCATCACTTTTTATTAAGGCACCGTGATATATTTTTAATTGAAATGTACTTATTGTGGTCACTGTTCCGTTACTTCCGATCCGTTCTGGGATCTTTCCCTTCCAATACCTCGAAGAACAGGACAACTCAGGCTATCACAATGCTTGGATAAATTCAAAAGGGAAGAAACTTTGGATGGTGACGAGAAATCGACATGTACGAAGTGCAAAGAGAGAAGGAAGTGCACGAAATCCATAACAATTCATAAGATCCCGAAAATTTTAGTAATCCATTTAAAATGGTTTTATTCGACAGAAAGATTCCAAAGAAAATTGAATGTTGCCATCGATTTTCCTTTAGAGGGATTGGACATGAGTAATTATGCAGCAGACAACGTAGCCCCTTGTCGCTATAATCTGTATGAATTGTCTAATTAAAGTGGAACTACCTACAGCGGACACTACACAGCCTACTGTAGACATCCGTATGCGAGCACGTTGCATGAATATAATGATTCATGTGTAACCCCAATTTCATCCAAATCCCTCATATGCCTATGTTCTGTTCTATGAGCAGGAAGGCACTACACATCTTTTAGATTATAGTGAGTTTTATTTTATGTTTCATTTGAACTTTACATTATGTTCTATTTTTACTCATTAATGATATTTTGAATTGTCATTCCTGAATAAACTATTTAGGTCAAGCTGTAGATAAAAATATGTAACCGCTCGTACCTCTACCTTATCTGTTCGTCTAAAATACTGCCATGTTGATCGTCATTTGCTTTTCTGCTACGATGTCAGCTTTCTGCATGAATTAGGCACGGAGCCTAATATGAAAGAAGCCCCCCTACATATTTTTTTCATATGTTTCGTTTGCTTTGTGGAAAAATTGACAACTTTTTTGGTTTCTTGCAAATATCCCAAAAATTATTAAAGGAATCGTTTTACAGTCAATCGAACTTTTGTAGATAATTATAAAACCTACAAAACATTTTTTTAAGCGACAGGATCGGTGCATTTTCCACTGAGAAAATTCGAGGAAATCTCGAAAAAGAGACAATTTTTCAAAAATTCATGATTTGTGCGAATCTGAAGCTGATCAAACAAAATTGTGGGAATTGATAGATCATAACAGGTGGTTCAACTGTGCGCAAGATGTTTCCTGTCCGATGTGTAGTTTTTGTACAATTGCGTTAAAAAAATGAAGGGCACATCTTGCAAGATGTGCGGATTTAAGGGAAATCGTCATATTCAAATATTGTTGAAGGTATGTGGGAGAAGATATCAATATCAATAATTTGTATGTTTTGGTTTTTCACCTAAGAGGTGAAAATGTCTAAAAAATGTCACTGAAAGTTTCTCCAAACGCTTGAAAGTGCGTTTGTGGCAGAATTGAGGAGTGGTGGTGGGATAATTGCATTGCTCGAATCGCCGCGTGGTTATAATCCTCGTTAGTTCCCCGACTACTGCTACTCGACTATGTCATGAACACACCTTCAAGCATTTAAAGCAACTTCCAGTGGCATTTTCAACACATTTTCCACTTCTCAGATGAAAATCCAAAATATACAAATTGTAGTGATTGATCTGGATTGATCTTTACTTCAAGATACCGTTCATAGAATTTGAATATGATGTTGAAAAGGAGAACATTCTCCATGGAAATTGAAAAATGAAAAATGTGATTCATTTGTAATATCTAACAGAAAACAACTACTTCCCCGGCACAAGCCACGGTGGACATTGAACTACATCTGATAGATATTGTGAAAAGACTCTAACTGAAAAGGAAAGAAAAAATCTGAAAGTGAAAATTCGCATTTTCATTCAGTAGCTGATTTTTTTTTAAATTCTCTCTAGTTTCATTGGAAAAATCATTAAATAAATCAGATAAGGAGAATGTTATTAAAAAAATATCACTCACAGAAATCGTTCATTTCATTGAAGCAAGGTTCGCTTCTCTCGCTAATCCCTAATACATTTTGGTCGACGAAAATCTATTTTGCTTTGCCAAGCTCTTCAGGAGGATTGATATAGGATTGGAATAAAACAGGCTCTTCAGAAGCATACACATCAGGGATGGATATGAGAGAAATATTTCTTCTGCGGTGACACTTTGAAAATTATTTTTTTACAAAGACCTGTCATGAGTATTTTGATTTTAGTTCGAAAATATGAATTTTTCTTTTCTTTTCAGTTAGAATCTTTTCACAATATCTATCAGATGTAGTTCAATGTCCAGCGTGGCTTTTGCCGGGAAAGTAGTTGTCTTCTGTTAAATCACATTTTTCAATTTTCATAGAGAATGTTCCCCTTTCCAACATGAATACCTCCACAACAGATATTATGAATATCCTATTCATATTTTCGAACTAAAATTGAATATGATGATCCAACCAGTGGAATCCCAAACAGACCTTGGCATGACAATAACCAAATCATTGAACATATTGGAAATATTGTAAAAAGAGTCAATAGAACTGCTTATATTGGAAAGTCTTTTCAACCCCCGGATACCAGGCTATTTTTACAACTCTATAAAAGTTTTGTTTGCCCCCTGGTTGAATATAATGTCATGGTTTGGTGTCACCCAATTTCATTAGAGATATCTACTACTCAAGAATGTTTAGCGAAAACTCACGAAATGGGTACCACAACTCTACCAACTGAAATACCACGATAGGCTCACCACATTGAATGAAAGAAGAAAACGGAGAGACATTATTCAATGTTACAAAATCCTCAAAAATACCTTCTCTGTTGATCTGAGCCATATCTCCTTGAACGCCGACGAAAGACTGTGGCCACAGTCTCAAGCTACCAAAGGAAACATTTAGAACCTCTACTAGACAACATTTCTTTGCCAATAGAGTTTTCTAGGAATGGAATTCTCTCACCGTGGTGTGTTCTTCGAGTGCGTGTATGGGTTTTCTTATTGTTTACTAGTGCAAATAGTGCTAGTTTCGTTCTACCTGGCAGTAATGTTGTTCATTTCTCTGTATCGCATTTTGTACTTCTTGATTCAGTTTATTTTCTTTTTCTTTATTGTTTCAATGAAATTTCGAAATTGTGTTCACAGCCGTTTCTATTATTGCTTCTGGGCATAATAGGTGGAAGCCCTTCTTTTGTATTAATAATAATAATAATTTCCCTTAAGAGCAAACAATACTCTTGATTAAACGGGAATCGGTTTTGAGCGTTCAGTTTAATTTTTTTGCGGAAATTTTGTTGAAACAAATGATTCAATTCGTTTGTGAGAATTCGGTAATCTAACTGATTTTTGGTTGTGACTAGTCCGGGAAGTAATACTTTCTCAAAGAAAAATCATCCGGGAAGTAGGTACTTCCCGGGCGGTTGCCGAAAAATGATATTTTGAAGTTTTCCCGGTCCCGGTCGCACAAAAAACCATTTTGTAGTTTTTATAATTCTCTATAAAAGTTCTATTGATTGTAAAACGATTAAATCAATAGTTTTGGGAATATTTGGAAAAAAACAAAAAAAAATGTTCTCACCATTTCTTCTTTGAAAACTTCCACAAAGCGATAATGTTGGGGCGAGAACAGGGTTTTTAATTAACGGACTATATTAAGATAGTATATTAAAGTATAAGTGGTTAAAAAGGTCTTTCAAACACGCGCAGCCGGAGTGCTCGAAATAGACCAAGTGTTTTGGAAGATCAGTTATCCACGAATACTTTACGATATTTTTCTTCAATTGGTGCACTTTGAAATCATAAATACTGGTTTCATTCTTACAAATAATGGAAATAAGAACTCATTCAGAAATTGTAAATAACACCAAAATTAGATTCACATTCTCTTATTCTAGGAAATTTACACCATTTTTATCAAGTATCAATTACAATGGTTTCAGTTTCATGTAAATCAGTGTAAATTTTGCATGACTGTGTATGAAAACACTGTGAAACCTTTTCATTGTAAATTTCTGGTGTTTTACACGATTAATATTTCACAAATTCCAAAAAACACTGGAATTACATCATGTTCACTTATTTTAGCAAAATTTACATTTTATCAAGTGCCTGATAAAATTGATGAGTCCATGATATTTTGGTGTCGTTTTCCATTGTGAAACCCAGTGATTACAATCACACTCAATTATCTTTAACTGTGTGTTTCTTTTAGAAAACTTTTTTTTTCTATCGTTTCGTTTCGTTTTGCAATTTTTTCTCATTTTCGCTAAAATGATTGGCCTAGATTAATGATGTTGTTATATGTAATCGATAGTCTGGATATTCTCAATCAGTAATAATGCAGATGGCGAGCAGATCAACAACCGTAACCAAACCATTGGTAGAAAATCGAAATTTTCCATACTCGTCATCGGTAGTTTGGGCCAGTGTCCAATTATTATAACGTCACGTAGGTATATGATTTTGGTTTCAGGCGTGTACCGTGAGCATTAGTTACATCCTGCTGCAGGTAAATATACCGAGCGTTCTAACTACCCCCATTTGCCAATATTGGCTTAACGATGATCTACATCGTAACATTGAAAATTCATACAAGGTGTTAGAATCGAGACGAACTCCGTTGGTAGAATTTGAAGAAAAGAAGTTTCAGTATACATACTCTATGAGATGAGTATTCACTGAGTTACAGAAATTTATTTTATAGCATTCATTTTAAAATTACAATGCTATCAACGTGTTCAATCAAAAAAAGGAAAGAATCTTTTCCAAAAATGTCAACGGTCTGAAGATATTTGAAGCTGAATAA
The DNA here is from genome assembly GCA_958298965.1 of Chrysolina haemoptera. NCBI lineage: Eukaryota > Metazoa > Arthropoda > Insecta > Coleoptera > Chrysomelidae > Chrysolina > Chrysolina haemoptera. Next base: position 19,013,134 of record OY282591.1, on the reverse strand, counting down.
GTGGGTGTATAAGTGATATGGAGACATGTTGATTATTTCTTAAGAGCTGTTTTTTTTAAGTTGTTCAACTTCAAAATTCCATAATACTTCAGCAACACTCTCCTTGTAATTTTTTGAATATTTGATATGTACAGGGTGATTTCATTTTATACAGGGCAGAAAAATAGTGCGTCAGAGTGCGAGTGTTTCGAGTTCTGAGAAAATTAGGAAGATTATTCAAGAAACCAAAGTAAACTGAGTCTATAACCAAAAATTATTGCAAAATTTGGAAGACAATAAATAGAGAAAAATCTACATGATCGAGTGCTTTTTTTTATTTTGTAAACAAGTGTTATGTATGTTAAAACATTTTTTCAAGCATTTTAGTGACCCCCATCCACGCCTGCAGAATGTATCGATTATCTCAAAAGTTATGGTTATTCTTGCTGAAATAATGCCTTCTTCTAATGTACACCAAAAAAATCGTTGTGATAAGTCACTCACTATGAACGAAAGCGCAATTTCACCTATTCAGCTGGGTTGGTTCCACTGTACTTCTGAATTGAATATTTTCATGTTTTTTTCAAGTTGAATATGAAGAACCAAAATTAACAATGTGTTCCATATGTCGCCTGTTATGGTTGGCACAAAATCTCTATAAGACTTGAATTTCTGTGAGTTTTTTCGAGTATGTTAGTTCTTTCACTATATCCCTTCCAGTTCAGTTTTTTATATTTTCATTAGAATTCTTCAAAACTTCATCTTTATAATAATCACTTATATTAGTAGTTTTAAGTAACATATTCTGTCTATTTCTGTAGGATAAGAATTACAATATCAAACAGTATTTCGAGGCTTTATAATTGCATCTTTATTTTTATTAAAAATCTAGTATTGTATACTGTTATTCCTTTGATTTTTATGATTTATCTTCATTTTGATTCTATTTTCTTGTACTTTCAGAACGGTTTCATCAAAAATAATATATTAATTTGGTAATATTGTTTATTGTTACCTCTAGTTTATTTATATCAGCTTTTTTGCATTAGGATTCATTTTCTTCATTAGTTATTTCTTTAGAGTTTAAATCCAGTATAATGTGTTACTGATCTTTTATTTTGCTGTCACCTTGAACCCATGTATACTTATCATTTCTTCTTAGTCACTTGATATGCGTATAAGTAAGTTTTTCTGATAGTGTCGAACATTTTTATGTTAGTAGGGACATCTCCAATTAACATATTATAAAAGATTGATTCTTTCGATAATTGTATAAAGTTAATAGTTAAATTATTCAAAAATATTTTGGTTTGCATAAAGCTAAATGAAATTTCAATTATGTGAGAACATCACTGATAGTAACTTACTTCAATATCGTCTATAAATGCAATGGTGTAATTGAACTGGATTGATTCTTTGACGGACATTACAGTATCACTCGACCCTGTATATTTTTCTTGGTTCCCAGCATATTAAAACGAAAAGTTTTGGTTATATACACTGTTGTCATGTTAACTTTCGTTTTTGAATCATCTCTCTAGGTATTATATGAGGATCTATTGAAAAATTATGACCTTTTGAACTTTTTTTTTTTAATGAGGATAAGAGATGATTGTCGGAAGGAGCCAGATCTGGTGAATAATTCGAACCCCTAATTACGAATTGTTTGCATGGCTACATGAGATTTGTGTGCTAAGGCATCGTCCTGAAAAACTAAACGCCTGTGGACTAACTTAATATATCTCATCATCTTTATTGTTTCTCATAGAGTGTTCAGTAACAGGGAATAGTAAATCCCCACTATTGTTCTACCCTCATCCACATGATATATCATGCAGCAGATTTTTGATAACAAAATTTCTTAGGCGTTGGACAACCAGAGTGTCTCAATCATATCGATTGCTGCTTTGTTTTCTGGGTAGTAGAAATATACCCAAGTTTCATCCATAGTCAAACTACGGCTTATGAAGTCTGCATCTTTTTCAAATCGATTATATATCAAACGCGATGCTTCTCCCTTGCATGCTTCTGGTCAACATTCAGACATTTCGGGAACCATTGTGCAGATTTTTTTTATGTCCAAATCGACGTGAACTATATTCAGTGCTTCATATATTCGTTTCAGCCTTATTTTCGTCAACGGACACAGAATCTGGCCTTTCTGATTGCTTTTCATCAAGGTTATTGATCGATAAGGGTACTAAGCATATTTTCGTTAATCTGCTCACCTCTTAACGCCTACTTTAGGTATTTGATAGTTGCTCGATACTCCATTTTTTCTGTTTTCCTAATTTCTGTCGACATCCATTTTACTGTTTTTTTTGCGCAAAACTGGTTTAACTTGTTGACGTAAAACTTCACACTGACACTTCCAATAAGTTATTTATCGTTGCTATGGTAGCGCAGTATTTCTTTATCCATGGAACTAGTCTATGTCCACTAGATATCCATACATCCTCGTAGAACAAGAGCAATCGGAATCCCCCTGAATGATCTCTCGTCCTGTATACGTAACACAGAAGGATTAGTTTTGTCTGGGTAAGAATCCAATATGTGTTGATTAAATGAAGCGATTGAACCAAGCCAACAGAGCATGAAATCAAAAATTGAACAGAGTTAGCCTTCGCATCTGCTCCCCTCGATCCAAAGTGGGGCCCGTACATTTAATTCAAGATTGCTTTCGAGAATAGGGCAAAAGATATACATGCATCCAAAGAATATGGAAATTTTGCAATAGGGTAATAATAATAATTATATTTGGGAAAAACTCCTTAATGACAAGCTTTTGAAATGAGCTGTGAAGTCATATTTTTCTCGTTTATGAACTGTAAGATGGCGCTGGCAACAAATGTTTTTCATAACCATAGTGGCAGCCATCTTCTACCTAAAAAAATTTCAAATGAATTACAGTTTTCTGCTGGAATATCTACCGAATATCCTCATGGAAATGCATTGTTGCCAACTCCCAACATTAATCGAAGAACTGCGAAGTAGCTCACTATTATCAAGTATTGTGGTAATATGGTTTAAGCAATATGTGGGTATATTACGGATAGCCGGATTACTAATAATAATAATCATTATTACGCTTCTTGTTCGTTGTGGAGATGATTTTGTGATTTCTTTCTGTCCAATTAGGTGTTGCTCCGAAAATGATTTATGAATGAATTATTTGCCTACTGTTTTGAAAACATTAGAGATATAGAAAATATGCATATTTAAAACGGGATTTCACTCAGTTGGGCGATTATGTAAATGAACTACTTATTTGCTATGCCAAATAAATTTGTTATTACATTTTGTGAAACTTGCAGATATAATTCAGCGCGGGGTGTTGAGTTTGAACAATCAGGTCTCCACTCAAAACAAATCTGAGGGCGCTTCAATTTCCTGAAATTTGCAGACACAGCAAGGGACATTGAATTCGAATAATGAGATTCCCGAGGTTTCCAACCAACAAAAATATGGAGTCAGTGCAAATTTTATAAAAAGGTTTTTTTCTAAACCAAATCATACTGAAAAGCAGAAATGGTTGTTTCAGTTATCATAAGCTGATCAGATTAATTTTAAAAATTTTGTATAGGAAAACGTAACGTTACGTAAAGTAACGCATTTTACTAGTCAAGCCCTTTCATTTCAAACACTTGTAAAGGTGGTTGTGAAGGAACAGGTAAGCCGTCATCTTGGGGCGTACACCATGTTGAGAGAAGGAGTAGCTCTTGCTCTTCTTTATTGTAATATTCCTTCCAATTGTGTGAGACTATTTTAAAGGGAATAGTAACGTTGGAATCCATATCTTGCATCCATATCGTTTCTGTTTTGGTGTTTTATTTTCTTGTTTTCCGGAATTATGAGTTTGTTTTTGTGTTTTTGGGATACATTTCCAAGGTTTCGGTAATTTATTTGGCATTACTTCTTTTTTCCAACTCTTCGTATAGTCTTGTTGACTGGTCTACAAAATAATTCATATTTGCAGTAACTCCAGTTTTTTTGTTGATGTCGACCACGCAGAACTCATTATCAGTGGTGAGCGACCTCTAGTGAGTCTTGTCAGTGAATTTAGAGAAACTAGCAGGGCCTCTAGTTTTTTGTTGGGTGGAAACCTCGTGGATGTAATTTTTCGAGATCAGTGACCTTTGTTGAGTCATGTCTGTTAACTTGATGGAATTTGCAGTGCTTCTATTGATTGAAAGTTTGATTTTGTGGTGGAAATCCGATTATTCCATATTTTTGTTTGGTTGACACCTCGGGGATTTCATTTTTCGAGGTCAGTGACCTCTGTTGAGTCCTGTCTGTGAATTTGGTGAAAGTTGCAGTGCCTCTGGTTTTCGTCGGGTGGGACCTTATTATCCTGATTCGGTATCCCTTGTAGTGTCCTTTCTGCAAATTTCAGGAAATTTGCAGGGCCTTCATATTTGTTTTGGGTGGAGACTTCGTTTTTCGAACTCAAGACCCCATTTTGAGTCATGTCTGCAAGTTCACCGAAACAACAGATCAATTCAAAATGGTGGAAGGAGCCTCAAAGGCTAAAAAAATCTTCAAAGGAGTGACCGAACAAAATTTCATTAGAGATGAAGAAGCAATAAATTATGAGATGGGAAAACAAATAACTTTTTCGAATTTATCTTCGAAAATTGATTTCTCCTGGTACCATGAACGAATTTCCGAATTTGAGAAAATTATTTGAGTTTTTGGTTGGATGAGAAGATTCATTTAGAACTGTCGATGTAACAAAAAAGATGAAATATTGATTGAGGAAGAATTGTCCATTTCAGAACCAAAACTTCATTAGAGATGAAGAAGCAATAAATTATGAGATGGGAAACCGATAAACTTTTTCGAATTTATCTTCGAAACTTGATTTCTCCTGGTACCATGAACGAATTTCCGAATTTGAGAAAATTATTCGAGTTTTTGGTTGGATAAGAAAATTCATTTAGAACTGTCGATGTAACAAAAAGATGAGATATTGGTGGAGGAAGAATTGTCCATTGCAGAAGTCTGTGTTGCTGAGAAATGTATTAAATTAGTGCAAAATGAATTTTTTGATGGACTTGATGATCCTAAGTTGAAAAGTTTGTGCCCCTTCATTGACGACGATGGTATCATCAGGGTAAAAACAAAAATATCTAAACGGAATGATTCCACTGATTTTTGCTATCCAGTCGTTTTGTCATCCAATTAACCTGTAGTAATTGAACTTTTATTTGATGAACACGTGGAAACTTTGCATGTCGGTGTTCAGTGTTTGCTTGGCTTACTGAAAAAAAGTTTTGGATAATGAAAGGAAGGAAAAATTTGAGATCTGTCGTTTACATATTCACAATTTGCCTGTACATATTCTAAGTAATTGGCGTGGATTTAGCCAGTCCACTATTCATTCGAACTGGAGAAAAGGTATGGATTGGCCTGTATACATGTGCCATTTATCGAGCTGTGCACTGGAAACTTTTGTTTTCTCTGTCAACTGATGTTTTTCTACAATAATTGAGACGATTCTTGGCAAGAACAGGAAAACGATCGACTGTTTACAGTGATAATGGCACAAATTTCATTGGTACTGCAAATGAATTTGCCAAGTTGAATTGGAAAATGATAACATCTGCAGATGTACCGCAGAGAAAATAGAATGGAAGCTCAATCCTCCAACAGCTGCCTGGTGGAGAGGTTTTTGGGAGAGGTTCATTGAAACCATCAAAGATCTCCTTCGAAAGGTATTGGAGAAAGCATATGTGTCATATGAGGATTCATCTACCGTTTTATGCGACTGCGAATGGATATCAAATTCTAAACCCCTATCGTATACCTATACACGATAATCCCAGAGACCTCATTCTATTGACTCCTGAAATGTTTTGAAAAAATTCAAGGAACTGAAGTTCCTGATTTAGATGCTGTGGAAAGTCCAGATCTTAGGAAACATTTAAGGTAAATGATGAAATTGAAAGAGGATCTCCGCAGGCGATTCAGGAATGACTATTTGGGACAACTAAAATTGCCATCCAAAAGACACAATACGAAAGATATTGAAGAAGGTGATTTCGTACTAATAGGCTCTGATAATATCAAACCGATAGACTTGCCTTTAGCTTGCATCGGAGAATCAGTATCAGTATTGAGATCCTTTCAGAAAGTATACCGCCTAGAACTGAATTGTGATGATGATTAAGATCTGCACTTCTTATCGAAAACTGTTGGACACAATACGAAAGATATTGAAGAAGGTGATACCATACTAATAGGCTCTGATAGTATCAAACGGATAGACTTGCCTTTAGCTTGCATCGGAGAACTAATTTCTGAGAACTACCAAAGGATCAGTATTGAGACCCTTTCAGAGAGTGTACCGCCTAGAACTGAATTGTGATGATGATTTAGATCTGCACTTCTTATCGAAAACTGTTGGACCCCAGAGAGGCCAAACCTTGAGAGCGCTGATATCGATCAGTTAGAGAGCGACGAAGAATCTTCCGTGACTCCTAAAGTTCCCTTATCAGTTACCACTAGATATGGGAGAAAAGTCAAACCTCTTAGAGATTCGTGATGTAGAAACTTGAGTATTGAGTTGTTGAACAGGGTTGAATCAACTCATGATGGAAGGATGTTGCGGAAAGTTGACATATCTGTGTATAATCTTTTTGTTAAAACGACATATTTGATATTATGCTTTAATTCACACTGTATAATTGATTTCTTTTGAAACGTAATCTTTTACATTAGAGACAAGCATGATGATTGAGTTTTGAAAGTGACAAGTTACACTTTGTAAACGATAATTCAAATTGAACTGAAGTTTTTCTGGTATTTTTATCCCAAATATCGTCCTTTAAAATGACATTTTCAGTCACCGGGTACGTAAATCTCGAATATTCAACAAAATGCTTTCTATTCAAATTGGGAAAACAAGCAAAGTAATTAAAATTAGATCGAACCATCCATCTGGTTAATGATATGGGAGAATATCGATTTGTTTTTTCCTCATTGTATGTATTATCGCTAAAGATGAATGAAACCCATTTCAAAAATTAACTAACAGGTGTATATCGAAAATGTGCCATGAGCAACTTACTGATTAGAGCTTCGTGTTCCCAAATTTTCATTTCTGAGGCAACAGTTTTTTCTACAAAACAACGGTTCAAATTAATGACTCGAATCACGCCAATTTTGCTTCAGTTTCTCTGATATGGGTATTACGAATGCATTATATGAAGTAATTAATAGAAGTTAGATAATAGTAGTACAATTTTTCCTCCCAAAAAAAGTGACTGAATTGATGAAAGTTATCAGTGGTAATAACCCAAGGACATTGATAATTATAGCGGATTTCGAAAGCTTGGTCTGTTTTCTATAAGCAACAAGCTTGAGGAAGTTGTTATATTTATCAATGTTCGAAAGTTATTCGAATAGAAAATTTTTTGGGTTTATGACCTTCCACAATCTGAAAATGAAAAATTTTTTTTAATCCAAAGAAATCTGTACAAGTGTAGAAGGGCAAATTAATTAATTTGCCCGATAAGTTACTGCGTTCACAAGACTGCTGTCTTGAAAGAAATTAATTTTTGTCAGTAACGTACCCTACACTGAATTTGCCTATTTGAAAAAATGAGATCGAATTAACAAAGAATACTTCTCTTTTTTTGAAACGTCAATAGTTTTCATAAAAAGAGATGTATTCTTTGTTAATTCGATCTCATTTTTTCAAATAGGCAAATTCAGTGTAGGGTTCGTTACTGACAAAAATTAATTTCTTTCAAAACAGCAGTCTTGTGAACGCAGTAACTTCTCGGGCAAATTAATTAATTTGCCCTTTTACACTTGTACAGATTTCTTTGGATTAAAAATTTTTTTTCATTTTCAGATTGTGGAAGGTCATAAACCCAAAAAATTATGTCAAGAACTGGATTTCCTCCACAAAATCAAACTTTCAATCAATATTTACAATGTTGATGTATTTACTCAAATGTAAAAAAGCGTGGCTGCTTTTGACCTATATTTTCATATAATTAGTTTTCGTTTTACAATACTGAGCGTTCAAAAGCTCAAGAAAACCTATGTTAAGACAAGTACCCTACGCTTTTTTCACATTTGAGTAATAACATTGACAAATATTTTTAACTTTTTAGTCCATGTTGGAACTAAAGCGTGTTCTTTAGTTTTTTAAACTATGAATTAATTTTATGACTAAAAAATAGAAATCTTCGACCCCGAAAATCCCCACATACCAATTCTGAATCGAATCTGACCATAATCAAAACACTCGGTAACCTATTTGGAACGCCATCAAATTTTGATAAAAAAAATGATAATCGCTTACTCCGAAAACCCTCACACACCAGTTTTTGATCGAGTTGAGCTATAATTACATATCTCGTCAGCCATATTGGAGCCGCAATCTTTAATTTTTGAATGCTGACAAAAAATTTAAGAGCTCCTACCTAAAAAACCCCTACGTGCCATTTTTTAATTGAATCTGACCATAATCGCAAATCTCGTCCGCCATATTGAAGGCGCCATTTTGAATTCATGAATTTTGAGAAATAATAATAATCTCCGACCCCGAAAACCATCACACACCAATGTTGAATCGAATCGGGACATAATTACAAATCTTGTGGGCTATCTTTTTCATAACAAACATGTCATATTGCTTTGTCACCGGAAAATCACATTCAAAGATTTCGTTACATATATATATATCTACATTCATACAAACATAAAAGTGAAGCTAATATCAGCGTTTTAAAAATCTCGACGTGGTATCATTGCACAAATTTCCACAGTGCCTAACCAAAAATGTCTTTTATCTTTTGGACTACAATATAATATTTGGAGACATATAAATATTCTGATCATTTACAAACATTGTCTACCTGGTTGATACAAGCAGAAAAAAATTATTTACCTAATAATTCAAATGCATTATTAATTTCTACTGAACTCAGATTTTTCTTTGAATTTTGCAGGTACGGTGACTACAATGTCGACAAAGAAATGGTTCAACTCAAATTTGTGCGGAAATCAGACAATACACCGATTGGAGCTATCAACTGGTTTGCCGTGCACCCAACTTCGATGAACAATACCAACTGTTTGGTAACATCCGATAACGTGGGATATGCCTCCATATTGTTAGAAACAAGTATGGATAAAACGTCTTTACCAGGCCAGGTACGGAATATATTTGTTTAAATTACTCCAGAGGAATTTGAAGAATCTTCGAATAGCTGTACTCTTTAATTATCGGTATACTTTTTTCACACTAAGACATTGAATATCTACAGAGAAGAGTTCAACTCAGTGTTATACAAGGTGAACTACGACAACTTACAATTATACAGTATGCTCTCCCCACCAAAAAAAGTAGAAAACTAACGGTTTGGAAAGGACCCCGCACATTTCTTATGGGAAATGGCTTTTCGTGAGCTTGGCTGAATTTTTGATATGTTGTGGAACTTAATGAGCTGAGCAAAAGGGTCCATAGCCACAAAGCTCAAAAATGAACAGTTTTCAAGATATGGAGCTTTAAAAATGGGTTTTTTCCATTTTTTTGGGGTACTTGCTCAACCATGAGAGAGCTCTCATTTCTTGGTGGGGTGTCATTTGAAATATTTAGCTTTCAGAACCCGACTGAGAAACGGTCTTTCTTAGTTATATTAGGAACTGTTTTCAAAAATATTTCATACATTGATCCACACTACCTATGGGAGATGAAAACTTCAAGACTTTTCACGCTCAGGATAACGCTACAATAATCTATATTTTCAAAAAATGACATATTTCGGGCATTTTTTGAAGGGAAAACTGAATAACCCGTTCTCAATATATCCGAAGTGCAATAATATCGAATATGTTTTTTAAAATGTTAAGGTCCAGCGAACTGTTATGAGGGAAAACGAAAAAAGCTCAATCATATATTCTCAGAGATAACAATTGTTATCACTATTTATGTCGTTTATATATTATATGTAATTTATTTCCCACAAATCTCTATATCTGTCCATGGGGTGTCAATACATTTTCCCCAGAATAGCTCGAAATGGATGCCTAGCTTCTCACAGCAAAACGAATCCGTGAAAATATCTGCATCTTTAATACCTGATAGTACTTTTCAGATGGAATAGGTAGTTCAGGTGTTGGACGCAATCTATGAATGGAACTTTCCAATTCCCACCCAAGTTTTCGAAAATACTAACTTTTTCTTTCTTTTCCTTTTCCATAAATATTGCATGAAAGTATACACATTATACAGTGACCGCCAAAAAGTATGTACCATATGGGAAAAAAGTTTATTATTAGAGTATTCGAAAAAAGATTCTTGGGAAAAGTTTGTGCATGTCCGATAACCTAAAAATCGATTTTGACATATGTCACGTGATCGCTACAATATATTAGTAAGAGTTTTATTCATAATATTAGTAATAAGAAAAATAATATTAAAAAAAACAGTTTATCCCACACATGACACTTATGACTGTCATTATTAATGTCATTTCAGACAAGTAAACTATCACATTATCTACTAGTTTTTCTACTAGTTGGATAAAACACTGTATGCCACTCGTGTGTTATGTTTCTTAAGTCACTTGAGAATTTATACCACTTGGCCTGACGGTCTCGTGGTATAAATCTTTCTCGCGTGCCTTATTTCCAACATAACACACTAGTACCATAAATAACTATACAAACTATTTTGGCAATCGCTAGAAATCATTCGGAATATTATGAGTCAGTTTGAGGTACAAAGACATAACGTAACATTAAGCTTAAACTATATCGATGAACATAAAACACAATAAAAAATATAGAGAAAAAATCAAGCTTGACGCCATGTCAACTATCTGAGTACTCCATTATTTGTTGGGTGGTTACTGCCTTATTGGCGGCATAGAGCACATATGGCCTAATAAACTGGTATTTGGATATTCGAATTGTTATGGCGAGCAAAACCAAGATATCATAAAACGCTAGCAACGTAAGCACAGCATCTGACGGTCCTGGCAACTATTTTTTACACTTGATAAAAATTTCTATTTTTTGTTACCTCTGTACACCGTTTGGAAATTTGAAATGTTTACAACTCATATTCAAGTATTCTGCAATGTATTAACTTTTATGTGGAATAAAATTTTCTGACAAGTCAATAATAAAAAAGTTTTCCATATGGTGCAAATTTTGTAAACTCACTGTATATAGACTGGACCACTTTTTCAACCCATTTAGGCATTTAGGCAACCCATTTCATAAGAATTATGTTTCATCCGTTAAAGGGAACGGTGAAGGTCGACCTCCTCTTCGGCTCTTTAGACTATTACTCTAAAAAATCCAGGTTCGTCAAGTAACTCGTCAAGTTGGAATCTCTTCTGCTGTTCTCTCCGAAGCTTGGGTACCCTGTACATGAGATGGTGATACATCAACTTGGTACACAGTAATAGTTAGATCTCTCAATAGTCAATACTTATTCTTGGAAACTGTGGAACCTGGTGCTGATTTAAGGGAATTCATCTTCCATTCCTCAAATGAAGCCGATCCACCTTTACTTGAGCTTGCATGCACACCATGCAGGATCAAACTAAAAATTCTCATAACACGTCGATTACCATGTTATCAAAATCGGGTTGAATGTTCAATAGACAATGTGAGTTTTGATCCGCGTCAAATGTATCTACTCCGCGATGATGAACAAGAACCCACTATATTCAATATTTATTGAGATTTATATTTAATGATGATAGTTATACTTTTATGTTACCAAATAATACATTTCGCTCTCGTTCGGACTCATAACATTTCAAATTATATTTTGCGGATGCTAAGACAGATCATTATTGTTTTTTGTTTAATATCATTATTCTTTTTATTATTATTTTCATTTTTATTGTTACTCCTACCATCGTTTTTGTATAATCCACTTATTCATTTTGCAAACAATCATATGAATAGATAGGCACATGTATATAAATATATATAAATTACAATGAAACATTTATAAAAAAAAATGTATTATCAAGAATTCGGGTGTAAATATCAAAAGTTCTATTCACAGTTTGCTTCCAACACCTGAAATTCTCCATTCCACCTGGAAAGTACTATGAGATATCAAAGATGCAGACTCTTTCATGGATCCGTTTGACCGTAAGATGCTATCATACATTTCGAGCCATTCTGTCTTGGCACCCTAGGGTCAGATTATCGAGATTTGTGAGAAATATATCACATATTATAATATGTAAATGATATCAATAGTGATCACAATTTTGATCTCTGAGGATATATGATTAAGATTTTTTCGTTTTTCCCCATTAGAGCTCCCTGGAACTCGTTATGAACATTTTGGAAAATATATTCGATATTACTCGACATCATATATATTCGAAACAGCTTTTATATTCTTTCTTCAGGAAAAACCCAAAATATGTCGTTTTTCGAAAATATATATTATTCTAGAGTTATCTATCATGAAAAGATGGTTAGAAGATCTAGAAATTTGTACCTTATTCAGTGTGGAGCATTTTATGAAAAATATTCGAAATCGGTGCCTAACATAACTGAGAAAAAATATTTTCCACTCGGTTTCTAGGCGCCGAAAATTCAAATTCGATCCCAACAAGAAATGAGAGCTCTTCAAATACCTAAAAAAATAAAAAAAATATATTTTCAAAGCTCCATATCTCGAAAACTGTCCATTTTTGAGCTTTGCGGTTATGAACACTTTCAATCAACTTATCAAGATCTACAACATACCAAAAATTCAGCCAAATTCAGGGCAAGCCATTTTCCATAAGCAATTTACGGGGTCCTTTGGACCAAAGAAATTACCTTGCGTATAAGGAGAAAAGCTCTGTCCCTGGATTTACAAACGTGAACAGCCAAAATCAGTGTTTCTCCTTCTTCATCAATTAGGCCCGCAGAAATAGACAATCAATTCAAAATAAGTCCAAAAGTTTTCAAACTTTGGTCATTCTCAGTTTGCAACCTGTTCCGAATTCCGCAAAATTGTCAAAATGGCAATCAACTGTAATTTTGCTGTATACAAAAGTGGTGCAAACTTGGAGTAGTATTGGATATATTATTTCATATCACGAATCAACTTTGCAACCAATTCAAGTATACGGAACATTTGTATCGACCTATAATGTTTTTCTTTGATTTACCCTGAGGGAATATTTTTCTACAACTGTCAAAAAAAGTCCACTTTTTTGTGTGGTTTGTGTGCCTACAGTATTACAATATTTCACTATCAACATACGATTTTATTATTAAACGGAAAAGCGTAAAAAGGGCACTTTTGTAACGGCTGTTGCTAGGCAACCGTCAGTTCCATGCAACAAGTCACAGATCCGAATAGTAACGAAATCCTGTCATAAAGCCAGTTCTCATTTTCTTTGGCAACTTATAACCTATAAATATCTGATATACAAATGATTCACCAATAATATTCTTAGCATTCTTACTATTAAATAGGTATTATCAAAATTCCAAACTATCGCGGCGAATATATTCCAAATAATAGCATATACATCTAAGGAACTATTGGACCTAATCTACACTAGGTAATCCAACGTAGCTATGGCTGTTTGGCCGTCAGAAACTAGTTGACAACAATAATTAATGAAATTTGTGAAATTGGGCATCTATCCAGATAACGAATTCTTGATAACTATAAATTTAATTTAAGTAGTAATGAAAAGTGATGAAGATTGAACGAAGAAAATCGTGGATAGTGCTAATATGAGATTTCCTTGACATAGTTCAAAGAAAGAAAAAGGTATTGGTTGCTCCACGAGGATTGTTTATTTATTTTGAATACAAATCTAAGAAAATGAAAAGTTACTTCGATGGACTAGTTATTTGAAAGTCAAGTCAACATTAATTATGTGTGAAGTGTGTGTGAAGTGTGTGGATAGTGTGAAGAAAAAGGGATTTCGACTCTGTCGAAATTATTCGTATCATTTGTTTGGAACTCAACTCTCCGACATACTCGTCGAACTTTGTTCGAATAATGAATCAATGAAATTACGCCAAATTCATTTCATATTTGCAAAAAAATATGAATTGGTATTTTTTTTTGACAGTTGTAGAAAAAATAATGTATGAAACTGGTGAGTAAAGTGTTTTTTTACTGGTAGGAATGCCTACGGCGTCGTGCGTCAACATTTCCTACTCGAAATAAAAAGTATCACTTTACTCACTTGATACATAAATTACTATTTTTCAATTCATGGTCATTTTTTTTGTCAAGTTGGTCTCGAAATGATTACAAAAGTTTTGAAACTTTTTTGGAAATTTTAAAAAGATCTATTCTGATGAATTCATGAATTTGCAACCTTATAGACGATCTGGAACTTTATGCAATTTGCAAAAATCAAATTTTAAATTCATTAGATTTTTGTAAATTGCATCTAATTTTAAATGAATTAGAGTTTCGCAAATTGCTGAAGTTCCGGATCGTGCAAAAGGTTGCAAATTTTCAAAACTTTTGTAATTATTTCGAGACTACCTTAACCAAAGAAACGATCACGATTTAAAAACATATATGTTCCGGTCAACGTAAAAGGCTGCAAATATGTACATCTGTTCGGAATATTTTTCCGATGTATCTGTCAAGTTTGAAAAACTTTTGGAATTTTCTCTTATAGTATATCAAAGAAAAACATTGTACGATCATAAAAAAGTGTTCCGTACACTTGAATTGGTTGCAAACTTTATTCGTGATACGAAATAATATATTAAATTTTGCAGAACTTTTGAAATTTTCTCAACGAGTATACAGCAAAATTCAGGATAATTGCCATTTTGACAATGTTGCGGACATCGGAACAGGTTGCAAACTGAGATTCATTGTTTTCTCGATATACCATTCACTTGGCCAAAGTTTGAAAACTCTTGGAATTCTTGTTGAATTTTCGATTTTTCATGTCTACCACTATTCTGGCCTAAATAGGGGGACTGAATCACTGAGGATATAGTACGACTTCCAATAACATATTTCAAAAATAATTGATTGCCGCTTTCGTATACGAATTGAAAACTTGCGCGGTAAGATATCGAATCTATAGCTCACAGAATAACCCACATAACGCATCTTAAAAAATTATGTCCCACCTTTCAAATTAGATCAGAACGAAAGCTTGTCTTTAATTTTTTATAGATTCAATTTATGTTATTCGAGTGGGTGGACGATTAAAGAATTCGAAATTATCATTTAATAAAAAATATGCGATAATTCTTTCCCTCAGGCACACATTCATGCAATTAATAATAATGCACTAGCATCATAAAAATCCAGATGCTGTCACAGATTAGGACCTTTAAACAACAGATAATACAGTTCGCAGTGTGCTACAGAAATTAATACTCAGTTTGTTTTTGCTCCAAACTTCCAACCACTTCGCAACTGATTGGTGAATTGCGGGAAATGAGATACACTTCTGCTAAACCATTCATAATCACTGGTATAGATAATGAGGGTCCGTACCTTGTTAATGATGGAAACTTGAAACACGCACATTCATAAAATCATATCTTGCACCCTCGATATTCGTAGCATTGTCTTAACAGAGGTGTTGACATAATCTGGTTTTTTGACCAATACGATTTGAACTAAGAAAAATAAAATATATCCTGAACGTGGTACCCGCCAGGTCCCCACATTTTGGTGGAATTTTGGAGACCGCTGTAAAATCTTTGAAATATCATTTGGAAAAAATACTGGAGGATTCAAAGGTAACTAATGAGAACACGCTCACGACAGTCATTCTTGCAGATCAAGTCAATCATGAAGTCTCGTCTTTTCCTACCCCTTTCCCATGATCCTTCCGACGTACATGCCTTGACCCCAGGACTTTTTTTATTTGAGATTCTTTGTTGTCTATTCATCAAAATCAGACTCAACTCCTACCAGCTAATCCAAAAAATGATCGAGCAGTTTTGGAATCAGTGGAGCAGAAATTATCTACATACGCTACAGCAGCGATCTCCTTGAAAATAATTCCAATCGAACATCACCATGGATGCCCTGGTCCTGCTCGAAGGGGATAATGAAAGGATTGTCAGGTAGAATAGTTGACGTCCACCCAGAGTGCGATGGCGATGTCTATTTGTTATGAAATGTAGTATATAGGAGTAGTAGAAACAAATTATTCAAAATTTATTAAAATCTTATCAGAAAGCCCAAGCAGACACTATATCTCTGATAGGAAATATCTTACAAGAAAAAAAAGGTATACATGAACAGACCTTCCTACAAAGGCGAGACTAAGACCCAGAGACTACAGTAAAGTAAAGGATTCTCACGAGACTCTCACAAAGAAAAAAGTATTTTGTTCCATCACGATTCAAGCTGAACTTTGCTAATATTGAACACAGTACAAAACTTTTATTTCTCCAATTTCCGAACTTTTAGAATCCACTTCTCACAAACTCTACAAAGCTAACCGCGAAGAGTGATATGAACTTTTCACAAGCAAAAACTTCATTAGTCATAGTATAGAGGATATGTTATTTTTTCGTTTCAACGTTCCAACTGTGGCTAGCTCAAGATATATGTTTCACAACTTTGATGATCATACAGGATATAACTTCATCCAAATACAAAACTTCATCCAAACCAATGGATCCATTTCCGAAATCCAAAAATTCATTTTATAATTATAAGTAAAATCACGTTTTTTCAGAAAAGGCGCCTTTATAGAACTTAAGTAACAATACCTTATCTGAATAATAAATTTGACCCAAAAACTTGCCGTTTTCGTGATCCAAAAATTCACTATCATTATTATTATATTTTAAAATCGCCTTTTTCTAAAAAAGACGCCTATGTAGATGAAATTGAAACGCAAAACTTTTTTCTAATCATCAAAGCCTTTTCTGAGATCCAAAAATTCATATTATTATTATTATTATTATTATTATTATTATTATTAGTAAAAACATATTTTTTCAAGAATGACGACTATATAGATAAATTTAAAAAACAAAACCCTATCTACATACAACATTTCTACCAAATCGATTGAGCCGTTTCCGAGATATCAAACTGTGCGTTTTGTTTACGAAAACTGTGTGTTTTGTTTACCGTGCGTAATGCGCTATTTACTGAGGCTGTATGTCGTGTGTTTTTGCCTATTTTCTACAGTGGCCATTATAGAACTGTCACTTTACTGCACAGTACTGCCGCTGTCAATGAAACACAGTTTGGTAGAAAATTATTCATTTGATATTGGAAATATACCAACCGCGTTAGGTTACTAGGTGAAGGAAATTCTACACCCATCAAGAATTTATATCCATGATTATTTGTTTATAAATACTAACATAAAATGCGGAAAAATAGTATATACAAACCTCGTAAAAAACGCAGTTTTTCTATAGTCGTATAGTTTTAAAGTTACTCGCTTGTTGTGCTCGCTCGTACTCAAAAGATGAATTCATTAAGTAAAACTTTGCTTTTCTAAATTTGTTGATTAATATACTATTAAAAAGAGTTGGAATTTAATTTTCTCATTACAACATGAAAAATAATGTCACAGCTCCGGCAAAGGAATAGGCAAACGATTTTGATGATGAATTTTTCTGTTTTTGGAGTATGTATTTAGCTTATTTTCTTGTTACTCATAGATGTGTATTTTGGTAATCAGTTTCTTCATTTACATAAGTTAAGTTGAAAAACAGCCTAAGCTGAACTTCGCCCTTTCGTCAAAATTAAATTATTATTGATTTTCCTTGAATGTCAGTGTAAATATGTGTAATCATGATGAATAAAGACCATTTATTATTATTATTATTGTCATTACATAAAACAGTTTGAATAGAAACGCTCGTTTAGAGTAAGGCGATTTTCTTGAGATGATGCTGTCATTTTCATATAAAACTTTATATACGTAAAAGGTAAAAATCCCCAACAATACTCGCCTATCTATATCTTATTTACATCGTATACTTCGATTCAATATCAAATGTGTACTGAATTCTGCCACGAATCCGAATATATCGTTCATAATTTCATACAGAAAAAAAAAATCATCCATCATCCAGTATCCATCAAGTTGTCACATTTTGTTATCGTTTTTTTTATGGTCATACTTTGGAGCAGGGTGTCCGACATTTCAATCAAAATTGCAAACAGCTTGCGAGGAATCGAGGAGAAAGTAATTATGTGTTTTAAAACAAGCAAACCTGTTTATTATTCTGTTATTGAAAGGTGGATCAATGGACTCTGCTAGAAGTGACCTGGAAAAATATTCAAAGGATACCGCACACTTTAATAGGGAAAGTGGCCCCCTGTCAAATCGGCAGAATTTTTGATATGTTGTAGTCCAAGTCATTCCAAACAAAAAGTACACAACTTTTTCTTTAGGCTAGTTTTGGCCCTAGAAGCCCATGAAAACCTTCATTTTTTCTCCATTGTTGTACAACACAAAACGTTATCCTGGATAATCATTAGTATAATGGGTAATCAAGATGTAAACATTCATTAATACGAGATGTTATTTAAGTATTGTTCTTTAGAGTTCTAATGTTTGGTCAATTATACAGTGTGTTCCAGCTACTTACAATTTTTAAAGTTCAATAATTCGAAAATGGTTACAAATCGCCTCAGGGATCTACAATCAAAAAATGTTTATGGATCCTATTCTACACCATATACTACATCACATATAGTCGAAAAATATACCGAGTGTTCGTTTTAAAAGAAAGCGAAAGTTAAATTCGAAAAGTTTCGTACTGAAAAATATTTTTTGACCATCCTGCATAATTTGAAGGCATGAGAAAGAATACGAAATATTAAAAATATGTAAATAAAATGGGCTTAGGAATTTTTTTTTCTAAATCTACCATTGTAACGTCAGGGTATGATGTATCTGAAAATGGACTTATTTGGACCAAAAACTCGTAACATCCAACTGATTCAGACACAATCAATAGTAGTAGAAAGGTGAATGAAGGTTACTTAGATGTTATATACAGGGTGTTCCTTGAAGACATGCTAATATTTGAGGGGATGATTCTTTGACTTATTTTAAGGAAAAAACTTTCTATAAATGTATGTCCTAAAAGTCCTAACTTTTGAGATACAGGGTGATAAAGTTTTGAAAAAAAATCAGTTTTTTAATAATAACTGAGATAATATTGTAGACGTTTTTATAAAATTTGGTACATGTCTTCTATGCATCAAGGTGCATTTTTTAATGCACAAACATTTTCATTTTCCCAACCAGTGGCGTCCGTACGGGTTTTGCATTGAATATTTTTGGAGAAAAAAATACTACGCCACTGCTTTCTCCTGAAAAAAAAATACTTTTGAGATCCTCATTTATTTTTGAGCAAATTTGATCTCCTGGGTTTTCTGTGTCCGCCGCATGGTTTTCGCTTAAAAAAATAAAAATCGTTTCATTTCAGGATCAATTCTTCAAAAATCTGATGCGGTGTGGAAATGTTTGTGCATCGACTGAAAGCGGAGGACCTCAGCAATGGCCAGCAAGATTTCAGATTTCTTTTTATGGGGGCACCTTAAAACTCTAGTGTATAAAACTCCCGTTAATACTTTAGAAGATTTAAGAGAGCGAATAGTTGCCTCGTGTGAAACTATTCGAAATACGCCGGGAATATTTCAACGTGTGCGTAATTCCATGCGTAGACGGGCGGAAGCATGCCTATTAAGTGAAGGTGCATGGCCATTTCCAACAATTTTTATAATCAGTGTTAGTATTGTCAATAATTAATGAATTTGATCCGTTCATTTAAACTTACTTTTATGAAATAAAATAAAA
The DNA here is from genome assembly GCA_958298965.1 of Chrysolina haemoptera. Classification (NCBI taxonomy): domain Eukaryota; kingdom Metazoa; phylum Arthropoda; class Insecta; order Coleoptera; family Chrysomelidae; genus Chrysolina; species Chrysolina haemoptera. The sequence continues at coordinate 18,993,386 of OY282591.1, read as the reverse complement.
TTCGTTTTTGTACAAGCTGAAATCCATATTTTTTGATTCTCATTCATTTTGGAACAAATCTGATCCCTTTATTTGCTTTAAGTCGATGCACAATCATTTCCACACCACATCAGATTTTTGAGGAATTGATCCTGAAGTCAAACGATTTTTATTTTTTTAAGCGAAAACCATGCGGCGGACAAAGAAAACTCAAGAGATTAAATTTGCTCAAAAATAAATGAGGATCTCAAAAGTATTTTTTTTTTGGAGAAAGCAGTGGCGTAGTATTTTTTTCTCCAAAAATATTCAATGCAAAACCCGTACGGACGCCACTGGTTGAGAAAATGAAAATGTTTGTGCATTAAAAAATGCACCTTGATGCATAGAAGACGTACCAAATTTTATAGAAACGTCTACAATATTATCTCAGTTATTATTAAAAAACTGATTTTTTTTCAAAATTTCATCACCCTGTATCTCAAAAGTTAGGACTTTTAGGACATACGTTTATAGAAAGTTTTTTCCTTAAAATAAGTCAAAGAATCACCCCCTCAAAAATTAGCAAGTCTTTAAGGAAGACCCTGTATAACTAAAATTCCATTTTAAAATGATGGGTTCTACCACCCAACCCTATTTTTTTCGTATCGCCCTGTATATGAGGCATTAACTCATTTTCGAGAATAGGGTACTGCAAACATTGCATTCCTTCACTGCAGAAACAAAAATCTGTATATGGCTTTTCTAGCAAAGTTTTAATTGTTTGTGACTTCATGCCAATGTCAAGTTGAATATGGCGTATAATTTCGCAGTGAGATTCGAATGTTATGAGGTTGAATACAATGGAGGGCGAAGAAACCCATGAAATGAATGAACTCCAATCTCATTTACATGATGATAGGTAGAATTTGAGAAACATTTTATTTGAATTTGACGATCGTATTGATATTCCAGGTCTATGGAGGATGAGAGTAAAATTTCGTCACTGAAATACTATCAAATAACAACTTTGGTCAACTACAAATTACAATGTCAGTTTCTTTATCGTATTGATATGTTCCCAAATGAAACACCCTGTAAATTATTATTAGGATTTATTCGTCGGTTTTTCATTAGGGTCAACGATACCAGGTTCAAAAAGTACGTCAAATGTAACATATAATATATTGAGTTATAGCGCATCATTTTCTCTATATTATACTTATGCTAAATGTGCGAATGGAGGTTTGGTTGACCCGCCAGGAGCAGTTTCTCCATCACACTCCTTGAGCATCGATAAAATAATCGGATATATTCACATAATAATTCGACACAACCCTATCAAAATGAATTAGACCTATTTTTATTATATCCTCCTTGAGTTTCATTATCAATTTGAAGTATTAGTTTGACCATACCAGATAGAACACACTGTATAATTGACCATCTGTAATAACACCAATAAAAATACTTCTAATATTATCTTATATTGATGAATGCTTAGACCTCGATGACTCTGAATAGTGAAAATTATTCAGGGTAACGTTTTTTGTTGTTTTACAATAGAGAAAATATTTGAATTTTCAATGCTCTCTAGCGTCAAAACTAGCCTATAGAAAAATGTATGCCCATTGGACTTTTTGTTCGGAATAACTTGGACTACAACATATAAAAAATTCAGTCGATTCACATTCCCTATTGAAGTGTACGGTGTCCTTTGATGATTATCGAAGGAGGGTGGATTCAGTTTACCAGAAATTTTGAAATTTGCTTTCGGACAAAGAGGCTATCCATAAATTGCGTCTATTAATGGGATTGATTTGTCCTCTCTCAGTCCAATGTTATGTTATGATTGGAAGGCCAATTCTGAATAATCAGTATTGCTGCAAAAATATTCGGGAGGTAACTTAAATTACTATGTATTTTTTCCGAAATATAAACAAGGTTGTTTTGCCCCCTCCTGGTTTGAACTGGTTGTTTCTTCTCCGTATATGAATAAGAATGATAATAATAATACCAATAAACGTGTGGAATCCTTCTGGAAGAGCGATTTTCTGATTGACTCGGCCGTTAAATGATGGAAACCCATAGCAATCATATAAACAGGAGACTCAGAGGATCTTCACAAACTATTATATAACACTACATGTTTCACTAGCCCAGTGGCTTTCTCAAATCACTTGAGAAAGCTCCTGTTTATACAATTCTGGAGGAATGAGATTACTTATCCAGTCAACGTAAATACTCAAAAAAGGTATTAGGATAGATTATTCATTATTCATTAGTATGTGAGATTGAGTAGGGACAATTCGTGTCATAGTAGTTGAATAGAAGTGTTTATTGTGCTCTACGTGTGTTATTTTGGATATACCCCAAGTACCCTACTACACCTCTTATTTTCTACATCTCACAATCGCCATTGTCGTATGTACTCAACTGAGTAATTCCAATATGAAGAGGCACAAAGTCAACCATTCATTCTACATGGATGAAGTCATATTGAACCCCCGGATGAAAGGATCTACATTACTCCTTATGGGTGGTTGGAGAGTACACGCATGCTAATGGAATGGAGTTCGGTATCGACAAATGTGCCTTGATTCATCTCAGAAGAGAGGTCGATGCAATAGATATGGAAACGATGTCTAGCTCTCAGACGGAAATATCCTATATCAGCCGATGCCGAAGTGACGAAAACTTACCCAGAGGTGCAACAACGCCGCTGCCAAGATTTAACCATAGTTCACGACCATGACCAATCAGGTGTGGGAGCTAATCTTTTCAAGGTAGCAGTTCGTGCATCCGATGAACTTGGTTTCGTCTTTTCATTTATTCATTCATTCATTTATTCACTCCATAAAAGAGGTCACCCAACAGATATGCTGGTCATTAGAAAATAAAATTATAGTAATTATATGGCGATAAAACAATTGAAGATGTAATACACAAAATATAACTCAGTCAACAACAAGCTCTATCCTAAAATTCAATGAAATTCTACAACATGCAATATGTAAGTATAAACTCTTCAGCTGTACCATAGAATGGAATTAATGTCTGACTCAATTTTCATTGACAATTTGTAAAATTGTTGCCGAAGATATCAACATCAGAGTCATAAATAATATTATAAGAGTGTATGCATCTTAATATCGGAAAATTACAATAATAATTCGTGTCGGACAATTTAGTTTGTTCTAAAGACTTATAGTGCGATTTAGTTCGCGCAGAAGAGAGACATCCTTAAAAATAACATTTATTTTGTACAGACGCACGGCAAAGATGATTGAGTGTCGGCCTGGGAGTCGCAAGTTCAATCCCAACTGAGAGCAAGTGATATATATTTTTTTATCAAAAATTTCAATTTTAATATTCGATGAAATCTTTTGTCGATGTGTATTCCATATAATATTATTTTTATGCATTTTTGTAGTGAATAAATAGTTTAGGTTGAGGCAGACTTAGTTATTTCTTATGAATTGTTGGTTGATTTTCATTTCATCCAAACTAACGGTGAGAAGGAAAATTCGTTATGCTAATGGTTTCTTGCGCTCGGTTTTTGGCTCCCATTCGGAACCTCTCACTCGCATCAAATTTTCATTATAATCTTGTTACAGATCATATTGTTACTGAACAGTAACATAAGAAGTTCTTTTCACCAAACCAACTTACAACACTAATGTCTTTTACAGCTTATTTGACGCTTCCCTGTAGGCGGCAACACTGTGAAGTGTGAAATATACAATGACCATTTTTCCCGCCATGGCCACTTATACTTCCTACATCACTGATCTGAACTCAGTCTTTACAAATAATGTCTGTGTCTGAAATTTCTGGAGTTCACACAAACTGTATGTCTGGAATAAACAGAGATTATTGTTGAACAACCACTCACTCCAGACGTAGAAGCTTTTTGTCGGAATTTCATTCATCCCTTTTATCATCTTTCCAGTCCGAACGTAGTGGTGGTGATTTATAGCTACTGTTTCAAGCATGTCACGTCCATCTCAAATAGCCGTTTTTAGGAATGTTCTACAGCATTAATCTCACTCTGGATCGATGGAAAAGACTGGATTCCTTGATGATGGACATTTCCGAGTAGCACAAAAAATAGCATTTTGTTTCATTCAGTAGAATTTTCAGAGAGCCCTTCAGTGGGACAATTAGGCCGAAAACAACCCAAAGCATGTGTTCAGTAGCATTCCTGAACTGACAAAATATTCTGAATCATAGAAAATTAGGCTCCCCATTAGGTTCACCATCTCTACGAATTGTATCTTGGATATATGACGCAGCCAAGTGTGAATGATGTGTTCCAGTAAGTGATTTTGAAAATTCAATATCAATCCATCGGAGACGATCCATTGCATACAGTGGACGTGATATTCAATAGGAAATTGAAAAAACTTACAGTCTAACTCCACCAAAAATATTCTTTATTGTAGCTGTCTGTCATGCAGTCAGAAGACTGACATCACGTTGAAATCATGTAGTCAGAAGACTAACATTAAGAGGGAGGACATGTTTCGAAGGATTAATCCTTCATCTTCAGCAAATTATGAGTTAGTTACAAGTCGATCATATTATGGTGAAAAAAACACAATCAATGGGAAACTTTAAAAAAAATTCTTAAACTAAACATTTTTGGGCATAACCAAAGACCATGTGGTCCGCATCTGGAGCGGAGGCCACTCCACTAATGTCAGGGACCATGGATGGTCCATCCAACAATAAATATTAACATATATACAAAGTTATTTTCAATATGTAATAATACACAACCCCCAAATTTCGTTTTTTATCTTCAATAATAAAAAAGTTATAGGGGTGAGCCACCTTGGAGAATCACCCGGTATAAATGAACTCACAAAACCTGCAAAACCCTGCCCAATATGGGAAGGTTGAACTACCCACCAGGCGCGTCCCAGGTAGAGGAAAGGGGTCGACCGGGGCCCTTAGGTCAGCGATAGCCATAAGTCCGGTGCGGAGACCTATAAAACCCCTGATGAAAGCATCGCAGCGGACCAGCTCACAACTCGAACCGTAAACCGCTTGTGATGCAAGTATACGTGAAACATCTAGTACCCGACAGTACGTGTCACAGGGGGCACGGGAGTCCTGGTTCAATCGCCTGGACTGAGAGTTGGGGACACTCTAACCCCCCCCCCCCCCTAATCTCAAGGTATTATGCGCGCCAAAGAGATGAATGGTTGAGGTGTATAAGGGCCCACCAGTTGCCCTACACTATTGGAGGGCTCCTCCATTTTTTTTTAAGTGATTAGAATAATAATTTAGAGTAGCTATTCAGGTAAATAAAATATTGATGATGAGTTTCTTCTTTTCATTCACATACGCAGAGGTGTTCACAAAAATAATTAATACTTAATTACTAGTTTGATGAGGAGGAAGAATGAATCAACTTTTACCAGCTATTCAATGAGGTATCACAAGTAGAGATTTCTATTGAAAGTATTTTAATACGGTTGGCTATAAATCAGGGGTGTGATGGGGGTGGCTGTAAAAACGAGGGATGATGGGGAAAATTATTCCATGAGTCACTTTTCATATCCTAGTCACAGTTATGAACAATTCGTAATGATTATATAATTTTATTTATGAGAGATATAGCATTTGAAAGCATTTAAATTGTCACCCTGCACATGGAAAACTATATACTCTTGGATAGGCAATCATATGAATCCTCATGTAATTGATCGAGACACATACTTTCTGAAAAAAATTGGCGAATTCTAGCCGTTTGTTTTCAAGTTTTAACGGATTGAGTGAAAATCAAAACTATTAGAGCATTGATTTTAATCTATTCCTATGAACATTGCCTTGCCATGCTATAATGCAACACCCTTCGTGAGTTATTATTTTTTAATCGAATGGAGGGACCTATAAGCTGCAACCTAGATGCGATAAGTTTCTTTCTTATACAGTTCAATTTCAAATTAGAGCACAAAAATCAAATAGATGCATAATACCCAAAATATCAAAAATCAATTTTTGACAACCTGTAGCTCGAAAACTTGTCATAGGATCGATCTGTGAATTGAACTATGTGATGAAAATGCCAATATGTACACTATACCAAAATTTAAGCAAAATTAGCCGAAGGCCATTTTACGTAGTAAATGTGCGGGGTCCTTTGTGAAAAGTATTTTTAAGAAATTATATTTATTATTTTTTGAAATTGATATAAGATCCTTAAATTCGTCTTTGGTGAAACAATTGATATCCTCCCAGTTACAGAGTGGACTGTTTCTATTAGCAATTGTCCTCATTTTTTGAAGACAATGTTGAATATTTGAAATTATGAATGGTTTCGTCTCAAAATTCAAACCTCTATGCAAGTAATTTGGAAGGAAACCTTGATGATAAAGATGGTGACACAATTGAGACGAAGGCAATTCTAGTTATTTTCCATAGCAATAATGTCATTCATCACTATATTGTCATTCATCACTATATTGAGAGTCTAAGAATAACATTTCGGTCACAAACATAACAACTCACTCTATTTGCTATTCTCAAAGTTCAACAAACACTGAAAATCACATGAACAGTGCAAAAAAAAACTTCAATTAGTCTGATAATCCAGCAATAGTTCTTGAGCTTTGTGACATCAACAAGAAAACGATTAATGACTGGAATTTTTGATTCTACCCTCTTTGAATTGTTCTCCATGCCTACTACGAGATAACAGGAATAATCGTAATGTTAAATCCAGTTGTCGTGCATCTTTCCAAAAAATACTCAAACTTTTTTTAATAGAATAAATTTCTTTCAACTAAAAATTTGTTCATCAGTAATTTCTGATAGGCAAAATTATTTCGTTGAAGGAAGAAATTTATCCGATAAAAAAAGCCCTTGTGTTTTTCACTGTTGATAAAGAAGGATGCACTTTTTGTTAATACAATATGAGTATTATGGGTCGGTTGGGGAAGTTTTGACTAAACAAATCACCAAACATCATTAAAAAAATCGTGTTTTTAATAACTGCTTCTTCAAATAATCAATTCAATGAAAGTCTCGAACTTTTCTTTCATTGAATAAACTTCTTCCAACTTAAATTTTTCCGTCAGTTATTTCACTCAAAAAACTGACATTAGACAAAATTGCTCGACCTACGCTCTTGCAAGTTTTTCATTTCAATTTTTCTCGAGAAATTACTAATTGGCAAAATTATTCCATTAAGAAACGAAATTCATCCAATAGAAAAAGTATTTCTTTTGTTTTTACTGTTGATAATTTTGTGGCGATTCTCAGAGGGTGAACGGAACGTATTAAAGTTTTTGGAAACATACTGTTTGCTTCAGCATCAAATAAATGGTTTAGAGATGAGGAATGGGTGTCACGTTTACCCGGAAATACTTCAGAAGTTTTTACGTTTTCCATTATGAAACTTTTATGTGGTGGGAAACTCTAACTAAAGTTAGGAATTCAAAAGATACTTTTTGTGTGAGCTTTCAGTCACGTTTTCCTTCCGGAATCTAACAAATCAGCCAGAGTTTAAAGTGCGTTAAAAATAGCGCCTACCACTGCCACCTTTGATAGCAAGTAAACTTTGAACTTTCACTCAGAAAAAGGTTGTTTCTTAATGAGAATACATTCGGAAACATGATGAAGATTGTGTACATTCATATGTCCTTCTATGATAATCTCATTTCGGCTTTCGGTATCATAAATCTATGTCAGATGTACTTCACGTTTCAGCAAAATAACAAATATGAGAAAGTGTTGGGTAATAAGGCTCACTCAACTTTTTAATTTTTTTCAACCATTTTTATTTTTTTTAATAATATAACCTTCAAGATCATTCATCGCTGTAAAAACCCTCAACATCATCAGCCGTCAATCCTATGTAAGTTTCGTGGATCCAAATTCCATATTTCACACACATTCTAACCGAGCTCATGGGCCTTATTACGCGATCGTTAGTTGAGCCTTATTACCGAGCGAGCAATCTAGCACTCTTTCCCAAACATATGTTTGTCAGGAAAATGAACTTTGCTTTCTAGACTATCTTTAGAGAAGTAGTATTCTTACGGTTCTCACAGCGGACACCAACTTTCTTATTTGACGAGATAGACCCATAGTTACTAAAGAGAAAATGATACACATCGGAAAATAAAATTTTTCGAAAAATTCTGTCTCTCTGTCTGTCTGTCTGTCTGTCTGTAGTCCGGCGCCTTTAGAAACCACCTTATTTTTCCGGAACCGTTGAAGGAACATTTTTACGCCATTTTTTAGTTTCAGATATCTTACAAAATACAGGTCCAGGGTTTCGTTTTTTCGAGTTCATAGTTTTTTGAGAAGTACCCTCAAATATCCTACAGAAATGTATAGATTTTGGGAGAAATCGGAAAATGTATAACGATTTCCCGCTCGATTTTACGAATAAAGTACTTTTTTTCTAATGTCCATTGTGGCTAAACCAATGGAGGAAATCGGGATTTCAAATATGCAATACATAGAGCTTCGAAAAACAAAAAAATCTTGAATAACCTTTTTTTTCAGAGAAACCATCGGGAAATGGCGAAAACCCTATTTTTCTGAAAATGAAGGTTATCATTTTTGAAAATATCGAATATTTCGAAAACGAGTGCAAATTTAAAAAATTCACAAATGACCATTTTTGATCGCATTTAGGAAATCTACAAAAATTGTTCTCACATTGTTCCGATTTAATCAATAGGGCAGGAAATATTTGAAAAAAACGGAAAAATCGATATATCTCCAGAACTAACAGAAAACTTGGATATTTGATTATTGCAAAATATACCTCCCAATGAACTATGTCGACCCTTCTAATTTGTTGTTCGAATTCATTAACAGAGCGGGGAAAAAATAAAATCTAAAAAAGTAGGGACTTGGACAAATTTTTTATAAAAGCACCAAAATCTCAAAAACTAAACTAGATATCGAAAAGTTTGTGAACACAATTTCATTTATCTCAATTAGTCCTACAAAAAGTACGTATGCAATTTTTTCGTATAAAAAAATATATATATATAAAATTTGCACTTTCTTTCTAAAATCGCCAAAAACTCGAAAACCTAACAAGATATCAAACATTTTTAAATGAACTTTTTTATTGATCTTGAATAGGTCTACAAAAATTTAGAGAAAAGTTTATCCATTTCTTCAAAAACAGACGAGAAAACAGTTGATAAACAGAAGAAATTTGAAATTTATGATGAAAAAGTAAAAAAATAACCGAAAAACTCAAAAACCGAGGAAGATATTGAAAAATGTTATATGAATAGTTTAATTGTACCATAACAAATATTCCAATAAAGTTTCTCCATTATTTCAAAAACAAACGAGAAAACAATTGATACACATGAAGAAATTTGAAATTTATGATGAAAAAAATTTTAAAATCGCTAATAACTCGAAAACCAAACAAGATATCGAAAGATGTTATATGAACAGTTTTATTTTCCTTGAATAGGCCCACAAAAAATTTCATCAAAGTTTCTCCATCACTTCAAAAACACTTTAGTCGCTATTTTCCATTGTTCAAGATAACCTCTTGGGAGGTATTCATGTTGAAAAGGGATACATTCTCCATGAAAATTGAAAAATGAAAAAATGTGATTTATTTGTATTATCTAATAGTAAATAAGTTTTGTCGCTGAGGAAAGAGTCATAGTTCATAAAACCAGTGAGTAAAGAAACGTCCCTTCCAAATTTTTACTTGACCATTCAAAAAAGTGTATATGTAAGACATGTCTTTAAAATTAAATATTCAGGTAGTTCTTAAAAATCTACTTACTGTTCCATATACTTTACGGTGGAGCATTTTCGCAACGTAGCGAAATGCTATGTATTTATATGCATTTGGCAATAGGGATCAGACTAACGCACAGAAAACAGCGATAATATGTTCGACTACGCTGTGCTGCGGCCACCCCACTTCTCTGGGATCTCGATAGTTCTACCTGTGCTGAACTTAATTTCTCATACAGTATCGGAAAGTTTTCATCGGGGTATAGACAAATTTATGCGAGCAACAAGGAACGCAATGATATGATAATACCACATAAATAAGAGAGACGCACTACTGTATGACTCCCCAACTACCTCGTCCGACGAATTAACAGCCATTGTAATGCTCTCTCAACATAATAGCAAGCTATTCTTTACGCTCGTATGAAACCAGCATACCCCCGATGAAAACTTTCCGATACTGTATAGGATATCTTTATGTTCTTAGAGCGATTCACGATACGGTAGATTTAAGCAGGTAAAAACATATCTTGATTTGAATCAAAGAAAAATTGTTTATCGTTCAGTCGATTCTCATTGAGATTATGGAATTATGGGATGGTGAGGGGTATGAGGAACCTACTGGAATATGCACGCTTGAAATCCCGCCGAATGGTTTTTTTGCAAGATAACAAATTAAGATTACAGATGCACAAGCGGTTCTCTATATGAGGTGACAGAAATGTTGGATATAACACAGCTTCATTCCATCAATATACTCATTATGCAACATTTGAAAAAACTAGAGATAAATGTACTGGCCTACTCGTATTCCACCAGGCAAAAACATGAATATGTTACTCTTTTATTGAAAAATCCAGTAGGCTACGAATGTTATTATTATATTATTAAGTTCTTACAGGACTTTCTGAAAATTGAACCTTCATATTTGAAATTTAAGAAACAGGTGAAAAAAATGATTAAGGTGATTGAGGAAAAATAATTCATGAAATGATGGAAGGTATAAGAAAGTATTATAAGTGTTTTATACTACTCGTCCCCCAAAATATTCACCCACACACAGACCTGTAATTTTTTGTTTCATGCTGGGATTTTTCTGGAAAGTCGGTACATCCTTTGCTGCTGGCGTGCAATGTTCATCTTTTGAAATGATCCCTTTATATCGAAAAATTTCAGGAAGTTAATACAGATATATTTCCATGAGAAATAAGACTGTAGATCACTAATTTTCATTGAGCTACTTCAACGGGCCCAACACTACAATATTTTCTTCAAAATGAAAAGTGTATTTTTAAACATGTTGAAAGTGGAATAGAAATAGATAGCAATGATACAGAACACAAAGAACAGGTAACAAAAACTTATAAAACAAATGTCGACGAAAACTTTTTTACTTTTTTTTTTTCACTAAGAATAGATTATAATTCATGAGCTAAAATAAGATATTACATTACATATAAATATACATTCAAAATGAAACATTATTAAATAAAGAATATGTTTTTCTCATTCTTCGTTGACTTGTATTTTCTGGTATCTGATGTCTGTGAGATAATTTTAGTTCCAGTTGAAAACAATTTCACTTATTCAACAAATTGGAAAAACGAATAGAATGAGTGCAATGAAAACATTTCAAACAACAATCGTGAATTTTCAACTATGTGGATTCTGAAACGTTTTCTTACATTCGTTGATATAATCAAAATCTTCAATTATGTCCATGCACAGAACCTGTTTGTTTCAATTAATTGCAGTAAAAGAAATACGGGACTTCGGCACTCAGACCGTTCGCGAGTTACACGTAGCGTGTAAAGACATTCAGTTAATCCCTTGTAACGATGTCGTTAATGCGAGGCAATGAGAACGGCAACTTCAAACTCCGATGACTTGGTCTGCCATTTAAGATAATTGAACAAGCCAGACGTATCAGAGTATTGACCTTCAGCCTCTTCTCATATATATTTCCCTTTCATTATACCAAAGTGGAAATGATAAATCGGGTGTATTGTTTTGTTCAGTCTGCATTGAACTTCCCGTGGAAACTGTCATAGTCCATGAGACATCGTGGCATTTTCGCGAGTGTTTTCATCACTCTCAAATTTTATATAGAACACTGTACTTATATTCAATAATAGAAGCATGGAAAAATCTGTTATATCATCAATCGTAAAGAATCTCTAACAACAATCATCAAGAGAAACATCAAAAGTCCGATTGTTTTTGCAGGTACAACACGACATGCTAGTCCTCCAACGCCGAAATATAATCTTCCAATGAAGTTTCTGATGGTGGTCTCACCTCTGCTATCCGTATATTGGCGTCTACTGCCACAATCGCTACTTTTGACGATTCTGTCTTATCGGAGCTCCTATCAAAACATGCAGCTGACATGGACTTCGCATATACAGGTAGTGGAAACTTCAACCCATTGCAAGTAAACAAAACTGATGTCTTGAATGCAGTGAAATCACTTCGTACAGAATCTTCTGTAGGCCTAGATATCCAGCAACCTCAACACAGGTTCAATATCACGCCACAATAACAAAGGCAACCACTCAATTACAGACTATTAAGAAGAAAACGACAGTGGTGAAAGCAGCAGAAAGGCTGTGGCTCATAGTTCTGCAAAAAAATCTGTTTTATTGGGTTGAAGAATAATGGTAACACTTGCTTTATGAACAGTGTTATCCACTGTTTGTCGAATACCGAATGGTTGCTGGAGTAGGGATATAAACACCAGTATCTCTAATATGAAGGAAGCTTCAATCAAAACTTTTGCGGAAGTGATCAAGGAACTTTGGTCAGAAGATTCATTGTATATAGTGGTTGCTACAGTTTCTTTGAGAAGTCAAATCCGAAGCTTCGCACCACGTTTCATCAATTTTGCTCAGCAAAAGCTCAAAAGTTTTGGGAAGAGGTTTTCTTAATTTTGAAAACTAATTGCTTCTCCTTTGAGTGAATGAATTGAAACCATTTTTACTAGAGGACTGTAATTGAATTGTAATATGAATAGTAATAATACGAATAGAAATTATTGAATAACATTAACGTTATCTGAACTCGTCTTGTCATGATATTCTTGGGATCTATCACCCTGACAGATGGACTCCTACTATATGCTATTCCAGTACTATACGGGGGTATTGAAAAACTGAACAAGTTTTTACGATACCTGCTGAAAGGACTACAGGAAGACGTGAACAGAGTAACGGATGAGCCCAAACTCATTCTGACCGAAATTGTCGAGATATTGGGCAACTGTAAAAAGGCCAGAGAGTCATTGAAGAGATATTTGAGAATGGATAACTCCAAGATAGTTGATAACTTTTTTGAACAGCTGAAATCTACATTGAAATGCACAATTGTGGTCACCGGTCAGTCACATTTGATACATTCTGGGACATATCTCTTCCAATATCACGAAGAACAGGGCAAATTAGTCTCTCGCAATGTTTAGATTCATTCACTAAGGAAGAAACTACGAGAAACCGACATATCCGATATGCAAAGAAAGAAGGAAATGCAGAAAATTTCTATTGATTCATAAATTCATTCCCAAAACTAAAGCCCGATTTACGCCTCGAACATGCACCCGTTACTCAAAATGATATGCTCCACTCTCCCAAATTAATTCGTAGGGAGGCCCACGGCAGCCTCAGATAGAGATACGGTATTTGATGTTTCAAATATGGTGACTCAAGAATTCGGCAAAAGATTACAGGCTTCAATTGTACACTATAAAAAACATACTTGTGAAATTTAGGTAAATAATGTTGGTTATTTTATGACCAACGTTATTTACCTGAATTTTATCATCGATTTTGTGAAATGAAATTACAGTACCAGTACCTGAATAATAATACAATAAATATACTGCTTTTTTACTTGACGATTTTCAGGTATCTATTTAGTGTTTTCACACATGTAAAGTTCTATAGTACTTTTCATGTGTAATTTTACTCTGCTTTTCTAAGGTGTACTTTTACATTGTATTTTTAGGTAACATTAATACTAGGTACATTTAAGGCTTTCACGACCCTCGCTCAATGTTCTATACGGCTTTTCGGTTTTTGGTCGTGTATCCATTTTTCTTGGCATTTTTGTTCGTTTATCAGTTTTTCTTGGCTTTTCTTGGAAACCCCAAGAAAAATGGATACACGACCAAAAACCCAAAAGCCATATGGAACACGGTAAGGTTTTTACCTTTGAAAATTCCAATTAAACTCAAACATTCATTAAACAAAAACACATCACTTGGGTAGACAATAAACACAAGATGCTGACGGCTAGGGAGTGCAGAGGCTGCTGGAGGATTCTCATGAGAACGGTGAGGTCAAGTTAGTTGTGGAATCTGAAAAAAAAAATTAAACATGCCATATTGGTTATTCAATTCACATGTCTCTGATAAACGTATTTTGAGATCTTTCAATAAGGGACTTTGTGTGAATTCCAACGTTTTTCAAATCTTTGTCGAAGCATAGTGCCAACAAATGAATATTCTTAATCTTGGTTCTGTTCCAAGGTTCCAGGTTTCCAAGAGTGAAATATATACCAATCAATTTATACTGAGTCCTTGCCGACTCAAGAGGATTACAAACCTCAAAATATAAAATAGGGTTCAGTGCATTTTTTCCTTGGAAAAAATATTTTCTTGGAACACAGCTCCACTCCAAAAATCGGTAAAGACACTTTTTGTTGAAGAAACCCTATTAGACTGAGAAAAGCATTGATTTTAAGTATAATAATCATTGAGCAGCTCTTTCAGGGTTTCTAGAATAGGAACATAATAAAAAAATGAAGTTTTATTGGGCATAATTCAAATATCGATTTTTTTGGGACTGACAAAACCGTAGTGCTTTAATGAATATTTTTTTCTTGAATATAATGAACGCAAAATACCATTTTTTCTATCATAATTTTTTTTAAGTGAATTTGAATTAAAACTCAAAATATCCAATTCTGGAAAATTTTCCTGCTATTTTTTCAGCATATTTTCATTGTTGAGAGTATCTATATCCATGAATCCGTCAATTATAGTCTTGAGACTTTTTTAGCAAAGGAAATATTTAACCTGTAAAGTTAAATACATGTTTGCTAGAATTTCGGTAGCAAGCATTTTCAAATCATCATCATAATTTTCAACATCAGTTAGTGCAGAATTAGAAAAGCATTCACTTGAAATATCATTAGAAGCAAGATTTTTTGTTTGGGCACGTTGGGACTGATTTCCACTAAAGTTTTGAGTATGGTGATCATTTGTATTTGGTTTCTCCACAAAATGTTTTCTACTCATGTGAACACGAATGTGTTGTCTGGTCTTGAACGAAGTTGTGCCCTTGCATTCCCTTTTAAAATGGACATGCTATAGCATTATGATCTGATAAATGTTCAAAAACATGAGACAGAAAATTTTTCCTATCATCGGTGAGCCCTTGCTGGCAGATATCACAAATTCAATTAGTGATTCGCCCTGTTTTTGTAATAACCTTTGTATGGTTCCTAAAAACGTGCTGATTGAATGTTATATAACTGATGAATGACACTTTGCAGCTGGCATACAGACAAGGAAATTCTGCTCCTCTAAATTGCCTGTGCAAATACTGGTGTCGATTATATTTTTCGATGGTTATACACTTAAAACTACATGTTTTATAGGTAAACATACTGTCTATGATCAATATGAATTTACCTTTCAAGTTATTCCACTCTTCCAACCACTATAAACAAAATATCTACGCACCCACTATAAACAGACCACAGCCATTGAAATACCGACAATTGCGAATTGAGGTTATAATCGGTGGCATTCTGCATTTTTCCCGGTTCCCCCTCATGCACAGGCGTAGACGTCGCGAGTTTATTTATGAATAGGTTACTGAATTTTACCAAATTACTGTACATTCACATTATTCCAGAGAGAAAACGCAGTGGAACTGAAACTCGCGTGGTGAATTTATAGTAATACTTAAGAATATTTAGTTACGAACAGACATTTACATGGTGAAATTAGAAAAACATAATAATTAACAGAAAGGTACAATATTACATGACAAAAATAAGTTTTTGCAGTGAAATTACTAGATTCAGTGACAATTCATTTTACGGAAAATATTTTGTTTTTTTCCACCTATTTTTATCAGTGTAACCCTTGAAATTCATTCAATACCGGCTGTATTGTTAATTTTCAGAATACTAGGAGCAAGATGGTCTGAAAATGAAAAAATCGGTATACACTGACATTTTTAAGGGCCATATAGCTCAGTGGTTGAGACTTTCGCGTTCGAAACCATTAACTGCTGGTCGGCTAGGTTCGTAACGCCCCATAACTTGTATTTTTGCATCCATAAACAGCTTTATTCACGACACGTGGCAAGTTCGCGGAAACTAATCTATCATGGAGAAAAATAAAAACGTCGGGACTTTCGAATACAACGACTTAACGAGTGTTCAACCACCAGCAACTTTAACAACACCTTATGAACACTTTGCAAAGCTGTATTATAATACAAGCGAAACCTGACCCCACCACTGGTAGTTTACGCTGTTCATTAGGAATTCTACTAACGCCCAGCTAGTCTGACGATCGGCGAAAGGCACTTAGATCAGCACTATCCCGTTAGATATAAATTCCGAACAGAACGATTTCCCCGCTGTTGGAGTGAAGTTTCCTGGTCGTATATTTCCGTTTCCTATATGGCTATAGTGACCAGGTCCACTAGTCATGTGGGAAACGGATGCGCGAGAATTATATTCCATTACCTAAATGGTTAACGCACCTTATGCAACTATGACACCAAGTAGTTTTTGTTGAAAATGCGCGAATTTGTATTTTAACTCGCGAATGACACACAAACCTAACCTGAGTAAACTAACCTAGCTTGCCTGTTTTTATTTATTGTATTGTAAAGTTTTCCAGTGGTTGCATAGGGTGCATTAACCACTTTGGGCACGGAATACAGGTCTCCCGCATTCGTTTCTTACATGATTAGTGCACCTAGTTGTGCTAGCCCTATGGGAAACGGAAAAACGCTTCCTGGCCAGGTCACCTTAGAGACGCTTTGATGAATATATCCTGCTTCACTATACGAATTTATAAAAAGTTCACAGATTTTAAAAATAATAGATTTCCTAAAAACTTTATCATTCCTGATTGTACAACTGAATAACAATCAAATGGCCAGAATACTGATGAATAATAATGTTTGGATTGCTAAAGGTTATTTTCCACTTAGATACGGTTTGCAGCACGCATCAATAAAATGAAGGAAAATATGGACTCATGCAAAATTCCAGTCGATAAATTATTTACCTCGTGGACCAATCCCCCCCAAAAAAAAGCTAAAGACGTGGACTGAAAAATTTAAAAAATTGGCAATCCAATTACTCAAATGTAAAAAAGCATGGGTGCTTTCGATCTATGTTCTCATATTTGTTAATTTAATTTTTTTATGTATTTATATCCAAACAGACCTATTGGTCTAATTACTATGGATAATATGTGTTCTGGGTAGTCCTTGTTACTAACTCCATACGCCACCTTAGGAGCAGCACTGTTAATTTTTACGCAACAGTGAATCGTGGAAGATTATTCTCAGTTGGCGACAAGGTCCAATCATTCCGATTTTTACATTCGAAAAATGAAAAAAACCTTGGTCCTCCTGGGAATCGAGCCCGCGACCTTTCGCTCACGAGCTCCGGCACTAACCACTGCGCCAAAATATAATAATGCTAGTCGTTCAAGAACTCTCCCCACGCTTTTTTTTACATTTGAGTACTTGAATTGATGATAATTTTTTATTTTTCAGTCCATGTTGGAAGTAAAGTGTGTTCTTTAGTTTTTCAAACTATTATTTTTTTATGATAAAAACATTTATCAGATCATAATGCTATAGCATGTCCATTTAAAAAGGAATGCAAGAGCACAACTTCGTTCAAGACCAGACAACACATTCGTGTTCACATGAGTAGAAAACATTGTGTGGAGAAACCAAATACAAATGATCACCATACTCAAAACTTTAGTGGAAATCAGTCCCAACGTGCCCAAACAAAAAATCTTGCTTCTAATGATATTTCAAGTGAATGCTTTTCTAATTCTGCACTAACTGATATTGAAAATTATGATGATGATTTGGAAATGCTTGCTATTATTTTTTTATGACAAAAAAATCGAAATCTCCGACCCCAAAAACGTCGAATCTGACCATAATCACAAAACTCGTCCAACATCTTGGGCCGCCAGCTTGAAATAATAAACTTAGACGAATAATTCATAATTTCTGACCCCGAAAACCCTCACACACCCTAATTTTGAATCAAATCAGACCATAATGACAAATATCGTCCGCCATCTTGGAGTCACCATTTTTAATTTATGAATGTTGATAAAAATTCTCTGACCCCGAAAACTCTCACATATCAATTTTGAATCGAATCGGACCATTACCACAAATCTCGTCCACCATTGTTGAGTCGCCAGTTTGTTGTTGTCGATATCAAAAATGTCATTTTGCATTATCACCGGAATTACGAACAAATGTCAAATTTCAAATGATTCGGACGTCCGGAAGTTGGTGAAAATCACGTTCAAAAGGAAAATGGCCTTCGGTTGAATTTCTTGAAATTTCAGCATGTTATAGTATTCAATCACCTTAGCAAAAGTGTCCATTAGGCCAACACGATCCTATGACTAGTTTTCGAGATATTTGATGTTGAAGTTGAAAGTGGCCATGTTTATTTTATTATTTTTTATGCAATAAGAAGATTGATTTTTTCTGGTGGTCATTATTCATACTATCAGAAACAATATTATAATTCTCGGATAAGACCTGTTTTTCAAACTGATCTTCAAAGAAAATAAGCTTAATAGATAAACATTATATTAACAAGGCATTTAGTAATATTTTTCAGTAAACGCACGTACCAGAATATGATAAACAAACCTCTGTCGAAAATAATTCACGACTCACAAACTTATAATGGGTGATGATTTTTTTTTACCATAAATGACTCAGTATTTTTGAGTCATGCTGTATATTTCGAATACGAATACGACTCAATTGAAGACCAAATCTAAATCTATATCAATTTGGAGAAATAAACCGGGTGATTTAATGGAAATGAGCAAAATAAAAGGATGAAATATGTTTTTTATTGAAATCACCCTATATCTAAAAATTTCGTCGGCGTCGGTTAAATTCTTTGATTTTCTGTTATTTTAATGAATGGTGCTATTCAAATTTGGATCCAATGTATGTGCCTTCTCTGGCTACTTTTTAAATTATCAGGCACCAAAGTTACCAAGTACTTAGTTTCTCGGAATACTAGCTACACAAAACTAAATATTAGGACAGAAATTATTCAATCGATCATATTTATTTGTTCATGTAAGAAAAAAGGATGTTTATAGTTAGTTACTAAGGCAATTAACTGAAGTTTTCTTGGAACTTTGGTTTTATTTTTCTCAAAGGCTCTGTGAGCGAGCTCTAAAAATATTTAAGAAAACTTTCTGGGTAGTATTCCGAGAAGCTAACTACTTGCATTGTAACTTTGGTGTCTGATAATTCAAAAAGTAGCTATAAAAGGCATACACAGATTTGGACTTCCATGCGAATATCACCACTCAACAAAATAACAGAAATAAAATAAAATAACGAAGAATTTAATCGACGAAACTTAAAGATATAGGGTGATAATCGATAAAAAATAATATTTCGGCATTTTATTTTGGTCATTTCTATTGAATCATCTGGTAGATTTCTTCAAATTGATACAGACTCCGATTTAGTCTTCAATTGAATCGTATTCGTATTCAGAATATACAAGATGACTGAAAAATACTAGGCCATTCATAATTGAAACACAAAGTATGAGTTTGGACGTCCCAAGTTATTTTCGATCAAGGTTTGATTGTATATTAATGCATGTTTTACTGAGAAATATTATGAGAGGCCTAGTGAATTTTGTTTATCGATTGAGCTTATTTTTGTTTGAAGATTACCCTATAGATAATTGAAAAATCGGTCCCATTCAAGCATTAGAATATTGTTTTGAATGATATGAATGACGAACGCTAAAAAAAATTATTGAATCTTCCAACTTTCAACTTCAACATTCAATATTTCGAAAACTAGTCATAGGATCGTATTGGGCCAATGAACATTTTTGATAAGGTGATCAAGTACTACAACATACTGAAATTTCAGGAAATTTAACCGAAGGCCATTTTCCATAAGAGAAGTGCGGGGTCCTTTACATAGATACATACACCCAAGGTACCAAAATGGAAGTCTGAAAACTATAAAAGTAAATATTTTGAAGCGAGCACAAAAAGGGGTCGTAAGTGTACATATGGTAGGATTTTAACCGTCTATGTATGGATATGGTAGGATTTCAACCGTCCATGTATGGAAGGGAATCGACAAAATTTTGTGATTTGTAAATCGAAAGCAGATAGTGAGGTTCGGTATTTTTCGGATAACTATCTCAGAACTTGAACCTTGAAAACAAACTTTTCTAACTTACTACTGTATTGAAATTTCGGCCAAGCATCATGATGGTGAAGATCTATAGTTTTCTAAATTTCTACACTATTTGGTACCATTAATGAGAACGGGTTTAGGAAAGTTACAGGGTGACCCAATGAAGCATCATCAGCTGAAGGCAATATGAAAAATAAAGAAAGAATAGTTTAAATCCAGGTAAGACCAGTTATGAAACGAAGGCTTCGTTACAATCTCAATGCAAAGTTTCAACGTGATATCTTGTACGGGGTGTTTGCTATACCTGTTTCAATTGTCGACAAAAGTATTCTTTCAAGTCACTGTAAATAAAAAATCTCGTGTCTGTTAACACATTGTGATTAACAACACATTTTTACACAAATTATTGATTTTGAAATAATAATAGTATTTGAAAATGAAAAAGAAGAAACGTTATATCAACGAAGCAAATGAAAACTGAGAAACCAATAATTCTAAATCTTCTTATTTTCTACACTTCCGAATTAATTTTGCATGAATATGTTTTAGCGTCTGCGCTACTTATGTCCGATTCTCTGCAGTTCTATGAATCAAAGGGCTGTTGCAACCATTTCATTTAAGTGGAATTTTTGTATTCAACCGACTTCGTATCTTACCAGCATTATAGATGAATACACCATCCTGTTGAAAAATTATAGTTTTACGACCATATACGGGATGTTTTTCATGTCCTATAACTGGTAATTCAAAAAATACAAAACGGTTCTAACATTAATAGTTCCGTCGAAGAAAAATGGGCCAATTATTCTGGTGTGTGAATTCCACACCACGCATTCAATCTCGCAAAATCATAATTTGTCATAGATTTCATAGGTTATTGAGTTTCATTCACGTATAGTAAAGTAAGTGCTTAAATATAAGTAATACCCAGTGCAGTGCATTTAAGTTTGTAATAAATTGAGTTTTTAATTTGGCCAGATCTTGTGATTTGCCTGGTTATTCTTGAGGCCGCTTGATCCTTCAGAGAAAGTAGAAGATTTGCCACGAGACAATAAAGCTACCGCAATCTTATCAAAATTTTACTTTGCTGCTTTTTCCCCTGTACCCTTTGTCACTACCCTCAAAATGGAGAATGAAAACAAAGTTTGTATGAACTGAGGTACCTTGAAACAAAACTGAAATGTTACAAAAGTTATGATTTTTGAGATTAGTTATGAGGGTTGCTGGTCAATCTAAAAAGAACAATGGAACAAGGATTACATGGCATATTGCTAATTAGCATATAAAAATAATAATAATAATAATAATAAAGGTCTTCATTAGTTGCATTATGTGATCGGAACAATTTTTAACAAATAGTAGTGCTAGGTTCAGTGCAGGCAATCGTACATTTCTGGGCGACCACCTGCCCTAACTCCAAATACGAGAAAAGCATGAGCAGAGTAAAGAAAAAACAAGAGTTCAGAAATGTCACCTATGAAGTATCCTGAAAAACGAAGCGTGAGAGTTCACCTCACAAAAACGTACAATAATTATTTGTACACTAAACATCATTTTCACAGTCGCTTATAATTAGAGATCGAATCCTTGCTGAAGATAAAAACCCACTTATTGAGCTTCAGTCTGTGAGATATGGGTTGGAATTTTTTGATTCCAAATACAAATCTTAGGCCACTATTTTGCAGTTTTTGTATACAATTAATATTCCTGACACTTATGCCGGGGTCATTATATGACATCAAAATAGTTCAAGTTAGACAAAACTAATGAACCACAAAGTACTGACTTTATTTGTTGGCAAAACACTGATCTATTCTGAAAAATAATTTTCAAAGAAGCATATGCTTTTTGTAACGATAGACCATAGACCCAGAGTTTTTACTTTATCAGAGAAAGAGATCACGTCCTGATAAAGTTAGATTTTGTCTCCAAAGTTATAAAGATTATATCTCTGTTAGATCAATTAGCAAATAGAATTGGAAAAAATATTCAATTATGTAGGTCATAGCTGAGAGCTTCAAAGGCTTATTCTGCTTCGTTCAATTCGAATGATAGGTAAATCTGGGTATCATCTGCATAATAGTGTTAACGACAGGATAAGAATATTGTGGGAAATTTGCTAATATAGATACTGAACAACGATGAATATAGAAAAATAGAGCCTTTTGAATTCAATCACAATAAGTAATCAGGATATGCATATATGGAGTGATTTCAATCAAAAAACTTAAAGCTACTGATGATGCTGAGATTGTTGAAAAAGCGCATATCTAGTGAAATTGGTGTAGATTTTGTACACTGGTAGTATTTATATGTTCTTGAATAAATAACAAAAGTTACTATGATTTCCTCACAAACGAAAGTCGTTATTGTTTGGTTTGGTTTCAGAGTGAATTTGTTGGAGCTTTCGCTTCGTCCAACTTGGGGGATGTCTCACCCAATACTGAAGGACCGAAATGCATCGATACAGGAAAGGTGTGCGATGTCCCAACCAGTACTTGCGGTGGAGAAGCAAAATATTGCATAGCTTCTGGTCCAGGAAAAGATATGTTCGAGAGTACGGAAATTATAGCTACAAAGATGTTTGAGAAAGCGAAGGTTAGTTTTAAATCGATAAACGGTACATTTTTAATGTCAGGAAATTTTTTTGCGATTGAAAAATCATACTGACATTCTCATGATGACTGTATTGGTATATGTTCATATATATATATTATATATATATATATATATATATATATATAATTGGGAAGATTATTTGGGTAAGCAGCAAGCAAAACGTGTACTCTTTTAACACTATATTTCCAATATTTCAACAGTGGTTACTATCATCTTCAGGGAAGTGTGTCTTTGAGGTTGATTGCAAAATGATGTGATACAACATTATCGAATGAGAAACATGAAGTTGATAATAAAATAACATTAAAAGGTAGTCCATTGTTGAGAGACTAAGCCAGCCAGTTCATGAGTATACCATTAATTGACCATTAATGACAGTAACCACTGTTGAAATATTGGAAATATAGTGTTAAAAGAGTACACGTTTTGCTTGCTGCTTACCCAAATAATCTTCCCAATTGCATCCTAACTAGTCAGTATATATATATATGGAAACTGGAATTTCGGGTTGAACCGTGTCTAGAATTTGTTGAAATTCGACGTTTCGGCTCCGATTTTGGAGCCATTTTCAAGAAAAAAGGATAAAATGATTGAAAGGGTGTGAAGTTAGGTCTCAATCTGCCTATTCCTCAGGTATCATCAGGATTTTGTAACTTGACGCCGGGGTCAAAAAATGCTCGTTTATTTTCCAAAATAATATCTCCCAAAAAAAGCGTGAAGTTTCAGGAATATCTAACTCAATCTTGAAAAAAATTATCTGATGGAGGATAATGCTTTCTTTTGTTTGATAGATTCTAGAGCGACTATTCTTTATAACAATTCCTGCTGCCGTCTTTACAATAAACCGACGTTCTCCGGCATTATCATCACCTGATTATACCAAGCTTTCGTCAATAGCTTTAACCCTGTATTTCAGGACAGGAGTCTTATAAGCAGTAACAGCAATTGAACTATCATCGCCATATTTTTTAAAGTTGTGCTCCAACTGTTTTTATGTGGGGGCGGTAATCACCTTCAATTTTAGCCATCAATTCATTCAGAGAAAACTAACACTCATCAGAATTCCGCTCGAGATATAAATAAACGTATTTCATCGCGCTTGATACAGTTTCTTCATGAAGGAGTTGTGATACTGCGCATCGGCTGCAACCGAATCATGAATATGTTCGAGAAGCTCAACAATCGCTCTACCCCAATCATCATTACGAGCTCTAGAAAGTTCTGAAACACTATTTTTCATCGATAATTCACGAACACTGTACACAACATTACGATTGTATAAGCGCATCTGTTTTTGTTTTGCTAGAAACTATGCTATT
The DNA here is from genome assembly GCA_958298965.1 of Chrysolina haemoptera. NCBI lineage: Eukaryota > Metazoa > Arthropoda > Insecta > Coleoptera > Chrysomelidae > Chrysolina > Chrysolina haemoptera. The sequence continues at coordinate 18,969,274 of OY282591.1, read as the reverse complement.
ATCTACGCAGCACAGAAAAAATAGTGGTCTTCAAATGAAATTGTTGGATGCGTTGATCGCAATTGTAATTGAGCACATCGCTTCCTTTACGCGATGATGCGGCAATCAACTTCTCATTATTATATCGTGTTCGAAACATTTTCTTCAAGAGTCATGGCTCTATAAACGCAAACGACACTGTAAAACGTTACACGTATACCGACGACTCAGACTAAAAAATATTCTATTGAGTTCGACCCGTGGATATTTCGTCGAGGTAGAGTGGTGAGTTATAATTTACGGCGCTCGTACACCAAAACTGTAGATTTTACTGAAAAAGTTGTGGAGACATAAATTGTATAAAATTTTTACCAATTCAATTTTGTGTATGAATGTTTTCATCGTACAATGAGTCAGAAAGGAGATTTCGTAAAAAAACTGCAAAATGACGCCATTTTTACAATATGTCGGCGCGACCGGCGAAGGTACGAGATGGCAAAGTAGAAAATCGAAAAGAGCACCCCAAAATCTATGTAACCATTAATTTTCAAAACTCCCTAAAAAACTTCTAGGTTACCCCCTCTTTTTGACCAGATGACTGAATTATCACCGCTGCATTCTATCCATTCTCCTTTGCTACAGATTCAAATTGTCGGCTTTAATTTTCCCATGGCGTTTTTCCATCGGGGTGGTTTCATTGAAATTAATTTTCAGTGACTGAAGGTCTCTTCTGCAGTACAGTTTTCTTTCATCCAATTCATTTTTGAGTTCCACCACCGTCAGGTCAACCAATCGCACTTTCCTTGACAGCATTTTGTCGATGATCAAATGTTTTATTTTACACAAAATTTCATCGATTTATTTAACTTTCCACGCGAACGCTTGTTCCACACGAGAAGTGAGATTGTTTTTTTACAAATGGTTTTCAGTATCCGAAAACCATTGTCATATTTTTTGCTGTCTTATTGATGCTCAAGTATTTTCAAAGTTCAATTATTATGGGAAGTTTGAAGTTGGAAATTCAGCTATTTCGGTTATGAATTGGATGACCTAATTTAGCATTACAGTTTGCAAACCAGTATGAACAATCACCATAATTACTCAAAGTCAGGAGATTTTCTATCATCTAATTCAATCTGTGAGTGGGTGCAAAAAATTAATCAAGCGAAAATCTCAATTCAAAATCTTATTAAGTTTTCTGAATTCGTTCATCTCCAGCTATTTTAAAACTCCCGGAAGTTTACGTTTTATACTGTTCTTGAATAAATTACTGTCATTTATCAATCTGATTGAGATGCTTGATTTCAGGAACTTTTCACGAGCGATTCATCGAAGGAAGTTACAGGCGACATCAAATACATTCATCAGTTCGTACACATGCCCAGTGAGACAGTAGATATTCAACAGGAGAATGGAACAAAAATTAAGGTATTCTATATTTTAAGAAGGTAAAGTCTGATGACAAGACTCTCATTCTGGTAACTACCATGTAAGATGTCTAGAAACCCTGGTGCGTGCACTTATACCTGTAAAACTTTGGGATCAAACTGAAGACACCTGCCTACTTGAAAATGCTTGATTTTTTGATAATTAGGTTCGGGTTCCGAATTCCGATGTTCAGAGGGCGACTCAGTTATGTTTATACACAAGGTGCTCAAATTTTCGTGAACATTTTTCTTCCATGACCATAGATTTCTCTTTCTGACTGTCTGAATTTTGACAGTTTGTGACGTTTGTGTTGAGAGTTTGTGTCTGTTTTGATAAAATGTAAAGTAATGTTATGTTAATAAAAATTCCAATCGATTAACTTCGGAAAACTGTGAAAACGCCATAATGAGATATTTCCGGTATTATTATTATTATAAAATGGACACTCGGGTCATTTTCTAGGCACTAATTTAAGCAAAAATGTTCAACAAAAACTCTTGACTGAAGTGTTGAACAATTTATAAGATGAAATAGGTAACAATCCAAAAGGAAAACAAGAAACTTGATCGGAAAACACCATAAACAACGAAGAACTAGAAACAACACAATACACAATGAAAAATAGGACAAAAACTCCAATCACTACTAAACCAGAATCAAAATAAAATCAAATTCCTGATAAACTAATTCAAAATTCAAATTTATCGAAGTAACGTCAAATGTATGACAGCTTCGAGCGTTTTTAACGGAACCAATAAGAGAACAGAATAAAAATAAAAGTCGTGAACGCAAAACGTCGTTATGTGTAAGCAGCCTAACAGTTTCTTGTCAGCGCTATAAGCGTCACGTACTAAAGAATGTGAACTAGGACCTAATCCAACAGGAGGTGCCGTCCATAAAAATCAAAACAAAATCGAATCGTTGAATTCACCAGGGTTTCTAGACATCTTACTACCATGTCACTGTCAATTATTATCGCGGTTCTCAATGTGATTCATAATTAATTTTCGAAATGATGGCCTCTTAGTCAAGTAAATCAAATGTCATACTTCGAGTCAACTTGAAAATATTTAGTTAATATGTTCTTACAAGCAACAAAAAATGAAATAACAAGTCACATCTAATACAAGAGCAAAAAAGTATCAACACTCCTGGGATGCTTACTGGAATTCAGTGACGTATTTGCTTTTAATTCAGTAACGACAGACAAGCTGGAGCAAAACTTGAATAATGAATTGTAGCACTCTGAAACTTGGCACATGACATCTCGACATCATGTGTTATTAGAAAAAAAAAATGTGTACCAAAAAATCAGAGGTGGAACCTAAACAAATTTTCATTAAAAAAAATAATTTTTTTTTGTTGTTATTTCAGAAAATATAAGATTTATCAAAAAACAATTTTGATAGTTTGAGAGATAATTCAATTCTCCACAAGAATGATTTTCAGTATTTCCTTATGAAATACGCTAGTTTTCTCAGAAACCGTGGTTTAACTCCGACCTCAGATTTCATGCTCGCGCAAACCCGCCACTGCAAGTTCAGGCAGGGCCGAAAATTTGATTTGTCATAACTTTGTTAAAAATGATAGTAGGAGAAAAAGAAAACGTGCATATCGTTCTTGAAGACTTCTACTTCCTCATGCAAATATAACATGTGAGTATCTGAGTACCCAAAATGTGTTTTGTACCACTTCATATAACCCTCCTACGATATTTACGGAGGATCCGAAAGTCATCGATATTCTAATTGATATGAAATAGTTATACTGAAGCAGGAATCAGTACCCTCTTTGGACCATTTGCAACGATTTCAGATTAGTGAGACACTAAGACATGCCAAAGAAAAAAACTGGGTATCACTCCTGCCTCAGTTTTCAACTCACCCATAATCCCGGTAATTTCTTCAGTGAATGTTGAAAATAATCATACACAACTTACATGAAAAATGAAGTATGTTATTACAAGCTTGAGGTTCGCACTTCACAATAGTGTTATTGAACATATATGCAGAATATGAATAAGCAAATATTTTCAGCATTCACTGAAGGGAATGCCGGTTTTATGGGTGAGTTGAAAACGAGGCAGGAGTAAAACAAAGTTTTGTTTTGGAATGTATAAGTGGGAACTGTCACACTACTTAAAAATTGTTGCATATTATCCAAAGAGGGTATGGGTTGCTGCTTCAGTATAATAATTCCATATTCACTAAATTATTCATGATTTTCGGGTCATCCGCAAACATCTTCGTGAAGTGCGAAAAAACACATTTTAGGTACTCAAATACTCGCATATTATATTTGCATGAGAAGGTAGGAGTCTTCAGAAATGATATGAACTTTTCCTTTCTCTTCTCCGATCATTTTTAGCAGAGCTATGATCAATCAAATATTCGGCTCCGCCAGAATTTTCAGCGCCGGTTAAGCGTTAACCTGAAAGTTGATGTCGACTTTCAATCACGTTTTCTGGGAAAACAAGCGCATTTCATCAGAAATTACAGGACATAATTTTTGTGGAGAATTCACTTGTCTTTCACCTTGTTGACTTGTTTTTTCGATAAATCATATAATTTCTAAAATTACAGCAAAAATCTATTTATTTATTTTTAAACGAATGAAAAAATATGTTTTACCCCTGGAATTTTGGTAAACAATTTTTTTTCGTGTTCATCATGGTTCCAACTACTAGCACATCAAGTTTGACAGTGCTGCAATCGATCCTCGTGTCAAAACCCAATGGTGCTGCACGAAACCAATTCAGGTTCTTCTTCTTCCTAATTTTGTGAAGAGACAGGTTGACTTCATGGGTCATGGGTCTGGGTAATATAAACCCCAAATATATCACGTTCTTTTCCTTCAATTTACTAGAGATTCTATAAAGGAAGAATAGAGCGTGACAAAGAAATACTTTTTTCGTGTAAAATGTACGGTTTAAAAGGGGATTTTTCTGATCGTGTAAGCGGTTAAATAAAATATCACATAATGATATGAAAATTTTCTTTTTATTGATGAAATACAAAATAGTAATAAGTAAAAAACTTGTTCGGATTCTGACTCGTCAGAAGTGCTAATGGCAAAATCAAATTGAAAGTTCTCATCGTCTTGACTTGTTAGGGTGTTGGGTCCCCTTCAAACCACGTAGGCTTCAAATAGTCATCTAAAAACCAGCTACAATCTTTGGGATTGAATTTAACGCAGCATGCATCGGTTTCGTGGAGCCACATTGAAATATAATATATTTTGTGCGCAAGATTCAGATTCAGATCCTTTGATCTTCTTTGTAAAATGCTTTTTGTCTTTGTACGTTGAATATGTTTTTTGGAACAATTAATATCTAGCTTCATTGATATTCCCATGAAGAAGGGCAGTAAACTCCTGAACACGTTGCATTTTCTCTTCGTGGAGTACATTTACTGGATTCGTCAAAGATGCAAATGTTTCCTGAAAATTTTTCCATTTTGGAAATATTTTTAAAGGCTTGACTTTCCATTTGTTATGAAATGCCGCTGTGTAATCACAGCTCGTATATTGCAAGCTCAGTACAGTTAAAGCAATCCACATCTTTCTTAGTGCTTTTCATTGTAGATGAACTCGCTAGCCAAATTTGAGCCTAAGGAACTTTGTGGATATTAGCAAGTAAAATAACCAAGACATCGGTATCATTTGCTTCAACCAATATTTTCGAATTAGGTGGCGCTTTTAATATATAAAACATTATCCGCGTATCTGCCTGCCTCTTCATGTTGACATAAATAATCTTCTTTATGTTTCACAATGTGAAACCCAACCGTTTTATACGAAAAACAGTGTTCGCCAACTGTTTAAAAAAAAATTGTTTTGGATTATTGGAAATAGAATATAATTTTCCCAGTAACTAGCCAATAATTGTACCAAGGCTTCTTTGAAACGATAATTTTTCAGATTTCCTATAAAATCGCTAGGTCTTGGTTGAAGAGGTCCTTGGATGACATACGGTCTATAGAAGTTTGTGTTTATCGTGTTATATACAGTGTGTCGTACTTTTCATGGAAGCACACCCGTAACTTCTGTAATTATCGAGGTAGAATAACGATTCTCTCAGGACTGAAGGAAATGATGAACCGGTTCAATGGTTATGGTACAAGTTATATACACCGCCCGCCAGTCGCGATGGAACAACCGATTTGGTAAAATTCCGTTTATCAGGCGCCACGAGCTATAAAAAAATTGTTTTGGTACTCACGTATTATGGTCTCCTGAACAAAAAATCCAAATGAAAATTTCGGCGGTCCCAAGTAATTTCGGAGATACGGCTCATTTTTGGATTTTGACTGGCATTTTTTAGAGACGTTCAATAAGTGTCCTTCTTTTCACCAGCCCGATACACACCCGGCTTCCTCCGTCTTACGCTTTGTTTTCATTGAAAAAGACACTTTTTTTTAAAGAATCGTGTTTTTTTCTAATCATGTCAGAGACAATAAGCTAGGGAATATGACAGATAATTATTATGAATTGTGTATTGTATGTATGGTTGGTAACACTGAAATCAATTTTTGCCAACTTTTCCTACGATAGTAACAGAACATGCTCATGCTCTAGATCCAATCACATTAACCAGAAAAATTGTTCAGTTAGGTCAGGACGAAAGGCCTGATTTTCATGCATACGATATCCGACGATCCGATGGTATGAAAATGATCTCATTAACCGGAAAGAACATTTTTGTACCATCGGATCGTCGGATATCATATGCATGAAAATCTGGCCTAATAAGAGCGAGCGAAGCAAGCCTATCAACGGCGAGTACAGCGAGCACCTATTTTTATTTACGTATTAGGTAAGGTTAGTTTAAGTAGGTTGGGTTAGGTAGGGTAGGGTAGGTTAGGTTAGGTGGGTGGGTTAGATTGTTTTCCCTTCTTTTGCTTCAAAAGTTTGGATCTGTGTGCAGTAAGGTCGAGACGTAGTAAGGGCGGGCGAAGCCAGCTTAACGATGGTGAGTGCCTTCTTTCATTTACGTTTCAGGTTGGGTTAGGCTTGCTTCGCTCGCCCTCATAACGTACCGACCTAACTAAACACAGATCCAATCTTTTAAGGCAAAATAAGGGAAAATAACCTAACTCATACACCTAACCTACCCTACTTAACATTCCCTACCTAACCTACCTAACCCAACCTAACCTAAAAAATGTAAATTAACATAGGTGCTCGCTGCGCTCGTCGTCGTTAGGCTGGCTTCGCTCGCCTTTATTATGTCCCGACCTAAATGCACACAGATCCAATCTCTCCTGGTAAACGCAGCTATTCATAAATCTGAAAAGTTGGCAATAATTGATTTCAGTGTCACCAACCATACATACATACATACACTAATAATTATCTGTCATATTCGCTAGCTTATTGTCTCTGACATGATTAGAAAAAAAAAACTATTTTTTTTAAAGTGCCGTTTTCAATAAAAAAAAAAACGTGAGACGGAGAAAACAGGATGTGTATATCGGGCTGGTGAAAAGAAGGAGACTTATTGAGTTTTATTCCGCTGTAGGAACGTCTCTAGAAAATGTCAAAATCCAAAACGTGACGTGGAATTGTGAAATTTGCAGTTATCAAGGAATGTATTGATACTGCCATAGAAAACAAATGAAAATTGTAATTAATCAACAATATTGTTGATAGTGCGAATTGACATAACAATCTAGGCAACCATTGATTTTACCAACTTTCTGATAAGGAAAGCTAATGTAGTTGGATTGAGCATAAAATTAGCTTTCATTTGATATATGATTCAATGAAATAACTTATGAGGGTATAATAATTACACTTTCTTACCTGTTCATACCTGGCAACTCCATAGTTGGACCGAGGGGATAGTAGGCAACCTTTAATTTTTTTTTCATTGGGGTATATTCTTTCAGCTGCTGCTCGATTTTTTCAAATAACTGATTGGGGAAGTTGGGAAAAAAAAAATTGAGTTAACATTTTATTGTTTAACATCATCTGTCCCAAATTTTGCTAGGCAACCTATTTGCAATATGTAGATGCAAATATTATCTAGCTGAAATTCTTCTGTATCACTAAATAACACATGCTATTTCTTATACCGGATCTTAGACTATTGCAGATTTCTTATCGATACTAGTGTGAATATGAAAATCGTTGGTTTGCATTTATTCGGTAACACATTCAAAATTACCTTTCTGCTACACCTTCAATATTATTAGGAACGTTTTCGGTACGACAATCTGCTGCACCTTCAATATTATTACGAACATTTGCGGTACCAGAATCTTTTAAATAAATATCCAAAAATTAATGTATTCGATCGAGAGGCAGTCTGACAGATAATTTAATCGTGACAACTTGTGCGGCAATTCAAAAATATGGCCCGAATGTGTGGTCCCAAAATGGAAGAATTTATGTTAAAACTAGCAACGATGTGAAGACAGTTGCTGAAGAATCTTGCCACAATCTAGACTGACAAAAAAAAAACTACTACTCGATAAATAAAAATGTGTCATCTGAATTGAATAAGTTGTTGAATTCATTTTATTTGTTTATTATTTTTATATCTATTTTTTAATTTCTCTCAAAATAATACGGAATAAATTGAATACAAATTTAACGAACACCCTTAATATAGGAAAATATTTTTTGTTGAAGTTAGCTCGCTGTATTATGTTTACTATTATGACATGCAATATTGAACTATACTATCAAAACTGTAGAGGTTTAAATACTAAATTATTTGAATTTTATAGAAGATCACTAGAAAGTGATTTTGATATAATCATAGCTACAGAAACATGGATCCAAGATGGTGTAAAGGATGGAGAACTTGTTAATTTAAATTATTACAATTTATTGCAAGCCGATAGAAACTTGACAATGACGGGAAAAACTACAGGGGGTGGTGTATTCATAGCGAGCAAGACAAAATATTGTTGCGTCTTCGGGTTCAAAAATAAGTGTACTCTGGTATGAACTCGCCTTTATTAATCAAACTTTACTTGACAACACTGTAATACAAGTCACTGTCAAAATACTTGTATCCAAGGTAACTCAAGGATTTTTCCATCTAATTCATCGAACGATCTCGAAAAATTCGAGAAGTCTTTATCAAATTTCAGGTCTGTAACACTGCCTCCTCCTTTAGGTTATTCCGTCCCGGATAACACCATCACCATTTTGTTTGTCCCTCTGGAACCAATTTGGGGAATCGTGGCCTCGGTATTCTGCTAACCTCTCGATGTGAACAACTTTGGGTTTACTCCTTGGTTTGAGCTGGATGCGGTATACCAAGTCGTTGATCTTCTTTATGATGACATAGGGTCCTGTCCAATTTCTCTGTACCTTGGGGCATTTTCCTTTCTTTCTCTGAGGTTGGTATAGCCAAACGGCATCACCTGGCTCGAACATAGTCCCTGGACTCTTCCTGTCGAACCTCTTTTTCATTTTATCACTGGAGATTTGAAGACGACGTCTGCAGAATTCATGAACTTGGTCCAGCCTTTCTCACAACTCTTGGACATATTCTGGTAGGACTTTGTCCTCTGTACTTCTGGGTGGCATTCCAAACAACAGATCGCATGGTAGTTTCATTTCTCGCCCAGTGATCAACATTGAAGGGGTATATCCGGTGGACTCATGCTGGGAACTTCGATAGGATAGGAGAAATAGTGGTACCAACTCATCCCAATCCTTTTGAATTTTGGAGATGAACATCGACAGGTACTGGCTGATGGTTTTATTATGTCGTTCAACCATACCATCTGATTGTGGATGTAGGGCTGTGGTACGAGTCTTCTTCACACCTAGAATGTTCATCATTTCCTGCCATAACTCAGATTAGAAGTTTTGTCCTTGATCAGAATGTAATTCTAGTGGGACTCCATGTCTGGCTATTACATTTTCTATGAAGGCCTTTGCAACGGTCTTTACCTCCTGGTTTGGAATGGGCACAACTTCAGGCCACTTGGAGAAATAGTCCATGGCTACCATCAAGTATTTATTTTCTTGCTCGGTAACAGGAAACGGACCAAGAATGTCAACTGCTACTCTTTCGAATGGTTCCCCAGAAAGATACTGAGCCATTTTCCCTCGACTTCTAGTTTTGGGTCCCTTCTTTGAAGAACATAGGTCACATCTTCTGCACCATTCTTCTACATCACGACGACAATTCATCCAATAGAATCGTTCTCGTATTCTAGCAAGGGTCCTCTTGATTCCAAAGTGTCCACCTGCACGATTACTATGAAGTTGTTCGAGCACATCTTTAGTAAGTGCCTTCGGCAGGACCAGTTGGTACACCACAGTTGCTCCATCTGGGCTCTCCCATTTGCGATGCAATAGGCCATCACGAAGACATAGGGAATCCCATTGAGCCCAGTATCCCTTGGCAACTGCACCGAACTTGGATACTTCCTGCCACTCAGGTCTAACTCCATTCTTTAGCCAGCTTAGGACTAACTTTAAATTGTTGTCTTTCTTCTGATTCTTCCTCATATCTTCTGTGGTCCATAAATCAGATTGTTCAGACTCGACTCTTACGGTGGTAACTTGCAGAATTTCCTTGCAATGTTCATCATTGTAAAAATTGACTTCTTTGTTCTCGAGTTTCTGGCAATATCGGCATTGCTGTTCCAAGCATGGACGTCTTGATAATGTGTCTGCATTTCTGTGTTTCCTGCCACTGCGATGAATAACTTTGAAGTCGTATTGTTGGAGTCTCTCTAGCCATCTCGCAACCTGACCCTCAGGTTTCTTGAAGTTCATTATTCACTGCAAAGCGCTGTGATCAGTTCTTACGAGAAAACGTCTGCCATAGAGGAAGGTATGGAAATGTTCAATGGCTTTGATTATCGATAGAAGCTCCTTTCTTGTAACGCAGTAATTCCTTTCTGCTTTGCCTAGAGTTTTACTAAAGTAGGCTATTACTTTCTCTTCGCCATCCTGTTCTTGGGATAAAACTGATCCAATGCCTTGCTGAGACGCATCACAGTCCAAAATGGAAGTGCCTTGTTCTCGTGGGTAAGCCAAAATAGGCGCAGTTGTCAATTTCTTCTTCAGTTCAGCGAACGACTGTTGGCAATCAGGGCTCCAATCAAACTGAACGTTGTTCTCAGTTAAGCGGTGGAGTGGCTTGGCAATTTTACCAAAGTCTTGAACAAACTTCCTGTAGTAGGTACATAGCCCCAGAAAACTTCTTACTTCATGTTTATCCCTAGGACGTGGCCAACTCCTAACAGCCTCGATTTTAGCAGGATCGGTCTTAATTCCTTGGGCCGAGATGACATGGCCTAAAAAATTAACTTCTTTTTGAAATAAATAACACTTCTTTGGGTTCAGTTGCAGGTTAGCATTTTCTAACCTCAAAAATACTTCTTCCAAATTATCCAGGTGTCCGTCAAATGTCCTTCCCATTACTATGACGTCATCCAAGTAGACTAGACAAATTTTCCATGTCAAACCTCTCAATACTAGTTCCATAAGTCTCTCAAAGGTGGCGGGAGCATTGCATAATCCGAACGGAAGAACTTTGAATTGGTACAGCCCTTGTCCGGTAGAGAACGCTGTTTTTCCTCTATCATCAGGATGAACTTCCACTTGCCAATACCCACTTTTCAGATCCAACGTTGAAAACCATTTGGAACCGGATAATGTGTTTAGTGTATCATCGATTCTTGGTAATGGGTAGCTATCCTTCATCGTTACGTCATTCAGTCGACGATAGTCCACGCAAAATCGGGTTGATCCATCCTTTTAAGTTACCAATACTACCGGTGAGGACCATGGGCTTGTGGTTTCTTCAATTATGTCATCCTCCATCATGTTGTTTATCATGTCTGCTACCTCTCTCTGTTTGGCAAACGGTTGTCTCCTCGGAGCCTGTCGGATTGGTCGGGCATCGCCGGTGTTGATGCGATGTTGAACTAGATTGGTACGTCCCGTCGAAGTCTCTGTCGAGAAAATGTTACGATGACTATCAAGAAACTCTTTGGCCTTCTGCTTTTCTTCCATAGTTAAATGTTCTGTGGATTCCATCATTTTGTCTATTGTTCTCTAATCGGTGTAAGTGGTATTTCTTCGCAGTACCTGAGTGTGGTTTTCACAATTGATAACTCGAGTGACAGGTTTGCAGAATCCCAATTGGTCGTTTTTCTTCAGAAGGACTTTATTTTCCGAAGTATTGGCAACCCTGACAGGAATTAGTTGTTCTGTGTTCACAAGACATCGGGCAATTAAAATTCCATATTGGCGGTATTCATCATTTTCAATTATTCCAGTGCTCAAATCTCCAGGTTGTTTATCCATTCTGGCCACGATGATGGTTTCGGAGTTTTTCGGAATGTGGATGTCTTCGTCAACATAAATCTTAATTGGTTGGATTTTCTCATTGTATCTGCTCAGGAAGATTTCTTCATTGCCAATCCGCAAAATTTTCTGTCGGATGTTAAGGATGAAGTCGTTCTTCTCCATGATGTCCAGACCCAAAACACATTCATCCCTTATTTCCGCAACCAACATAGAATGTTCCATGGTAATAGGTCCTATCTGGATGTGTACAAGTGTTTTCCCAATGACTGGTGCGGTTTGTCCCGTTGCCGTTTCCAAAACCATGTTCCTTTTCATCGGCTTCACAGATTCTTGTATGAGGTCTGGGCAAACGACTGATCTCGAAGCTCCTGTATCAATAGTGAAGGTGCATTTCCGATCTTCTAAGTGGCCTTGTATTAGTAGACTTTGGTCATTTTTCTTCAATGACGATATATGGATCTTGGGGCTTTGAACACTGAAAGTCGCCACGCGCCCCCTAGTGCCGACTAATTCTGGTTTTCCTGGTTGGGAGCAAGTCCTCTTTCAGACGTTTGAGGTCTCCTTTCTGGCGTGGTTGATCTCCTGAAGGCTCCTCTGGTATATCGCCCACGTTGCTCTGTTCCTGGGGTCGGAGATCTCGATCTCTCTTCGTTGCTCGTTGATGACGACCTCTTTCTTCTTGGACTTCTGGATGTCGGTCTCTCCCAGCAACTCCTCTGTAGATGGCCGCTTTTCCCACAGTTATAGCAGCGCCTCTTCCTGTCTTCTGGGGAAGGCACTTGGTTGCTTAATGCTGTTATGGAGTACAATATTTTCTTCAATAGCGCCTCGCTTCCAGGAGAATCCTCGTTGAATTTAACTTCACGTAACTTGGGCCTCGTATTTCTTGATGCGTTTTTCGCGGCCTCGAACTCCAAAGATGCTATTAGTGCTGCGCTTATGTTTTGAAGTCGTCCTAGTCGAAGGGCTTGCTGCATGTCAGTATCTCTCAAACCATAGATGAAAGTCTGCACCCCAATTTGTTCTATGAACTCCTTCGGTGCTTGTGGGTATGCCAAATTAATGAGTCACTCTACGTCGGCTCCATACTCCTGTAGGGTTTCGTTGGATATTTGGTATCGACTCTTTATTTGGCTCTGAAATACTTGTTTGAGATATTGCTGTCCATATCTGATTTCCAAAGCTTCAACGATTCTAGAATATTCCTTCTGATTACTCCCGGGGATGTTCTGAAGGATGTCCAATGCTTGTCCTCGTAGACACAGGACTAGAGAGGTGGCCATTTCCTCCTCGGACCAGCCGTTTGCATTTGCTGCCGCTTCAAATTGACGTCTATACATGGGCCACGAGGATTGCCCATCGAATGTTGGAGGCTTCAAAATTTTCACTTGTGTAGGCCTTATCGGAGTTGTCAGTGAGGATGGCTTTTCGCTGGTGGGGGAGATTTCCTCAGAGGGTGCAGGCTTGTGTGGAAGGTGTAGCGTTTCCAACCTCTTCTTGATCCTATCCACTTCTTCGTTGAATTTCTTGTTCACCTCTCGTGCCACCCGTTCATCTATTTTGGACAGTTCATTTTCGACGTCTTGGACCCTTCTGTTGACTCCCTGGACTCCGCCTCTGACTTCTTGAACTTCACCTTTAACCTCTTGAACTTCTCCTCTGACCTCTTGTACTACTTCGGTGATTTCATTCTGGAAGCACTTTTGACTGTGACTAATACGTTGCAGAATATCAACATGTTGTTTGGACTAACCGCGCCTCCTGTTCCTCTTGTTCTTGTTTCCTTCTCAGTTCGAATTGTTGTAGAAGCTGTTCTTGTTCTTGTTTTCGTTTGGCTTCTTGTTCTTCTTGTTCTTGTTTTCGTTTGGCTTCTTGTTCCTTTAAAAACTCAAGGATATCTGCTGATGTCGCCATCTCGTCGTAATTATTTGCTCGAGTATTCACCATCAAATACTGGAAAACTGCCTTACTTTTCTTTCTTCAGTAACACTTATTCTGCCGCTGTCACCAATTGTTGCGTCTTCGGGTTCAAAAATAAGTGTACTCTGGTATGAATTCGCTTTAATAATCAAACTTTACTTGACAACACTGTAATACAAGTCACTGTCAAAATACTTGTATCCAAGGTAACTCAAGGTAACTTTCTAACTAACTTACTTCATCTCACAAATGCATTGCTTTTATATACAAATAAAGTTCTAGAAAACTTAAGAAATCAATAGAACACAAATAGAATGTTCGACGATTGATCCAGAACAAAAGTTAGTGCTTCTAGATTTTTCCATCTAATTCATCGAACGATCTCGTACAATTCGAGAAGTCTTTATCAAATTTCAGGTCTGTAACAATATAGAATAATTAATTTCGTTAAACACTCTACGCTTTTTGAAGGCATAATAGTTCAATATAAGATCAGTGGAAAAAAGTATACCTTAGTGGTCCTTTATATTCCTACTAGTAGTCCAAATTACATTTACGAGTCTGTGTTTAACTTCTTGCAAGGGCAAATTGATACTCCTGAAAATACAATAATCATTGGTGATTTCAATATACATGGCATATCCAGCTCAAATATTGATAATATAAGAGATAATGAAAAGACCAATATGCTAAGAATTCCTTCAAATTACTCAACAATATTCCTAATATTCAAGAAAGAATACTTGATCAAATAATTGGCACTGAAAATTATAACTGTGTGGTGAGCAGGGATTTTCTTCCTTTTGTCAAAGAAGACGTCTATTATCGAACACTTAACATTAGTATAAATATAGGAAAAAACAAAAATGCAAATGAAGTAATAGAAGAATCTTGGTATAATTTCAAAAACGGAAATTTTTTAGAACTAAGTAAAATGATTACAGATACTGACTGGACTCACGTATTACTGGAGACAAATGTGAATAAGACTTTAGGCTGTTTTTATAATGTTTGGGACGATATTGTAGTCAAATGTGTTCCTAAATATAAACTCTGGAAATGCAAAAGTAAATATCCAATCTGGTTTACGAGCGAAATTAAAAGTATGTTAAAGGAAAAAGAATCGTTATAGGAAAATCAGATTGAAATCGGATTATTACAATGAAAAATATAGAGGATTACGTAAATTGTCCATGAACTTGATTAGAAAAAAAGAGAAACAATACCTAAAAAACTTAGAAGAAAATGTTACAAAAGATATTAATCAATTCTGGAACTTTGTTAATAACAAAAGAGCCAATAAAAGAACACCTGTGGAAAACGGAAAACTACTGAGTCATTTGCGAAAATTTTCTCATCGGTATATTATCAAGAAGAGGCAGTCTATAATATGAATTTCATTAATGATAATGTGAACGTGAATAATGGTATTTTTCAGATAAAATTAATTAGCTAAACTGATTATACCGATGCGATCAAACGATTGAAACCGAAAAAGTCTCCAAGAATAGACGGTATACCTACCTCCATACATTTTAAAAAGATGCCATGAATGGCTTATGAAACCATTATTACATATTTATAATTTGATAATTAACACAAATATCTTCCCAGAATTTTGGAAAACTTCCATTACTACGCCGATTCATAAGGCTGGTAATGTAGTAGAAATGGAAAATTATAGAGATATATCAATTATGTGTGCTCCGTCCAAGTTGTTTGAGCTAATGATTTATACCAAATTATACACTTCTATAAGTAAGTGTATAGCGTCTGAGCAACAGGGATTCATGGCACAGAGGTCAATTAACACAAATTTACTGATTTTTAGCAACAATGTATTTCAAACATTACAAAACAGATCCCAACTGGATATAATTTTTACAGATTTTCGTATAGCGCTTGATAAAGTAAATCACGATATTCTTCTAGAAAAAATCAGTGGGTTTGGACTATCAGAAAATTTCTTACACTTAATTGAGTGTCTCTGCTACCGTCTACGCGGCAACATTATCTGAAGCATCATTCGAGACTCGTGTTATGCAATTCAATATAAATGTATCTGTTGCCCTATATTCTCATGTTCAGTGTGATTTATCATATTATATGAATGAAGATTCCTAGGAAATTACAAAAGACTAGTATATAACACATTGCAAAATGGCGAGTTTTCTGCACACGACGTGTTGGACCACTCGCTACGCTTGTGTTTAGTAACCGTTTTCGTTTTCTGCATTGAAAAATATACCAACCTCATTTGTTGTATAAACAAAATACCACTGAAATATTTCCACACCCAACAATACCTAACCCAACCCAAAAATCATCATCACCAACAAACATGTTCCAAACAAAATCAAGCCATCCCTGTATTCCTACACACGTTCGTATTATCAACTTGTTACGCCAGTGTTTTGATCTACAACCGCTGATAACTACAGGAAATACATTTTTATGCTTTATTGAACAAATTTATAACGACTGATTGTGGAAAATATTTGAATGTACTGAACTCATTTCAATTGAATATTAAACGCCAGCCACCTATTTATCACCTTAAATACTAAACACACGCCAACTACCCATTTCAATAATATGATATATTAAAAACACTCAATACACATTTCAAAACCCTACATGATATTAAATACACTCAGTACCCCCCCCCAGAGGGGGGCGGATACCTCCGCCTGCCGCTTACGGCTGGGACCCCCCTTATGGTGTGAAGGGTGTGGAGGGACTCGGAACGTGCCGTAATCTAATTAATACGTCTTGTGCAAAAAACGCTTTCATTTTGCAACTTGTATAAATAGCTATTGATGCATGGACAACAATAAAATGAACTAAATAATTATCATAACATAAAATCTATTTTAATTCCTGAATTAATTTTGATAACAATTTTTTCCGTCGACCGTTCATTTATGATGTATTTTAACGCACTCAAAATCGTTGATTAATGACCCCTGTTAATGAATGATTTTCTATTAATCAACGATTTGTTTATATGCAACCCAACATACATTGCTTTCATACATTTTATATTGGTTAGTACTATCTGTCATTATTTATTTGTCAATTTTCAAATAAAATTTCAGAAAATGTTCATTACACCAGTTGTCACTCAAAACCATATATGGTCCCGTGGCGTAACGGTAAAGTTCACCTGGCTTGCGACACTATGGTCGAGAGTTCAAAACCGACCAAGGGTCATTTTTTTTTTTATTTCAATTTGAAAATAAATAATAAAAAATAAAATAAAACTACCACTGAGAAAAATTAAACTATCTTTAAGTAGAGTTAATATAAATAGGAAATAGTGATTGTTTTTTATCGTAACGTTAAATAAATAAACCTTGAAAGTGAGATTCTATTTTCGAAAACTACTGTCGATGGAAAAGTTTTGTAACAAACTCGTGAATTAAAATGGCGATTAACAATCTCAAACATTAACGCGCTCGCTCCGCTCACGCGTTAAATTATCTCGATTGTTAATCGCCCTTATTAATACACTTGTTCGTTAAATAACCATTAATCCTACAATAGTCTATTAATTGATATGGAAAGTAACAGATACATCACAGTTCTTTGATAGTTTGGTGGGGGTTTATTATGCTGCCCTAGGAACATGCGATAATGAAGTGAATGAACCATTTTCATGACTTAGGTCAGATTTTTCAATATCATGATGACATTTTCTATCTCCAATTAATGTTTCGATGTTGGTCAATTGGTGAATTAACAAAATTTATTCATCATGAGGCAACATTTTCTCAATTTCACTAGCTCGTAGGTACGGCTTAGCAAGGAATGTCGATAAACGTATCAGATGCGCGAATTAGAATGAGAAAGTATTCGGACGATAAAGAGGGTAGTAGAAATTGTACATTTAGTTAGAATGTATACTGAGATCTTCTGCTAACGCGCATCGATAGGCGTGCCGATTTCATATTTCTCATGAGAATAGATTTTTCTACCGATTGTTGAATCTAATCGGACCATAACGTTATTTACGTTATTGAAATCAAATCAGGCGCTGATACTACTGTTGGGATGTTCACATGAAATATGAATCATAATTGAATTATTTCATGAATATAAATGAACAATTTAGTTAATGATAGAAAAAACAAAATTATTAAATAATCATCGTTAACTCATATCGAATAAATCATCAACCCAGTTGTTGAAGTATAAAGGCTTTTCAGAAAATGTAATATTAGCTCGAGAAGAGAACTCATCGAATATAACAATTTCATTAACACCAGCTTTCAGAAAAGGCGCTGGAAGAAACAGGCTCTGCTGAGGACCAATTTTCCAATATCTACCCAATACAAAGTTGTTCACGATAACGATGCCTTTTCTCCATCCACTCATATCTATAAATGTATCATGTACCTCCTCTACCACAAGGTCAGCTTTATACAGTCCAGCTCCAACTGAAGGCATTATAGAAGAATTGAAATTGCTCCATCCTTTCAAGTTTCCATTCCACGACTTCTTGAATTCAACTGGAAAAATTTCCCAGTCAAGTAGCTCCTGATCGTCTAATAACACTCCCTGCCATAAACCCTTGAACTGTCGAAATGCTTCGAGGGTACCAAAATTGTTCCTTCCCATGTTGCAAACCACCAAATCAATAGTGGCATTTTCTAGCAGCTCGCCTGAGCCTAAGGTTATGGATCCATTATGTTTCCTCCAGTAACCAAACCAATCCAAATCGACAACATTCTTCGTAATCAAATTGTTGTTGACGTATATATTCACAGTGTCGTATACATATCCCAAAATTTTCAATACTGCGAATTTTCCTATACTTACTGAGCGTTTGCGATATACTATATACCCTAATGCTTGACCAGAATCGTTATTGATAGGTAAGTTTTCCATTGTCAGAAGCGTTTTGCTTTTCACACGTAAAGGCATTTGAGAAATCATATCTTCGTAGGATATGAACTTGGTGATATTCAAAGAAGGGTAAGATCGGGGATTTTCAACCACCGGCATTTCTGGCAATTTAGTTTTGATCGGATTATATTTCTCCAACAGAGTTTTCACAGCAAAGTATTTGTCATTATAATCACCAGTCTCAGTAATAGGTGCATCGTAGTCATAACTGGTGATATCTGGTTGGTAACTAGATTGTTCTATCGATTTCATATTGGCTCCATTCAAAAATCCCCATGTCGTACCTCCGTGGAACATATACAAGTTGACGGAGGCTGGATATTTCAGAATCCTCTCATATATACCTGAAAAAGTTTCTATATCACCAACATAATGCTTCTCAGACCAGTGGTTGAACCATCCAGCCCAATACTCTGTGGACATAGATGGCTTGTTCTTCTGCAGTTGTTTCAGTTCATTGAATTCCTCTTCTGGGTTAGAGTTGAAATTTGCTGTTTGGAATAACGAAGGCAGTGACCCCTTGCTTCCATGAGCAGTTGGTGAGTCTGATGTAAAAAGTAACTCGGTTATGTTGTTCGCCAGCATCAACTGTCTCAGTTCTTCAACATACACCGAATCAGGCAGGATTGGTGGTGTGGTCTTTGGATCCTCGGTACTGCCATATTCATTTTCTACTTGGAAACCTATTATTGGTCCACCTTTCGTGAACTGAAAAGCCGTTAATAACGTGAGTAGTACATTGAAATATCTTCGGACATGTTTCATGTATTTCGCGTCGGAGGTACGAACTTTGATATCTTTTTCTCGAAGTAACCAACTGGGTAAACCACCGAATTCAAATTCGGCACAAATGAATGGTCCCGGTCTGACAATAACGAACAAATCTTCTTCTTGTGCTATTTTGAGATAATTTTCGACATTCAGCAGTTCTTGCATATCTGTTCCTCCTTGGCCAAAGTCGTACTTTCCTGAAATATAAGATGATGGTTTAATAGGATTTATCAAGAAATAAGGTGATGATTTGAAAGTTAACTGATGAACCTATAGAGCTTGTTTATTTTGATTCGACTCCTCAAGAAATCATAGAGGTAAACGAAACTATGTATATTCTCATGAATTTTTTAATTAAAATATCTGTTAAAATAATCTAAAAGAAAAGAGTGTAAAAATGCCCAGTAAACTATTCCCAGTGGAAGTAAAATAGTTGAAAAGATCGTTTCAGGAAATACCGTGGGCCGCATGCATAGTCATTCGCCAGCGCGGCGACTCTCCAGAGTTGCACGGTTTGCTACAAAAATTATATTGCGAACAGCGCGCTTACTCTTCAGAGGCGCCGTTTAAATGGCTTTGCATGCGGCCGTAAAACATTGGCTTTTGTCCAACAGCAGAAACTATTTCCCAGACTAACACCTAGACATCTGACAGGCACATGTGTAGAGACTAGTACTTTGTAGGAACAACTTTGCAAAGTGCTCTCTGAAACAAATAGTAGTACTTCGTTTGATCATTATAGGAAACAAATTGTAGACTGGTTTCCGAATGTATGTTCCTTATCAGTGTAGGTTGCCTCAGTCATATACTCGCAGGGTCTCGTCTTCTTTGGCCAAGATGAATACTATAGCTGTTCAGAGGATCCATCTTGGCGACCTATTCGAGAGAACTCTAGAAGGACATTTCAAAACACTTTCAAGGAGCAATAATGTTCCATTGACTGTAAAACAGTCGGAAACAATTTTTCAAAGTTAATCTGACTTTGAAATAGATTTTTCAGCATATACATAAGAATGGAAAAATAATACATAGTTGGACTCTGAAATGTAATCTCCAAATTATTTATTTTTGAGTCCCAAAGTATTGAGTTTTGAAGTTTATTTATATATTTCAGCAGGAACTAATTATTGTTGATACCACAAATCTTACTTGAACACTAAATATTTGAAAAAACCAAAATAAACCTAGCTTGCGAGTCGAAAATTAATCAGATTTTTCTCTGACACACATACCTAACCTGATCAAGTTATCCTAGCTTACATGTTGAAAATGCTTAATTGATTATTTAATGTTATTCGTGTTTATGTTTATGTATTACATTAGGTACAACTTTAATATTTATGCCAACTTTTTAGTTGAAGTTTTTTGGTGCTGGTTTATTATTTTTGGTAGCCAAATATTATTTTGGAGACAGGGTATAAAACTTGGCACGTAATATTGTGGCACAATAATTATTTTGGTGCTCATTTAAAATATACCTTTTTCTGTACATGCAAAAATCCTCACTTTGGTGAGCTCTATGAAAAATGGCAGAACTATAAGAATAAAAAGAGATTTATTTTTTATTTTTTGTGTGCCTTTCAGAGCTTCGTAATCCTAAGATAACATGGAAAATTCAAATTCTTGGAAGGAATTCACCAATTCAGCCATTATACAATGCATAAATTGTTTCGAACAAATTCGACATCAGTCATTTCCATTCATCAAATAGTTGTTTGTTTTGTTTATGATTTATTCATTCCGTTATCTGGCAACACTCTTATGAGACACTTTAAAACACCCAGGCCATGTTGCGATCTGGGAATGACGAATGCCTCAATTCTAACGTGCGATCCCAAGCGATTGAAGTTTTAAATTTACTAATTATAATTTTACGAAATTTTTTTTTTTTATTATTGGTGTCCCATCCAGGGCTCCCCAGCTTTGTAATATCACTAGGAAGATTCAGTGGAATTAGGTTATTTTTCAAATTTTTTAAAAAGTGACCTTGAAAAATATTGCAGAAAGTTTACCAGATTCACTATTTTTTATCGCACTAGGTCATTTTTTTTTTGAAAAAGTTCCTTATATCAATTCATCCAAAATTACACCCGTCAAAGTGGTTTCTGCTGAACTCCTGCATACTCAATATTAGGTAATTTTTCGTCACTGATTCGATCGCCCTCACATAAATATGTACTTTCACATGGATAATATGGATGTTTGAATGGACTGTTGATTCATTCATGGAATTTCGTATAAACCAAGAGAGGTTGTAGATGGTTTTATTGAAGTTTAGAATATGCCGAATTAGGTAACTTATATAAGAATAATCGTGGTTTATATTATCAAATTATAACCCATATACAGTGACCGCCAAAAAGTATGTACCATATGGGAAAAAAGTTCATTATTAGAGTATTGGGAAAAGATTCTTGGAGAAAGTTTGTGCATGACCGATAATATAAAAATCGATTTTGACACATGTCACGTGTTGTGTTGGCCTCAGTCATACACAATGCCCGCCACTCGCGATGGAACAGCCCATTTTATCGTTAAATCATATTCGAGGGCAAAATAAGCTGAAATTTCGTAGGTGCGTTCACAGCATTTCCATCAGTGGTAAGAGTTTCATCGTTCTCATTAGATAATTACGGAGGTTACGGGGCTGCTTCCATGAAAAGTGAGACAAATTCGGATTTTTTAGGAGTTAAATTTTTTCAGGAAAAAATTGTATTTGTAGTGAGTTGGAAGTCCTGATCAAGAATTTGAAGAAATTTCGAGCCTATTTTGCCCCGTATGTTCTACCGTTGAAATAGGTTGTTCCATCGCAAGTAGCAGGCAGTGTATATCACTTAGGTCAACACTACATAGCCGGTATGTGAATTTCCAGCATTTTCATCAGTCCTGAGATTTTCACTACTCTATCTCGACAGTTATGGAAGTTACGGGGGTGCTTCCATTAAAAGAGAGACACACTGTAGATAATTTCAAGGACGCTGCTCTTCCGAAAGATCATCAATCATTCAATCGTGCCATTGTTAGCGATCCCATCGAGACTGACCCGTTGAGCTCAGTCGTCACATCCATATTCCGTCACTTTAGAGACATGCCGAACACATCTTTCTCAGCTTCGTTCAAAACAATTTAGACAATCTAGTGGTAACATTTTTTTACTCCCTATATCTAACACGTAATATCATTATGTAACAAATTATGGCCAATGAATACACGTACTTTTTATTACGGAATGGATTTTCGGCCCATTGAAATCGGTATTTGGGACTAATCAAATGAGTTGTTTTGACATACTTGTTTGACGTTTAATTTCTATTGCATTAAAAGGAGTATAAAGATGTCAAGTAGTAAAGATTTATCTTGCATACCACCAGAAACTCATAACAAAGCAAAAACTTTCTGTAAAAATTGAGTTCTAACCAGATGAAAAATCTATGAAAAACTAAAAAATAGTTTAGGACCGCTGAGATACAAAAAATATTAAATTTTTTACTTCACGTATAATAGTCCATATTGAAATTTATTCTAGAGTAATGTTTGAAAATAACTAGATTGAAATGAGTTCTTGTTTTAATTTTTAATCGATAATAGAAAAAATATCGTATGCAAAGATCATGCAATGGCTATTATGCACTCTCACGAGATTTACATGATCGTTACATAATCTACTATTTTTCCGGTATTTCCGAAATAGAAAAGTTACTCACTGAATTGACAGACATTCCTATATAACCATGATCGTTACATAATATACTATTTTTCCGGTATTTCCGAAATAAAAAAGTTACTCACTGAATTAACAGACATTCCTATATAACCCTATTACGTCTTAATTGCGCTACTTATTTTTTACACACAAGGAAATTGAAATGTCTCGTAGGTACGCTTAAACAATGCAATTCAACAAAATGAAACCGCGGATATTTTACAACGAAATAAGTTGGAGTGGGACAATATCAGACTTCTTTTATTTTGGGGCTCCGCCTCCATCACTTGAAATTCTTAATTCCCGCTTTATATCGCAGATTTAGTTTGAACTTTTTCAGAAGGTTAAACTCCTTCATAAGCTTTTCCGCAATCTGCGCATCGGACTCGAGCCAACGACAGTAGGCAATACTAGAGATTCCTGCGCTGGTGATATTTATTTTGACCTCTTCACGAATATCGGCTAGTGCCTAGCGCAAATCATGTTGAACGTTAGTATGAAGGTCAACGTCAGTATTAGTTAAAAATACGTCTATTTCGCCTTTTCAGAAATTTATTATAGAACTATAAACACGGTTTTAAATGGATAATGTAGAATTACCTCCAACCGTATTTCTCTATCTGCACGTCATATTACAGTGAGTGTACAGTGAAATTTAATGATATATTTCAAATTGCGCGTTAGATCATGTTGAGTGCCTTATAGACCAGGTGAATTATCTTTTTTGATTGAAAAATTCCGTACATGGTAAACTAAGTTGTAAAGGGTAGAAAAAGGTTTAACTAATGTGGGGACAAAAATTCAACATATGAATGGTTGCAGTTGAGTAGAGGTGGGGGAAGAAAGTGGGTGAAATCGGTTTTTCACGATTTGCAGCGTAAATACGTATTTTATCAAAAAAAGTTGGGCATAAAAGTTGTAAATAATTGAAAAATCTACAACTTTGCTTTCAACAAATTTTTCACATAACTTCAAAATTGCCGAGGAAAATACGAAAAACCAATATTTTCGTATTTATTTTTTATTTTTTTTTTATAGCTTTTCGATAACAGAAATTGGCAAGAGTGTAGTATTTTTCATGCCAAGCAAGCAGATATTTTATTTTCAAAAAGTTCAGTGGTCTTAAAGAAAAACGTTTTTTTCAAGTCCCTGAAGCTTTCTTTTTTCATTGTAGAGAGTTATGTAGTGAAGCATTTTTTTCGAAAAGACTTCAATTTTCATAAAAAAGAAAAAAATATACTATCTTAATGGAAAAAAATTGTAGAAATTGAGAAAAAATTATTTCTTGAAATACCGCTCAGAAATTCACAATAAATATTAAACATAATATTATTTATGAATTTTCAAGACTATTGAAGACTTTCTATTCATCTAATAGAAATGAAGTGATGATTCAATGAAAGAAAATGCAGAATAACTTATAAATGCAGTGATTATTTCTGTTTTCAACATGGCGTCTGTGATAGGACTATGAAGATAATAATTATAATTTTTACAATTAGATTAAATAAATTGATTTAAAAAAAAAATATGAAAAGAACCCCAACAATTCCATTTAAATTCCAGATTAATTCTCTAATTACTTAATAATTCTTAATAAGTAAAAGGAACTCCTGGAAACAGTTTTTCTCCACAATTAATAACTTGTTCGACTCCCATGCCCGACACATTGTACAAAATAAAGAAGATCAAAGGTATCGACACACACTATAACATATCTTCTCTCATTCACGAAGGACGCAAATAACAACGCAACAACAAATAAGAAAATTATAAACGTGGTGCCTTGAAACTGGCTTTCAGTTTTCATTTTCGAAAACGAAACATGCTCTTTCAAAGACGTAACACTTCAACATAACTCAATTTGGAATTATACGGAAAACTATTCGTGAAGGATTTTAAATTCTTGGGAATGGTTTTTGACGAAAAACTGAAATGAAACGCTCATACTCGGCAGCTCAAACAACATTGTTATGATGGTCTCAATTTAATGAAAACGCTATCAACCAATCTGGGAGAGCTGATACTACCACCATATTAAAGATACAGATCACTCATTCGTACCAAAATTTATTATGGCGCAAAAGCGTATTCGACAGGTAGAAGATCCTTACTGAAGCAGCTAGACACTGACGGCAATCAGCAATCAGCAATTGTCACCATCATCCTGCAGCATCTACACCGGAGAATTGTATGCTATAGCTGAAGCCATAGATTTATCAACAGACATCGATAAAAATGCAGATGTCTTCACTGACTCTTTAAGCTTTGTACAAGGTATAAAACAAGTTTACCCCAAACACCCACTACTAAGACGCATTAAGGAAACACTGCACGAACTGCAAAGTCAGAATAGAACCGTCGAACTGGTATGGATCCCGTCTCACATTGGTATCACTGGCAATAAGAAGTAGACACAGTATAGCTAAGAATTTCAGCATTAACCAACATTCTACTATTGTAACAAAAATCCCTCATATGGACATAAAAAGCAAAATTGTCGGATACAGGAGAAATATATGGAGGGACAGATGACGTGGAAATGTAAACAACAAATTATTCCAATTAAATCCAAATCTAAATCCTACACATTGGGATACCTATAAAACAACAAGTTATGATATCACAACTTCACATAGGCCATACGAGGCTGACACATCAACACCTCATCACTTATCACTGAATCATCATCTCATTTCAATTACTTATATGAATAGAAAGTCTTCAATAGTCTTGAATATTCATGAATAATATTATGATTAATATTTGTTGTTTTTGGAAAAAGAACACAAAGTCGTCTCCACGAAATTTATTAATAAAACAGGATAGAAATCCTATCTTATAAAATACATGTTTCAAACATGTATATGTTCATCATCAGTTTCGTACAAAAAAGGAAATAAATATTATAAGGTTAACAACGTGTTGAAAAATTCAAATAGTTTATTTACTCACTTAATTTTCCCAATTGGAGTATGGACCTTATCAATATTTGTTGTAAATTTCTGAGCCGTAGTTCAAGAAATAATATGAAATTTGTAACAATAGTGAGAAAGTCGATATTAGCAGAATTCGATTTTTCAGTTTTTTGCAATTTCCACATTTTTTTTTCATTGAGGTAGAATATTTTTTTTTATATGAAAATTGAAGTCTTTTCGAAAAAAATGCGCCCCCACATAACTTTCTACAATGAAAAAAAAGCTTTTTCTGGGACTTGAAAAAAACGAGTTTTTCGCGAAAATCATTAATTTCTTAAAAACCACTGAACTTTTTGACAAAAATAAAATATCTTCTTGCTTGGCATGAAAAACACTACAATCATACCAATCTCTGTTATCGTAAAATAATTTAAAAAAAAAGAAAAATTGAAGACGAAAATATAGGTTTTCTGTATTTTACTCGGTAATTTTGAGGTTTTGTGAAAAATTTGTTGAATTCAAGGTTGTGGATTTTTTAATTATCTACAACTTTTACATTTTTTTTTTTTTTGATAAATTACGTATTTAGGCTGTAAATCGTGAAAAACTGATTTCACCCCCTTTCATCCCCTACCCTCCTTGACTGCATGCATTCAGATGTTGAATTTTTGTCCCTGAATTAGTTATGCCCTTCCCTACCCTTTCCAACCTAGTTTACCCTGTACGGAATTTTTCCGCGACTTGTAGGTATGATGAGCTATTATTTTGCCTTGCCTATTATCAATGGATATATTACGGACTATAATCTGTTGTACGACGACGTTTTCACGTCTACCGCCAGGATGGTTTCACTGTTCAGTGAACAAAACCTATATTTGAATTTGAATAAAATAAATTATAGATAGTTCAAAAGTTGACAGTATTAACTTACATTTAAATCCGGAAAATGGAAAAATAATTTTTTGAACGAGTAGACAAGTTTCTGATAATTTTTCAAATGAACCTTTGTGGAAATATAGAGAAAAATTAAAACTTCATGTGAACAACTATAAGCCTGTCTTTGTTCAAGTCAAGCTATTTCGTATTGATATACAAGGGCGGAAAAAAATAAATGAGAAACATTCTAATTCTTTTTTATATTGATGTTTTTATATTAAGGGGGTTTAATTTGCTTAAAATATTAGAAATATTGTAACGCCTGTTGTTGATGTCAGCAATTCATTTCGATTGTTTTCATGCGAAAATTTTTCAATGGTGTGGGCATCAATTTTAATTTTGTTTGAAAATATTTCTGACGGTTTCTGACATCAGAAATTACAACAAAAAAATATTGAAGACTTGTTAGACTTCTTGGTTTAATTTTTCTGAATGCTTGAATCTCGTTGCCGTCTGAGAATAATCCTCCACGATTCACTGTTACGTTGAAAATTAACAGTGCTGCATCTGAAGTGGCGCAAGGAGATAGTAACATAGCCTACCCAGAACACGTGGCTAATTAACATAGCAGTCAATGCCAAAAATACCAGCATAAAAAATATATCAAATCATAGTAATTATTTGTGGGTTATAAATGAGACAAGTCTGATTATTTACTTTCAATTTAGTAAACATTACTGATAAAGATAATTTTGGTATCAAAATGTGCATCTATGAATTAAATTTCTTGTTTGGCGAAGGCAAAAATATTTTTTATCTACAAGATTTTGAAAAAATATGAATTTTTTTAAAAGTAGGTACTTCAAAAAAATTATTTAAAATTGTTTAAAATTGTTTTTCTATTAACCGTTGTTTCCATGCATTGGATATTTTGTTTGCCTCACACGTATTAAACGCCAAAACAATAGAACATTATTACTATCATAAGAAAATGAATTGTATATTACCTGGTTCGGTCTCGTGCAAATTCCAGGGAACGTAGGTTTCTACCGCATTTAACCCAGCAGCTCGTATTTTTCTCATCCTGTCTCTCCAGTATTCACTGGGTACACGAAAATAGTGCATGGCACCACTATATATGGAAATATTTTTATTATTCAACGTGAAATATGGCTGATCCACCGATAAACCCTGATTTATACCACCCGATGTGTAATATTCGTATAACGTTGGTAAATCTGCCATTGTCTTAACCTAAATTGACGACTTGTGGAATCGTGAATTTGATTACGAATGAACATCAAGCGGAATAACGGTCTACTAGTATCTTAATCAGTATTTGATACGCTATTCGAAACCTGTTTATTCTGCTACTTTGTGGTTCTCTCATTATAGTGTGCGTTCCAAAATCGATATTACTTTGTCTTTGCTTTTCGTTGTTTTTAAATAATGTTGTTATTTTGTCTTAATTGTCTACTTAGTATATCTATGATTTGATTACTTGATTACTTTCAATGGTGCTCAGTATATTAAATTCTGAATATGTTAAATAAAGCAGGGTTGCAGTAGCCCATTCGGGTAACGTTAAAAATTACGTTCCGGATTTTCCTTTT
Organism: Chrysolina haemoptera; assembly: GCA_958298965.1. Classification (NCBI taxonomy): domain Eukaryota; kingdom Metazoa; phylum Arthropoda; class Insecta; order Coleoptera; family Chrysomelidae; genus Chrysolina; species Chrysolina haemoptera. The sequence goes on along the minus strand of OY282591.1, from coordinate 18,940,871 downwards.
TTTGTAATGAAAAATTAAGGGTCATTTATTTTAGTTTCATTGAATACAGAGTCATTCACTATGAGCGTCCACTGGATTCTTCTGAAGATTCAGACAACATAAGTGTTGTTTTGAAGTTATTGTACTAAATTATGAAAATTTCACTCTAAAATATTCGAAAGTATATAATAACAATACGTTCATTTATTCGAACAGTAACTGTAGGTGATTTATATGCAAAGTAATACTTCACTAGGCTTAACTGTACAAATACTGACTTCCCCTGGTGGCCAGTGACTCGTATTTATAGCTGGCTTATTGGGCAACCGTAACATAGGTCCATATTTCTTGAGAGAAAATTTGAACGGAGTTCCATATTTAGGGATGCTACAAGAAGACATCTGTTCGGAAATAATTCAGGTGCCTGGAAATAATATGGAAATTATTCAATTTCAACAAGACGGAGCACCTCTTCATTATTTCAGGCCAGTAACCAACTTTTTAAATGAACATTTTCAGGTAAGATGGATCGGTAGGAGGTGTCCTATTGAATAGCCAGCTCGCTCGACTAATTTGACCTCTTTGGATTTTTTTTCTTGTGGGGATATCTCAAATCTCAAGTGTACAGAACCGCTTCAGAAGCGATGAATTAATTGGAGGAACCCATAAGAGACTATGTACGAATCTTACACCATAAATGTTTGGAAATGTAAGAATTTCATAATCGTTTCTTCATGAGCCAGAAAGTCAATGGCAAATATTTCTGACATATGTTTTGATTTTCTTTCTCAATTTCTCAGATATTTATGTAAAATGAACATTGTTCTTTATTTTTATTTTATTTATTCAATTTTATATTATTTTCTTAATTTTGCTGAAATTCAATCACCTGTCTTGTCACTAAATTTCATTCGAACATGGCACTTTTTCACTATTTTTGACAAAAAAACGTTCATTCAATGATTTCAAAAAATAACTGATGTTTTTACCAGAGCTCATTGATAGCCATCGAAAAGATCCTGATATGGCAGAGCTCTAACATTATGTACAGCCATTTTATTTTGGAGGAATATTTTTGTGTGAAATTTTGTTGTCGTATTCATAAAGAATAAAAATACAATTCAAATGATGTATCACTCGACCCCAAAAGCCATTTAAAAGAAAAAATCGTCGGTCCGCCATTTTGAAAAAATGGAAAAAAATTTGTTGTCCATAAGTATATTATGAACCACCATTCAACCAAAAAAAAATCAAAACATGATTCAAATCTCTTCAAAAGTTGACAGGGGTGGGATTACTCTAAGAGAGTTCTTACACACAAATTAATTCATTAACATCCTGTTCATATTTTCAAACAAGAAACAAAGGTGCAATTACAACTTCAAAAATTGTATCACATTTTGGTTTATCCACTCCATTTTGCAACCAAAATTACTCTGCAACACAGGTTTACAACCGTTGCTAAGTGCGGTATTGAGAACACCAAGTCTGGGTGATCAACGCAGATATTCGGCTTATTCTGTGTTTGATGTGTGATAAAAATGGACGAAAACGCGTTTTCGTCCATTCGCGTTATTTGCACTTGTTCGTAAAAGCTTCTTCACACATCGCCGTTTTTGGGCAAATAAAGCAAATACTTGAATACACTACGCCAAGTGAAGTCAGGTATAAGGATGTCAAAATGAATATTCGACAACGGAATGATGGAATATCTGTAACAATCCCACATAATTCATCACTCTGTGTACGGAAAGGTCGAAGACTATCCACTAGGAGCTTGATTGATTATTATGACATCGAAAGACCATCATTTGCCCAATGAAAATGGGATACTGATGGAAATCTGTGTCGACGACGTGAACTGTGTTACTCCACCTGATAATTCAATTTGATAGAAATCTTAGCACAACGTGTTCAACCAATGATATTTCATGACTAATATCAGCCGTAATGAAGACAAGGGTCCTGTAACAAAGTTATCACTCAATACTGAAATGGCTTTCCAGTGCAGGCTTCGAAAATATCATGATATTAATATAAATATAAAAATATCGGATATATATAATTAGATTTCTCGGGTATGCGGTCTGTTAACCAATGAAACTCATCTGTTTTTAATCTTCAATATTTCGAAGAGCTATATGCATTGTGGTGGAAATTATTCCATATGACTGAAGATGAAAATGAACTCATACTGAGTTTGACCACTTCTGTATAAAGAGAGAGAGACAGAGGAAGAGAGAGAGACAGAGGAAGAGAGAAAGAGAGAGAGAGACAGAGATAGTGTGAGATAGAGTGTGAGTGAGAGAGAAAGAGAGAGAGATAGTGTGAGAGAAAGAGAGGGGCAGAGAGGGAGATAGAGAGTGAGAGAGATTGAAGTGGAGTGGAGAAAGTGAGATAGTGAGAGAATGAGAACGACTTTGAGAGAGTGGGAGAGAGAGAAAGTGAGAGATAGTGAGAGATAGTGAGAGAAAGTGAGAGAGAGTGAGAGAAAGTGAGAGAGAGTTAGACGAAGTGAGAGAGAGTGAGAGAGAAAGAGAGAGAGCCAGAGAGAGGTAGATATTGTCTGCGGACGAAAAATACTTGCCTAAAAAAACAGTCGATTGTCTATTCGAAAATCGGAAATTAGTAGGTAATTTGTAGAGGTCGACGAAAAAATGTAATATGCACCTCGGCGAAATACTGTCTATTGTCTGGCCTGCTTGCTAGCGTCGGCTACGCCTCAGCTATCAATTTGCAGGCTCGACTATAATAGACAGTTTTTCGTCATTGGTACATAAATAACTATTTTTGCCTACCACACATGAAAAGGAATCATTTAAACTCTGAAAATATAACAAAAAAGCGAGCGAAGCGAAGTGAGGCCAGCTGAAGCTAAGGGCTGCTAAAGCGTTTTCTGCAAAGTGGCAAACAACAATTTTTCACCTACCAAAAAAACAAAAATATAAAAAATAATACACGAAAATAATATCTCACAAAGGGTGTTGCATTACAGGATGGCAAGACAATGTTCATAGGAATACCTAAAAATCAATACCATGATCTTTCTGATTTTCACTCATTAAAACTAGGACAAAAACAGCTAGAATTTGCCAATTTTCTAGAAAGTATGGGTCTCGATCAACTACATAAGGATTCATGTGATAGCATGTCCATCAGTATATAGTTTTCCATGTACAGAGGGACAATTTAAATGCTTTCAAATGCTATATCTCATGAATAATATTATATAATCATTACGAATTGTTTTCATGTGATAGCCAATTTTCTAGAAAGTATGGGTCTCGATCAACTACATAAGGATTCATGTGATAGCATGTCCATCAGTATATAGTTTTCCATGTACAGAGGGACAATTTAAATGCTTTCAAATGCTATATCTCATGAATAATATTATATAATCATTACGAATTGTTTATAACTGTTAGTAGGATATGACAGTTGAACTAAAATGACCAAGACCCCCCTTATTTCCACTCACCCCATCAACCCCCTGATTTACAGCCACCCGCATTCAAATACTTTCTATAGAAAACTTTACTTGTGTTACCTCATTGCACGCTAAAAATTAATCTATTTCCCCCTCCTCACAAGTGATTAAATAATATTACTGTGAAAACCTCTGCGTATGGGAATGAAATGAAAAAACTCTTCATATTTTATTTTCCTGAATAGGGGAAATAGGGGAGGGGAAATAGATCAATTTTTACCAGCTTTTCAATGAGGTATAACAAGTAGATATTTCTATTCAAAGTATTTAAATCAGGGGTGTGATGGGGGTGGCTGAAAATAAGGGATTGAGTGAAGGATTGTTCCATGAGAAATTTTAATTTAACTTTCATATCCTAGTAACAGTTATAGTCAGTTATGGAAAATATTGCATTTGGAAGCATTTCAATTGTCACCCTGTACATGGAAAACTATACACTTTTTGACAGGCAATTATATGAATCCTCATAAAGTTGATCGGAACTAATACTTTCTGGAAATATCGGCAAATTATAGCCGTTTGTTTTCGAGTTTTAAAGGATTGAGTGAAAATTAAAACGATTAAAACGATGGTATTGATTTTTATCTATTTCTATGAACATTGTTTTGCCATGCTGTAATGCAACACCCTTGGGGTGGGATATTAATTTTTATTCCAATGAAGGAACTCATGAGCAACAACTTAGATGCAATAAGTTTATTTCTACGACATTTCAATTTTGAATTAGAGCACAAAAATCAAATCGATGCATAATATCTAAAATAGCTCGAACACTAGTCATTAAATCGATCTGTCAATTGAGCTATGTAATGAGGATGCCGAGATCTACAATATATCAAAATTTGATCAAAATTAGCCAATAGCAATTTTGCGTAGTGAATGTGCGTCCTTTGTGAATGACATATTGAAAATACTCCGTCTGACCAAGAACTGAGATATTGTAGCAAGTTGAAGTGTCTTAGAATCATCTTCATTTATCAAATGAAAATTATTATGTGATCAACGTAGAATACAATAATCGTAGAGAAATCAGTTCATCACAATTTATTCATTAACCTTCATCATGAGATATAGAATTATCGGCTTCCTTGAAAAACTTAATGCATTGTTCTTGAGAAAATGTTTTGGACTTTTTGGGCAAGTAATTTACAGAATTTAAAAAATGATATTTTCCTTCAGTTTAAAAGTGCTTTTTAATATTGTAAATCAGTACGATTGGGTTTTGAGACGAGGATCGATTGTAGCAACATCAAACTTGGTATGCTAGTAGTTGGAACCATGATAAACACGAAAAAAAATTGTTTACTGAAATCCCAGGGGCAATTTTTTTTTCTTTTAAAAATGAATAAATAGAGTTTTGCTGTAATCTTGGATGGTATATGATTTGATGAAAAGACAACTCAACGAGGTGAAAGGCAATTCCATTCTCCACAAAAATTATTCATAGTAATTTCTTATGAAATGCGCTCGTTTTCTTGGAAAACGTGATTGAACGCCGACATCAACTAGGTTTACCCTTACCTGCCGCTGAAAATACTGGCGGAGCCGAATATTTGATTGTTCATAACTCTGCTAAAAATGATAGAAGAAGAAAAAGGAAAAGTTCAAATTTTTTCTGAAGACTCCTACCCTCTCATGCGAACATAATGTACGAGTATTTGTGTAACTAGAATGTGTTTTGTCGCACTTCACGGAAATGTTTGCAGATGATCCGAAAATCATGAATAATTCAGTAAATATGGAGGTATTATACTGAAGCAGCAACTCATACCCTCTTTGGACTATATGCAACAATTTTAAAGTAGTGTGACATGTCCTACTTATACATGCCAAAATAAAAACTTTGCTTTAGTCCTGCCTCAGTTTCAACTCACCCATAAAACCAGCATTCCCCTCAGTAAATGTTGAAAATTATCGCTTATTCATATCCTGCATATATGTTTAATAACACTATTGTGAGGTGAAAACCTCAAACTTTTAATCACATACTTCATTTTTCATGTGGATATGTATGAACGATTATTTTCTGAGGCAGGGGTAAAACCCAGTTTTTACTTTGGCATGTCTAAGTGAGACGTGTCTCACTAGTCTGAAATCGTTGAATATGGTTCAAAGATGGTACTGATTCCTGCTTCAGTATAACTACTTCATATAAAATATCCATTACTTTCGGATCCTCCGTTAATATCGTAGAAGTGTTAGGTTATATTTGCATAAGGAAGTACAAGTCTTCAGGAACAATATACACTTTCTCTTTTCCTTCTACTATAATTTTTAGCAAAGTTATGACAAATATAATTTTCGGCCCTGCCGAAAATTGCAGTGGCGTGTTAAGGCGAGCCTGAAATTTGATATCGGAATTCAATCAGGTTTTCTGAGAAAACGAGTGCATTGTGTGTAAACGAGTGAGAAATTATTTGGTATATTTCTTGTGGAGAATTGAATTATCTCTCGCCTTGTTGAAATTGTGTCTTTATAAACCTTATCTTTCCGAAACATCAGCAAAAAAAAAACAATTTTTATAAATAAAATTTTTTGGGTTCCACCACTGATATTTTGGTAAAAAAAAATTTATAACAATATATGATGTCAAGAAGTCATGTGCCGAGTTTCAGAATGCTACGATTCATTCTTCACTTGTGGCTTACATTTGTATGTGGTTACTGTACTATTGAATATTCAGACCATAGTGGAGCTGCATTCACAATCTTTGATCTTTTTGATAGGTGAGCAAGAAGTTAATACATTTTCTGTTAGGTTTTTTGCCTTTCTACGCTTTTTCCACCTGTTGAACAATTCATAGTTTGATTTATACAGACGTTTAATGAAAATTTATGTGGAACAACAAAGTACGCAAGTGACAGTCACATATGTCAAATGAAATTCAAAGCAACTTTTTCAAATAACATTTTTTGATATCTTGCCATTTTACCCCAAATATGCATTTGTACAGTGATTTTTTCAGTTCGCCGCAATAACAGCGATCACACGACATGTGTCAAAATTGATTTTCAGGTTATCGGACATGCACAAACTTTTGCCTAGAAATTTTATATCATTTTCACCATCAAATTTCCTGTAATTTAATACCACATTTGATTTTTCATGATATTTTAAATTTTTTTGTTTTTTCAAGATGGCGGCCAAATATACGGATTTATATTTTCAGTATGTCGATTAGAACCATATTACACACCAAGAACAATTTATGTTGCAATTTGTTCAGGGTCAATGTGTTTTTTTATTTATTTCTATTCCGCTAGTAATAGAGTTCGAATCCCAGTGTGAGAAGTTTTTTTTATATTATTTTCCCTCAAGCATTTATATTTTCATGTATAATTTATCTTTCTTGTTTTTTTCGTAGGCGAAAAACAGTTGTCACACATGCTTGGGCAGCTTAGCTTTAGCTGCTCTGGCTTCGCTCGCTCATGCAGTTAACAGCCGCGGGCTGCCCAAGCTCATTTTCTGCCCTTGTGACGCAATATAATATCTTACAAATAGTAATTTATGCAACAAGTGCAAAAAGTAGGTGTTTATTGCACTCAACGTGAAATTGACAACACGTCGAGTGCAATAAACTCTTTTTGCACGAGCTTCATGCAATATTTTTTCTACGTTCATGCAAAAACCAGAAAATGTTTCATTTAGGTGGCACTAAACTGTAAGGAAGACATTGTTTGTTTAAATCTATCTGCTAGAAGTAATTCAAAAATATTTTGTGTAATTCAGATGATATTCGAAAGAAAAAAATTTATTTTTAACAAATTGCATTTTCAAGTAATTTCATAGTCCATTATATAATGAATATGATGAAATATGAAACTATTTGAAACGTAATACAATCTCACAGAAAATGGGCTAAATTTGGTGTCGATTTGAAAGTTTATGTCTGTCATGATGACAGAACGCTATAGTAGAATGACAGACGAGTGCAATAAAGTTTTTATTGCACTCAGTGCAATAAAGATACAGTTTTTCCACCAAATATAGTTCAATAAAATTTTGGTTTTTGCATGAACGTAGAAAAACATATATAAAAATAAGCCATTCGAATTTGAGTGAAGTTAGTCCCATTTTTACTTACCTTTCTCACCAGGCATCTGCAGATTGGCCATCTACCCAGCTTAGCTGGTATGTATGCGTTCACAGAACATAAAAACACTTCCTTATTTCTCAAATTTTGTCATTCAGAAAGTAGGTTACGTCTGGATGCCTTGGGATCTCAGACTATAAAGAATGGAATAAATCCATTATATTTTCCCCAGTTTCATGTGCCAAGTGTTGCTGAAAGTTACCTATCATATTTCAAAATGAGATGTTTCAAATCATCACTGCTTCATTGATTCCTTGAATTTCTATAGTTTCATTTCACATTCAATTTCATTACAGGTGAAAGGATGTCTACCAGCTATGGGATACAGTTTTGCAGCTGGTACTACAGATGGACCTGGAGAATTCGACTTCAAACAAGCTACTACCACGAGCAATCCGTTCTGGAACCTAGTGAGGGATTTCATTTTTCCCCCAACTCCAGAAGATGTGCTTTGTCATGCTCCCAAACCCATTTTAATTATGACTGGAAGCGTGAGTGTATTTTTTTTTCATTTGCGAATCCCTTTAATCAGTGAGGCATTTATCAAGTTTTGGTTATTTGATGCAAAATGGGAAAGATACAACAATGTATAGCATATATGGAAAAAAAAATACGTAGCTTCATAATTTTCTTTGTCCCAATTATTATCCTTGAGCTATAATATGTCGTTCGAAGATAGAAATTGAGAACTTTTGCATCAGCATCTCTATATGAAAATTTTCATAGTTACGAAAATATAGCATTCCATCTGACAGAAAATCCGAAAAAAAAAAAAAGTGACCTTATTTTCTCTATCAGGAGTTTGGATAAATTGTTGAATAAAAGAATGCTGTCGCTCGAAATATCAATGAATCAAATGGTCATCACAATGAAGGTAAATTGTATTATCACAGAGAGAAGCTTTTAACTATAGCAATCAAAACATTTTGTTGGCTGTCCCTTATCGATTTTGTTATTATTTTTTTCACAAGAATTCATAACATCTCCTGTACTCTCAGTAGTGTAGCGTTTTTATTCGCATTTGATTTCTAAATGGAACAGTTCAAGTGAGTCTGACTGACCCTAATAAATGCTACAAATCCTCGGACATAAAAGCCGCCTTGACAATCGAGCAAGTCCGTTTTCTGCACAGACGAATTTATATTATATGTTAGAAGACCAGAATAGAAATCGCCCTAGCATAACCGCAGCCATGCAGGGGAGGGCTATGGGGCTGCAGCACCCTTCCTCAAGACCACACAATTCAATAATTTCTCTCCCATTAGTCAACATTCGGTTGACGAAAAAAAAAAGCTGAGGTGAAAATTTCAAATATTCAGTGTACCAGTAGGTACAAACCCAATGTTTTTCACAACAATCGTAAAAACAGACACAACAGTTGAAAATCACCTTTAGGACATATGCATGATACGAATTTATTTGAAATAATAATGACAGCAATAAAATACGAAAATCAAATCAAATCGATCAATGGTGTTCAGGTTACGTGATAATCCCTGTAGAACTGTTCAAATAGTACGACTGATCTATGGTATACAGAACTTTGATGTAGGTATCAGTGAATATAAACTTAATAAAATAAACTCTGACGATATATTCAAGCGTTATTCTGATGATAATCAACGAAACTTTCACTATATCGCAAATTGTGAAAGTTTTTTGTTTGACTGAATCTTAATGACTATTTTACACAATCTGACCAAGCACAAAAAAGAAATTATATGATTTATCAGTGATACTACCACAAGATCGAGTGGTATTCGTTACGATTATACATCGAATAAACTTGATGATTTTTTCTTTGACGTTGATTTACAAACGTCAAATAATTTTTACAATGATAAAACTGTCATATTTGGAGTATTTTTTCTTTCTTGACGTTCATCAATAAACGCCAACAATATATTTCTAACATCAACATTAGCGAAACAACAAGCCGATTAAACCACGTTGTCAACGGTATATTCACGTATCAATACGTGGTACCTAGGTAAAATTTAAATTAATGCTTCTTATGATATGTGAAATAGTCGTAACAAATAGGCCCCACTCAAGCAAATGAAAATAATCGATTATACTCACTTCCTATAATAAATCTCAATGCCGTTCATGCTCTCGTGGTATTTCACAATACGTCTTGTGAATATGGATTGTAATCGATTATTGCGGACGCTCTTGTGATATTACCTCTGAAAAATGGTATCATATAAATTTTTTATTCATTTTTCGCACCTTTACTGTAACGAATAGTTTTTAATTACATATCTTGCACCCTGTGTAATGCGTCAAAATAGTTCTGGAGAAACAGCTCAGGGTCATATCCTTGAAGCTGAAATTAAATTACTCATTTCTTTCTTCAATTGGGATGGAATATCCTGCATTGCTTCACCACGCCGGCGCTATGTTTCTTTTTTGGGTGTTGGCATCGACTGCTATGATTATTAGTCACGTGTTCTGGATAGGTCTTGTTACTAACTTCATACGCCATTTTAGGAGAAGCACTGTTAACTATTAACACAAAAGTGAATCGTGGAGGATTGTTTTCAATCGGCAACAAGCTCTTCAAATTCGGACTTCTTCGTCTAAAAATTAAAAAAACTTTGCACCTACCGGGAATCGAACCCAGGACCTCTCGGTCACAAGGCCCGAGCGCTAACCACTGCGCTAATCCCCGCCCCCGGCGCCGATGTATTTATGAGTACATATTTTTGGTAGCCCTGCATAGTAAAAACTGTCCGCTCTGTTAGGCTAATAATAGACGAGCGTATAACACGTTGCGTGCTGAACGATGCGTTTTTTCCGCTGGAATGAATATTCTGTATTGAAATTGAAACAAAATACACAAACGTTGAGCCCGTTCGTACAGCCGAACGCCGATGTTTGTCTGCTTCGCTCGTCGTGTCAAAAAACGCCGTTGGTGAGATGCACATGGATACACAAGCAGATATTTAACGCAAACAAGTATAATAATAATAATCTATATTGACGTAATTAAATTGCAAATACAAAAAATGTTCTCAGAATCAACATGCGTAAAGGAAGTACAGTGATATGTGCTAAAGGACTTGTTTTACAAATATACAAACAATAGAATATGGTATAAAAATATGTAAGTTGAAATATAAAATTATTAAAATTTTATATAGAATGAAAAATAGCAATCAATAAATAAATCAATCAGTCACACACCTATACAAACATATACATATAACAAAGTTGAAAAAATATTCATTGTGATTCAATATGAAGGAATATAAACAAGCATATACATGAGCTGGGTACAGCACCTGGAGATGATGAAAAATCATTAAAAGTCAGAAATGAATATGTAAGTAACAAATATAAATTTATGAATATAATAAAATGGTATAAAAATATGTAAGTGAAATCATTAAAAAAATTATGAAAATATAAGTAAATAAAACAACCAGTTACACCTATACACACCTATACATATAATAAAAGTAAAATGTTCTTTGCGAATCAAAATAACATTATAAACGAGCATAATTTTATTATATTTATTGTACTATTTTTTCGAAATTTTCCAGTCATCAAAGAAAGAACGAATCATATTTCTTGGATTTTCGTTTATGAACTCTCACAATCGTTTTTTAAATTTTTTGTTGATATTTATACATTTTAATTTATCAGGAATGCTATTGTATGAGTTGGGTAATAAGTAGAGGACCATTCTTTTTGTTGTAGCTTTAACCATCAACAGTGGTATAAAATTATAGTTTTTTTGTGTATTGTAATCATTGGTAGGTACTTGGTTGAGATGCTTTGTGTCGCGACATTTTAGGCATGTGATGAAGAAGTGTAATTGTCTTACTTCTATGATTTTTGATTCAGAAGATCCCTCCAAATTTACATTGTCAGGTTAAGACCAGGAATACATGAGCGTACCACACGCCGCATGCTCCGCCCCGTCGGCGTCGGCTTTTGAGCACACATGCATGTTTTTTGGCGTGTAAAGTTGTGCAAATTGGTTTGTTTACAGTTAGAAAAATGAAAACGTAGACATCGTCGTTGGTGGATACATCCACTCATCAATACTAGATTCCAAACAGGACACATTCATCACAGAAAATATCCGGAAAAGTTCTTTTCTTATTATCAAATGTCAATTAAGAGTTTTAAGGAGCTGTTGTCACGAATACAAGATAAGTTTAAGGAAAATTATACTGTTATGAGTTGAAAATATAAATATTCAGCCTAAAAATATAATTGTGGAGGGGTCTATCTCCTTTTCCGAGCAAAATATCTGCTTGTATATTCATGCACATGGACAAAAATTTATCTCATTGACAGCGCAGCACGCAAACACCGGCGTTGGGCCAGCGGATACGAACGTGTATTTGTTTCAATCTGAGTAGAAGATATTCATTCTAACAGAGAAAACGCGGCGTTATGCATTCGTTCAGAATGCAACGTGTAATACGCTCGCGCGTCTATTAAAAACCTAAACGAGGTCTATTATTGATAAGTGGATGTACCCTCGAATGATGTCTAAGTTTTTGTTTTTTGAACAGTAAGCACAAGGCTGCAATACAACCAATTTTCAATTGGTCCATTTTGAGACTGACTCTATTTGCCATTTCGTGAAATTTCACACGCCAAAAAACATGCACGTGTATTCAAAAGCCGGCGGGGCGGAGCGTGCGGCACCCGGTATGTAGTACGCTCGTGTATTCCTGGCCTTGAGCCGGCGCTACACGATGCGTCGAACATTGGCTTCCAATATTGGACCGAACATGTGAGTCAAATTATGCGACAGTCCGTACGGAAAATTAAAAAAACCCGGCTACTTGATGCTATAAGCACCCTCCTTCATTTTCAAACAGTATACAAGTTGGAATTGTTTGATGAGAATGGGAATGAATCTGAATTGAATGAGCTCTATTTGTTTTAAAAACTGAGTAGACACACATGAATATGTTTGTGGATTCGAAAAATGTACCATTACCAGAATTTGTTTCAGTTCAGAACGAAGAAGCCTTCGGAATGTTTTCTTTTGTTTTTGTCGTAGAATTGAAGGTATGGATCAAGTTTCCTTCAACACAGCATACTTGATGAGTGAAATACCCAAAGTTCTTCATATTTGTCAAGGAATAATTAGTGTATTAGGATTAATATCCATTCGATTCTTGATTTGATTAGAAGGATTTGTTGTGAAAATTAGAATCTTAGGAATGGCTGTCTGAAAGATGTTCTCATTTGAAAATTTGACGTATTTAAGAAATAGTGGTATTGAAATGTTGAAACTGCCATTGATACTCAACTAGGCAAAAATTGCGTGTTGGTATGATATTTTTTTCAATTTATTCATATTGCTATCACTTCTGTGGGATTGTAAAATAAAAGTACCGGGATCCAGAAATGGAATACACATATAGTATCAACGCTACGCTTCTGTGAGAAGGGGCGATTCTTTGTCAAAACAGATTATCGTCCTATTGACTTTTGCTTGGTGAGGTTAATAGGCGAAAAAGGGCACAATAAAATTTTTTTATGAATAATTTCTTTTTGTGGTTAAATGAGAAATTACAAAAACTAACAAAAAGTATTTCTGAAAAAAATTACTTATTTTAAGAAAGAAATGACAAGTTTTCCATACAACAAAAAAAAAAAACTGATGAGAACCAAGAGGTTGTTCCGGTACCGAAAACTTGTATATCATAGTATGTAAGAAAAGAAGAAATCAGTAACCTTTTTCAACTAAACAACATAATAGCTGTGTATATCTGTAGGTGATTCTAGTTACTCTCCTCATTAAGTTATGTTCCTTCAATTCGTGATCGGCCATTCTTGAGTGGAATATTTCAACAGACTTACAGACAGACACAACCGCAATTTCATATCCCATCACAAATATAACTAATGAGCTACGCGGAGCAAAAATACTTTTTTGTGGATGTTTCCTGACATAGTGAACTCTAACCACTCACTGAAAATTATACAGTGTGGTCTCCCCACCAAAAGAAGTGGAAAACTGAGTGAAATTTGGACCAAAAAATATAACTCGTATAAGTGTAAAAATGCGCTGCTACTGGTTTTTCACACGCAGATAGCCAGGATCCCTGTCGAACTTCCTTCATAAAACGAAAGACTGAAGTTGTTTGGGTGAAAAGAAATTTTATTTTAATTCATCACAGTAAATTGCAAAAATTAATATTCTTTGCAAAATACAACAAAGGCCCTCAAATTTTAGAGGTGCTTTCATTTGATTTTTGGTAAGTGGTAATTGATGGTAGTTCAATGTAAGACATTGTTCAAGGGTGTAGAATGTAGCATCATGCATTTCATATTGAAAACCAATCAGTCTAAAACTAACAATTCGATATTGGGCATCAGGACCAATGAAATTTTAGCCATCCTGTACACTGTCTACTATGTTAATGGAACAACCCGACCACTTAGTGTATCTGAAATATTCTTTATTTTTTCAGATCAATCTACCATACCAATGGCAATCCGCAGTCGTGTCTACTCAGATAGCGATGATAGGTAATGCTGTCCTTGCAGCTGTTCCGGGCGAATTCACCACAATGTCGGGACGCAGGTTGAGAAGCGCCATCAGCAACGAGATCATAAAGAACGGCGGGCCAGCAGACGCGAAGATAATCATCGCAGGGCTCAGTAACGTTTACACGAGCTATATCGCAACATACGAAGAATATCAAGTGAGTACATAAGTGTGCAATGATAGCTACGATGACCCGATTTGTACAGAAAATTAAGCATTTTGGATCGCAATTTTTTCGTCCTACATCGATTTACTTGAAATTTCGAGAGTAGGTGGAAATAGCCCAAGGATCAAAATCTATATCATGGCAAGGGGCGCTTTTATTCTGGGGGTGTTTGCCACCTCATTCGGGGTGGAATTTTTTTATCACATTTCAACAACAGGAATCGATGAATCAAAGTAAAAAAAAATCCGATAATTTTTTTTGTTAAATTAATATTTTTCGTGTTAATCCCGATTGAACAGTTTTTCGACGAAAAAAAAGTTTTCAATCGTCTTTTTGCGAATTACTCGAAAAATATTCATTTTATGAAAAAATGTGTTGAGAGCAAAATTGTAGCCTATAAAAGAAAAAAAAAATCTTTTTATGATTTAAAGCAACGGCTTGTTAATGGTTAGGTTTTGTTAGTCAAATAGCGATAAAATTGTGCATTTTACGAGGAAAATTTGAAATATTTGTTTTAAAGTATATAAAAAGAGCTTTCTTTTACTAAAAATAGAAGTCCGTAACATCATAATTGAGCGAGTTACGATGAAAATAAAGCCAGTCCTTTCATTTTTTCTACGAAAAAATCAGTGAAAGCAATCCACTAATTACCACCCTACTTAAAATTAATCGTCGCCCCCTTCTGCGATTATCTTTATTAATGTATCATTAATAGATCCTGGAAGTTTGACTAATTTATGCTTAATATTTGAAAAGTTGGAACATAAAGTGAAAAATGATTTTCTGCCATTTCGAAAAAAATGCCAAAAGTACTGGAGATACGAAAAAAATGAGAGAGTATCGAACTGTAGCTTTTTCAATTACAAAGATTTTTGTCTTTAGAGATTTTCTGAACGATGAATATTTGGCGAGATATGGCCGTTTCAGACCTCTACAATTCCAGAACAAAGTTGGCATAAGGGTTGCAAGTGGCCAAAGGGTTGAAATGATGGGGTGAACTTGTGACAAAAAATTAAAATTTTTGCTGCCAATTGAAAATATGAAAGTTTTTATCATGGAATGTTCATAAAAAAATTGGCTTGAGGTCAGAAAATGCCGAAGTGAGGTTAGGTTTATTGTAAAAATAAAAATTGAATTTTCCATATAAAAGCAATGCGGAGACCGCTCAAATTTTCCATCAATTTTAACATCACTTTTATAACTTTCAGTCCTCTCAAAGGCATAAACGAGAAAATCGTCACATAAAATCTGTCATCTTCCAGTTTATTACTGTAGTAGAGGTAGGCTGTCGGCACAGTATGGCCATAGACATAGTGGTGGTTAAGGGACGCGGTTACTTTAAAATTTATGTGTTCACTCACGGAAAAGGAGGGTACTACATTACTTGATCATCTTTCAATAAGGCATTAAGTATAATTAACATCAAACTTTACTTAAGGTGAGTTCGTTTGATCTTATAAGTATACAAGTTCTTCTTATAAAGCTGTTAAAAAAAGAGATGACATACCGATGGCGTATTGTTTTCAAAATGTTTGCAGTGTAAGCAGTAGGTACTCAGGCATACATAATCGGTATGCCATTTTTTAGAACAGTTTTAAAACAACAACTTCAACTATCAAGGGCAAGATGTTTGAAACAAGGGAGAATGGTATCATTCTAATACAAAAGTTCACCTGACCATACCATCCCTTCGTATCCACCCTAACGGTATGCCAATGCTTTTCCGAATATTTTACTTTATATTATTACAAAATACACCACAGCCTGATTAATATCGTATTGAAACACATAATATCCGACCAAATGAAGCATTTTTTTTTTCTCAATATAAAGAACGCAGGATGACTCTTTATTTTTTTCGACTCAAATCTCTGTCATTTCAAAACTGCATTGATCATATCAGCGAAAAGATAAACAGTGGATTTTACGCCATTATACAAAAAAGAAATATACTTGATAAGCAGCAGCTAATCAATACATTTCATGCCCTCATATATACAGTGTTCGGAATAAAGTTCGAAGAATATTTTGTTATTCATAGACGAGACATACAATGTCACACATAAAGTGGAAACAAAAATTTAGTAACCAATATAATGAAAATTTGACTCCGCAGTTAGTTTGTGCATGAAAAATGAGTGAAAACAGCCTCTTTTGTTTTGTCACATGCTCTCTAAACCTGTCAAATTTGTCCTCAAAAAATTAAGTTTTTTTGGAAATTTTGAAAAATGCTAAATAAAAAATAAATTTACAATTTTATAGCTTTGCTCTAAATCTGGACTCTCTCGTGTCACTTCGATTTTTCCGATTTTTTCAATTTTTCGAATCTTTCGCTTTATCGATTCGAACGAAACATGATTCAAATTTCATAATTTTCAACGTCATATCTAATTTTTTTTCATTCTTATTACACTCGTATTTCTTTATTTAATAAATTTCTATCCAGTTTGATTTTTTTTCTGGCTAATAATCCAGTAACAAACAAACCCGAAATATCATAACTAGTCAAAAGACTTTCGTTCTAGCGATTTGCACTAAACATGATTTCTATGATTTTCAACAATACATGACTAATGTAACATCTCGGGAAGAAAATAGTAGGTACAATTGATCGAAGCAAAATAGAATTTTTCTTAAGTAGGCTTGTGAACCAATTTTGAGTTTTGGTTGATGTCAAATTATTTATTGATTGAAAGTTTGATTTTGTGGAGGAAATTCGATACTTGACATGATTTTTTTCGGTTTGTAACCTTCCACAAACTGAAAATTGAAAAAATGTTAATCCAAAGAAATCTGTACAAGTGTAGAAGGGCAAATTAATTAATTTGCCACATAAAAAAAAGAAGTATTTTTGGTTAATTTGATCTCATTTTTTCGGATAGGCAAATTCAGTGTTACTGACAAAAATTAATTTCATTCAAGACAATTAATCAATTTGCCCTTCTACACTTTTTTCTTTGGATTAACATTTTTTTCATTTTCAGATTGTGGAAGGTTACTATCAAATTATTTGTTTTGTTTATAGAAGGACGGCACACTGAATGATGGATTCGGGTTCATAATAAGATCATTGAGATGAATCAATGAATGTTGCGATGTTTTGTTATGAATTTTGATACGGTTGTTTCCAATGGCGAAAATATAGAATATGAAATTCATGAAATTATTTCAAAAAATGTTGCGAAAAATTATAATTTGCTCGAAAACTACCACATCAAAATATTTCGAACTCATCTGCAGCTAACGGGATACAATTCTGTTGAAAAGGGAATACGAGTATAATAAGAATATTATGATTTCTTTTCGAAAATATGAATAATGAATAAGGTATTCATAAAATCTGTTGTGGAATCATCTGCGGCTGAAAGACAAACTTTAGTCGCTATTTTCAATCGTTCAAGATAACCTCTTAGGTTTTCATGTTGAAAGTGGAACATTTTTCATGAAAAATGAAGAATGTGATTTTTTCGTAATATATAACAGAAAACAACTACTGATAGATGTAGTTCAATGTCCAGCGTGGCATTATCCGGGGAAGTAGTTGTTTTCTTTTAGATATTACGAAAAAATCACATTCTTCATTTTTCAATTTTCATGGAGAATGTTCCTCTTTTCAACAAGAATATTAAATTGTATTATATTAACGTCCATACAACGAAAATACGAATCAGATTGATAATGAAATGAAAAAACTAGACGAACTTTGCAACAACAAAGACGAATTCCTGGAAGGTTTATTAATTATTTTTTCTGGTAACAGGCCAATGTAGGCAAGTTTTGGGCAAGATATGACATTGAAGTCTCGTATTTATCAAAATTATGAAATTTGAGTCATATTTAGTTCGATTCAATAGAGTGAAAGATTCAAAAAAAAAAAAATGGCAAAAAGCCGAAGTGACAGCAAAACGTCCAAATTAGGAGAAAAGGTATAAAATTGGAAACGAGCAATTTTTTCATTTAGCGTTTTTCGAAATTTCCAAAGAGAACTTGATTTTTTGAGGATTTTTGAAAAAAAATTGTCTTTATTCGACAGGTTTAGAGTAGCACGTGACGAAATGAAACAGGCTGTTTTTCACTCATTAATAAAAAAAAACTTCCCTATGTGGTGAACTTTATGTGTGACACTGTATAAGAATGATTTGGGACAAGGTAACCCTAAAAATATCATTATGGGACTGAATGAGAGAGTACAAAAAAATTTGAAAATAATATTTTCTTTAACATTTGAGCACATTTTACTCGAAAACGGTGCATTTAAGAGAAAAACGTATTAGTACCTTTTTTGTAAAGAATTTCATGTGAAATATTACATCATTTGCTTTTGGAAAAAAATTGTCTTTCCGATTTCCGAGCTTTTCCGGCTTATCACCCTCGGAATTCGGATTCAGCGCGTAAAAATTATTTCTCAAGAAAAACTTGGGTAATCCCGACACACTTCATCGTTCACAGAAAACCCTTCCTATCACCGTTCTAATAGCAATGATAGGTAATATAGTCCTAGCAGCTGTTCCGGGCGAATTCACCACAACGTCGCGACGCAGCTTGAAAAGCGCCATTAGCAACGAAATCGTAAAGAACGGCGGGCCAGCAGACTCGAAGATAATTATCGCAGGGCTCAGTAACGTTAAAACGACCTATATCGCAATGTACAAAGAGTATTAAGTGAGTACAGGCGTAAGCAGTAATAGATACGATTAAACGATATCCTTGAAATGGGTTCTTCGACAATATTAAAATGATTCTATTTTTACTTATAATTGCACAAGTGGTTTGTATTTTATCGGATAAATTTGGGTTGTTCAATGAGAAACTGTTTCCTAGCAATTCGAGGAGAATAATAACTGTCAACTATTAAAAACACACCAAAGGTGGAGTGTTTTTAGGTTGACAGTTACCTTTGGTGTGTTTTTAATAGTTGACAGTTATTACACCGAGAAAAATCGGCCAAGGGAATTTTGTTGCTGACTTTTCTTCATTTCGGATAGGTGAAATTTTTATTGTGGAAAATGTTTCCGCCACTTCGGCCAACAAAAACCATGTTTCTGAAGTCAGAGTTTTGTCCCAGCAATAATAACTGCTAGCGATTATAACTCGGTTCAATAAATCGATAATACTGAGACACAGATAACTGATTGGGACAGAAAAAATAACTGTTACTATTGAACAGATATATCTGAAATATAATATCTGCCACAGCAGCTCATTTTGCCTCCATAATTGACGGGAACAATTACTTCAGGATACAAAATATTGGCCACTAATGATCTACTAAATAATTTCCATGCTTTCGTTAGCTTCCGTTCGAATTCGGAACCTCTCGAGACAAAATCTCAACCTCAACCTTCACAACCCCTCACAATGCCATTTGCAATTCTAACATAGGCCAGTACACATATGTTTATGGTGCATAATCAGTTGAATAATAAGTTTTTGTTTTGTGATTGAAACTGTGGCACTTTGTACGTCGTGTGTGGTAATGGAGTACAAAAACCAGTGAGTTTTAGTGAATTTTTGTTTCAATTTCAAATATATTCGAGTATATTTTTATAGTAGACTGATTTATGTATGAGAAATTGTTGGTGTTTCGTTTTCAAAATGTTTTAATCCCATATAGTATCTTTCAATAATGGTTTTATTTCATTGTTGATTTTAATTGGAGCCCTCTGTCTGTCCTTTTTTTAGTTCTGAACTCCTTATGTTTCATATAATTGATTATCATCTCTCTGGTGGCTTGACGGTAAACTAACTGAACATAAAACTGGGTAGGTTGAAAACTTATAGTCAAACGCCACCAAATATAATTAATTTATTAATTAATCACGAATGTAGATGTACCTAGTCGGAAGATTTACATCAGCAGCAGGACATGTTTCAAAGGATTAATCCACTTATTGCGGATAATGTAGTGATGACTATTGTTTAAAACAATTTTTTTGCTTTAGAAAACCACACTTTATGTTGCCAAGCAACATAAATTGTTTCTCATTTTTATTTCGATAATCACCAATACACTTGTATTACCCACGATAATTACTTGATCACTAGAACTTATCAGCTAACTTATAGGAAAGAGGTTACTAACTCACCATAAGCTAATTATAAATTCGGTTCAAGCTAGTAACTAATTTACTGGGAGACAGCTGCTCATTTATGTTAGGTTCTGAACTAATTATAACAAGATATTAAGTATCTCATTGACAAATAACTAGTGATTAATTATAAGTAAATATTTATTCATGGCAAAAAAATTAACTTAATTATGGTTGGTTTACCACTTAACTAGTGGCTAGTGACTACAGTTGCTAAAACTAACTTAATAATAGCAAGTGATTCATTTTAGCAACCTCGTTTTACTTGTGGCAGGTTAGTTGTAGAGCTGTCTCATATAGTATATACGTTTTTACTTGTCGTAATTAAATATTCGCTTGTGAATAATGATTATTTTTCTCAGTGTAGAGTCAAATTGCTAAAGAAAACAGTTCAGAATTTGAACAACACAAATTTACCCGATATCAATACAAACCTCGAGTGTAATTCAGCAGGACAATTTAATGAATAAGAAATTCAGAAACACATCAATGTCAAACTATTCATTTTGGCAACCAACCCGATAATTGATAAACAAATGAATAAGTGAACTTGTATATTTGTCGCTGTAAAAGTTAAAGCTAACTTTTGCCGCTGTCAAAGTGACAATTGCACTGTGGCCTATGCGACTTTTTATACATGAATTGAATCGTCATCGTAATTTCTCCATCATAAGAACAGTTGAGAACGAAGTTATTACACAATGTGTTGTATTCTCTGTTGGTTGGTATTTCGGAATAATTATCTTCAAATCGGCTAGCTCTTCGTTGTGGGAGTGCTGCAGTAAGACGCGTAACATGTGAATCCATCTCGAAAACATAAGTGGAAACACCGCGGATTAGTATGAGAATATGATAGAAGTGATAATTGACGGATGTCTCGCGTAGCGAAAGGGTGGCAGAAGGAAGAAGACCTCTGCTCAAGGCTGAACAAATAATATACCTGGTGATTCAGAATAAGACCAACAAACTCCGAACACAGATTTATCACCTCATTTCGAGGTGAGAAGCATCACCTCGTAGATACAGGGTGTCAAATGTATGAGAAAAATTTGGGTTTAATTTTTCTTCACCAAAACTTCTGAAGGAAAAAGCTTGAAACTGGGTACGTAAACATGGTTTATCAATGGCGTAATTTGAAGTTATAAATTATATGCGTAAACCAGTAGTAAATGGTTATACTTTCTGACATTTGGGCAAGTGAATGGACAAATGAGCGTTTGGTGTTAGGCTCGTATATTCAGGTACCCTTACCCCCCTTCCGGAACTCTTACTGAGTCGTCTTACTGCTGAATAAGAATTTTGTTTTTCAAAAAATGATTGACTCTGGTCTATATGTATATTTGAGTTGTATAATAATTGATTCATTGGATTCATCGTCATCTCGAACCTCTAAATATTTGTCTGTAGCCACGAACCACAATATCGTAACAAGAGTAAACGAATCATTCATTGGGCGACACTTTTGACATAGAAAGAAACGTGTCTTTACGTACGGTACTATTTTAAATTTGTTTCGCCAAATTGTCAACAAAAGTATGAATGAATAATTTTTTCACTCTGATGCCTGACTTGGAAATGGTTGCAAAATTTGGGATCTGACAAAGGATGATATTTTCTTGTCACTATTTTGCGACTCATTTGTATTTTTTTACAAAATAACAGAATTTCCTATGATTCATATTTAGCAATGTTGCCGACCTTGTCCGAGGTGGCAAATTCGTATACTCCGTTTTATTGAGCACTAAAATACAACTTTTGGAAAAGTTTCTTTTCTTTTCTTTTTCCCATTAACATGCTAAAATGATTGGCCGAAAAGGTTCCAAAATTTTTTTAATACACTGAAAAATGTCTCTTTTGGATGTTATTGCCTCATAACTCAAAACTTTCAATTGGGACGACACATGATTTTAAAATTTGGCAGTGATCATAATACCATGTTTATATTTATACGGACGCGGACGCCTTATGGCCTTTTATATAAATGTCACTTTTGACTTTCCAATTATTAGCTGAAAATTAATGTGTTTCAATTAAGGGAAAATGCTAGAATAATGTGAAAAACGCTATAAGTATTAGGAAGGTTAAATCACTACCGATCTCAGACAATCATTGAAGTCGTCGCTCCAAATTGGGAAACACCCTGTACTTCAAAGTGGTAACCCTAACAGTTAGTTACTATTTTATCGCCTTCGCGATGGGTCAATAATTCTGGGCTGATAGAAATTGAAAATCAACGTGTGGCGTTGTAATATGTTAATATTAATTAAGCCAACATTGCTAGAAATCAGCAACTAGGTAAACGTCGGATGGGTTTCCATCGCCATTAACGAGAAATTAGGAATTGAAGTCGCAATAAGCGCTTTCATGATTAGAAAAAAACTGGGTGTAAACACGTCAATACCGTAAACATCAGAAAGTTCAAAGTAGATTCGATCAAACTGAGTAACGTGGTAAATTCCTCAAAGGGGTCAAAGGCAAGATTGGATCACCATAGTTACTTTCGTCAAGTGAAGCTTCACTGATTTGATGCTTACTCTGGTAAAATAATTGGAATGATGAGGACCGGATACAGCCACGAAGGCAGCAATTTGTATTGATTGCAAATTCTTGATAGCTCCGACAAAATTGATAGCATCACAAAATAACTTAGTAACTCGGCCAGAACTTGGGATAAAATTTTGCAAAGTGTTTAAGAACATTTTAGCCGAAAATTCGCTAGATACGTAACACACTAGGCTCCTCTTCAATAAATTATTTTGGATGATGCTTGTTTTAGGTGAAACAGCTATATTATGTATTTAATGAGCTCGATAAGTCCATGAAACGTCTTTTGTCTTCACATTGAAATGGTGGTGATGCTGGATATAAATTTTATTCCAACCGATTTATTTTTGTTCAATTGGGTTAGATGCTAGCCTTCGCTGGTTGGTGGCCATAAACATAAAACTAGTACTTGAGTATTCTTCACTCTGAATATAGTGGTAGATTTGGTTTTCCGAGAACGGCAAAGTAGTTCACATAGGAAATTTAGTTATTCTGTATTTACTTCTATCATCTTCTGTAATCATTGAAGGGAATAAAAAAGTCTTCAAAACATGGGAATTGGAAAATAAGAGAGCATTGGCGGAAATCAGAATTGTGCAATGAAGAAAAAACGGTCTTCAGAATTGTATGACAACAAGCCTATATAAAAAATAAATATTTCTCCCAAGGATTTTTTTGAATACTCATTATTTCTATCCCAAACTGTATCGTAAAACAGTCTTAAGGCCGATTCAGATACCCAGGTATTTGGACCCCTCATGATAAATTCCCCCAGTATTAACAAAGGTAATACTTTTGAACCAAAGAAAATATGACTTTTTGATACAAACGCAAGTAAAAGAAAAGTATGTGAACTGTCTTGCAATTGACAGGCACTAGGGTGAAAAATATATGCTTGTAAATTGCCCATGTAGGATTTTTGAAGCATGTGAAATTTAGAATCCTGTAAACTGCAGGACAGTTCACATACGTACCTTTTACTTGCATTCCTATCAGAAATTCATATTTTCTTTGGTTCAGAAGTTATTGATTTTGTTAATACTGGAGGAATTTACCATGCGGGGTTCAAAAACCTGGGTGGGTACCCATGTATCTCAATCGGCCTTTAGATATTCTTTATTTTACATTCTGGTACCAAAAATACCTTTCATAGAGATACATTTCACCCACTGTCAATATGTAATGTCAATCATTAGGGCTCATTTGCACGGAAAGTACCGCCAGTAAACTTGTTTCGTTTGTATTGGATAGTTTACTTGCTCAGTTATCAAAATACAAAATGCCTCTTAGTACGATAGTGCGTGCTGCTGTGAAAGTTATTATAGCTGGTATTGTGGAAAACATGAGTATTTTTGAGGAACAAAAAAAAAACAAGAAGAAAAGAGTATGGGTCAGGAGCTGGATTAAACGTCGGAATGCTTCTATTCAATACTTATCCATAATCATATAGGAATTTTATGAGATTATCCCCAACAATGTTTCAATGTTTTTTTCAATTTTTGAAGTAGATAGTCAAAAGCAGTACCCCTTTGCAATTGATTCACGAGATCCTTCGAACGTATATCCATCCAATAATACCGTATATTTTTCATAGAGATTTAAAAATGTTATAATCTGGACAATAAACTAATATGTTCATCTGTCTAGAACTGAGAAATCTACACGACAACTTACTGAATATACAATATACAATATACATGCAAGTTGGCCACAAAACTGGCCGACGCGCGACTTCTTAACTTTACTTGATGCTGGCCGGCAAATAGCAAGTACAACTATTTCGTGTCTGTGCCTCCGCTTGGCCCATATGAGATTACCCTTCTGTTTTCCTCGTGTCAGTTATAAAAACTTGAAAATTTGGACTGAATAATTGGCCGAATAACGATCTGAGGTAAGGAATATGTTGGTGTAATGTATTAATATTATGTTTAGGATAGATTACTCAAAGCAGGTTTATTTAGAATAGCTATTCAGAATAGCTGTCAGCATGATGACAGAAGACGTCAATCGAAGCTGAATAAATGAGGCGACCGACGACCGACTGACGGCTTAATGGAGAAGCCGACGGCTTGATGGCGGAGTCGACTGCTAGATGGAGGAGCCGACAGCTCGGTAGATGAGCAGACGGCTCGACAAATCAACCAATGAAACCATTTCATAAGAATTGTTGTCATAATTGTAATGGAACGCTGCATTAGCTTCCACATTTAGAGGTGTACTTTGCTGAAAAGTGGTATTCTTCTCAGATGGCATCAACGTCACAGATCATGAAGTTGGTGAATTTTATGCAGGAAAAAGAAGATTCTACTCTGGGAAGAATTATGGGGCTAGCTTCTAACTATTTACCACAAGGTTGGAAAGAGTGGCAAATATTAGCAACGTATGTTACGGAAGAGTTAAAATTGGACCCACGTGTCATGAACAAATTAGGATTTTCCTATATAGCTAAAGCTTTCAATCCAGAGGTAAAATCGTTATCCGAAAAGTCTTTTCGGGCTCACAAAGAAGAAATGTTGCGATGTCCCTTTTGCAGGGGCCTAATTTTCAGTACTCCGGAATTAGCAAGAAAAATAAGAGGTTCTGTCCTGCAATATGAACTAGTTCTACAAGCGATATTTCCTTTAAAACTCTAATTGATATCAAGACAAGAAGCATATTTGCAGTTAGCCAAGGAAACTTCAGAATGTGGAACGGATGAATTAGGTGAAGAGAATGAAGATCAGCAAATTGAAAAAGACAGAAACAAGGAGAGGAGAATGTAAGATTACTACAATATCTAGGATTGAAAATAAACTTCGAAAAATCGAGTGATTTGGAATCCGACCAAAAATATGAAATTAATTTCAGAAAAGAAGATAGGGAAGCTGTAAAATTCAATACAGAAAATTTTGACAATAGAAACATGGAATTGGGAGACTGCGAAATCCCTGTTAGGGAAAAATACAGAGGGAGAGTCATCAGTTACCAGAAGCAGTACCTCAAAAAGACCATTCAGACCAAAGATCATTTTTATTGTGAAATTTATTGAACATACTCACAGGTGCCGAAAAAGCGGCAGATGTCGATTGGTAGAATCTTGTATCTTCAGTACCTGATTGTTTACGTTCCTCGCTTAGAATTCAAGAGTTTGACTGAGTTTTTCACTAGATGAGTTGCCATTTCTTTTCTTTCAAACGTCCTAATTAAACTATTCCAAATATCGTGAGATGTTTCTTTGTCTTTCACATATCCAAATGGCTATCTGCATTTCGCTCGATAATTTGAGATTTACATTTTCTGTCAAGCTTCTGTAGATTCTTCAGATCATTTGCTTTCCTAGCTTTCGTATTTTCATCTTCACCAAGAAGAATAGAAATTCTGCTAGTGAACGGTCCATTCACCAAGGAGAGAAAATCTAATTCTTCTAGAAGAGTTTCCATGATAAGTTTGAACTCAGATTTTTCGAATTCTCCAACAGTTAGTTCATCTGAATGGATCTGGGGGTTTGATATTCCGATTCTATGTTTCATCATCTGAACAAATCTTATCAACCAAGCAGTTATTCTCACCAGGCGTAAATTATTTGAGAATCTGAAAAATCGAAATTTTTTCTATATTATTGATTTTTATAGCTCACTACTAAAATAATTTTCTTCTTTTCTATTTTTGTATTAACTTCTATTCTTCCTTCGTGTTGAGGCCAGGCATCTTTTTTCAAAATAAGGAACTGTGGGCCTACAAACCATTCATGAAATTTATTAATGTTTCAGAGACCTCGAGTCGCAACTTCAGCTACATTCATCTTTGTCGGCAGCCAATACCAATCTAAAGAATTTGTATTTTCCAAGATTTCCCTTATCCTATAACGTCTGCTAATCTGACGAGTCCATATTCTCCAATGTAGACCTTTTCTATGATCCCCATAGGCCACATACCTCTTGGAACATTGTTTTCGTTTATTACCACAATTTCACCTATTTGAATATTGGGTTCATTTTTGTTCCATTGTTCCGTTGATGGTGAGGTATTCCTCTAACCAACGATGCTAAAATAAATCAGATAAATACTGGGTGATGCGCCACTATTTTTTAGTGACCAGGTCTTGATCATTGAACAAAAGATTGCCACAATAAAATATCATTAGGAAAAATATTCAGAGGCTCTTGGGAGTTTTCCGATATATAAGTCAGTAGTCGACTAATAACTATGTATTCGGTTTCGGAAAACATTGTCTGTAATACCTCATCTGTTGGATGTGTATCTCTCAGTATAGCGTTGAGAGCTCTTTTGAAACAGCCAATCATTCTTTTCTCCCATGAAGATCTTCACAGTATGGTCCAAAACTGCTGAAAATGGTTTTTCGTGTGAATCAAAAATTGAAGCACGAACTATTACTTACTTCGGCGAAGTTGAAAATATGGTGAACACGAGACCGATTACTAAAGTTTCCACCGATCAAAATGTCTGGAAAACTTTAACTCCTAACCATTTTTTTCTTAGGAGTTCTAATGGTGATGGATTTAGAGAAATGGGACAGCACGAGTTGAAACGAGAATGTAGAAAACTACAGAGGATCACAAATGAGTATTGGAAGAGGTAGACGAAGGAGTATTTACCAAGCTTAACAAGAAGACAGGTTTGGTGTGACGATGGCAAACCCATTCAGAAAGATGATATCGTTGTAATGCTTATGATTTGAGAAACTCTTGGAAATTGGGAAGAGTTGAGGAAGTTTTTCCCGGACTAGACAACAGAATCAGATTTGCCAATATAAGGACAAAGAATGGCATCTTCAAGAGGCCTGTAGCAAAACTAGCAAAAGTAGTTATGGACTTGCACTGCAGGGGGAAGAATGTGACGTCGTCATTCACCCAGTATTTGAATTATTATTTTCCTTACTTTATGTTCAAATGCTAAATGTAGTCTAGGAAAATTTTGAAAAAAAAAAAGTTTGTTATTAATAGTCTGACAGAAAAGTTAAAAATAAAAGTTGTCAAATTCGTTGGAATATAATTTATTTTGAATTTTTTTGACCAAAAAAATATTTCGAATTGAACTAAAACATTTCGGCAATATACTTATTTTTACAAAAATAAAGTTTTGTGTTATTATTTATTAAACAATTCTGACATATATGTCACTATATGAAAAAGAAAATAAAATAGAACTAAAGCATTAGTAAGTGAAATGTAGTCCATAACAATATTGATATACTCAGTAAAAAATTAAATAATCAAGATTTGCAATATCATGTATAAAGTCCTGAATGCCAACTGAGTCTTTGTTGACAGTGTACTATAGTCTTGTCTAGTCATATGTCCTACAATGTCGTTCTCTGTAGAGATTCTGTAAACAGTGAAAGAATTTTCACAGCACAGAAAAAATAATTGGCACTATGTTTAAGTTATCTTTACAAGAATCGTGTAGGCCATGCGGTATTTTTCACAAAATTTTTACTTTTCCATGTTTGTACATATTTAAATGCTTAATACTCATCAAGCAAAATTACTCAAAATTGAAGACAACTTCACATTACCACGATTATCCTACTAGGAATGAAAACATAGTATAACAAAATTCAAACGATCCCCCACATATCAGGAGATAAGATTCTTCAACCATTTACCATAGGGTATAATATAAGAAATCTTAATAAAATTAGGTTCAAGAGCAGAGTGAAGTCTCAATACATTCTTCCAAAGGCTACTACAGCATTGAGGAATTTATGTCTGACTGTAAAGTGGATCAATTTGTTTGATGGTTTGAGGTAGTGATGGGCGATATACATCGATGATTGTAAAACATCGATGGTAATCATTCGATGTTCCGATATTTTGGTATCGATGTCGCAAAATGAAACATCGATGTTAAACAACGATAGTTAGGCACTATCGAATTTCAGCATTGGTCAAACACGCATGCGCAATAAAAGTTGTTACTCAAGGTGCGTTTGTTGTTTTTTTGTGGAATCCGAGCGAGCAGAACATTTGTACCGCGTGGTCACAGAGCTAATTGAACAAAAAAGTAAATATCGTTTATCGAACGATATTTTACCACTTATGAGATCTGTCACGTCATCTGTCACCTGTCCTTGTCACTTCCTCATATTTGAATTTCGCTTTTATTTTGTTATCGTTAACGAAATGACGAATGATGAAACCAAAATATTGAAGTATATTATCAGTAACTCAATCAAATATTCCAAAACTACGAGTGCTGTCACGCCAATTCATCTGTCATCCGTCAAAAGTTTCAAATGTCAAAAAACATCGATGTCGAAAAACCATCGATATTGCAAGACCGATGTTTGCAAAAAATCGATGGTGAGTTTCGATAGTATCGTCGATGTCCAACATCGATGTTACCTTTCGATGTCCCATCTCTAGTTTGAGGAACTACTTGTAATTATTATGTCTTCATCCTTAGTATTGCAGTGTAGTGTTATTTTCATTTTTTGTATGTCTTATATACAACTTTTCATAAATATGTGTATGCCCTATATAAAACTTGACTTGTCCAATACATTTTTGTCAATGTCTGAATGGATCAATAAATTATTATTATTATTATTATTATTATTTATTTAACTCGACTCAGTGCTATATGTAGAGAAATTGCCCAGATGAACGTAGTCAAGAATACAGCATCAGTGCGGTAAAGTTGAATAATATTCTCTTCTCTTTTTCAAATTTCAGTTTATTCAATCAGAAAATGAACAAGAACTACAACATAAAGTATATAGAAGTCATATTATTGATAATATAATTGCAATAAGTAGACACAAAAAATACGTATCTCCCTTCATATGAACTTAATAAAATTTTCATCTCTATCCTGAAATTGCTTCGTTTCACAGAAAGAGTGACAACTGAGACACGATAAATCAACAATGATGGATAACTTCACACCTTTGCAACGTTTGCTTGTTACATGATATTAATGACAGGAGTATTAACTCATTTTGAGTAAATAATTAGGAAAGGTTATTGGTAGTAGGTGAAATATTGTTCGTATCGTAAATATTTATTACCGGACTAGTCCAGTAATTTTTTCCTTCTGAATCTGTAAAAATATGTTTGCCGGACTTATTACGTAAATAACTGTTTCAGTCCCTTATTGACTTCGATTCACAGAGACTTTCATAGATTTTTTAAGAATCTGAAATTATACAAAATATCAAGGAAACGCTCATAAACTCGTGATGAAACTCAAGCATATTGGACCTCTTTTGTCGGACCTATCTGACAACACACACAAGACGAAAATAAACATACAGATGCGATGTGTGCTGAATGTCTGGCCCTAATGTTCGGTTAGAGAACAAAGGAAGACTGACCGCTTTATAGTTTGTTTGGGTCTATCAAGAAGCGTTTGTTTCGGTATGGGAACGATATATCTCTAGGGTGCAGAGAATCGAAAACTGAAAAATATGATTAATCCAGTAACGACAGGCAAATTCGAGCAAAAAGTGAAGAATGAATTGTAGCACTCTGAAACTCGGCACATGACATCTCGACATCATGCATTATTAGAAAAAAAATTGTATAAATATATACATATATTTTTGTTGTTATTTCAGAAAATATAAGATTTATCAAAAAACTATTTCGATAGGTTGAGAGATAATTCAATTCCCAACAAGAATGATTTTCAGTAATACCTTATGGAATATGCTCGTTTTCTCAGAAAACGTGGTTTAACGCCGACGTCACATTTCATGCTTGCGCTAACCCGCCACTGCAAGTTCAGATTTGTCATAACTTTACTAAAAATTATAGTAGAAAGAAAAGGAAAAGTGCATATCGTTCTTGAAGACTTCTACTTCTCCATGCAAATATCACATGTGAGTATTTGAATACCTAAAATATGTTTTGTCCCACTTCACATAACCCTTCCACGATATTTACGGAGGATCCGGTAGTCATGGATATTATAGTTGATATGGAATAATTATACTGAAACAGGAATCAGTACCCTCTTTGGACCATATGCAACGATTTAAGGCCAGTGAGACAAGCCTCACTTATACATGCCAAAGAAAAAAGTGAGTTTTATTCCTGCCTCAGTTTCCAACTCACCCATAATCCCGGCAATTCAGTAAATGTTGAAAATAATCGCTTATCACATCCTTACATAAAAAATTAAGTGTGTGATTTTAAGCTCTTGGTTTGCACTTCACAATAGTGTTATTAAATATATATGCAGGATATGAATAAACGATTATTTTCAATATTTAGTGAAGAGAATGCCGATTTTATGGGTGAGTTGAAAATGAGGCAGAAGTAAAACAAAGTTTTTTTTTGCATGTTTAAGGGGGACCTGTCACACTACTTCAAAATTGTTGCATATAATCCAAAGAGGGTATGGGTTGCTGCTTTAGTATAATAATTCCATCTTTACTAAATTATTCCTGATTTTCGCAAACATCTCCGTAAGTGCGTACAAAACACATTTTAGGTACTCAAATACTCACATATTATATTTGCATGAGAAGGTAGGAGTCTTCAGAAACGATATTAACTTTTCCTTTTTCTTCTCCAATAATTTATAGCAGAATTATGACCAATCAAATAAATATATGATCCTGAAATTTGATGTCGGCGTTCAATCACGTTTACTGAGAAAACAAGCGCATTTCATAAGAAATTACTAAGAATAATTTTTGTGGAAAATTGAATTGTTCTTGACCCTGTTGAGTTGTTTTTTCGATAAATCATATAATTTCCAAGATTACAGCAAAAATGTATTTATATATTTAAAAACGAAAAAAAAAAAAATGCTCCACCCCTGGAATTTAGTCAATGCAAGGTTATATTATTAATACTTGTTTTTCTCAGTAGACATATGAAACTCCTTTTTCTTATCAACCACGAAACTCATAAAGCTCACGAATCTTCCTTTGATACGTAGGAAATATTAATCCAGTGACTTGTTTTATGCACATACAATTCATCTCAGCAAATTTCTTGTTCTTTGTTCAGAATAGGAAACAAGTATAGAGTTCTCGACTATATTGTCGATATGTAATGCATTTTATTATTTTATTCTCATGCTAGTTTTATATCAAACCTTTTTTCCATAAATTGTGCTCTTTAAGCAAAAACTCACTGTAGTTAGTTAGTAAGAAAACTTCAACATTATAACAACGTATTTTCTGTAACAACTTGTTGAAAACTTTTGGAAGTGTCTAATAAACGCTTACGGGGAAACCCATTTTCCATTTATCATTTGGTAACCACTATAAATATTCATTATCTGAGTAACGTTCTGTGATCACTCACAGATCTCCCAAATTCCAAATAAGGAGAAGGTTACAACAATACAAAAGCTTATGACGATACCTTATTGTGAAAATCATACAAATATGCAAAAATTCATAATATGACAAGTGCTTCATGGTAAATTACATTAACAATTCATGAAGAATTGAACATACCGTGAATGCGATTGTAATATTCAAATCAGAAAACATTAACAGCAATGTTGTTATAAATAATAATATTTCCAATTCAATATCATCTGTCCCATCAAAGTGAATCATCGCCGCAAAACTAAACAGCTATCAAAGATGAATAACTAAATATAAATAAAATACTGGCATGCATTAGACCGAGTAAACATCAAGTCCTCGACTCATTGGAACGGCCATATATTCAAATTTTTATTCCAAGGAAATGAATCCGCGCGTGGCATGAAATATTTGTTCGAACATTGAACATGTAAGTATACTAATTTAAATCGTCCCTTGATTGCATTTTTATTTTAAAGCTCTCCACATTTCACGTTTTTTCCCGAACTGACTTTCTCAGAGAACTGGTCTACTTCTGAATTAGAAGAGTATACTAATTTAAATCGTCCTTTGATTGCATTTTTATATTAAAGCTCTCCACGTGTGGTGGGCGGGGACCTATGCGTACATTTGACCCTCAAATAGCCATCAATTAGCTGGTCAGATAGAGGGACGCGAAATTTATGTGATTATTTTTAATACGATCGTGTCAGCTACTCGTCAAAAGAGAAAACAATTCAATCGACCAATAGTATTAAAATTACAGTGATAATATTTTGGTAGCAAATTACAGCGATAATTTTTTCACGTTGTTTGATTGGTTCTTTGTTTAAATGATGCATGAGAAAGTTGGCCATTGACTTGGTTGTCAAGATGACACTGACAAACGTCTGGTAAAATCACTACACTACACTACGGGGATAGAATTGACAGACAGACACTAACTCGTGATTTACTTCACCTAACGATTAACAGAAATGAAAATATTTTGGACTTTCTTGAAAAGATGAAGCAAATGAAAACGAGACTTGAAAATAAAATTAATTCGTTAATATCAGTTCCCGACCCACGTAGTGTTTTGTTGATAGAACAAGCAGAAGGGAATGCTCTTGAAGTTTTAATGGCAAATTCAGATTAGAAACTTAGACTCGTACTAGACATTAAAAACTCACAGAACTTGACACAAGCTAGCGAAGTTGTTTTTAGATATTTTATAATGAACAACGAATAAATTCGCTAAAAAACGCTACGAACGAACAATCACACGAACAGAGGTACATTTAGAAACAAAAATAGTAATTTCCGCCGAACTAATTGAAATTATCATAAGCGACCAGACAATGCATATAACTTCGATGAACAACAATTTAGACCAACACAAAATTTCTACGAGCCTCGGAATATTAGAAATCTTTCCCAATGAACCGATAAATATTCCACCACGACAAATCCCACGTCAATATCATACCAATGCCCAAGTTTTTGGCAAACCTAAAAACGTGTCTGTACCTACAAATAAACCTACACCTATGTCAACCACCTCTCGTACACCTACTATACAATATCCTGGACAGAAAAATTATTTTCGGCAAAAACAAAAACCGAATTTTATATCGAAAGAAATATTTAATGCCAAATCACTTCCTGGGCAAAGCACATACAATAGACATGTACGAAATGACAATATAAGCTTCGATAACCACTCACAAAATACCTTTGAAGAAACTCCACAAAATACTTTTGAAGAAGCTCAGGATTCTTTACAGTCGAAAATCCTCCAATAACATCATAGATTTGAATAACGTAATCCCTAATTCTTTGCCGAATATAAAAATCAATGATCCCCCAATCAAACTTTAAATCGACACATGTTGTCATCCCTCTCTTCTGAGACCATATATCCATGAAAAGTATTTACCTGACACCATTACTCGACATAATACATCTATTACCAGAATTAAAAAAACAAATTAACAAAATGCTGGAAGATAGAATCATCAAACCGTCTCAATCGCCATGCAAGTGGAGAGCAGAGATGGAGAGTAGTAGTTGAATACAGGAAAGTTAATGGAAAAACCATCGGATATAGATATCCCATCCCAAACATAACGGACATTCTCGACAAGCTTGGCAGAAGTCAATACTTCACCACATCGGATTCGGCATCTGGATTCCACCAAATCGAAAAGCACCCAGAATCTATTCCAAAGATAGCATTCAACGTAGAGAATGGACACTACGAATTCACTAAAATGCTTTTTGTTTTGAAAAATGCTCCAGCAACATTCCAACGTGCCATGGACAATATACTGAGGGATTTACAGAACAAAATATGCCTCGTTTACATGGACGACATAATAATTTTCGCCACTTTTCTACAAGAACACATTAGTAACCTACACTTGGTCTTTCAACGATTACAAGAGGCTGGACTTAAAATACAATTAGATATCTGCCATTCAAAAATTTCCACTTTCTAGGGCTCATCGGTTACTACCGAAAATTCGTCAATAATTTTGCAAAATTAACAAAATCGCCAACTTGTTTGAAAAAAGGTGAGCAAATTAAACAAACTACTGAATTTATAGGAAGCTTCGTAAGTTGTAGAAGAATTTTAATGAATGACCCCATTTTGCAATACCCGGACTTCTCTAAACCTTTCAACGTCACAACACACGCTTCTAATTTTTCTATTGGAGTTATACTATCCCAAAGTCCTATCGGTTAGAATCTTCCTATTGCATATGCCTCAAGAACATTGATCCCAGCAGAATGCAATTATAGTACAATAGAGAAGGAACTCCTTGCAAGTAGTATGGGCTACGAAATATTTCAGGCCCTACTTTTTTGGCAACAAATTTAATATAATTAGCGATCACAAACCACTTCCATGATTCTTTTCCTTAAAAGAACCGAATTCAAAACTCGTAAGATGGCGATTAAAATTAGAGGAATACGATTATAATATAATTTATAAAAAATGTAAACTCAATACGAATGCAGATGCATTATCTCGCGTTGAAATCCATCCTTTAGATATTTTAGACGACGGACGTAGATAACCTCTTTATAATAAATAACATAGATGAAATCCCGGACATACCTCCAGAAGAAATATATAGAATCAATGAATCCAAATTTTCACAATTTAAAAATGACGAAACGTCTACTTCAAAGTTGGTTAATGCCAGTGAAAATCAAGAAAGTAGTAGAAAAAACGGAAAAGACAAAATGAAGGTAATATCAGAGATGATAATAAAACCCGCGAATAATCAAGAGAAAGACATAAGCGATAATGAAACGATACATACTAGTCACGAAGAACTTACAGTAAAAATACCATACACCGAAAACGCTATCAACACATACAAAAATCAAATCATCATATCACTCAGAAAAACTATTGAAGTAAAATCAACTCATGAAAATATATTTGTCAAACACCGCATACATTGGCAAATTCCAGGAGTATCAAACTTACGCAAAATCTAACCAAATTTGATTAAAGAATATCCTGAACCCAATACCACGTATTGTGTATTATTCAAATCATAAAAATCGAAATTACTCTTTATTCAATCAGTTACAACTAACTTCAAAAATAACTCATTCAATTTGGTTATCTCTAATAAAATGGTAACAGACGTCACAGATGAACCAGAAAGAAATTTAAATTTAAAGTACTATCACGAAACAAAGACAACAAATAGAGAAATGAATGAAAATCTCACTGCACTCAAGAATCATTTTTATCAGCCCGATATGGACAAAGACGTGATAAATTATATCAATACTTGCGACATCTGTCATAAATCCAAGTACGAACGCCACCCCACACCGCTCGTCTTCAAACCCACACCAATAGGACAAAGTCCTCTCGAACATTTGTATATTGACTCTTTGAAGTATTCTGGTCAATATTTCATAACTATAATTGACAGTTTTTCAAAATTTGGCTAAGCCTACCCTGTTAATTCACTATCAGCTATAGAAACGACCAACAAATTAATTCAATACATAAGTCACTATGGAATACCTAATAAAATTACCTGCGATAATGGAGTAGAGTTCAAAAATCATGTAAAGATTTTTGTTTACTACACCAAATTAATATACACTATGTTACCGCCTATAACTCTAACAGTAACAGCCTCATCGAAAGATTCCACTCAAGCCTAATAGAAAAACTCAAAACGCTACGCGAACAAAAACCAGATGTACCACTGAACCACTTGATAAAAACAGTATACACAAAGCTACTGGATACACCCCTTTTCAAATATTACGAGGACGTCTAGATTATAAAAACCCATTTGAAAACCTCGAAATTCTCTCAGATGTCATTCATAATGACACTAATAAACCGACATTTAAACTAAATTGATATCAGACAATAAGTTGAAAACTAATAATAAAGTATCATCTACAATCTTTAAAATCACAACGTTTTGTTGCAGACCAGACGAGAGAAAAACATGAACATCCTGACGACGACTCTCCTCTTTCTACCTGGGCTACTTACCTTAAAAATAAAGGAAATCAAAAATCCCATACTCCCAGTTCATCTAGGATATGCTAAGTTAATAACCTCGAAGCACTCATTCATTTATCACATTGATTTAACTCAACTTTTATAATTAACCTCAAACATTAATTTAGAATTGAATACCCTTAGGCAAATTTTAAATAATAGTTATAATCATTATTCTAATATTATCAATAATAAAATAAACCATGCTTTACATTTGAGTGAAATAATATTGAACAAATCAAAAACATTTTCGCGAAACTCTAGAGAGCAGAGGTCTCCCTTCGACGCAGTTGGAAAATGATTCGGAACTCTCGATTTCGATGACTGAATATTTCAGAAAATATTTAGAAGCATTGAATAAAAACGAACAACAGTTACTATCTAATACCATAAGTCAGAACACAATACTCAAAGAATGGACAACAACATACGCCAAAGGCTTTGACTCACCAATCAAAACGTATTCCAAAACCAAATACAGGGTTTATCAAAAGAAATGAAAGAACTCATCAACTTGGAGCAAGCTTTCTCATTCGCAATTACAATCGATAACCTTATCATAGAATTAAACTCTATACAGAACTTGATTTCAAATATAGAAAATGCGGTATTTTTTGCTAGACTCAACGTATTACATATTTCAATTATAGAACCACAAAAACTTTATTTACTTGTATAAAAACTGAATAAAATCCACGAGACTAGACAAATTCCTCTGTTACAAAACTTCATGAACTATTATAACCTATTTTCAACCCAAGCAATTATACGAGAAGGTTTCATAATTTTTAAGATTCACGCACCTATAATAGCAAATCATTACAAATATTTCCTAATCTACCCGGCGAAAATACTTGCGAAGGAATATCTGTTACTCTCAGCCAGACGAGGATAACCCAGATAAATGCACAACAGGTACTTGTGATACCAGTTCAAGTAGCCACCCTCCAAGCCAATTGAGAATTGAATGGGATATACCAGATCACGCAGCCATCGATAATCACTCTCGAAAACTGCCACGTCGAAATAAGACACGCCACACGATAGTCTAGCGAAATCAACTCAGTCTTTTCCTCCAATGAAGCTGAAATCCATCGACGAAAATGACCTGAAGCATATCGAAACAATTGCCAGAACCCACATTTGAAAAGTTTGCAACCAATCGACAGCCATGCTTGGATCAACACCAGCCTCATAATGATGCTGATACTTTCAATCGGAATAGCCGCTACGATGTATGTTGAAATCAACAAACCAAAGAAGCAAAGAATATCCAAAGACCACACCGTATCGTTGCAAAATAAGGAATTTTCCGATCTTGGCAAGGGAGAGGTTATGTAGCTGTATCTATAGGGCGTTGTGCAACGCTTATATAAATATGTCATAGGTTACTTAGATAAGTGCACCAAACGATCTAATGCTTTTATGTTAACGACCTAATGCACTTTTCCTTTTTAATATATAAACAAGACAGTTCCGAATTTTTAGGATACCTGCTGAGTACACTTCATGAGCAGGAGAATAATTCAGTCGATATTTTTGAATGCCCTGATGGTGAGGAATTACAACCTATCGCTTCTTCAGTACAAAAATCTTCTGGAGGAAGGATCCCTACAGTTTCACGTTGTAACAAATGCAGAATGAATAGCAGGATCTTCAATGACTTTTTTTAATTAGAGCTCGCGTTTCCCAATCTTTCAGAAATTCGGCCCATACAGAATCTACTCATTCATCACCTGAGACCAGAATACCTAACAGGTGATAGTCAACTGTCAACTATAATACCTTAGCCATAGATAGAACGGATAGATAGATAGAATACCTTCTTTGGAACTGGACCTTTTGGAGCTTTCGAAGACACTAAACATCCTATTTTACCATAGAGCAGATCGTCACAATTCGTCGGACCTCTTTAGAAGTTCTCTATCAATGATTTCCAACTCTTCAGATGATGTGGTGCTGCAGGTTTTTCCGGGTTTCCCTGCAGCTCTGGAAGCGAATGCGCCACCAATATCATTTAAGCCGCCCCGGAGCGCCGATCAATCATTTTGATGTTTTTACTTTGTTCTTGTTAGTTTCAATATGTTAATTTGAACTAATAATAAAGTTGACTAGTTTATAAACTCGAATATTGCCAAATACAGTTAGTTAGTATTTTGACTCCAATGGTTGTGCAGCAGAAGGCTCTGGCCAGAAGTTCACATTATTATAAAATTAAGTTTTTTTGAAAGTCTTTCCTCCATTTGGAAATCATAATTGGGCACCTCCGCATAATGGTCGCTTAGTTTACTTATTTACAAGGATTGTTTCATGACCAGATTTATCAATGCTTAATTTTTTTCATTTGGGGTTCAATGAAAAATCAAGTCTATGCGATTCAATTGACTACCATGGAAGATTGTATGCAACGAGTGAGGAATTCATTTGAGAATCCCAGACTCGATTCAATACGAAAAGCGACACATCAAGAATTATTAGTGAGATCTGGGAGGAAAGTTGAAGGGCGTCCTTTCGAACATTTACTCACCAAATTATTTTGTATAATCATTTTCTCTTTTCTCTTTTATTCGAATTTTTTAAGAATTTCTTAATCTTCATTTTTGAATCAGCAGATGAAATGTTTTTCAAATTTTCTATAATAATGTGTTCAACAATTTTGATTTTTATTTCAATATATGAATGGAATATTCATAAAATCTGTT
Source organism: Chrysolina haemoptera (assembly GCA_958298965.1). NCBI lineage: Eukaryota > Metazoa > Arthropoda > Insecta > Coleoptera > Chrysomelidae > Chrysolina > Chrysolina haemoptera. The sequence continues at coordinate 18,901,480 of OY282591.1, read as the reverse complement.
GTGGAATCATCTGCAGCTGAAAGCCAAACTTTAATCGCTATTTTCCTACGTTCAAGATAACCTCTTGGGAGGTATTCATGTTCAAAATGGGAAAATTCTCCATGAAAATTAAAAGTTGGAAAATGTGATTTTTTTGTAACATCTAACAGATAACAACTACTTTCCGGCTGAAGCCACGCTTGACATTGAACTACATCTGATAGATATTGTGAAAAGACTCAAAGGTTCACGCGCACTTAGCCGAAGCGTCGCGAAGAAAATTCTGGATTTTTTGCCCGAGAAATTTATATTAAGTTATATGGCAGCCTGCGCACTACGGCGCCGGCGCCGGCGGTGCGAAGCGAAGAGACGCGTCGGTCGACGCGCGAATTCTCTTCGGACCAACTAGGAGTCGTTTCTCTTGACGCTTCGCCTCAATGCACGGTGACAGACGGCGAGAATATTCAATTATTTGTTGTGTCTTGTCTCATATTTCAGTTTTAAGCAGTATTTGGTAGGAAGTGGTGCTAAAGTTGGTGGCAAATTTTGTTCATTTGCAGTATATAGCCGTGATACCGAGACATTTATAACTATTTTTGAAATGATTGTAAACTTATCTTCACACTCATTTCAGATTGAAATTTCAAGCATGTGCTTAAGTTTTGATTATGTTTAAACAGAATAAATTGGTACATAAATAAAATAATTTTTACTATACAACGTAGTGCGTTCATTCAAATGATGAAGTAAATAAAATTCACGCCGCGATGTTCGAGACGTGACGCGACGCTTCATCCCAGTGTGGTAAATGGAACTTTGTGTCGCGTCGCTTCTGTTCGCGACGCTCCGACTGAGTGCGTGTGAACCTTTACTTTAAAGGAAAAATCTTAAAGTGAAAATTCGCATTTTCATTCAGATAGTTGATTTTTTTAATTATCCCTAGTTTTCTAGTTTTGATTGAATATTAATTAAATAAATTAGGTAGGGAGAATGTTATTCAAAAATATCACTTACAGAAATCGTTCATTTCATTGGAAGAAAACATGCCAAAATATCTGTATTCAGTTTATAAATCCGACATTTCGCCTTCTTGGAAATTGTACCAGCTTCATTCATTGAAACACATTCTCAACGTTTTTCCAGACCTCGTTCAATGAGACTCGATTTTCTACCAAATAACACCAGATATTACTTTCTACACCTAGAGTTTTGACCCTACAGTACATATTCTGTAACTATTGTTAGGGTGCAAATAGACCGGCAAGAAAACTCGCGGAAGAGACTGTCAGCCAGTGCTGTTCGTAGTCTGAACAGTTTCGACAGTGGATTTGCAGAACTTTGCTTGAGCGAGTGTCTAGCTTACTTGTCTGAACACGCATAATATTAATTTTGCGAGTGCTGTTAACAGAAATCGAAGAAGATAGATTTTTGCTGCAATTGCCGACAGTTACTTGCGACAATAATTATTTCATGCAATATAAACTCGTACGGAAGTCGCTCGCATGATTGTCGTATTTAATTTTTGATCTTTCGTTACCGACGATGTAGTTCAGGTACGAAACTCCAGGTGGGCAGGAACTAGGATGTGTATTGATGGAGGAAAGAAAGTTTTATTGATAACAATGCAGGACCGTATGCACTACCTTTTTTCACCTTCCCTTATATCCCCAGTAATGAACTCACTGATGAACACCTAGTAATTACACAAAATATTTAGGAAACAAATGGTTCTCATTGATTTTTTCACAAATAACTTAATGAGCAAGGGATTCTGCAGCCTTTGTCCTCATTTTGTATGCTTTGTAAGTTTTTCGATCGCCCAGTTCTCATTTGAAATTGGTTATTCAATCAAAATCTTTCCGAATTTTGATTTCGAATATAATAGAAAATATTGGCGAAGAAGGGGCAGCAAAATGATTTTTTACTCAACATCTTTATAAATATTCGAATTGGATCAATTTCTTCTATGCGTAAATGTATGCTGCTTTGCCAGGATTCGTAGTTCGTTAACTCCCTATCGATTATCAGTAACTTTTTGAAGTTCTGAAAAACTGTTTCCACTGCCATCCACCGGCACCTCTACAAGCGACCATCAGAACTCTTGAGGAGACTTGTGCAAGCTGGAAATGACGGGGTATAACTCTTCAACCGGATATTCTATCAGTCAGGCCCTGTCTTCAGAGATCCGAAGGGCGCGGTGGTGTTATGTACCCAGATAGTCACTCCCCACGTCTATGGGATGAGGAACTACTGGCTCCGAGAATCATGTGCACTGAGCAGACGAAGTGAGCCCAGGATGACAGCCTTCTGCATTAGTCCGGCTAAGACTACTGCCGCGTCATGGCAAGCGGTATGATTTTTAGATCGGGGAGCGGTGTGTCCATAATTCCTTCAAAGACCTTTATAGTCAGAACCACCATTTCACAAAATTGTTTGAAAGTTCATTTCAGTCCGTTTTACCTTCTATTTTCCGAGAGGACAGCTCGAACGGTAGAGCGCGTGGGTCATCGATTTCAAAGCCAAGCAACGTGATGCGAAGTTTTGGTTTGGATGGAGACTTACGCACGACCTCCTTTCGAGATCTATTCTCTCGGGTCGTGCTGGGAATCGCACGTTAAAAGGTAATACCTCGTTGATCCTTACCTCGCACAAGTTTCCACTTCTGAGGGCTGCCGTTCGTTGGGGGGCGACAACAGGTTAACGGAAAACACAATTTTAACAATTTTAACATTTTTTTTTCAGACGATCTTGGTTTCGCTAGGAGCCGAAAACTCTATGACGAAAATCGTCCTACTTTGATGGTGGAGGAGGACTACATCAGACTTATTTGCTTGTATTTGCCTGAGGGTTGGGAATGGGTATTTCCAATAAATTCGACACTTCTCATTCTCCACAACGTACTCAATATCACCCGGAGCATAAGGCAACACCGATGTCACGTCTATACCGTACCAGTGTCGCAGTTCAACACTCGTAACGCCCCGTTATGTCTGAGGATATAGGCTGAGACCGCATACGCTTGACAAGCAGACAGCAATTGCATTGTGGTCTCAGACGCCCCACGACACGCTCTGCATCTAGTGTTTGGGACGTCTATACCCGTCACGTGACTATGGTAGACCAGGGTGTTGAAGACACCATCCTGGCAGGCCATTATGAATTTCTTGGTTTCCGAGTTCAGCTCACTTGACCCGAGGAATGCATAATAGAAAATTTTGGATAAGCCAAGGTCTTCAATGGCCATGTTTATACCTTGCGCGAGTTTGGTACTCTGACCAAGCTGACCTTACCAAATTTGGGCCAATGGAATGAGTTACTGCCTATTTACACGACGTTTGATCAGTAAACAGTTTGGTACTTATTTGGTTTATTTGGTAATAATTTAGACGACACAACCCTAACCTATAAAAAGGTTTGCTACTCTACTAATCCATAATCCATTATTCATGACATAAAAGCATTAATGGCAATCCAACTTAGATATTCAAGTGAAAACTATAAATATTACTATTGGAGGTTGTGTTGCTAGAAAAATGGATAGTAGGGCACTCTTAGTACATTAGAAAATAGACTTAGGGCTTACAAAGGATTCAAACCAAATTATGCATCTTTCTGGAAAGTCGAGGCCAAAGGTGTTTACAACATCTTGGTTATATAACTATTTTGGTCTGGTACGCAACAATTTCCGGTACCAACCCAAGCTGTACCAAGACCAATTGTACTGTATACACCAAGATGACCAAGACTATTTGGTTAAAATAAAGTCATTATCCAGCTTACGAAGAGACGGTATAGAACTGGCCATTGTTCTTGAAGAAGACCCCATGCATTGGCTTATACTTATGGAGCTGCAGGAGGACCTTAGTCTCCGCAGCTTTAATGTGAGCTTTTTGCTGAACGGGCTCCAATTCGATGACGGAGCTTGGCTTTCTTATGGTCACGGAGGTGATCTGAACTCCTGATGACTCAACAGGCGCCATCCAGTACCATTCTGTTATGTAGATACTTCAAGCACGAAAGTCCACGACCTCCCTGTTGTCTGAGAAAGTACAACCGTGGAACTGACGATTCAGGATGCAAGCTCCTATGAAGATGCATCATTTTGTGAGTTGTCGAGTTGTCGCAGCTCTTCTTGAGTCCATTTCATCACTCCAAAGGAGTAGAGGAGAATGGCAAGCATATTGGTTGCAGCAACTATGCTCTTCCTTGACAGTTCTGTTGCAGTTTATGCTGATACTTGCTGCGGGGGGAGTTTTTACTGTGATCACCTCTTAGGAGCGGTGTTGTTTCACCCCTAAGTAACTATACGTCGCTCCGGCATCAAGATGATGTGTTATTTTTATTAATTAGGGTGTTTTGTCTGTTTTGTCGGTTCCATCAACCATAATTTATTACATTTTCCTTTCTTAAACAGGATACGATTGTTCTATGAGTCTCTTTGGGTTGAATATAAACGCCTCCGGCTCAAAAAATTGAGTTTATTAAGTTGGTCCCAAAGCGGCAACTAATAAGGATTGATTTCAGAAGTTGACCTGACAACAATGTGAAGAGAGTGAAAAATAAGAATAGTAAATGATTAATAGAAGAACGTGCTCTGCTGATTACAAATAACCTACAGTAATTACACAAGTGGTAGTAGATGCACGAATCTTTGTTGCTATAGAAATCTCACGAGTGGGATTTCTTAGTGGTAACAAAGACGAGTGCTAATCTAGTTGAAAGTATCCCAAAAAAATTATTACCAAGACCACGGACATTTGTCAGTATCATCTTGACAACCAAGTCAATGGCTAACTTTCTCATGCATTGATTCAAACAAAGATTCCATCAAACAACGTAAAAAAAAATGATTACTGTAATTTGCTGCTAATAAATTATCAGCGTAATTTTGATACTATTGATTGATTTAAAATTGATTGATTTTTTATGGGGATTGGCTGATTGATTGATTGAAAAAAATAATCCCTGTTATTATTTATGCTCTATACATCATTCCAATTCTCATCCAACGAGACTGAAATAAACTTCGATTCCTATGTTCCCAGTCTGAAAGTGATTTCAGCATACAGATATTTTTTTGTGTCTTCTCGAGATTCCCTTAGGGTATTTTCGAGTATCAAAATATGCAAAAACATAAATTGAATTGAAGTAGGACTTATTGTGAGCTCACATAAATAAACTCGAACCACGAGTCTTGAGGTCATAAAGGGATTTTGCAAACCACAGCTACGAGTTTTGAAATGAATTCGTTATGAAGTTTTTTTGGGTTTTCAGTATCGTTCAAATGGTACGTATACGAATGTATTGAATAAATATATGAAACTCCCCATCGATTTATATTTATGTCTCTTTGTGGATAGTTGGAATACCAAAATGCGTAGAATTCAGAATATATCCAGCGCTATTTTTGACATGCTCTTGAATACTGCTTTGAATTCATATTGTGATCTTGATCTTTTATTCCAATTCAAGTACTTGCTTTGTTAGATAGTGCGGTTGTGACCCTACTCATATAGCTACTCGTTTCCGTGTATTGAGATATCTTTGGATCTACGTTAGGCCGGGATGGCATTTTTTTTTGAAAACGCTATATGACGGTGAATCTATTATCTGTATTATTGTGTCAAAATATTTTTTCTATAGATCTAGTGATTTTTATCACATTTTCTATTAACTTCAATTGTATGTATCTATACAGTAGAAGCCACGCGAATACGAACATAGACTGAAAGTTGATCATGTGGAACATGTGTACCAATTATTGAGATTGTTATTTATTTCAAATATCGAATATTATTGTGAACAATTATAGAAAAAAGGATGACTCATCTGTAAAAATTTAAAGCACTCCTTAGCGTGTGCAAATCGAACTTTCAAAAACGCACGTTATTTTAAGTTATCATTGCTTCAACAACTCGAGAACCAGTCTTGATGACAGTTTTATGATTATTTCTTTCGTCTTTTGAATATCAGTCATCAACCAACCACACTTTTGTTTCCCGTTCAGCCAATCGTCATGAGAAAACATTTTGAACTGACCAATAGTATCAAAATTACCCTGATAAATTGTTAGTAGCAAATTACAGCAATAATTTTTTAACTTCGTTTGATTGGATCTTTGTTTAAATGAATGCATAAGAAAGTTCTAGCCTTGTTAAGATGAAACTAACAAATGTCCGGTAAAAAATAGTCAAGCCGAATTACATTCGTGATAATAATGTTTTTGAGATAATTTTAACTAGATCAGCACTCGTCTTTGTTGCTAGTAAGAAATCCCACTCGTGAACATCGTCCACTCGTGAGATTTCGATGGCAACAAAAATTTGTGCATCTTGTTAAAATTATCAAAAAATTACCACCGTTTGTCTAATTACTGTTGACTATTCAGCATGCCTTATATTAAGCAGCCTATGCATCTGACAGTACTTTAAATAAATACATTTGAAACGTGAAATGGAATCAATCGTGTTGAAGTGTTTGAAAACGAACTGGTTTCGCGAATCCAAATATGAAGAGATGTATAGTGTAATCCAGTCTACAATCCCTTATAATAGAGTGAGGAGTAAAAATAGCGTATATGGAAGCAGTTCACCAAATTTTGTGAACATCTTTAGTATTAGTAGGCACCATTTACAAAAAAGAATTAAATTTTGAATTGCGAAATGCCTGTATAGATCACACCAGAGTATTTTTAATAAACAGAATGAATGTGATGCTTTCAATAGGTGAACAAATTTCAAATAACGCATAGTGAAAATGTCACCTACAATAATTTTAGTTTCAATTTCAATCGATAATTTATACAGCTGGTTCTGTTTCTGTTATAAATCATTCCAAATTGGTTCATTTCGTAAATATGTCTTTTTTTTTATATAAAGATTCGGATTGAAGAAATAATCTTCGTAAATATAAGAAGTCCTTCCGTTGCTGCTAAATTCCTCTTGTACTTATGAATTTGACACGACATTATTTTGGCGTTAATAATCAGAGATGAACGCCCTCGAGCTTTGCTTTTCATCAGATTATTAACGGCAATATTATGTTAAATTATTATAAAATAAAGTCGAAATTTAGATGCAATGAAAATAGTCAACTATTCATTAAGGTCTTGTTATATTACCCTTTATTAATAATATACAAATCAGTAAAACGCAAAGTCGTCTCCACAATTTAATTTCCCATCTAGTTCAAAAGGATGGTGAAACGGTGAATCAATTAGATAGCCGTCAAAAAGTAGAAGAAGTACATGTTTCGGTCCTATATAGAACCATCATCAGCTATTCAAGAAAATTCTACAATAAAAGAAAGACTATGTACTAAAGACAAAAGGCTAATATAAGGCTATACTTACATGGAGAAGAAAATAATGTAGTGTGATATATATAAAATGTTAAAATATTATGTTATTAAATAATGTTAAATAACCACATTGTTAATTATTGTAGTGTGCTTGAAACAACCAAAAATTGGTAAGTAACCAAAAATTGGTAAGTAACCAAAAATTGGTAAGTAACCAAAAAATATAGGTAGGGGAGGCTGTAAGGCCTTGGGCCCCTCAATCCTATTAGGGAATTAAATAGTTCGGACATCGATCAGAAAATAAATCAAAAATTGAATCAATGCACGTGATTGTTGACTGAACAGACGGATATGAATTATGAGATGAACTGACAGGGTGACAACTGACAGCACAGCCGGAACCACTGTCATGATTACTCCTATGTCAAAATTGACACAGAACAATGACGCGAGACCCCCGCTCACAGAACAAAAGAAGGAAATGATTCCAACAATACTATTCCGAGCCTGAGGATCTCAAGTCACCCAACTGTACCAACAACAAGAGGAGCAATCAGTACAATAGGAACAAATTATGAAACTAAAGATACAATATTTGTTAGTTTTATTTTTGTGGAGGACCAAGGCAGGAACAAGAATCTAGTTTTTTAGAAAATTGAGAGAATTGAAGAACTTTTTGCAATCGAACTGTGTTCATTGAGGAAAACAATATTGGGATTATTGATGGCCGAGTTGATTTCCAAGATTTCAAGAAAATTGAGCAAGGCACCTTTTTGGCAAACATGTAAAATATATAAATCTGTATTTATGTCAAAATTATGGTTGTAGTTAAGAATGAGCCGATGAGCTCAGTAATTTGCATATAGAGTGTGACCCATTCAATTTTTTGTCATAATTCATGAATTAAAGATGGCTGCTCCAATATGGCGGACGAATTTCAAAATCAAAATCAGTGTGTGATGTTTTTTGTAGCGTAGATTATAAATTTTTTGTCAAAATTCATAAATTCAAGATGGCGGCCCAAGATGATTGACGAGTTTTGTGATTTTGGTCAGATTAGATTCAAAATTGGTATGTGGGAGTTTTCAGGGTCGGAGATTTCGAATTTTTAGTCACAAATAAAAGTATAAAAAAACTAAAGAACACGATTTACTTCCAAAATAGACTGAAGTAATGAGAGCCTGGGATGCTTGACAAAGTTCTCTTGAGCTTTTTTTTTATTTGATTAATTACATTGTCAATTATTTTTTTCTTGTCAGTCATGTTGGAAATGAAGCGTGTTCTTTACTTTTTTTAAACTATTATTTTTATTGTTCATAAAGGTCATTTGTAAATCACCTTTGTGTCTGGTATCAACTTTCTGACGTAACGTTATAGTCATTTCTTGTTTGATTGGCTAGAATTTCTGAGTGCGTGATTTTGAAAATAAAAATTCGTTTGAAATCTCTACATACACACCTTTGATTGGCAAAATAGAAAGTGCCAATAATTTGACAGTTTTTGATTTGGTTATTTACATGTTCATTCCAAGTTAGAGTTGTATCTAAATAAATTCCAAGTAATATTATTGATGAAAAAGTTCCATATTAACCATTGTGTATATTATATATTGTTATGCGTTTGTATAAGGTAATTTCCATGGAGGTATTTCAAGACTGGTTCATTGTAAATTTGTTTTCCTACGAGCGTGCGGAAAAGTAACTTTTCCGCATGATTTTTCGTTTTGAAAGTTGTACTTTTCCTTACGATTTAAAATCATGCGGAAAAGTTACTTTTCCGCACGATTTTTACTTTTCCGTACGATTTTTACATTTCCGCACGATTTTTGTATTGTTGAAAATGAATGTATTTAGAACTAACTAAATGATGTATGTAACTATTCGTCTTATTAGTCATTTTGTAGCATTATTATGAAAACTTGTTTATTAAAAACCTTGTTATTTCATAAATAAGATGGACAAAACACTCGTAGGAAAAATATTGTACCTAACTCTTACGGAAAATGTCTTTTCCGCCTTTTTAACTACCGTCGCGTGCGGAAAAGTACTACTTTCCGCACTTGTTAGGTGAATTACTATTTTAATCATCTAATCGTCAATTTTCGAGTAGATGTCTTTAGTACACTTTTGCAGTTATCTATTTAAAAATATTTTGAAACACTCGCCGATGATTCTGATATATCCAAGGAATTTGTTTGTCGAGGAACAACTCGTTGGGCTTATGGCTTGCCCCCCACCCTGCCCGTTTGTATGCTTTGTTATGTAACATTCTCTCGATTTGCATTCAGTGTGTCACTCAAAAAATAATCGCATCAAATACAACTCCTCATGCTTCGCGGTCGAATTATTTAAAGTGATAAACTGACACTCTTTATAATAATTATGCAACAAGTTATCGACGTATAACCCGAATATTCGATTATTCACTTTCTGGTTCGAGTAAACAACATTCGAAGTTGGGAACAGTTTTTGAACGCAAAGCAAACAAAAATTAATCCAATAAGAAATTTTCAGACAAATATTCAATTTTAGTTAGAATGAAAGTGAATTAAAACAAAATTGTAGATCAACATTTTTTATACATGAAACTGATTAAGATTGGCCATTGATATTCTTATGCTGCTTACTTGTACCAAAACTAAAGATTTTCGATTCTCAAGAGAAGCTCAGGAAAGTATCGCCGACTTCGAATCTCTTGAAAAACTCCAAAGGAACCGTAATGTTTACCCGTCCATTTGGCGGCTAACACTTCTGTTCTTTGCAAATTGAAAACACAAATGATAAGTTTACTCAACGAAAGGAAGGATTTGGAATACGTTCAATACCCAATCCGCAATCGAGGAAACATGAAATTGCAATTGCTGGAGAGCGATTTATACAAAGCTCCAAAAACCAAGAGATATTTGAATGACTACAAATTTGTTGGGAAATCGAATCATGCCGTACTCATATCATATCAAATTCAGATTTGGAAAGGACAGAGTAAAAAATAAAAAACATAGTATGGACGGTTTATACCACCAAAGCACAAAGACGTACTTATATCCATTAACGTATCTAGGACAGGGTGTGGAAATGTGCGTTCTACTCTTATATTATTATCGACTGTGGTCAACCACGAGCAATCTGGACCCTTACATTTGAATAAATAATAACTTCTAAGAAAACTGGTGAAAGTAATATTGAAATTTCGAAAGAAACGTAAAGTCATTTTAAATGATACGGGAAATATGAAAAATAACGTAACAAACTGAAATCAATAAAACGTATGTGAACTATAGTCAAAAAATTAATAAAATAACCAATACACTCAGAAATGAATCATATCAAGCTAATTTAATAATATAAATTCACTGAATATATTTTCTCCTTTCTTCCTGTCTTTGAATTCACTTATAAAAACTAATTCTTCCATTGCAGCTGCTTCTTCTGCTCCTAAGCAAATTTGGGAAGTTAAACACCCAAAAAACGATGTCAAGAAATCCACAAAACCAAAGTTTAATGTATATTCCTCTTGTATTCGAATCAGATGTTGATTTATACAATTCTGTTTCAAAATAGTTTATTGCGTAACAAGTGATCTAACGGTCCCTTCAGTAAAGAGTATATAAATCACTAGTACAACGTAGCGGACGAGGCTTCAATAAACAAGTATCTCGAGGAGTTTATAATCGCCTTAAATATCTTTTTTACCATAACAGTTAAAATTGTCACCGTCAGCAGTGTCAGCAATGTTTTTAACCACTGAAACCAAACAGTAAGTAACCCTAGCGATATATTTAAAAAATGGGGTTGCTATGGTAATATTTTTAAAACGTTTCTTTAGATAAGTATTTTGAATCTGTGATATTAGCGAGGTACGCTGAATTTCATTTTTTGTTCAGTTCTTGAATTTAATGTTTGGATGCTTATTTTGATTGGAATTATGTTAAATTACCTACCTATTTCTTGATTATATTCAGTTGTTGGCCCCCGGCCAATAACTGTGAGATAAGGTGGCCAATGACTGATTTCTAGCGAACCAACAGAGGTATAGAAAAAAGTATACCGAAGAGAGTTTTATTAAAGCTATTGAAGAAGTTATAAGAACAAGAAGCATGAAGAAAATATTCCAACTCTCAGAAAAATTCACAATATCATCGCACGGTCCTTGGCCAATACCGACTTCCCATGAAAAGAACAATTTAATCAAATGCATCAGAGATTGCCAGAGAAAAGAATTCCCCCGGAGGAAGAAGATATTCATACATATCTGCAAAACAAATTCTGGATGATTCTTCTCGTAAAAGCCCATTTGAAGATAATCTACCTGGTAAAAGTAAGAGTTTCTAACGCTCCAGCTGCCATTAGTGAGCAAGAAATAAGGAAGTGGTTCGATAGTATATACTCTTATTTAAGTCAAAAAGGATATAATTAAGTCCCTGAACACCCTTGAAGTTTTTTCTACGCCGAGATCCAATTGTGCAATGTTCTCCATCTCCATGTCCATCCCCCATTGGCTAGGAATTACCATCTGCAGACATGACATGTTACGATGTTACACGGTTTGTTCCACTGAAAAATAAACATGACCGTTGATTATCTATGTAGGCTAAAGGCTTCACAAGAAAATAGGTTTCGAATTAAGTTTCGCCTTTTGTTAGTTTTGTTCCATACTTGATAATCACGGACAATAACTGTTACAGATAAGGCCAATAATTATACGATTAAGGCAATTCACTATGATTTTGATAGGTATTGAGCATTATTGATTTCATTTCTTGATTTATTTGTTTACAATTGAAAGAAGCACCAAATTCATAGGAAACAAATTTTGTTTCATAATTTGCAATGATAAAAATTTTCGAAAATGGGATATTAGACGCCTGTGGTGTCACTCAATGAGAACAAAAAGTATTTTACCCCTTCACCACACAAGTAATTTAATTCCTAGATGCGCATTTCGATAACAAAGTTACCTTCATCAGTAGGATTACTAAACTAACTGTAAATAGGCATACCAGTCTTTTTTATATCAAATAATTAATTACCATGGGTTAATCTGTGTACTGGAAGCTTTCTACCTGATGGGTAGGTATAGCCCACCCAATGCCTATGGTGTATTGTTTATTGGGTGGGCTATACCTACCCATCAGGTAGGGTACCTTCCAGTACACAGATTAACCCATGGTAATTAATTATTTGATATAAAAAAGACTGGTATGCCTATTTACAGTTAGTTTAGTAATCCTACTGATGAAGGTAACTTTGTTATCGAAATGCGCATCTAGGAATTAAATTACTTGTGTGGTGAAGGGGTAAAATACTTTTTGTTCTCATAAAAATTTTCGTTTAACATTTGAAGTACTTTTTATTCAACTATATAATGCAACAAATCGTTGAAGGGCCAATAACTATAACGTTCACCCTATTGCGAAGTAAAAACTTATTCGTACTCACTAGCCCACTAAGCAATGTAATGAACAGGTAATATTACTGAAATTTTAATTTTTAATGTGTAATGTTGCAAATTTCCCTGCAGCTCACTAATATAGACAAATGTAATATTATAGCAATATTCGGAAATCAAGTTGCCACAAGGTTTGATTACTTTTCTGTCAGTAATATTGCATATTTCTTAAATAATTCCTCCAACAAGTGTAAAGACAGCTGGAAGCTTATCAATTACGAACGAAATAAAAATACTGAACAAAAAATATCATCACAAATACCACAAGACTCATTCAATGAACATTTTTGTAACATAGCAAAAAATATAATATCTCAGTTACCAAACATACACCACGAACCTACTGATTTTCTAAAACATTCGAACATACCACTTCATTCTTTTTTTCTATCCCCAGTAACTCCACAAGAAGTAACTGATGCAATAAAAAAATTAAAAAATTCCTTTTGTCTGGATATTTACGATATGAATTCCTATATTGTCAAAGAGATTGCAGACATAATAGCTGGTCCTTTTTCAGCACTGATAAACGAATGCTTTTCAAAGGGAGTTTTCCCAGATGTGTTTAAAATATCAATAGTATTACCCCAGCTCAAAAAAGGAGACCCTTTAAATGTAGAAAACTATAGGCCAATCTCAATCATACCTATTCTTGCCAAAATATTCGAGATGCTTATTAAAGATAGGCTAACAAATTATTTAGAATCAAACACCCTATGGCATGCCGAACAATTCGGTTTCAGGAAAAACAGTTCCACAACCAAAGCCATTTTACGTGTCATATCGAACGTACTTGAAGGCCTTGAAGAGGGAAATCACTCCCTCATTACTCTATGTGATCTAACTAAAGCTTTTGATTGTGTTTCTCATAATATCTTATTGGACAAATTAAGATTATACGGAATAAGAGGCTCCGCTCTCAGATTTTTCGAATCCTATCTATGCGGTAGATTACAGTGTGTGATGACAAATGGAAAGCAATCATCCCTGGTGGAAGTCACACACGGAGTACCCCAAGGCTCAGTCCTTGGCCCAGTGCTGTTTATCACATATATAAACGACCTCTGTCAATTCATGCTTCCAACAAAAAGTGTACTATTCGCGGACGATACAACCTTGATAAATTCAGATAAGGATATTGAAACTTTACTCAAATTGTCAGAAGCAAATCTTGAGAAAGCCAACGTTTGGTTTACGGCAAACAAACTCAGCCTTAACATCGGCAAAAACCAACATCTTTTATTTTCCACACATTCAAACATCCCCGCTGGTAATAGTGTGAAACTTCGCGGTATCAAAATTGATGATAGACTGAATTGGTCTCAACATGTTGACCAGTTAGGACATAAACTCTCCAGTGTTATATTCTTAATACGGAGATTGAAGAACCTAGTCAATAGTGATGTACTTAAAACATGCTATTTCAGCTTGTTCCACAGTCACATTATGTATGGGATGGGGAAATTCCAGCCATGCGAGTAACATTTTTGTATTGCAGAAAAAAGTTATCAGAGTCATAAGCGGAGCAAAATACAGGGATCATTGTCGTCCGCTCTTCATTAAATTGAAAATTATGCCCATTCCAACCATCTACATATACTCCACTCTACTAGAAATACACAATAATAAAGAAAATTTCGAGACTATCTCTGCAAATCACCCGTACCCAACGAGGACTGGTAATTTGTTGAAAAAACCCAGACACAGACTTGCAGTGACTAGCAAAAACACTTTAAATATCGACATTTATAATAAGTTACCAGAAGAAGTTAGGCTTTCAAATGCTCACAGGTTCAAAACTACGGTTAAACATTTTCTTATAAAACATTGTTTTTACAGTGTGACAGAATATCTCAACATGAACACGAGATTACTGATATTCCCTCCTATAAGTGTGTTAAATGAAACCATCTCTTAAGACATGCATCTATTTTATTATTTATTTTACTGTATTTGTTATACTCTTGTGATGGTAGCATATTACATTGACTCTATTTTATTTATACACAATTTATACTTATATACTGATAGTGTTATCCTGACATTTTAAAATTTTACATTTTTACTTATAGTGCTGTATTGACATTTTAAAATTTTACATTTTCAAATTCTACGTTTCTTTATTTTGTCCCTACTTTTAAGACTTGCTGCAAATGTACGATTGTATGTAACGTGGTCAATAAAGTACTTACTTACTTACTTACTATAGTTTGCTGCTACGGACATTTTCACATTACTGCAATGTTATTGAATGTAACATTGCAAAAGTAATAATTAGTAAACCTGCTTGGTCACTTTTGACCATTTTTTAAGGAGTCTCAAAAAACCACCTATCCAATGTCATAACATAAAAACTTTTCATATATTTTTTTAAGTTTTTAATGTTTTAGTGATTGACATTTCAGGGTGATTTTTCGAGTCTCGTTAAAAACTGGTCAAATGTGACTTGGCTGGTTTACACTTCAAGCGAAAGATGTAGAATATTACTGCACATGGCAAATATATTTCATATTTCTACAATATGTGTAAAAAAAAAACAGGAAATTATCAAAAGAATATTTTGATAAATACATACTTATTAAATATCTATACATATACAAATTAAAAACAGAAACTCATTTTGTGGGTGGATTTATCGAATAACAAGTAATGAGGAAAAATTATACTAATCAGAAATGACATATTTCAACTAGGGGAAGTGAATTCCATTTTTTGATTTCCAACTCTTCAGATGATGTGGTGTTGCAGGTTTTCCGGATTTCCCTGCAGCTCTGAAAGCAAATGCGCCACCAATATCATTTAAGCCGCTCCGGAGCGTCGATCAATCATTTTGATGTTTTTACTTTGTTCTTGTTAGTTTCAATATGTTAATTTGATATAATAATGAAGTTGAGTATGATCTTATTATTATCCATTTAGTCATGTTTATGTATATGCAACATTAGCTTGAAATCCAAAATAATGAAACTTTTCTTTCTTTACTCACTTATGAGTAAACACTATTTCTTTGGTGAAAGAAAGAATAACATTTTCCAGGAGCATATCCTTTTCTCGGCTTTTATTCGCTTCCTTTTCGTAATGCACCTCTGGGAACAGAAACCACGCCACAACACATTCCTTGTATTTTTCCTACGAAAAATTGGAAAACTTCTACTTTAACACATCTAAAAAAATCATCTTCATTTTGCAAAATATACATATATGAACATGTAGCTCACTTCAGTGTTACTATCATGTTCTGCTGGTGGAAGATAAATATAATCAGACAAAATAACTGACAAACAAATTTGAACACTATGGACACAATCCAATCCATCGACCAAAGACGAGAAATGAGATTATTGAGATTATATGAGAATTGGGAATAACGAGAATACGCATAATTACTGTCGACGTCACATCTGTCATTTTGTTGAGAAATGTCATAGCACTGAATCCAAACAAAAAGATCGTATGTGGCATTTTGCATTGGTATTATTTTGGAGTTTTGTTTTGTTTCTATTCCCTTCAGTTTTCGATACCCTGATGGTCTGGACATTATTGTTTTCATCTCTAGCAGTGGATTGTGCACAAAGTGAATTATATTGGTCGAATACATAGACCGTCAGCTAGTGACAGATTTAGGTGCCCCATTTTCGCATACATGCCTCGAATAGAGCTGAAAAGTATATCGATTTGGAGTAAAATGAAGATATTTTTTACGAGTGGCTCCTGGGGATAACATACCGAGAATTCGATTTTTCAGAACAGTGCTTATTTGTTTCCCTCGTGTTTCTATTTACGGTACGAAACTACAGAGGGTGATTCGTTAAGTCGCCTTCAAGGAAAAAAGTTCCTATGAACACATGTCCGGAGTTGCTTCGTTTCTGAGATACAAAGGCGTTTGAAAAAAAAAATCAATGCCCTGTATCTCAGAAAAGAAGCAACTCCGAACATATGTTCATAAAAACTTTTTTTCTCAAAACGACTTAACGAATCACCCTCTGTAGTTTCGTACCGTAAATAGAAACACGAGGGAAACAAATAAGCACTGTTCTGAAAAATCGAGTTCTCGGTATGTTATCCCCAGGAGCCACTCGTAAAAATATCTTCATTTTACTCCAAATCGATATATACTTTTCAACCCTATTCGAGGCTTGTTTGCGAAAATGGGGCACCTAAATCTGTCACTAGCTGACGGTCTAACAGGTCATATCAATTATTATGCGGAATATTGACTCAAATTTACCTTAGAAAATACTGGACACGACTGGAATGTATATTACAAGCTTTGACAAAGTCCTGACGATACAAAAGTATCCGTAGTAAATGAAATATATTATTAAAATCACCAAAACTAACAGTGCAAAACTACATAAGAAACAAATCTGTTTGGATTCAGTTTCTGACGTTTATGACGTCACAATAATGCATCGTATAACAAACCGCCCTGTTCAGAGAATGACAGATTACTGGTGCCACAGAACCGAGTACCGACAGAACGACACAGATCTTAGAACCTCTATCCAGCATTCACTAACCGCGTACAGTCAAGTGAATTTCGCATTTGACTTGTAATGTTTCAGTTACATTTATTCCTTTATATTACTCTTGAAACTACTTCCTAATGTTTCAAGTGAAATATAGCAGGAAGATTGCGTTCATGAAGTTACAGCAACATTATTTAGCGATCATTACATTTGTGGACATATTAGTTGAAATATATTTGCTAATGTTTCTCGACAAACATTCAATCAATATAGGTAGAAAACAATTTTCTACAAAAAAACCTTGTACAGGCAAGCTGAAAACTATCTAGCTGCAATGTAAGGTAATGTTTCGTGTTTAGTGGGAGTAATGTTAAGCTTCTCTGCAATCACGATCCACGTGTCTGCCTTTCTCACCACGTTTTTTTACAGCTGGTAAAAAGTATCGTATGAAAACGCGTACTTTCTCACCTTTTCAATCAACAGTTCCGTTTTTTCTCGCGGTCAAGACTGAATGCCACTGCGATAGACCGCCTCGTTTGTCCCAGGGATGATGCAATGTTTTTTGTCACCATTTCGCCGGATCGCGGCATGGCACCCACAAGGGTGGGGCTGGGTGGACCCCTGGGCCCGTGCCTGGGAGGGTGCCAGATTATTATAATTCACCTGAGTGTGTTAAATAAATAATATTACTTGTGGCCATCTTTATATGTAAACATCCTATATGCATCCCTACAACCGTGAACTCCTCCTAAACGGCTGAACCGATTGCGATGAAATTTTTTGTATGTGTTGAGTGAATATGGGAATGGTTCAAAGTCACAGTTCGATTCACTACAAAATGTTTTTTTGGTTAATTGTTAATTTATAAGTTGAAATTGGTGTTTTAAGAGTTCAGTTTTGTACAGACAGTATCGGAAACAATTTATCTGGAGTACAGACAGAAATCTACACAAGCAACAGGGAACGAAATGACATGATGATACCACATAAACAAGAGAGACGCACTGCTGTGCGCTCCTCCTGTTACCCCACCCGAAGCATTAACGGACCACATGGCAATGCGACACAGCGCACACAGCTTAAGTCGATATCCCTTCCTCGAGCTAGTCGAGGAGATATTGTCATGCTCTCTCAACATATAACAAGCTATTCTTTATGCTCTCATGAAACCACCATACCCAAGATGAAAACTTTCCGATACTGTATTTATATCAAATATTCATAAAATGTATTCAGTATCATTCGATGTTTGCAAATAAAGGAAATGAGTACTTACTCATTACAGCATTGAAACATGAAACGGAAAAATGAAAGGAGAAACATGAAACGGGAAACATGAAACGGGAAACATGAAACGGGAAACATGAAACTGGAAACATGAAACGGGAAACATGAAACGGGAAACATGAAACGGGAAACATGAATAGGAAAACATGAAACAGGAAACATGGAAAGGGAAACGGAAAACGGGAAAAAAAATTCTTTGCATCCATACACATCGATATACAGAACAACGTCTGTCGTGACCGGTAATTTTTTAATAAAAATTATTTTAAAAATTTTAAAAGTTTAGTTGTATTTTCAGGTTGAATTTCAGTCTTAAACGAGTGTGGGTGAGAAATAACCATGCAATATAATATATGACGTGACTGTAAAATAGGCCTGAGTTAGTCATCAATGAGATCTTGGGTTCAGGGCCCGTAATGAGATCCTGGGTCCAGGACCCGTTATCGAATGTGGGGGCCATGGATCGCGGCACCTTTTCTGGATGTCTTGGTCATCAGAAAACCAGATGGGACTTTGGGCCACAAAGACTACAAAAAACTTTCATATCTACACAAAGTCTCATACCACCAATCAGGGCAAAAACATGCAAATTTGAAAACTATAAACACCAGTGCGCAAAACATCTGTGAGCAAGTTCAGCTAAAATGACTCATTGCAAGTCAATGGTTACATCCGCTGAGAAATTACTATGGCTAGTGAGTCAAGGTTGCACTGAGGTGACGGCAACACCGTGCGGCACCATAAAGCAGAGCTTTTCTGCCTCATATCAAGTACTGACTCGTGTGGTTCAGCACCCTCCGTACCGTGAAAAGTTACCGTTGCAATGCACGCCTACCGATAGCCGAGAGGGAACCTATGATATCCAGTTCCAGAATATGGAAGT
The DNA here is from genome assembly GCA_958298965.1 of Chrysolina haemoptera. Classification (NCBI taxonomy): domain Eukaryota; kingdom Metazoa; phylum Arthropoda; class Insecta; order Coleoptera; family Chrysomelidae; genus Chrysolina; species Chrysolina haemoptera. Next base: position 18,882,115 of record OY282591.1, on the reverse strand, counting down.
GCTCTAGACCATAAGACACTACCATGACCGCCTTGATAGAGAAGCGATAGAGAAACACAAACACAGAAATAATTTAAATTGAACACAGAAATACCTGACGCTCATCCAAAGCTAGTACCCAGTCCTGCAAAACACAAAAATAAACCATCAAATAACACCATCGTCATACAACCACATCAACATACCACAATCGAGCAGGTAAGACGGGACAATTACAGTATCTGGTAATTAGCCAGGTTGTGACTATTATTTGCGAAGATGTTCCAACCGCGGTATCAGTGTTACGTCGCTCTTCGATAAGACAACATCCACGCTCAAGATGCTCACCGCAGTTGTGGGAGAAATGCTCGAAAAAATCGCCTCGGTCACAAAGCCCGGAAACCATACTTCTGAATCCGGGGGATTGCGTAAAACGATGTGGCCGTGTTAAAGTTCAAAAGTACGCTGCTGCCCCATTTTCTGTGGATAGGGATGTCTGAACTCAGTATCCGAAGATGATCCCGTTAGTGAATAATTTTCGACTGCTATTTCATCCAATTAAAGGACACCGCACACTTTTATAGGGAAATTGCCCCCCTGTCGAATCGGCTGAATTTTTGATATGTTGTAGTCCAAGTCATTCCAAACAAAAAGTCCAATTGGCAAAACTCTTTGTATAGGCTAGTTTTGACGATAGAGGGCGTTGAAAATTCTCATTTTCTCTCAATAACAAAAAACGTTACCCTGAATAATTTTCACTATTCTGAGTAATCGAGATATAAACATTCATCAATATAAGATAATATTAAAAGTTTTGTTCATTGGTGACATTACACATGGTCAATTATACAGTGTGTTCCATCTTGTATGGTCAAGTTGATGATAAAACTCTTGTTATTAACACGCTTATATTACCTTCACTTGTATGTATGTATGTGTTTATGTAAATAATTTCGGTGACAATGCAATATGACATTTTTGTAATAGAAAAAAAGAAAATGGCGGCTCCATGATGGCGGACGAGATTTGTGATTATGGTCCGATTCAATTCAAAGTTGATATGATGAAGGGATTTTCGGGGTCAGAGATTATGATGTTTTTTTCAATATTCATAAATTCAAAATGGCGGCTCCAAGATGCAGGATGAGATTTGTGATTGTAGTCAGATTCGTTTCAAAATTGGTATGTGGGGTTTTTTAGGTCATATATTTCAAATTTTTTGTCAAAAATTTATAAATTAAAGATGTCGGCCCCAAGATGGCGGACGATTTTTTTCATTATGATCTGATTCGATTCAAAATTAGTGTGTGAGGGTTTTCGGGGTCACAGATTATTTTGTCAAAATTCATAAATTGAAGATGGCAACCCAAAATGGTGGCCGAGTTTCGTGATTATGGTCAGATTCGATTAAAAATTGGTATAAGAGGGTTTTCGGGATCGGAGATTTAGATTTTTCAGTCATAAAAAAATATTATGTAGTTTAAAAATACTAAAGAACACGCTTGACTTCCAAAATGGACTGAAGATAATTGACAATTCGATGTAAAAAAAGCATAGGGTGCTTGACGAAGTTCTCTTGAGCTCTTAGACGCTCAGTATTGTTATATTAAAATAAAAAATATAAGAATCGGAAGCACCCAGGGTCCACTTTGGAAGTAAAGCGTGTTCTTTAGTATTTTCAAACTACATAATATTTTTTATGACTGAAAAATCTAAATCTAAATCTGACCGTAATCACGAAACTCTGCCACCATTTTGGGTTGCCATCTTCAATATAATCTCTGACCCCGAAAACCCTCACACACTAATTTTGAATCGAATCAGATCATAATGACAAAAATCGTCCGCCATCATGGAGCCGCCATTTCCTTTTTTTCTATTAAAGAAATGTCATATTGCATTGTCACCGGAATTAATTACATAGACACATACATACATACAAGTGAAGCTAATATAAGCGTGTTAATAACAAGAGTTTTATCATCAACTTGAGGTATAAGTTTGACCATACCAGATGGAACACACTGTATAATTGACCATGTGTAATGTCACCAATGAACAATACTTTTAATATTATCTTATATTGATGAATGTTTATATCTTGTTTACTCAGAATAGTGAAAATTATTCAGGGTAACGTTTTTTGTTGTTTAAAAACAGAGAGAAAATGAGAATTTTCAACGCCCTCTACCGTCAAAACTAGCCTATAGAAAAAGTTTTGCCAATTGGACATTTTGTTTGGAATGACTTGGACTACAACATATCAAAAATTCAGCCGATTCGACAGGGGGCCAATTTCCCTGTGTGCGGTGTCCTTTACCAAATTTTTTAAAACGATAGCAAAAATGCATGATAAAGTACTATTTTTTAAATTAATATCTATGTAAGTTTATGGTATACAAAATACGATCTACCAATTTGTTTCATCCACTTTTATCCTAGAACTAACCAATTCAACCAATTCTCAAATATTTCCATCGAGTAGCCATATTAGATCAATTAATTTCAACTGCCAGTTTCAAATTCGAATGATGTTTACTCGGAACCGGTTAGTAAACATGATACTCTTCAAGTAGAATTTTAGGGGAAATATCTATCCACTCATTAGTTATTTCCTTCGGACCAATTGATTCAGAGAAATGCTCAGATCAATGAAAAACCCTAGATAGGCCTGATGCCGAATGTACAAGCAATGTTTTGAACCGATGATAACTATCGTGGGGACTGTTATGTGTTGGGATCCGTACGAACACAAACTACAATTCTTGCATAGTGCTGTGCTTTTCAAAGAGGACCAAAACCCATTTTATTCGGTTTTCGTGGACGAATATATCTTGGTTGAGTCTGATCTCGAGAGAAATGTGACAATTTCACCTATGAAATGCAGTGTATGAGCTGCAACCAGTCGTTTGACAGTTTTTCATAAAAATTCAATACGAATATGACTAGCGAATAATTTAAAAGTATTGTAGGGAATTATGGCAAATTCATTCTAAAAAAAATCTATTCGACACAAATGTATTACACAATTACTGCACTATTACTCGTATTGGGAGATTTACGGATCTGTTTACCATCTGGATCAGGGCTGGATTCGACTTCAATACATTGTCCCCTTCTTGAAAACGTTTCGTAACGAAATGTCATTGAAATGTGTCGATACTTGCATGACTCCCGATATCTGCACCGTGAAGTCGGAATGAAGTACCACTCCACAGTCTTCCTGTTCGATCGATGAAAATTGTCGCAGCACACCAAAATCTTAACGCCGCTGGATCTGATTATCGTTTCCAACATGCTTCGTATGGCTCTTCAATCCAACCCGTCCAGCCCACAGGACAATTTTGGGACTGCCAGGTCCATGAGATTTAGGTCCAAATTGTATCTCTCAATCTGGTGAGGTTCTCCCAGATGTCTTCATAGGACGGCTTCATGGTTACCAGGTAGAATATGTTTCTTGGGCTCTTCTTTAACAGCAACACCACTCCAAACTCCTGGGTTGTGTTTTCGCAGTTCCCAGAGTTGACCAAACTTTTTTGAGAACACCACTGCTATTCCCCTGGCAATTGAAAGATCTTGTGCCACGCAGATGCTTCGAAAGGTCTTGTGGCTACTTTCAAAACTTTCTGACCGTTGGAGTATAGAGCCATGAACTGCTGGAAGGTCATCTCATCCTCTGATGGTCCGAGGGTGCGAACTTGATCGTGATTTCCGGCATACGGAGCCAACCTTTCGAAATGGATGACTCTAGATTTTTCTTGGGGGGCTTTTGAATTCGGTACACGAGGTCATTTATCATTTTTACAGGGTCTGCAATTTCGGTGAGAAGCTACGGCGACTGCGGATGAAGAGCTGTTGTTTTGAATATCCAAAATTTTCTGGAACAAGTGGAATTCGAAGTTTCTGCCTTGGTTCGAATGCAGCTCCAATGGTACAACAAATCGACATATCCAGTCCTTCATCATGACATCTGCGACGGTAACTGCTTCCTGATCGGATAGGGCGTAGGCTTCTGCCGATTTGCTGAAATAGTCCATTGCCACGAGGATGAAGACCACTGGAACTTAGTCTGTCTTTCGGTCAATCTGTTCAATGGTTTGGCGATGTTAGCAAACCCTAGCACGTATTGACGGTAGTAGGTGCACAGGCCAAGAAAACTTCAAAGCAGGTGGATGTCTTTTGGAATAGGCTAGTCTTTGACAGTTTCGATTTTCTGATCGTCCACTGCTACTCATTCCCATGAGACAATGTTGTCAAGTTAATAGACTCAGTTTCAGTCCAGAGGTCCTCAGGCACAGGGATATCTCCTCTAGATTTATCACGTGATCTTCGAACAACCTGCCAACTACAATGATGTAGTCGAGGTATACCAGGCACGTTTTTCATGAGAGTCCCTTCAACACTGTTTCCATCCATCGATCAAAGGTGGCTGGAGCGTTACAAAGGCCGCATGGCATAACTGTGAACCGCCATAATCCTGAGTCGATTGAGGAGCCTGTTTTTTCTCTAACTTCTGGGGCCAGTTCTATCTGTCAATATTCGCTATTCAAATCTAGAGTCGAAAAAGCTGTAGAGCCTGATAAGGTTTCTAGGGTATCGTCTATTCTCGGGAGAGGGTAACTGTTCTTCTTTTTCATATTGTTGAGTTGAAGATAGTCTACGCAGAAGCGTGCAGATCCGTCTTTCTTCTCCACCAGTACAACTGGAGATGATCATGGGCTGTCGGACGGTTCAATTATTCCTTCATTTCCCTTATCGTTGACGATTTTGTCAGCCTCTTTGTTGTGGCTTTTGACAGTTATTGAATATTTTCCCGCAATAACACCATACTTTGACAAACGTCACTTCATTTATCCAACTTCAATCCATCAAAACTTTTTTTACCTAATCAAGTATCAGTAGTGGCTATCTACTGAAATATTAAAAACACTATTTTTCTACCCCACTATTGGATAGCAAAAGACAACATAAATAAAGTTGGAAGTTATATGAAAATGCAGGGTGCTAAGTTACACCAAAGCTTGTATGTTTAAAACGTAATTATTGAGACGTTTATGGTGGTGGCGAATCCGTTCTGAGCGTCTCAATGGCTGTCGTTGCTCTGGAAGACCTAGAGGGAGTTCTGCAGATTCAGTTTTAATATTTTATAATTCCGGAAGATTCACTGTCGTCTTATTCATGGGTATCTTCTTCAGGTGGCTTGGTGTCAGGTGCAAATATTACGGATTCCTGAACAACTTTAGTGCTCCTGAGTTAATCTATATGACGTTTCTAAATATAGCCATTATCAAGCTTTATCAGGTGAAGCAAATAACACTTTTTTTTTATTACTACACCCAAGCACCAAGTCGGCCTGTTGTTTGTATAGTATCGAGATTGTACCCGATCTTTCAACATACGATACGTATACCTAAAACTGGTCGAGAAGTATATTTCTACCCATGGAATGGCTTGATTGCATCCAACCTGATAAGAATACTTTTCTTCAGACAGAGCGGCGTTATTCGATACCAAGACTTTTAGGAATACATGTATTGAGAAGATATTTTCGAGTAGTTCGATGGTTTATGAAGTTGAATGAAGCAGTCGCAGTGCCATCCGCGGGGAATAAAAACTCACCTCGATAGCAAAGACCCCAGGAAGTGAATGAAATAGTGAAATCGACAATGTACGTACCCTTCTCTTCAAATATCTCCATCATGTGCCGTCAGTCGCAGTTAGTCACTGCTTCATTCCTGAGGAAATATCAGTTATACAGTGGATTACAATTCATTGGCCTGGGGCAGGACGAATCTAATGTTGTTCAACCTATCGTGTCACTGACGACAGGCAAGAACCTCGAAACAAGTCTGCAGCTGGTCTTCCCCAGCCAAATGAAGGATAATCTACTGTTTAATTACAATGAACATTTGGATTTTGTTGGAAGAACGTTGCACAAACATCTGTCAGATGTTTGCCTCATATTTTCCACATGGTAGAAATATTTGAAGAGGAGGGTACTACGACATTGTCGATATTACCATTTCATTTATTTGATATTTTCCGGCAAAAATTCTTGAAGTAGTATCGATGACAAAACTTCGAGATACATAAAACACAAAACGATTCATTGCCCAATACCTTGTGGAGATGAATCGTATTTTCCGAACTACCCCATCGGTGAACAATCGAATATAGTAAAAGTGAAATGAATGTTTTTTCAGTCGGAAGTTAGGAATTCTCATCTTATGAAAATAAACTGTCCTCGGTTGCCCGCGCTTTATTTTCATCGTAGGTTTTTTCATTTATTTCTCTAACAAAAGGTCGACCGAAGTTGCATGAACTAACAAACCTAAAGCAACATTTTTCACTGGCCCCAACGAGAGCACTCCACTAATGATATATATGTATCACTCAGAAGACACTCAGCCCAAATACTGGATATGTAATATTTTGTGAGAAATAAATAAATGTCGCTCCAAGATCATTTCACTGAGAGATGTGTAATGATAGAATGTGATTCCCATAATCACTATTATACAATGTGGAAACCACTCATGGAATGAATTTATTTTAGGCGATATCAATGTACAGGGTGACCCACGTGTGTGCACAAAAATGGAATGATTCTTCAAATTTATAACCCTGTACTTCTTATTTTGCATTCTACCTGATGAGCTGATTTCAACAACCTTGAAGAGGTTGAGTTGAATAAATTATTTAATGACTTGTGTGGGCTAAATTCTGAAATTATTTTAAGGACTTGGGAAAAACTTAAAATAGGTGATAGACTCAGACAAGCCGAACTAGTTAATCTTCAACTAGTATTGTGTTATAAGTCATCAAATTCAGGGCACCAGGTACAATCAGACCATTTCTGTGCTGCACAGTTTGAGAGAGATCATATTTAAAATAAAGATTGACCTATCTAAGAAATTCTCATAATTTTTCGCTCATTGTAGTTTTTTTTTCATAATGAGTGATTTCCATACTGAGTATGAAGGGTGGACACGCAGTCTGTAATTTTTAGCTCATTGTCGTGTTAACCGACTTTTATTTCGACGTATTTTCGTTGATCGATTGTTCTAAAGGAATTGATAGCTAAGGACCAAAAATAATGTGCTCAAAAGGTCATTGTGTTCACTTAAACGAAAATACAACTAAATTATCTACTTCTTACTTCATGGTTATATTGAATTGTGTTCTACAAAACTCATTAATTTTACAACTTTCTATTGGAGTCATGTTGAAATTTCATTTCAAATCACCAGCTTCTGTTTTAGTTTCATTGAGGAAGAACACTGATTGGAGCTTTCCACGTATGTTTGTTCAGAGGCAGCACTTTCCTACACATTCGAAAAATGTTTTTTTTTGTTGAAATTCACAGAATTCACTTTGTATGTCACTTATTTTTTGGGGGAGCGCACACTGTATAAATTCTTTAAGTGGTCGTCACGCTATACAGTATCGGAAAGTTTTCATCGGGGGTATGCTGGTTTCATACGAGCGTAAAGAATAGCTTGCTATTATGTTGAGAGAGTATTACAATTTCTCCTCGACTCGCTCGAGGAAGGGATATCGACGTGGCTGTTAATTCGTTGGACGAGGTAGTAGGGGAGGCGTACAGTAGTGCGTCTCTCTTATTCATGTGGTATTATCATATCATTGCGTTCCTTGTTGCTCGCATAGATTTTTCTATAGATTTGTATGTGTGTGAGTAGAGTTAATTTTTTTGTCATAACCACCCACTTCCACGAACTGAAAAAATGTGTGTTGAGATATATCAATCTCTTTCCCACGTATTGTGTCATCAAATAGTGATCCAGGTTTTCCAATAGAGTGCGAAAATGTTCGATAATGATCTTCAGTGGTAAAAGTTGGGAGGGGGAATTATGGGTACCCCTCTGCCGTACATTCCTTTTTGAAATCACTAACACGTGACTTGCACTGAAATTTAAATCTGAATATTGGCAAATGAGGAGAAATGTTCAGCCGTTATGAAATTATGTTCATTGAATCTTCTAGCCTTAAAATTAACTGAGGATTTCACCAACAGAGTTTATCTATCCTCTCTACTTTGGAATAGAATATAATAGAATAGAATAGAATATATTTTTCTTTCAAGAAATACAATATTTCTTATCGAAATAAGTTATTCTGGAATAACGAGTATGGAAAAAAAAAACCAATACAGTCAGTCAATTTCGTTTCACATCAAACGCAAATCTCATTTCATGTCACGATATTGGAATGTGCTGTTGGTATGAATTGTTTGAATTTTCTATATATGTGCCATATTCACGAGTCGTCTCCAGAAGATTTCCAACAAAATATCATCCAAGACTGGAACTATAAACTGAGATAGCTAGTTTGCGACTCAAGTTGTCGATTTGTCGATTTCCGCAGTCAAACCGATACGTTTCTTCAGAATATCTATTGATAATACATCAATTCTGAGACCCTCTTCATCATGTCACATCTCAATTTCCTCGAAAAGAAATCAAGCTATGATTGGATTCATATAAAATGATTGGTTTGTTTCAGATGCAACGTTACGAAGGAGCTTCAACAATTTTTGGTCCACACACCTTGGAGATTTACTTGGAAAAATATAAGAAACTTGCAGCTGCTTTGGTTAAGGTGAATATTGATGTTATTATATTTGATAGTTCCTTCAGTATGGTCATACAGTGTGGCTTTTTATAGTCCCTCCCTCTGTAAACTTTTGAACGGTTCAACGTCTAATCATGGGAAAAAAATTGTTTGGGGGGTATATCACCGACCAATGACATATTACGGCTAGAGTGCGTTATTCACACTTTCAGCTGCGGTCAACACAGGGTCACATTCTGAGCACAAGGTTGTGTCCCGCTTGTTTCGCGGCAATTATCTGCTCATTTATATTGTATATAATCAGATAGATGAGCAGAATCTCAGCTTTGCTGATTTTTGGGTTGACTGGCAACTATATTCCGCGAAACAAGCGGTAATAAAAGTTGTAATATGTAATTGTCACCGACACTGATTTCTGTAATCGGAAATATAATGATTATTCGACAGGGGGTTGGGGGGCAAACCAACAAAAATTTTAAATAGCTTGAGAGGAGAGTTGAGTGTCATATCGTTGAAAAGATAATTCAATTCTCTTTACAACCATCCAAATAATTTTCAATTTTGAAATACTGTGTTTGAAAATTTTGATCTCTATGCCTTTAGAAATTTTCAAATTGATGTGCCCCCCCTCGCCATCTTTCAAGTAATATATTTCTCTTTTCAACGATGTGACACTCAATTACTTTCCCTGTATCGAGAAATCATCATGTCTTCGATTTCAAAGAGGTGTATCGGTGATACGCTTCAAATTGTTGTTTTTCCATGTTCGTACGTCCAACCATTCAAAGGTTAAAACGGGGTGGGGTTACTTGACGAAAGGCCATAATTCCATGTATTGAAAATAGATTATAAATAATCCACCCGTTCGCAAATTTCCTGAACTATGGGAGTTTTTTTGGCAAGCATCGACCAGAAAATAATCCAAGACTGCCAAAACCTGGCAAAGTTTTTCTACGGGAATACAATTTGCAATACTTTCCGTAACGACTAGCGAATGTTATCCAGAACAGGTGAATGTCTGCATACTAGTTTCATGGTTCTGCAGATCAGCATATCATATAAATAGCAAATAGTAATCAATTGCAAGTTGATGGTTTCGAGCTTTAGTTCTCCGTCCTGACGGGGTCTGCACTGATGATTGGCAGAACCGTGGAAGTAGTATGCAGATATTCACCTATTGCGATCCTTTGCTAGTTGTTACAGAAAGCATCACAAAGTGTGTTCTTGCAGAAAATCTCTGCCAGGTGTCGGGCAGAGATGGTTTGGCAGTCGCATTGGAAAATAAAGAGTTGACTTTCCCAAAGTCTCCACTGTTTTCACTGTGTTATCTCCGTGAATCCGCGAATCAACCTGTATGATAATAATACATTAACTCAAGCAGTTGCTATAAACGGGATATACGCCAGCAAATGAAGCACTTTGGCTCGGGATTTATCCGTCCTATATCGATTTACTTGAAATTTTGACAGTGGATGGGGAATAGCCCAAAGATCTATCTATATCATACTAAGGGGCTCTTTTATCCTGGGGGTGGTTGCCACCCCATTTCGACGGTGGATATTTTTCATCACATTTATACCACAGGATTCGATGGAAAAACTAATTCTGAGTGAAATATTGAAGTAAACAGTATTTCGAAGAAAAATTCAACGTTTTCATTTGGGTTTTCCTGATTAAATAAAAAATGTGCTTTTTATCAAAAAAAACGGACCAAGCTACGGTATACCTGTACCAAATCAGAGTGTGTACTTTGCCCCCAAGTCTCCAGAAAAAAACAATCTGTTAACACCACTAAAAACAATAGAAGGTGGGCTTTGTACCTCTGGAATCCCTTAGTTCAACCGACCTCTCTGCTAAGCGGCGTTGCTAGATCTCGTACAATTCTTGGCGGCAACAACAAACCAAAAAAATAAAAAGGCAAGTTTTGGCTGCTGCAAATCACGATATATAGCAGCATACCTAATCTGTGAAAACTGCTTATAGACCGTCAGCTAGTGACAGATTTAGGTGCCATATTTTCGCATACAAGCCTCGAATAGGGTTAAAAAGTATATCGATTTGGAGTAAAATGAAGATATTTTCACGAGTGGCTCCTGGGGATAACATACCGAGAATTCGATTTTTCAGAACAGTGCTTATTTGTTTCCCTCGTGTTTCTATTTACGTTACGAAACTACAGAGGGTGAATTGTTAGGTCGCCTTAAGGAAAAAAGATCCTATGAACATAAGTCCGGAGTTGCTTCGTTTCTGAGATACAAAGGCGTTTGAAAAAAAAATCAATGCCCTGTATCTCAGAAAAGAAGCAATTTCGAACATATGTTCATAAAAACTTTTTTTCTCAAAACGACTTAACGAATCACCCTCTGTAGTTTCGTACCGTAAATAGACACACGAGGGAAACAAATAAGCACTGTTCTGAAAAATCGAATTCTCGGTATGTTATCCCCAGGAGCCACTTGTAAAAATATCTTCATTTTACTCCAAATCGATATACTTTTCAACCCTATTCGAAGCTTGTATGCGAAAATGGGGCACCTAAATCTGTCACTAGCTGACGGTCTATTACCAGTTTTTCATAAATCATGTATTATGAAACATAAGGATAATATGATGCAGTAGATAGTGGGTTGAATGAGTTAGTGGAGAGTCAGAGAAATACCATAACAGAAGCGAAAGTCTCAATATTGAAACTTATTAAGGATTATAAGGATTATATCTACTGCATTAAGAATGAACTAGCTAAGACAACAGCTGTCCAAACGATCTCTTCGGGAAATGAATCAATAAGCAGTGGGAGAAAAACATGTAACCGTCAGCACACAAACATAATACAAAAGAAACACAGAACCCAGTCAATCGTACAAAACCATGAAAAATCCCTTTTCGACCAGAAACAAAATGTAAAAAAATAGCAGAGAAGAAAATATTAATACATCTAATCATAATCCTAAAATATTGATTGTAGCAGGCTCTCATGGCAGAAATCTATCAAGGATTTCGACGAGACAAAGTAAAGAATTTGTAATTAAATCAATCATAAAACCAGATGCACATGACAAGGATATCATACAAACTGCAATAAGTAGTGCAAAAAAACTTTGCAAACAAGACCTAGTAATCAAAAATTCAAAAAACATACCAGCGATTTTTTTAAATAGAATTTGGTGGCACCACTAGATTCACGACATTTTCAAGTGGTATTTGTGAAAATTTCATAGGAATGCGTTCATCAGTAAAAAAAGTTATATGGGTATAAAATTTGAAAATGTTGTCAATAAATCAACCCACTACTTCAATTTCAGAACTTTTATCAAAATTCTGACAAGACCACTAGATTCAAAATACTTCGAAATATATTTGGTCGGAATTTCATTGGAATCTGTTCATAAATAAAAAAATATGAAATAATAAAATAACATTTTCCTAAAATTCCACTAATTTAAAATTTTATTATTTTATAACTTTTTTATTTATGAACAGATTTTGATGAAATTCTAAACAAATTTATTTCGAAGTATTCTGACTACAGTGGTGTAGTCAGAATTTTGATGAAATTTCTTAAATTGAAGAGGTGTGTTGATTTATTGACATAATTTTCAAATTTCTTTCCCATATAACTTTTTCATTCCTGGACACTTTCCTACGTAATTTCCAAATAGATCACTTGAAAATGTCGTGAATCCAGTGGCGCCGTCTAATTCTATGTAAAAAAATCGATAGTATATTTTGGATTTTTGACCTTGAAAAAAAATTCGAAGTAGGCCTTGAAATTTTTATTATCATTTCGAATTTATGTTACTTAACTATAACTATTGATGCCCTCTTTTGAAAAAACACACTTATGAATCGGATAATAAATAACAGTTTTAAAGAGGTGGCCCGCTTTCAAATGGGTCACTCTGTATATAATAGTAATGAAAATTTAATTGAGGATAACTCAGAAGCCCTATAACGCCTTACCAGTCTGTCTGTCCTGGTGTCCGGTCTTCTTTCGCCTTCACAAAGGGCCCTTTTAGATGGAAAGGCATGGAGGGTTTCCACTCAAATTCGGCTTGGTTATGTAGTTGAAACAGGACAAGTGAGCACTCAACAACACTTTCGATTAGAAACCGAGGAAAGAGCGTGTAATTAAACATATAAGTAACGAATTTTTGGTAGTTAATCCAGTCGGGATAAATTGAGTATTTCGTAAAGGGATTTTATGTCAACTATATCACCGACATTAACCGACATTCAGTAAGTAGCGATTTAAGAGGTACTACTGAAACATTTTCGCACTCTTTCGGCGAACAGTGCCAGATTTAGGGGGGGCTATTATGGATCAGCCCCCGGCGGTGAATTTTAAGAGGCGGTGAAGCAAGCAGCAGTATACTCGTCGCTTCTTGCTTTTTATATGCCGCCTCTTAACTCGTCGCCTTTTGAAGCAAATGCGCAAATAGCGATCACCGGCACCGCATCAAAAGGACTAGGTTGTGATAATGTTTTTAGAAAAATCATAACATTCACTAATCAAGCGTCAGCGGTGACTTGGACGCTACAATACAGAAGCGACTGTGGTACATACTCTTATTTGATGAAGATAAAAAAGCCGCATTCCACTCAGTAGGGGTAACTCAATAACAAGTAACAAAACCAGAGTTCACTATTCAACGGTAAATATTAAAATCAAAATTTAAAAATATTAGTAAAAAAGAAGGAAACGGCAGAAGACGAATAAACAAAAGAAATTGAATATTTGTTGTTTGTTGTTAGGTTTAAGTTATGAAGTAAATATAGTTTGATTCGTTATCGTAATGATTTTATGTTATTTTCATATGAAACTGACAATAGAAATTTATTATTCGGCGGCGGCGCGGCGGCATCGTAATAGTTAGCCCCCGGCGGCATATAAGCAGGACGTACCACATTTCAGTCAGCGGCAGATATTCTGGCTGTCTGATTGGTTGTGACCAAACACAGGTGCATTTTGCCCATCCAGACTGAAACGTGGTGCATTTTGTACTAGCGTGAATTAGTTTTTTGCTCGCATTTGACACACAAACCTAACCTGAACAAGCTAACCTAGCTTGCGAGTCGAAAATGCGTGAATTAGTTTTATGCTTGTGATTTACACACAAACCTAACCTGAGCAAGCTAACCCAGCTTGCGTGTTTACCACAGAGAATTTTTTCGAATAAATTTCCGGGCGACAAAGTGCACCACGCTAGAATATCTTCCATTGACTGAAACGTGGTACGTTTTGCTTATATGCCCCCCGGCGTAAGTGAGGATAAATCCGGCACTGTCGGTGAAGCAAAATTTACAGAGAGTCACTGCGGACCGACTATACAGGGTGTTTTAGGGCATCATTTCGGTTCACGGTATAATAACAAAAATTAAATTAAATTATTCTCCGACTAAAAATTGTTCTTTTTTAATGTTATTGGACATTTCTGAGTTATTTTTCTTGCATCGGATTTGTTTCTTACTATGCTAAGGCTGATGTAAGGTTTTCGTATTTTTTTCTCTTCGAAATTCATAAATACAGCTCTTAGCAATGCTCCAATTTTTGTCGCTAAAAAAATGAAGGTGCTGCTTTGGTCACCAAAACCACTGTTGTCATCTGCATGATCTGCTTCGATAGTATAATAAGTATCAAGAAGAGTAAGCATATTTTACCGATCGAAGACAATTTGTTTGAACGAGGAGCGTAGCGACGACTCTGTAGATAGTTCTTGGCGTTCGTGATACATATACTATTTTTTCTACAACTGTCAAAAAAACGTCCACTTTTTTGTGTGGTATTACAATATTTCACTAACAACATACGATTTCATTATTAAACGGAAAAGCGTAAAAAAGTGCACTTTTTTTAACGGCAACCGACAGTTTCATGCAACAACAGGGACAGATCCGAATAATAACGAAATCCTGTCATGCAGCCAGTTCTCATTTTCTTCGGCAACTAATAACCTATAAATATCTGATATACAAATGTTTCACCAATAATATTCTCAGCATTCTTACTATCAAATAAGTATTTTCAATATTCCAAACTATCGCGGCGAATATATTTAGGGGTAATAATAATAAGTGGTATGATTATTACCAATAATTTTTTGGAATATTAATGAATTGCATTCCCAAAGCTGAAACTAGAACGAGTCCGCAGAACGAGTTCAATACAACGAGTCCGCAGGACGAGTTGTATTTTCCTGCATTGGGATTCCCAATGAATTGATATTCCAACAAATTATAGGTTTTTAATCATACCACGAATTATATTTAGGACGACAATCTAGCTATGGCTGTTTGGCCGTCAGAAACTAGTTGACAACAATAATTAATGAAATTTGTGAAATTGGGCACCTATCCAGATAACGAATTCTTGATAACTACAAATTTAATTTAAGTAGAAATGAAAAGTGATGAAGATTGAACGGAAAAAATCGTGGATAATGCAAATATGAGATTTCCTTGACTTAGTTCAAAGAAAGAAAAAGGTATTCGTTGCTTCCCGAGGATTGTATTCGTTGCTTCCCGAGGATTGTTCATTTATTTTGAATACAAATCTAAGAAAATGAAAAGTCACTTCGACGGACTAGTTATTCGAAAGTCAGGTCAACATTAATAATAATAATATTGACCTCGATGAATATGTTATTTTAATATTCGCTTCAAATTTTCCATTTTGCCGGATAGTGTGAAGGGAAAGGCATTCCGACTCTGTCGAAATCATTCGTTTCATTTGTTTGAAACTCAACTCTCCGGCATACTATTCGAACTTTGTTCGAATGATGAATCAATGAAAATATGCCAAATTCATTTCATATTTGCAAAAAAATATGAATTATTATTTATTTTATTTTTTTGACAGGTGTAGAAAAAATACTGTATGAAACTCGTGAGTAGAGTGTTTTTTTTTACTCGTAGGAATGCTAGTGAAAAAAAGTATCACTTTTACTCACTTGATACATAAATTACTATTTCGTTTGCTTTCATTTGATTATATGTGAAATTTGTGGTTGTGGAGAAAGCATAGTCTGTTACTCGTTATGCTCGTGGTTCCTCGCGCTCGCTTTCAGCTAGCGCTAGGAACTTCCCACTCGCATCGAATTTTTATTCTTACCTTGTTACAGAATATACCATTCTTCTATATAAATTCAATTTCATTCACTACCCTAACAACCAAGTGACATTCCAGTACCAATTGTACTGTCACATCCCATATTGGTCCTTTTCAGTGGTCAGCGAATGATGTCTATGGGACGTTCTTGGTCGAAATTAGGAACGTCCCTGGAATATTCAGAGGAAGAACTTGTGTTATTGTTGGGGTACTGGTTACTCGAAGAGAATAAAAAACGAGGGGAGGAATTTGAAATAATTACATATTTCTGTGCAGACAATGGGCAATAGGTAACATATGTATTCACGCAGATCATGAATTTATTCAATTGTTATCATTAATAAATTTGGCTCAATGGTCACTAACTACCTACTTCATTCAGTGCATGCGAGTGTGATGTTACTCAAATGTTTATTTCAATGGGCATTGCTTGATTAGATTACACCGACTGTCAGGGTGTTCCTGAAGGTTTTTCTAGATTATGTATGTTTTCTGTAACGGCGAATAATAATAGTTATTATCATCATTATATATATATATATATATATATATATATATATCTATATATATCTTGGTTCCGTGTTTGTTTATGAGAAAGATTCTAATTAAAATTGAATTTTAAGATCATTCAACATTTGCCCATCATTAAATAAATTTTTCAGGATACAGTGATGGAATCCGGACCACAACCTTTTCAGTTTCCTGAAAATCTACTCAGTCTTGTTACTCCAGTTCTATTCGATTCAAGTGGATGGTTTTACAATTATGGTGATTGCGTTCAACAACCCCCAAAAACAGTCAAAATAGGAGATACAGTTATTGCAAAATTCGTGAGTAAATTTTTGTTCCTCTGTATCGCTAGTTGTTTCAGAAGACGTTCTGTATCAAGTGTCTCCATGCTCACGAAATAACTCTCGAAGCATTCTGAATAAAGTTTTAAAACTCTTTGAAAGTTTCTGTTCAAACGTTCAAGGAGTGCGAAAAACAAAAATGTATAGTTATAACGTATTTTATAAGCAATTTTGAAGCCATCGATGGTATAATTAGGAAAGAAATGAAAAATTAACAATTAACAATACTTGAATTTCCATGAGTGGAGAAATATATCATATTTCTTCAATATACTAGCAAATATTGGGGAAAAAAGTCGGTTCAAAGTTTTGTTACTTCCAGCAGATGAAATATAAGTCCAAAAATATTGCAAATTGTGTTAAAAGAAAAAGCCTTGGCAGATGTGAACAGATCTAAATGAAACATTTTAATGAAATAACCCACAAGAAACTAGCGTTGAGCAACTCATGAAAAGTGCACAATAGTAATTAATTTGAAAAAAATTCAATACTGATGTATATAGTTATCGTTATAAAATACCGTAAGCCACTGCGAATGATTTCCTACAAAGCAATTTAACATCTGCGTATGCACACCGAAATGATTATAACGCCATTTGATAGATATACGTGTGATATTTCAACCCATTTTCATGTTCCTAAATCATACAGTGTTGCTAAAATGTATATATCAATTCGATTTTTTTTTATTTTCACGTGATTTCGTATGGAACACCCCTAATATATTTTTCATAAAACACCATAAAACCTCTACCTATTCAACCATGCTGTCTCAAATTACTCCACAGACAAGTGAAAAACTCTATTAATCAACAATTCATATCTACAAAACTACAGTTCATTTGATTTTTTGTTTTATGCATGGTTTTTGGTCTTTACGACCCACGGATATTTCGCTTTCTCAGTTATTTAGAGGTGCGTGAGTTGATACATCCAAACGAATAATTTCTAATTCCATTCCTCCAAACTATCATTCTTAAAATAAATGTTATATGCATCATCTGAAATGAAGAATGAGAAAATTAAACTTCCGATGTTTTTGTACTAGTTTATATTTATAACACTTACGTTACTGCATTTTTGAACTAAATGGACATTTTCAGTTCATCCCTCGAAATAAGTTTGAGAATGTCCATATCCCAATAAGAACACTTATATTCGAATAATTTTGGAACAATAATGTTGAAATATTGGCCAAATATTCACCAGAAAAAAATGTGAACTTTTCTCAATATTCTCGGAGCAATATTATTGGACTCAAAACAACAAGCAATATTGAAATAATATCATGAAAATTTTGTCAAACATTTAAACGAAGTATATTGGTGAGATTAAATTAGAAATATTTCGTGATGTTCGTCCACTTTACTAGGACATCATACACATAATATTGGTGAAATATTAAGGAAGCAATATTGACCTCAAAATATTTAGCGATATCGATGCAATATCATTTTGATTTTGATTTTAGTTCAAAAATATGAATGGGATATTCATAAAAACTGTTGTAGAATTATCTGTGGCTGAAAGACCAACTTCAGTCGCTATTTTCCATCGTTCAAGATAACCTCTTGTGATTTATTTGTAATATCTAACAGAAAACAACTACAAATAAATCATATTTTTAATTTTCGAATTTTCATGGAGAATGTTCCCCTCTTCAACATAAGTATACCTCCCAACTGGTTATCTTAAACGATGGAAAATAGTGACTAAAGGTTGTCTTTCAGCCGCAGATGATTCCACAATACATTTTATGAATATCCTATTTATATTTTCGAACTAAAATCAAAATGCAATGCCCTTAACAGGTCTATGTCAAAAAATAACTTTCAAAGTGTTACCGCTGAAGAAATATTTTCCTCATATCCATCCCTGATGTGTATGATTCTGAAGAGCCTGTTTTTCCCATTCCTATCAATCCTCCTGAAGAGCTTGGCAAAGCGAAACAGATTTTCGTCGACCAAAATGCGAACCTTGCTTCAATGAAATGAACGATTTCTGTAAGTGATATTTTTTAATAACATTCTCCCTATTTATTTAATGATTTTTTCAATGAAAACTAGAGAAAATTAAAAGAATCAACTTTCTGAATGAAAATTCGAATTTTCGCTTCAGCTTCATTTATATCAATTTTTAGGTTCTGAGACTTTTTGAATATTATTGTTGTCTGTTTATTCGGTAACTTAGTTACGCGCCCAAACACTTAGAATGAAATAGCGGAACGAATAATCATGAAGGAAGGGTATAAGAAAACAAACTTCAATCTAGTCAAATTATGAGAAATGTCAACAAGCAGCAGGAAGAACGTAATAAGTAACACGGAATGTATGGACTGGTAACATTCCTTGTTACTTGAATACTTATTAGTAGGATTTGGCTGACATGACGTTCGAAAGTTGATCATAATTAATTTCAATAGAGTTTATTCAACATAAAAAAAAAATGGACGAAAGTTAAAGTTAAACGTCAGCTGACCGGAGCAGAGCCGCAATAATACTGGAACTGCCAGATGGCAGAAACTGTGTAATTTCGAACAGCGGTTTCCAAGATTTTCCAAATTTTCCAACAAAATTTAAACTTTCCATAATTTTTTTTCGAATTTTCAACACCGGCCTTCGTTATAAAATGACATTCTACACCCGTCCTTCACGGGAGTCAAGAAGTTAGATTACACTCTGTATTATTAAGATTATATTTGTAATAGTTATTATATCAATATTGTCTTTCAAATATTGGCTTGAGGTTATAGTACAAAATTTAATCATTATAGGGTGACTATGATTTTTTGAATATGTATGAAATAACATTCAATCAATGTGCTATCAAAATTGAATACACGCAATATTGTTTTTCATCTCTAGAATCGAATCGAGTGTTGTTGAAAACAATATTTAGACTATTGGTTTATCGATATTGGTGATAATTCTTGAACCAATACTATATGATACAATTCACATTCAGAACAGGTTGAGCCAATATCCCACCGATATTTAATATAATGAGAATTGTTTTTCTAATATTCATCCAAATCGGATAAATATTATTTTTATATTTACAATATATCCATATTGGCCCAATATGAAATCAGATTCAGTGTTACGAATATAAAATGGTACAACCAATATAAAATGGTACAACAAAAAGTTCCATTTCTCATTTTTCATGTTTCATGTTTCACTTTTTAAATGGTTTGAAATTGTCCATAGAGGACGAAACTGCAACATTTTCAAACTATATTTATGACTGGATATTTTCAAATCATATTTCACCTGGTCAGTTTGGAATATAGTTGAAAATGTCCATATAGAACGATACCGCAGTAACGCAATGTTACAAATATAAAGTGGTACATTTTTGGTGATGATCTCCTACAACGTAGTAACGGCTACTTCCACCAATTTACAGATGAAATTGTGTTATAAATATTCATTTGACCAAGAATTTTTCAGACACATTCTATGATGTACATTTTATCCATAGGAAATTCCTGAAGTGAGATATTATCAAAAAATCAATTTACTCACCGTTTGATATGGACTTTGGCAGCCCGCTAAGTTAGCACATAGTATTGTTTTTCACACCATCACAATGAGGTAATCTGACAGTTTTCAAAACTTCTGTAACTTTTCCCTCATCATGGCCTATTTGAATTCCTTGCTGCATGGCCTATAAATAATAACCCTGACCCGATTATTTCGAAACCTGGAGCTCAGAAGGTTTAGTGCTGCGTCAAGGAAAAATCAATCCAATAAAATGGTTCAATGCAGCATTCGTCTTAATGTCTATATGTGACATTTTCGATCCAGATCTCAAATTCGGTGTGTACTTGGTAATTTGGGGGAATTGGATATTAAGTATAATGTTCAATTTATGATACGTCAACAAATGATGATTTGTGATATAGTCAACCGTTTCACCAAATTCCGGTCGCCAAGGAAGAGGTTGAGACGCCGTATCGATAAAGTATACACCTTCTTTATACTTTAAATATCTAAGGGCAAAGCTATTTTTGACAGATTCGAAAGGTTTCTCAACGCAACGCCGCACATAGGCAGACAAAACCTGATTTCCTTAAACTCTTCAAAAAAAATCACTAATTCATAAACTCATGAGGGAATAATAGGAAAATTCTACATGCCGTTCTGGCTGTCTGCTGACCGCAGCATAAGTCGGAACTTGATCATCTCTAAGTGTGCATATTTTTCACAAATTATTTGTTCGTCAGTAAATATTTCTAGTTACGGGTTTATTTTATTTCAGTAGCATAAAATATTATGGTTTTTGGCTAGTTTTTTTTAACAACTTTTCAATAAACATAAAGCTATTTTCTGTACTTCAGGGTGCGTCCCGGTATTTTTTTTTTTTCATTTTTATATAGTTTAGACCTTGTGCAAATGAACTGTGAATGAATTAGCCGCAGATAACATTGATATTTTATAATTCATGATCTTTGTTTAAGATAATATAGTATATTCCTGAATTCGAATTTTCAAAATTTATTTCAGTTTGAAACTATTTTATTACATTTCTAAATTACTGGGTGACGCGGGCATTAGAGTAATGACCCGAAAATAATTGTTTGTTAAAATCTAACAGCAACACTTTCCTAGTTTTGATGAAGATCTAGAACACTCAGAAAACGTATGGAACAGTTAAGACCCAATCAAAACAAAGATGGGTGAAAGCATATAAAAATGTCTTCAAAAAATTAAGAATATAAAAAGATGTTGTGTAGCAACGTGTTTTTCTTTCTGATCATCGGCTTTTTTCCATCTTTGAATTGAAGATACACAAATACAACTTCTTTCTCAACATCCCTAAAAATGAAAATAAAAAAAATCACCACTTTCTTACACAGTTACCCTAAGTATAAGAAATAGCTTCATGATTATCGACAAGTGGTTTAAAAATTGCGTAAAACTTTATTTATTATTTGATTTTTCTGAAATAGCATGAAACATTGGGAAGCATAAAATGAAAAATTACTTGAAATATGTGCGTTCGTACCTTTGTCATCAAGATCCATTATCACTTTCTTCAAAATGAACCCCGAACCAAAAATACTGACTGAAATTTGAAGCAGACATTGCACGCTTTTCACGCACAATCCGACGGAATGGTAAAACGAAAGAATAGGACAATAAACTGGCACCAGCATAAAGTAGTCTCTGCCGATCAGAGAGACTAGGACCAGTATCTTCCGATGGCTTATCGTCCAGCAGTGCACGAGTCAACCAGCCAAACTCCTGTATTATTATGGGACAAGAGCTACGACTGCCTTGTGACTTGATGTTCGGGACGACACACAGTGAGAGAATGGTATGTCAGCGAACTCCGCTAGAGAATGGATGACTTCCACGAGTGAGTCCGTTTGAATATCGAGGTTGCCAGAAACCATATGAAGAGGACCTATGACAACAACGCAGAAGTTAGAACATTGAAAACCGGATAACTAGTTTGGCTATACAACCACAACCCCAAGCGTCGCCATGACTTGCGATTTCGCACCCTCAGACCTTCCATCAGTTCATGGCATTATACCCAAATGGGCAGGAAGTTTCACATAGAATAACTCGAGGGGAGTCACAACACCTTTTCTAAGCACCTATTGACCAGGCGCTAGCGCACTGTGTTGCAGATCTCCGAATGTCCATAGGCATAGCTGTGGTGTTCTCAAAGAAGTTTGGTCAGCTCCAGGAACTGCTGAAACAGAACCCAGGAGTTGGAGGGGTGTTACAGTTAAAGAAGGGCCAGAGAAACATATTTTACCTGGTAACTAAGAAGCAATTTTGAAACAAACCGTTTCATGAAGAAATCTAGAAGAGCCTCACCAGATTGAGAGATACGATGCTGGACCGAAATCTCATAAGGGCTGAATGGGCTGGATTGGAGAGTCATTAGAAGAATGATGGAGACGATATTCAGATTCAGAGACATTGAGATTTTGTGCTGTAATCATCTTCAACGGCCGAACATGAAGACTGTGGAGTGTTACTTTCATCGGACGTCACGATGCCAATATAGGGAGTCATGCAGGTACCGACACACTGCATGGACGCTATTTCGAGACAAAATGTTTTTAAGACGGGGACAATGTCACGAATATTCAGACTTCAGAACGACTGGCGCCATCTAGGAGAGAATAGCAGTAATAACAATGGCGCGAGTGCTCGCTGGAGCGGTGACATTAAGACTTCTAGACTGGAACTGAATGGAGAATTGTAGAAATCTCTGGAAACGACGAGAATAAATGTTTTCAAATATAAGATTCCATACGTGTCGCTGATGAAGTTCTTTACATTATGTTTTTTGGGGTGCTGAATCCGAATTTCAACTCTGCTACTTTCCACGTATTTGGCTTCACGACGAAAATCGCAAATAAGCTCAACAATTTTAACATTTTTTCAATGTTTTGCCAAAAAGTAAAAAACTATGCACGAAGTAGGTCATTCAATACGAAAATAAAGAGCGTCAAATTTCCTACAAAAGAAAATCCTTCAAATGTAGTTTTGGTAAAAACGTTTTGCCGATAGAGCGCGCTAAAAAGAGGCGAAAATTTCCTACTTCCTGGAAAACCAGTTTTCTCAATATTTTTTCGCTTGTAACTCAAAACTTATGATTATAATTAAAACTGAGTTCAGTTTCTGAATAAACTATATTTAGTTCTCTACAAATTGCACACCATATTCAATTATTTTGATCAAAAAGTGTAGCCGCTAGAGCCTGTTGAAAATTCATGTCGTAGAATTAGCCCTCCACCCAAAATTCAGTCGAGACCTATATTGTCACTATATACTTATAAAAAATTGTTTATTTGGTCTTAGTAATCACTACTTATTAATAATGTCAACTATTTGTCCAAAGTATGTTTTGGTATTCAGACACAAAATACTTAAAAAAATGTATTTGATTATGTATAAAAATGTTTGCTTTTTTAACATGTTCTAGCAGTTATCCGGCTGCACCGCTAACATACAGAACGAGTGAAAAAACAACTAATATATTGTTTACTGGCCGAAACACCGTTTGAACTAATTAAGTAATAAACCGAAATGAATAGTGAATATCTGATTTTTGTCACAACAATAAACAAACAGTGATTGTCAAAGAAACGATTTCATAGGCAATATGACAATCAAAAATTGTTATGCATTTAAAAAAATTCCTCAATTTCTGAAAATTTTTATTGGGGTTTCAGAAAAATAGTTTGTATACCTCGTAGTAGGAGTACATTCTCAGACTACAATGCTTGTTGGATTTTCGTCTGAGAATGTATGGCGTTTACTACTATAGAAACACAATGTGCTATTACTTGAAAGTATATCGTTTATTCCGATTTCAAAAAGCATTATTTTGATTGTATTGGAGGCTTGAACAGACAAAAATACCTATTTTTAGGTTTATGCTAAAGATTAGATTAACAACTAATCAACTCTCCATTGTAAAATTAAATAACAAAATCTGTGGGCGGGTTTCCCCAATTCGTTTTCGTCTAGGAAGAAAACAAGTGAAATGTTTAAGTACATTAAAAGAATTCAACAGTGTTTCATTATGGACGGGATGAATGACAAAACAATCAAGAAAGCAAATTAACTCTGTAATTTGTCGGCCCTTGTGCCTGAAAAAGTAAGCTGAAACTGTCTTCAAGGACATCGTCAGAAGCATTTCTGAAGGGCAAATCAAACGTTGTCTGGGTTTTAAGACAAAAATGTGCGATGAAGCAAAAGAACAGAACCGTACAAGGGTATCAATGTGATTTTGATGACATACTGGATTCAAAACGAACCAACAACTTTGTTACAAAATTTAACATAGGAAAATTGTAAAATAACTCATACAATAAGATAACTGAATACATGGCTATTGACAGAATTCAATCGGAAAGCAACTGGAAGTTAACAACATTCCATCTTCCCCCAGTGGTGGCGCTCTTGCTAATGCCGCCGCAGAATAATCATCAGTGGTCAGTTACAAAGAACTTGTAATACATTAATATTATCTACAACATACGAAAAAATAAAGAATAATGAATAACATTTTTCCAGAAAAATACTTTTGAGGATTTTTTCGAGATAAAATTATCAATTGCTTTACCACATGCACAAGATATTTAATAACAGTACAAGCCAACAAGCCTGATGTAATTCTCTTATTCGACCATCAAAGTCAGACGATTTCCGTCATAGAGTTTTCGTTTCCTGGCTAAACAAATATCATTCGAAAACGCGAGGAAAACGGACTAAATATCGAGATTAACACTTCCAACTCCGAAGGCTTTACCCAAACCACTTTGTTGAAATGGTGGTTCTGATCATAGATGTACTTGGTGAAACGATAAAAATGCTTATCTCTCATCTGAAAATTATACTGACTTGCTGTGATGTGGCAGAAATATTAGCTGAACGAATACGGAAGGCCGTCGTTCTTGGTTAACTTCGTTTCCTCAGAGCACATGACTGAATCTTTTGGTATATTAAGAATTAGGAACGATAATAATATTTTACCGATCGAGGACAATTGTTTGAAGGAGGAGAAGAGGATTAGCTTTTGGGGAAAAGTTTACCATGCCTATAACTAGAGTACCAGGATTACCAGTCATTGAATTTAAAACTAATATTGAAACAAACCTTGGAAATAAACCTAACGAGATCACAAATGGAATTAGAACTAAAGTTGTAAACTCTATTAATAAGCATAAATCAAAAATTGAAACCGGAAAAATTCATTTAAACCACACACAGAGAGATATAATAAAGAATTGTAAAAGAACTGCACGTTTCCTGAAAAATAACCCCCAAATATTTTTTTTTCAAAACCAGCAAAAAACAACAAAACTGTAATCATGAATAAAATTGAATATGAAACAGAAATGGAAAAATTACTTAACGACAATACTACGTATAAAAATAATAATAGGAGAACCCACTTCTAATGTCATTATGACATAGCAGCAGATAAAATATTTTTCCCGCTGCTGACACTGTAAATAGTCCATACATGCTTAGCAACAAAACAAAACAGGTAAATGTTCTATATCATTCTTTTACTAATTCATCCTAACAACGAAATGGTAATAGTGTCATTTACATGCCTAGGGTAATAATGACTTTGACTTTGACAAGAAATACCTTCAGCTTCATTTACATCAATTGTTAGGTTATGGGACTTTAAATATTATTGTTGTCTTGTTAAGTCGGTAAATTAGTTACGCGCACAAGCAAATTAGAATGAAATAGCGGAACAAATAATCAGGAAGGAAGGGTAAGAAAACAAACTTCAATCCAGGCAAATTTTGAGAAATGTGTATCGACTGTTAACATCCTCGGCAAGCGACAAGCCTCGGCTTTGCTTCGGCTCATACTCGCTCACCTCAAATATTAACACATTCCTTGTTATTTGAGTAACCATTATGTTCTAGAACCTAAAAGACTTTTGCGCCCTGTTTATTATTTATTACGTTGCTACCATACGAAAGTCATGCAAACAATATCACCTCGTTCGTTCGTTTTGGTTAAAACACGAAATGTCACCAAAAATCTATTAACAATGACAGATACTTATTTATACATTTTTCATTCTCGTATTAGTTTCAATGCAGTTTTCGAAAACAAATTGTTTGCATCTCGGATGCGAAATTCTTTTGAGTTCTCGAATGGTTATTTTGCTTCGTTGAAGCTCAGCAAAATAACTTCCATTCTCGAACGCAAAAGTATCATTTCGCATTCTAGATACAAAAATATATATTTTCTGTTCATTCACCTCATACCCGTTGATGACTGTAATCTGTTCTATTTTATTGATTGAGGTACCAAGAGTTAATGATCACTCTTAATATGTTTTCTGTTGTTTTTTTGTCTGAAATCATTAAGAACAAAAAGTATTTTACTAAACTCAAGTTGAGTTTAGTAATCCTACTGATGAAGGTAACTTTGTTATCGAAATGCGCATCTAGGAATTAAATTACTTGTGTGGTGAAGGGGTAAAATACTTTTTGTTCTCATTGAGTGACACCACAGGCGTCCAATATCCCATTTTCGATGAAATCATTAACTTTATTCTAATTTTCTCTTCAGGCATTTCTATTATTATCTCATAATCCAGATAATAGCAATTCTAACTTAAAACAATAAATGAGATAATGGAGATCGGTATAGAGAAATAAATAAACTTCCCGAATGCGGTGTATTAACTAATTTAGGTAGGTACTAATGAAAAAGAAACTGACACAAACGAAACGGCAAATAACGTGTTTTTCTCAGCGGAATATAATACAATCCAAGTTAAAACTTTGGTGCTATTATGCTTCTGACAAACAATGTGGATAGGGAAATATGTTTCCTCGGGCGGAAATTGTGAAAATATCTAGGAAGCCACAGACTCAAACAACGCCGACGTCCAATTAGGGTTGTTCATGTACTCATTTTCACTGAATGAAAAAATTTTTGGAAATGTTAATATTATTTTTTATCGGTGGAGAATACGACTTACGAAACACACAAGAATGAAAACGAACCATGTTCGACATTTTTCTCATTCAAACAATGGGACGGAAGGAGAATTCCAACAACCAACGTAACATTATCTCGTGGAAAAGCAATACTTTTTTCATGTTCAGGTTCTCATGGGAGGGACAATACTGTAATAATCGTAAGAGGCGAGGAAAACTAGTAAGGATTGGTGTCTTGAATATCTGAGGCGGTATGTCCCAGAAAATATCTTCCGTGGCAATGAGTCCCAAAGCTATTCCTTTTGTTGGAAGTATAATACCTGGGGGAGAGATGTTCGATATCTATGTAAAGTGATACAATTCTGGGCTCGACAGGTCAGTCTCGATGGGACCGCTATTAGTGGAACGATTGGTAATATTCTAGAAGAGCATCATCTATGGATATACAGTGTGTCTCACTTTGAGCAGCCACACCCTCGTATTTTCTTGACAGTAAAGTGATTTCAAATTTTTTTTTATCACGTATAGTACTCGAAAATATCTACCTTCAGGTTTATGAAATATTCCTATATCCATTTTCCATGGCTACCTACGACCAATTGAAAAGTGAAAAATAGGGATAAACATTCTAGGCATTTTTTTATCGCATAAATAACACCAGATTCTGTTTGAGAACACCCTAAAACCCCTAAATCTCAGTGCTAATTCATCAAAATATACAGGGTGTCATAGGTAACTAACAACATGTTTTATTTGTTATTCATCCGTAATGTTTGGTTGATTTCGATTTTTATTTCCTTGGTCATGAAGAACCTAAAAATTCGAATATTACTTTTCATGGCTACCTACGAGAATATTAAAAAGTGAAAAATTGGGGAAAACATAGTGGGAATTTTTTTATCGCAAAAATAACACTAAATTCTGTTTCAGAGTATTCTGAAACCTGCAAATAGCAGTTCTTGATTATTTAAAATATACAGGGTGTCATCTGTAACTAACATATCATTGATTTTTATTCATCCCTAATGTTTGATTGATTTCGATTTTTTTTACATAGTCATTAATTACTTGAGAATGTTCGAATAATGCTGTAGAAAGTATTCAAATATTACATTTTCATAGCTAGCTATGACCAGTCGAAAAGTGAAAAAGTGGGGAAAACACATCAAGGATTTTTGTAGCACAAGTACGTAACAGCGGATTCTGAATCAAGACACCCTAAAATCCCTAGAACATAATTCATGAACCAAAAAATATATATAGGGTGTCATCTATAGCTGGCAAAATTGATAACGCTTATTCATCCGTAGCGTTTAGTTGATGAAAAAAAATTCTTCCCCAGTCGTAAAGTACCCAAACACATTCAGTATATCACTTTTTTATGGCTAGATATGATCCCCAGCCTCAGCCCAGCCTCAAATCCATCAAACCCCTCTTAGTATTGAGGCCTAAAATAATATTTGCGAAAAACTGAAAGCAAGTTCTTTTAATTTGTTGAACTTTATGTTGGAGTGGAATATCAAAACCATTTCTGACTGAATTAACTAGGAAAATAGTAATCAATTTATTTTTGATGAAGAAAAACAATTATTTTGATTCAATCTCTACTGGAATGATAGAAACGGTTTATTGCGATCACTATACATAAAAACTCTTTCGATTCCTGATAACTAACTGCAAAGTCGAACGTCTTAGAATAGTTTGTACGCCACTGATAAACGTATGAAGAATACACATTTTTTGATTATGGTTCTTTATCAAAAACATGCTGATTTTGTTTGTAACTATGCTGAAGTTTGCAACCAATTGAAGTGTACGGAACATCTTTTTATCGAAAACTAATGTTTTTCTTTGATATACCAGAACGGAAAATTCCCGAAGTTCTGCAAACGTGACAGATACATCGGAAAAATATTCCGAACAGTGGTGTAGATTTGCAACCTTTTACGTTGACCGGAACATATATTTTCTCAATTCGTGGTAATTTTTTTGATCAATGTGGTCTCGAAATAATTGCAAAGGTTTTGAAACTTTGCAAATTTTTAAAAATGTATATTCTGATGCATTTACAAATTTGCAACCTTTTACACGATCTAGAACTTCTGGCAATTTTGAATAATGTAATTAATTTATAAATTAGATTTTTGAGCAAATTGCATGAAGTTACAGATCGTGTACAAGGATGCAAATTTGTGAATGCATCAGAATATATTTTTTCAAAATATGCAACAAAGTTTCAAATCTTTTGTTGCTTTCTCGACGTACCAACCTGACCAGTTTGAATTTTGGTCCATAGTGTATATTGTATTTGACGTAAAATGGTCAATATGAATCTGCGGTATAAATTTAAATATTTCTTTCTTCCTTTTTCAGGTAGCTGGACACCCTAGGAATAATTATCAACAAGTAGATACATTTTTAAAAGTGGAAAAAATAAGTGATGGAACTGCTGAAATCGTCGCGACTGATTCCAACTGGGAAACCAAGTGAGCTTTTATTCAACAAATATTTTGCCATTGGTTTATTTTTCAGGGAATTATATAAATTCAGCAGTTTCACTGGATATTTATCCAATTTTATGAATTACAGCTCTCTGAGAGATTCAATTATTATTTCTGTAGTTTGAAAACAATTTTATTACTTAAGAGGCTTCTGCTCTGCGTCTTCAAGAACGATGAACACCATTCATTCTTATCAGGAAATTTTAAAGGTGAAGATGGTCTCTTTCCAGCCTTCCTCAATGTAATTACTGATTTTTACACGCTTTATATTAGCTTCACTTGTATGTTTGTATGTTTGTAACTGACTCCTTAGGGCGTGATTTCAAGACGTCTGAATGATTTGAAATTTGGCAGGTGTTCATAGTTCCGGTGACAATGCAATATGACATTTTTTTTGTAATAAAAAACAAAATGGCGGCTCTAAGATGGCGGACGAGATTTGTGATAATGGTCCGATTCTATTCAAAATTGGTATATAGGGGTTTCGGAGTCAGAGATTATGATTTTTTATCAAAATTTATGAATTCAAAATGGCCGCTCCAAGATGGCGGATGAGATTTGTGATTATGGTCAGATTCGATTCAAAATTGGTATGTGAGGTTTTTTCAGGACGTATATTTCGAATTTGTAATTGTCTACGGTTCTATTTATATATTAGAGTCACAGTCGCCAAAAAACCCGTGTGACTTCATACACTGCCATTTTCTAAGATGGCTGCCTGTTGCACAAGAGTATTTTTTTTGCCAACATCACTTTTCATACTCTCATATATGTCCCCTACGTGGATCAAAAGTCAGAATTCATACAGCAGAACGAACCCTCTATCTCAAATTTTTCAATGGTGGGTCCCGTACTATTATTTGTTTATAATGTATCAGTATGAAATAAACATATTTTTTGTACAACTGACATTAAAAATGACGTTTTTAATTCATTGACACATGAACTAAAAACTGACGTTTTCACAAAATCACTTTTAACACTAGTGTTAAAAGTACTTTTAACACTAGTGTTAAAAGTAAAATGACAGATGAGATGATGGATACTCAGTAATATAGATCTCTCTAATAGAAACACTTCAATCAGATATTATAATCAGAACACCTACTCAAGAGGAATCGTTTATAAAAGTTCACACATGTATTTGGTCGTTTGCGCAATTGATAATACTAATTCCTTTTGAAGTTACAAACGAAGTAGTATTTAGTCCAACTGTAGAATGTCCTTCATCACTGACAAATAATGACATTCATAAATAAAGTGCGTTGGGGTTTATTATATTTGAAGTATCTGTCAGTCAGCCTTGTAATCCAAAGATCGTGTGTTCGAATCCTTATGGATCTTATTTTTTTTTGTTTTTTTCTTACTAGCAGTAACTGTTGAACAAAAAATTTTGTATGATACATTTGTTAAAAGTGATTTTATTTTGCTCGTGGGGTTGCTCCACTCGCTGACGCTCGTTTCGCAATATTCCCCACTCACAAAATAAAATGCCACTTTTAACACTTGTATCATAAATAACTATTTCCTACGACAGTGCGTAAACTGAGTGTTTACAAACTGTTGACAGTGCGTAAACGATATGTCAGCATTTGATGATTAGACGACGATTCAATCAATTTATAAAATGAAACATTCAAATTAATGATATAATTGCTACAATTTGGTAATATAATAATTGTCGAAGAAAAAACTTTTTATGATACACACTTTCGTAAAGTACTTTTTTGTATGAGCGTGGAGTTTTTTGAATGAGGCGCAGCCAAATTCCGCTCATACAAAAAAGTCCTACTTTATGAACTTGTATCATAAATAGCTATTTTTCGATACAGTTGAGAATGATAATGACTCAATTTCAACGGTGGTAGTGTCAGCAGAGATCAGGCTATCGAATGGCAGAAATTTCATTAAAATGTGTTGATAAATAAGCCAGCATATTGAAATTCCTATTTATTTTGCAAATAAGTAAAAAAAAATGATTAGATTCCCTACTACGTATAGGATTTTGTGGAAGCCTTTGGTTTTATATTGACTCATTCTCTATTTTTAAAATGTCGAAAATTTTTACCAGAGATGTTTAGGGTTGAAAAAACTATCCATAGATCCACAAATAATGTTTGATTTTCCATCCGTTCTATTTTCGGAGCAGATTCCATAATATATTTCAAGGAAGATATCCTCTCGAGCTGAATATAACTTGGATATGGGCAACACAAAAGAAAAAAATTCAATCATACTCTGAATACTTCGCTGGCGTCATTGGGAAAACAGATGTCGGGTGTACTCATTTCATATAAAGTTGAGCGGACGAATACAGGTTTCATATATGTAACCGAATCTGAAATAACGGTGAATGACGGGCTCTGGTGAGATAACCAAATAGAATAAAATTTGTGTGAAGTCGTGAAGGATACCTATACTGTATTGTACAACAAAGGGATTTTCTGTGCACTTGATAACGAAAAAAAGCGGCTTGATATTCATTCTAAATCATCGAAGATCATATTTACATCTAGAAAATTCTTGAGATAATGAATATTGAATATTCAATTAGTGATTGAAGCAATGATATTTGGATCAATGATTTTGAAACAATTCTAAATCATATCTCATTGGTCAAACAGTTTTCTATTTTCCCATTCCGCAAAACGGTAACGTTTTATAGAACTTACAAAAAAAAGTACTGGAAACAAACGGAATAGTCTTGTAAAATACAGAAAATGATGATTTATTACGTTTCGGAAGCATAACTGTTTATTGTTCTATTTTTATTTTTCCCTCTATCCATACTAACGAAAATATTAGATGTTTTACTTAGAACAATTTTAGTCTGTATAATGCTCAAGACAGAATCTTGGTTTTATATTGGTCCAATATAAATATGCTTATATTGTAAATGTGAAAATAATAATATTGATCCAATATGGGTGAATATTGGAAGCACAATACTCAGTGTATTGAAATGTTGGTGCAACATTTGCAATATCGGTTGAACAATTTTCAACAATATTGCCTACAAGTTGTTTCCGATCTCTAGAATAAATATTCTGGTACCAATATTCCTCTCATATCGATTCTGCAGATGAAATCCAAATATCCAAGTGATAGCACATTGTTCAAATATTGTTTTAGCTATATTCAAAAACTCAACTTCAATCTGAAATAATAATATTGAAACAATATAACAACGAAAACCCACCACCATTGTTGAAATTTGAATACTGGCCGAATATTCAATA
Organism: Chrysolina haemoptera; assembly: GCA_958298965.1. Classification (NCBI taxonomy): domain Eukaryota; kingdom Metazoa; phylum Arthropoda; class Insecta; order Coleoptera; family Chrysomelidae; genus Chrysolina; species Chrysolina haemoptera. The sequence continues at coordinate 18,849,398 of OY282591.1, read as the reverse complement.
AATAATTGAACCTGAACAAGAAAACGCTAGCTCGCTCTACGTATAAAACGTCAGCTTACACATTAATATTATTTTATAATACAGGAGTAAATTTTTTCCATTATGGAACTTTTTATCCTAATGGAAAGGTTAGTAAACATAACTGTAGATACTGGAGCACAGAAAATCTTCATTGTATTTGTGAGGGTCATACACAATATCCTAAAAAAGTTGACGTTAGTGCTGGTATCATTATTAACAAAATTATTGAACCGCATTTTTTCAAAGGCACAATTAATGGTGAAATTTATCTAGTTTTTTTCATGAACTTTTTACAGCTTGCATTATAGAGACTTGTCCTGATGTTAATCATCTAAATAAAATAGATAGATCAATTTGGTGCCATACGTATTTTTAGAGATTATTCGAACGAGGTTTTTTCCAATTGGTGAATTGGAACGATTGAATGGCCGCCTAGATCCCCCGATTTGACTCTTTTTGATTACCTCTCGTAGGGATAGTTGAAATGAAAAATATATTTTAAACGATCAGACAATTTTGCAAATTTTAAAGTTGGAAAACGTAACCCCTTTGGTCACACAAAATGTTCTACGGTAATTTCAAGACGGCCTTGCTTATTGTCAAGAAGTGAATGATGTTCATTCTGAACATTGAATTGAATTGTAAAATGAATTGAAAAATACCCCCTGAAGATTATGTGACAGTCTTTCCTTCATTTTCCCCAGACGATCAAATGCCACTGATTGTCTAAATCTCACAACCCTAATTGAAATCAAACACATCTCTTCCGAAAACTCATTTCTCTATTCAATCAAATCTAATTAATATCCCAATTGTTCCTCTATCATTATTGGATCTGAAGGGCCATTGTATATACGATTGAATGGCAATTTGAACAATCTGATAGTATTATACAGATTCACACATTCCTCCCGAAGGTAAAAACATACTCTGGTCAGTCAAGCGAATCGTATAACAGGTGATTCAGGAGCGACATCGTTACCGGGGTAACAAAATGGATGTATCAAAGCTGACAATTTTTATACAACTTCTATAATGAATATCAATAAAAGTTATGTAGTCACTCATATGTATATTAGAACAGAACTGAATATACAAGGTGTTTCATAATTGAATGCTGATCTTGAAGGGCAATAATTCTCAAATGAATTAAAAAAAAAATTCATATGAACTTAGGTCCGCAACAGCTTCATTTATGAGATACAGGGTGTTGAAATTTAACAACAAAAATCAGTTTTCCCCAATATCTCTGAAACTGCATTTAGTTTATTTTCATTTTTGGTTCTTGCAAAGTACGCTAGAAATGGTATATTAAAGTATGAGTGGATAAAAGGGTCTTTCAAATGAGAATGAGCGATTTTTCGAGAACTTATAATGTAAAATGGTCGAATTCGTGATGTGACATTAGTATACTTTTCGTTAAATTTTGAATAGAAGTTTTGCATTGGTTTGTAATATTTCATTTGACGTTACAAGGTACAGATCAATAGTCCATTGTCATCTAGACTTCACGGTTCTCGAGTTGTTGATTTAGCTATGGTAAATTTACAAAAGGCGCGTTTTTTGAAAGTTCGATGTGCACACGCTGAGATGTGCTTCAAATAGGTAAAAAGGGGCACCAATTGGAAAAATAAATTTTTCCTACGTTGAAGGTTTTCTTAATTTTTATCAGTGGCGTCCCTGCGAACATGCCCTGTCATATTTTTTAATTATCAACATAATGATACGACACTGTTTTTTACCAAATAAATATTTTTTTTATTGTCTTCTATCACATAATAAAATGGGTTAAGTGTCTTTTTTTTTCGTCCGGCGAACGGTTTTCCACCTGAGAAATAATATGCTTTCATTTGCTTGTACATATGCCAGTTTTTGTATATTTTTTTGCCGAACATTGTTCGCCGGACGAAAAAGAGACAGAAGATCATTTTTATATGGTGATAGAGGACAATTACAAAACTAATATTTGTTCGAAGAAAAAAAAGAGTGACGTAATATTATTTTGTTCTAAAATATGGCAGGGCATGTTAACCTTTGTTATGGAAAAAATGTATTTTTATGAGTACTTTGCATGTACCAAATTGGAAAGAAAAACCCAAAGCGGTTATGGAGATATTGGGGAAAAAAACTGTGCCAAGTAAATTGTTTACTTGAAAAAAGTCAATTATAGCTTGGATTATTAACCTTTGAGATCAGCAATCAATTACGAAACACCCTGTATATTGACTGACTAGCTCTGTGCTAATATATAGAAATTGTATAACAATTTTCAGATTTAATAAAACCATTGTTTTACCCCAGTAAATGCTAAATCTTTGATGTCACTACTGAATCACCTGTTGTACGATTCGCTTGACTGACCAGAGTATGTTTGTGTACAAATCGACTATAAGTAGGTAACTAACAAAATATCAGCCTTAATAAATTCAGAGAAAATTTTCGGCTTTGCCTCTTGGACTACAACAAACACTACGAGCACGCTAGGTCATTTTAATTTAATATGTTGTAGCTGTTATCACTGAATGAATAGGGACTCGTTAGATTTTGTAAAAACAATTTAAATGAAAATAAGTTGAGTAAAAGTTAAAAACTGGTTTCAATTCCCAAAGTTGAGAATCTGAGTCGTCGCATTCGAGCTATTACAAGAGGGTCTAGGATAATTCCCCGACAATTCACCGATGGTGAAAATTCTCCGACAACAGTTCACCGGCTAGATAATTCCCCGAAGGTAAAAATTCTCAATTACTGTCTTTTGTGAGTTACCTGACCTGATAGAATTATAAAAGGAACGTTTCTTATATATCACTTTACTGTGAAAGGCGCATCGCCGCTCACCTCGAAATGAAATGTGGAATTGTCACGAGACTATATTATGTAAAAAAACGATTCAATAGAATTTTGGCATCGAGCTATCGAGGTGCAGATTTCAGCAAACCATCAATATATATGGAAGTTTGTAGGAGCAATGAAACGAGAGTAAAGTTTAAATGAGCTTCAGATGGAGCAATGAGTTAGAGGCGCTGAAGGTCCGCCTAGTCGTAAAAAGCACCGTGATTGTGCCGATCGAATAGCAGCCCTCTTTGCGAAATATGACAAAACAAATTGGCGCAGCCAGGGGGGGCTTTGGGGGCCAGACCCCCCCCCCCAAATCACCAAATTACTACGTTATTCATGACATCCGGCTGGTGGTAACTGATAAATTGTATGTTCAGCCCCCCGAAAGTGAAATCCTGGCTACGCCATAATGACGAGACAACACTTACCGCGTATTCGCGCTGTATTAGCTCATAACCTAACTAACTAAAGATAGTAAGGGCGAATTTTTACCGTTTTAAAATGAACAGTTTCACTTTCTGAACTATATTGTACAGTGTATCCAAGATAAGGATGGGATAGCATTAAGATCTCGGAAACGTTGGATTTTTACAATGTTGGTTAAATTAGAGAAAAGTTGCCCAATCCAGAGTCCTTTTATATGGAGTGTGCGTGGGAGTGGGGTAACTTTTAAGGATTTCGAGATATTTTTAATGAGATAAAATTTTCGATGTTGGTTTTTATTTATTTCTGACGTTATTTCAGAAGGTATTATAATTAAAAAATTATTTTCATCGTCACTTTTTAAAAGCTTCGCAAGATGACGTCTACAGATTTGCAATACGACGTTTTGTTTCCGAGAAATCTTCATCAATTTTTTTCTTTTAAATACGGTCCCACTTATTTTAGACATTACTTGAAATCATTCAGAAAAGTCCGGTTATGGCTCTGAACGCTTGAAAATATTAATTTAATTAATAAAGTCAATAGGTACTACCTGTTTTCATCATTATTCCTGAATCCATATAACATATATAATAATAATAATTGATACTAATAGTTGTATGGATCTAGGAATAATAATAATTACAGGTAGTACATTAATTATCGAAAAAGATAGGTGAGGTAGGTTAAGAATTCAATGAAAATGTATTTAGTGTTTGGTGTGTTTACCCTAGTGTCATAAACAAAATAAATGTTATTTGGGTTATTTGATTACACAGAAATGACAAATGGATAAGTACATACTCAGCAGTTGCCTGGCCTCTACGATCGCCAGATCTGACATCTCCTGATTTATATCTTTGGGGGTATCAAAAAATATGTGTATCAACGTAATTTTCAAACGGAAGAAGAATTATGTCAACTGGTTTTGGAACCATTACATCATATGTACTCGCAACAATGTTGTGGGTTCCACAGTTAGATGATCTTATCCGGGCTTAGAAAATAATGGTCACTTGTTCGAACATCTCTTTTAATTAAGACAGAGCCGTAATCGGAGTTTTTCCTGAATGATTTTAAGTAATGTCTAAAATAAGCTTTAAAAAAGGTTTTTACAACTATGAATGATGAATGACGTATTTCAGAATACAAAATGGATTTGAATTATGAAATAAAAATAACAGAGCAGTAGTTAAGAAAAAAAACTTGATGAAAGTTCCTCGGAAACGAAACGTCAGATTGAAAATCTGAGGACGTCATTTTGTCGAGCTCAAAAAGTGGCAATGGTACCACATCTCGAAATCCGAAAAAGAAACCGCACTTCTGCAATCTCCATATGAAAGGACATTGGATTATGCAACTTTTCTCAGATTTAACCAACATTGTAACTTCAACGGTTTCCGAGATCCTAATGCTATCCCATCCTTATCTTGGACACACTGTTTATACCAACGGTCATCAAATCTAATAAAGTAATAAAGTAATAACCCTTTTATTTTTCTAAAATAATAATAATTTTATTACTACCTTTCTTCTTTTATTTTATTTTTTTTCTATTAGGTCAGGTTACTAAAGACATTACCGTCGGTGAATCGTGAATCAAACAGTCGGTGAACTGTTCTCGGGGAATTTTCACTATCGGAAAATTATCCTCGCGGAGAATCATCTAGTCGGTGAACTTGTAATATTATTTTTATCATTTCCTATTTTCATCTATAGTTGTTGATGACGGCAACGCATTGTCGAAATATAATAAAAACTCCAAGTTATCCTAAAGAATTTTATAATAAATTGTATTTAGAACCGCTACAATTGGTGACCCCGACAAACTAATATGATTGAGAGTCCTACCTCAGAAGTAACCACAGTTTTAGTAGATTTGTCACGCTTTTGGAAGGCCGACCCTACATTGTGGTTTGCTCAATAATCGAAAAATTACATCATAATCAAACAAATTCAACTATGTCATCGCGTTACTTGATCCAGAAATTGCTATGGAAGTCAGATACATAATCATTTTCCCTCCTAAAGAAACTCCTTACAAGAAGCTGGAAGAAACAAGAATGTCCTCATCTCAAGGTGAACGTTTCAAACAATTATTAAGTAGTGAACACTTAGGAGATCAGAGACCTTCACAATTTTTGGGAAAATGCAACGGTGATTCTTAAATTAATCATTTTTTTCTGCGTGAAATTTTTCTTGAAATACTCCCCAGTAATGTACAAGCTTTCTTGTTTTCTTGATAATAATATTCCTATCGAAGAGTTGGCATGTGAAGCTGATAGAATTATGGAAAGTTCGGTGGATAGTTTCAATTCAAATAGAAATTCTTTACGTTCAATGCCCAATAATACCAAATACCTATCCACGAAATAAAGGAGCTGGAAGGTTTTATCAGCGGATTGTATCAGGATCATCCTCAAACCAAATTTTTTTCTCAACCAAAGGTGCCCAAAAGAAATGGACCTCTTTTATGCTGGTATCATTCTTCATTTGGTTCAAGAGCTAGAAAATGTATGGATCCATGTTCAGAATCGGAAAACTTCAAGATGCAGCATCAGTAACGGCAAATGCTGCATTCAACGATGGTTTTCGATTTTTGGTCGACACTGTTGCTCAAGTTAGCTTATTACCAATTAATCAATTCAAACAAAGAAATGGAAATTTCAATGATGTTCTCACTGCTGCTAATAATTCGAGCATAAGAACGTTTGGTGACTATGAAATGTTGTTAGATTTTGGTTTGGGAAAGAAATTCTCTTGGAGTTTTGTCATAGCTGATGTAAAACAGTGTTTAGTTTAGTCAGTTGATTTAAAAAGAAATAGTGTCCTAGTCGCTTTAACAGTGTTCTTGGTGATGAGTCTTTTTTTAAATCTACAGCTGTCTCTTTAATTAACAAAGAAAACGATTTAGTAATCTTCTACTGACATATCCTCAACTAATTCCCTATCAAACATAGCGTTAAACATTTCATTAAAACTACAAGCGCTCCAGTGACTTCTCGTGTAAGACGTTCAGTACTAGAGAAATATAAAATAGCCAAACAAGAATTTGATTATTTACTTGAGACTGGTATAATTAGACCATCTTCTAGCAATTGGTCGTCTTCTCTTCATTTATCTCCAAAGAAGGTGCCTAATAAATGGCGTGTCTGTGGTGATTATCTAGCACTGAATAATATCACAATTCCTGACAAGTATCCTTTACCGCATATTCAAGATTTTACTTTTTACTGTTCAAATGCAACAATATTTTCAAAGATGGACCTAGTCGGGGCATACCATCTTATTCCTGTTGAACCGTTCGATATTCCGAAGACGGCTATTCTGACTCCCTTTGGGTTATTTGAGTACACTAAAATGAGCTTCGGTTTGAGGAACGCTGGTCAGACTTTCCAACGTTTTATTAACGAAGTTACCAGAGAGGTTTGGAAAATTGTTTTCACTACCTTGATGACATACTCATCGTGAGCTCAGACTCAGAAGATCATAAAAAACATTTGAAGAGTTTATTTGATCGACTTAGTTCATTCGGTGTAATTGTAAAGAATTTATAGGAATGATAGGTTTTTACCATAGATTTATTCCGAACTGCGCCTTAATCTCACAGCCAATCCATAAATCAACTGCTTGTAAAAAAAGTAACAAATATATTATATGGAATGAATGTGCAATAGATGCTTTCAAGGCAATAAAACGTATTCTAGCCAATGAAACTCTGTTAGTTCACCTGAACCCTCATGCTGATTTGAACATTATGGTTGATAGACTACAAGCACAGGCCAATTTTGGAGGGGTCATTTGACCCAGCATGAATTATATTCAGAATTATAGTGCCATACGAAACAACTCCTTTGCGCACTGTGCCGTCAGTTGTGAGCGGTGCAGATGAGTACGCAGGTCAACGAAACTTTCCATCCAGAGGAGGGATTTTTTGACAAAAGATTCTTGGACGGCATTTCTCAAGATGACAAGATCACTGAAAAATAATCAAGTAGGATCTAATGCCGTACAAAAAGAACGGTGCTGAGAGCCAGCAATTTTTTTTATTTTCCCCAAATTTTTGTTATGACTTCAGATGATTTATTACTGTACGGCAATTGTATGATTGAATTTGTATAACTACATAGATTTATTTTTTAGCAATGCCGTACATATTTGCCGGTACAGGGACGGGGAGCCACGCACGCAAATTCATACTTCGACCTGTATGTTTCAAGATCATTGCAAAATGTACGGCATCGATCCCACAGTATTATTCAACAAATAAAATGAGTTTCAGAAATTATGCCGTCCAAAAATGTCGGTGCATAAAATAAAATTAAAAAAAATTGAATCTTATATTGTTCAAAGAGAGGTTTTAAATGCCTGTACGGCAACCGGTTTCTAGGCTAACTATTTTCGTTTTACGTAATATCAGGTTATAATCATTGGAGCTAAATAAAAATATGAATGAAAAAAAAAATGTCACTGTTATTTATTGGAGAAGTAATTTTCAGAAAAGCATTGCTTTTTTGATTTATCAAGCATCTCAAAACAAACAAAAAATGAAGCCGTACATTTTCAATTCAAGGATTTCTCACAGTTGATAAGATTGTTCATTATGTTTTTAGGAAATGTAAGCATATTGGATATACCCCGTATAACATTTCGAGGACATGAAACATGTACAGAACGATGCTGCTACATGAAAAAATAACTTTAGGCACTATGCTGTCAATTCTTGGTGGTGACTATAATAATGATAATAATAATTTTTCATCTGAAAATGTGCTTTTCTGACAAAATATTCTTGCACGGCATTCCGCACGTTGGAAGATTATGAAAAAGTAATCTCCAACAACCCCATAGACGTGGCCGAAATTTTTCCTGACCACTATCACTGAGACAACTCTGGAGAAGATTACAATCCTACATTTCTAGAAATAAAAACCCAAACAGAACAAGTAAACTTACATTTTACTACAGATGAAAACCTAGCATATAACCATTCCTTCACTATGGACGAACAGGTTCAGACAAAATCCATAAGGAGTTCTTGAAACACCTACCTACGGACTAGAAAGAAAACGTGTTGGTAATATTCAACAAAATATGGTACTCCGGCATATTTCCTGAGCGATGGAAAGAAGTGATAAATAATTCCTATACTGAAACCTGGAAAAGATGCCACCAAACCTGACAGTCACTGTCCCATCTCCCTCAGCAGCAGTCTGAGTGACTATCTGTATTCATCAAAATTGTTTGAAGGAAGATTGAATTTTGAATTATTATTTGATGATAATGAATTGGTACCACAAACTGTAAGTAGTATAAAAACTTCTACAATCAAAATCGTGACAAAACCTCACTTCTTGACTTCCTCCGACTGGCCGCGCTTTGGTGTATTTTGCGGGGCCCCCATTGAGTTTTTGGCGCCGGGGGTGGTTCTGCAGCCCGGAGGCGTCAACGAGAAACGTCCCCACAGAAAAGATGGTGGTGGGCTAGAGCCCAGGAGACCGAGATTTCATCAATTATTTCTTGATTGTGAAACGAACGTAGAATTGTGTAACTGGAATGGAAGCGTTGACGAGGAACGTCCCTGCGAGAGATTAGGTGCATGGGAGCTTGGACGGGCGAGATATTCCGATTTTAATTTTTCGAAAATTTTAGTGTTGTTGACGCTGGCACTGGTGAGCCACCGCCACTGGATCGGTTCGCCGGTATTGTGTGGGCGATAAGCGGCAGGAAAGTTTGGTCATGTTTTTCGCTAGGTTTGTTGACATAAGTGGAGCGCTATAAGATAAGAGCAGTGCGTCAGACAGTGCGCGTGTTCATTTAAGATGTATTTCTTGAAAAAATGTGTGGACAATAGCGTGAGAACCATAACTGAGACGAATATATTGCTGCTCAGTGAAATTGTGCTTGTGATTTGAAGAATGATTGTATTGTGTGAATAGAAAACGTTTGAGCGTTTTGATACTGTTCATTTTACCTTGTGAATTTTTTGCTGTTCATTTTTTGTATAGTGTTGATTCCATATATACAGCGTGTGTGGAACAAAATAGTCTTGAAGTATATACAGTGCGTATCAAAAGATATTCGTATTTCCATTTCATATGCAGCGTGAATAAAAGTATTTTGCTCTTTCGCAGATGTCTCACATTAATGAAATTGGGTTGGTTTGAAAAATTTGGCCGAGTTACCGTTGGACGAGCACCAATTGATACTAGACGCGGCGGTGGAAACCACTAGATTCGGATAGGCAATCCTCGTCGACTCGACAGATTTCGAACTATTTCTGCCAAACAGAGCTTCCGCTGCCCTCAAGAGCAACTTGAAGAAACTGACAGAGTCTTAGCACGTAGTCACTGCAGGGGCGAACACAAGCCCAGCAAGCAGAAGCACCCGCAGCAGTTGTTCAAGATAGCCGAGGGGTAGTGCTTCTTTTCATTTTTCAACATGAATACCTCTCAAGAGATTATCTTGAACGATGGAAAATAGAGACTAAAATTCGTCTTTCAGTCGCAGATGATGCCACAACAGATTTTATGAATGTCCTATTCATATTTTCGAACTAAAATTAAACATGATATTTGCACACAATAAATGAGGCACATTGAGTGTGTTATTGCTTTGTAAAATGGGGAAGGAAGGAATATTGGGGAACTCTGCCATCAATTTCCGTTTATTTACAAGCTACATTTTCCTCCAGAAGTAGAAATTTCTACACAGAGAATATAATATCATAATATGAAAGGGATACCCATGCATTCAATGATACTTACTCTATAAAATACTCCACGAGTAGAGTAATACTTCATTCGATGATAAGATTATATTTGGATTGATTTGAATAGAAGGACCCATTGAATTTCAATGGATGTTTGAAGTGAGTTTTCTCGATTTTTTCATTTATTTTTCGCATATTTTTTGTGTGTCGTATTTTTTGAATAAAGATGAATTCCGATCCTATTGCCAACTTGGCCGCTAATATGATTAAGACTTTGAGGAAGGCGGAAAGAATTTTGTTAGAAAAATTCACCACCGATGAACAAAAAACATGGTAAACATTGTAAACAAACTGCTCGTGTTCAGGCTAGTGTCATATCGGCTGAGTAAATTGGGACTTTACGCAGACTTTGGCTGCCTATTTGAAAATTATTCGTAATTCAATAAGCTCGTCATGTGAGCGAAGGGGTCAAATCAAAAAATGTCGGCAAGAGTCAGGTGGGAGGATTTGAAGTCTGCATTTTCTTCTCCTTTGCGTACAGGTATAATCATAAATTTGGTTCATAAATATTGGGCAAGTCTTCCAATATGCTTATACCTTATCCAAACGACGAATAAATAATTTCTTGAAAAAAACAAGAAATGATTAAAGTCAATGCGACATTTTGTTTAAATCAAGATGAAAAACGCTGTAATTGACGGTGTGACTGATTTGAAGGGTTGGTTCCTAGAAAACCTCATAGATCAGTAGATCAGGTGCAAAATAAATTATTTGAATTCGCCGAAAAAGAGAGCGGCTAGAATCTCCAGAAAATTTTAGCTTTAGAAATAAATACAAACAAATCGGGCATCGGCAACGATTCGTCTTACATCGAGTTGTCAAAATCCATCGTCAAGAAATATGCTTGTATGTTGATGGTGAATGTTTCGCTTGGGCCAGAGTTTCAGCATTGTACCCGGCAAAAATAAATATAGGTAGAATATCATCTTATCTCTACTTTAAGTGTTCCAAATTTGACGGGTATCGAATTTCCGATGACATCAAGGAAAATGGCCAAATTCGAAATCTTGAACAACATTTCTGTGAATGTGTACCTTTTGGAATTAATCTAGCAAAGAGGCATTTTTCGTCACAGTTCCGAGTCGACTCGCAACACTAAAATCAGATCGAACGTTAATTTACTCATAATTCAAAATGAATATCACCCAAAATTGAATGATTACGAAGCGGTACCAGATAAAGACGACGGAAAGGATATACGGTATCACTTTTGTTGCATCAAAGATCTATCTCGGCTACTCAATACACAACTCAGTAAGGATAAGTTTAGAGAATTCGTTTGCGACAGGTGTTTGAATTATTTCAGAACTGAAGAAAAATTGGACAATCATACATTTGATTGCCAAAAAAAAACACCCGTAAAATTTTCTTTCCCCACTACGATCACATGGAATTTCAGGACTTTGTGCATATAGAAAAGGTACCCTTGTGATTTATGCGGATTTCTATTTTGGAACCGTTCGAAGATGCCACCGAAAAAGTACCAAAAACATATTCCGTTCAATGCCGGATTTTATTTCAAGTACTCATATAATGACACTTCAATATTTTACGATAGCTATGCGCGTTTTGATTCGATGGATTGCTTTGCGTAGCGAATGGGGAACATAGCCAAAATTGTCGAAGTCAAAACTTTGGATAATGCCCCTATAGTCACTCAATCAACTGATGAGGTGTGCGCACCATGTTGCCACATATGCGAAAAAACATGGAAATTTGCCGGGAAAATTGTGAAAGACTATAATCACTACACTGGTGCCTTTCGCGGATATACGCATGCACAGTGCAACTTGACCTACAAAAAGTCTTTCGTGGTGCCGATCGTTTTTTATAATTTATTCGGATACGACAGCCATGTTATTATTCGAGATACAGTAAAGAGGGGGCGAGTCAGCTTGTTGCCCGTAAAGAAAAATGCATATATTCCACCCAGTATGACGACAATACAGACATCAAGTTCAGATTCATTGATTCGTCTCGTTTTATGACTATGTGTTTGGACCATTTGGTTCAAACTTTGACAGTGCACGATTTGAAAATATCCCAACGCGAATTTGCACATCTGATAGCTGCCCAGGAGGAATTGCTCACTAGAAAAGGCCGTATTTCCATACGATTTCGCCGATTTGATGGAAAAGTTGGAAGTTGAAAATTTGCCGGCACTCCATCATTTCTACAACAAGTTGAATGATTGCCACATTAGCAAGAAGAATACGAACATACCCAGAACGTGTGGCGGACGTTCAAGCTCAAAACACTGGGCAACTACTCTGACTTGTATATGAAAAATTACATTTTGCTCTTGGCAAAGATTTTCGAGAATTTTTGAAATATTGGTCATGAGACATATGACCAAGACCCCGCGTGGTATTACACTTTATTCGGCTATACGTGCATGTTAAAGTACACTCAGTGCAAGTTGCAGATTTGGGAGGACGTCGACATTGCTCATGTGCATCGAGGGAGGAATTCGCAGTGGCATCAGTCAGTTCGGCAACAGGCGCTCCGCGGCAAATAATGAATACGTGGGTAATTGACTATATTTTTGAAGTCGATTTGGAGTACCCCAAACACCTTCATGACAAACACAAAAGTTTTGCATTGATCTCCGAACACTATACTCCACCAGGCTCAAAATAATCCAAATACAACAAGGAAAACTATGTTGTACTCTACAGGGTGTTGGAACAAGCACTGACGCACGGACTTGTACTTGTAAAAATTCACAAAGTGCTGCAATTCGACCAATCAGACTGGCTCAAACCGTACATTGAATGAAATAGGTATTAACGCGCAGAAGCAAAAACCACTTTTGGCAAAAATAACTACGAATTAGCCAATAACGCAGTAATCAGGAAACCTATGAAAAACATACGGAAACACCATGTAGTGAAAATGGTCTCTAAATGGGAGGAGCAATATGGCGCGAAAAATTTAATTTTTAGCCCAAATTTCAAGAATCGCACTATTTTCAACGAGGACCTCGTCACTAACGAGATGGCACTCGGACGACAGTGCATTCGTTTGGTGAGAAGCAGAAACGACAACAACTCTATGGTTATAGAAGAGATGGCCAATCCGCAAGTCACAACCACAACCGCCCTGATGATCAATAGCATCGTGTTTGAAGTAAAAAACGTCATTCTCAATGATGAAATTCGCTTGCAGCTGCTGCAATCCATCAAGACTGATGAACTTGTGGTCATCTCAATCCGTAAGTGGGATATGCACGAACTGCCTGCACTCACACCTGGTTCCACCAAAGAAATATGATCTGTCAATACTTGTAGGGCATTGGAGAGTCCTCGATTCGTCATTTTCACCCTCCAAACAAATTGAGTGGATAACATTGCCCGAGATTTCAGCTACTCTGTCACGTCGACATCAGTGAAAATTACCCGCATGAACGAATGCACTTCCAATTTGACAGGAACAACTTTGTAAAAGCTTATCGAGCCTATACGAAATTTTACCCAAGTTATGCGAAACGCCCTCTGCTGGATTACGATGCATTCAAAGATCAAGCCCCCATCTTCGTATTCGATTGCTCACGGAGAGCGGAATTCATGAAATCGTCCACCGTCTATGTCAAATTTGACATAGAAGCCACAGTTGGGTTTCCCGCAAATAGTCGTGCATTCTGTACAAAAGTGCACGATTTTATCATAGAACACTTGCCTTTGAATAATATCGTACGTCGTCTGTCATAATGGAAAATATTTGCTTTCAAGTGACATTATACGTCATCTGTTATACTTTGGTGCGTGACGACAGCGAAATCGGCGGTAGTGGGGGTGGTGGGGAAATGCTCTCTACGCACAAGCATAAAGAGGTTTGTCACCGCCGCCAGCTCAGTTAACAGTCAGACATTCAAGATGGAACTTGTAGCATGCGATATTCAAGGTTTCTCCTTAGCTGACGAGTTCCAGACAAAATAATTCGCAATCACCGACGGTCAGTACACGAATCCCTGCGTATTCAAACCGAGGGTGCCGTTCGGAGCCCTAAGTGCCGTTGACAAACAGAAAGTGCGATTCTTTGAAAGGAATCATCACGTAGTAACATATTCTGCCGGGTGTATCGACTTGGCGGAGTCCCTTGCAGAAGTGCTCCAACCCATCGGCAGATGCCGCCTTGGACTATGTCAAGGGAAGCTTGACTTTCAAGCGCTTTCAAAGTATACTCATTGATGATGATGGCAAATGGGAGCTGGTCTTCACTAACTCTAAACATTTCGGATTTTTTGGATGAATGAGAGAGATCGAGACAGACAGTATATCTTTCGGCCTTATTTGAGTTTGAAAAAAAAAGTAAGCGCCTTTCCGAAAAAATATACAACGAGAGTCTTTCGTATGTTTGTTTGAAAGCTTGAATCACATACGAAATGTCTTCGAGTAATTTCTCTGAGGGTGTGTGGGTGAGTTGTACACTGATGAATATGTGCGTATTTTTTCCATATATTCATGTGACATGCGCAATGTTTATCAGTGTACTCCGAGCTACCGCCAGGCTATGTAATTTTGACAACTGTCCGGTCAAACGTACTGTACATTAGTGCACCTTACGAGGCAGATGAAGTTTTCGTTTCTTTTTTCAATAAAAATAATCATTAAATAAACAAATGGACTGAAACTTCGCAAGATCTCATGAACGATGGATATTTGCCTGTGTTAAAGGCTGAAATTCCACAAAATGCTAATGCATACAAACTGAGAAAAGTCTTTTGCAATAACACTTCCGAAGACAATCGTATGATGCTACCAGCATCGCCAACAGAGGTTGATGAAATATAAATTTTTAACGTTTTCCAGACCGCATGTAAAGCAATTTGTTGACTGGGCGAACAAATTTTCCATGTCTGCTATCTACTTCCACAGTTCTAATTTGTCCATCAAAACCCGGAAATCATTTCGCATTCTTCAAAGTCTCCAGTGGTTTCTGCTGGTTCATCGGGTATGGCAATTGTATTACTGATAGTGCTTTCATCAAACTATTCCGTTTTTCCGTTATTTCGATTCGGTAAGTAACCTCTGTCAGAATCGATCGGCTAGGAATTGTGAGACGCGCCAATGTTTTCTTCGGATTATTTCACCAGCTTTGAGAACCTCAGGTGTATTGTAAGTGTTCGCACTTCTTTTCAATATTCAATAATTCCGTCTTAAATTATTCAGTATTATTTTCTTGACCAATGCGAATCAACAACTCAACAGATTTGTCATGCTCAGATGATGGTAAATTAATAAGTAATTTTGTATTGAAGCAAACATTTACATATTTAATTCGGCAATCCATTCTCAAGAGACCATTTTCAACAAGAAATAGAGATAATCCAACAACCTTTGACTCCTCATCAAATTTTTGTCTTTTTTCTAAATTAAGTATGTGTTCACTGAACTTCTCTCTCTCTGAAATTTTTTTCCATACAATTTCGGAAAACGTTATTTCGTCATGTTGATTCATTCATGCTCATGTTAATTTCTTGCATTCATCTGGATCGTCTTCAAGGATTGAAAAATCCATACTATTGCCCTTATCAGCCGAAGCCGTTCAGAAAATCTGATGATTTTTGGTAATATACATTTTTTTTCGACGATATTGATTTATCCTTCAATCGTAATAACATGTTTTTATTTGTTTTCCAATCAGCGTCACCTACTTTCAGGAACTGAGGTGCATGAAATCAAAACAAATTTGATACAAAATCTATGTCAATGATTGTCTTTGTGGCCAAATAAGCTGGATTGGTAACTGAAGAGTTAACCTCCAGTCAATCACATCAGTAAAAACAACAAAACTTCCATACAAACTTTCAACCCCCATTTCACCCCGCTGTTGGAAAATTTCCGAGATGAAAACCATCTTATGCAAGAGTGAAAAGTTACCAGATGGATATAGTTTCTTTGGCATTAATAATATTGGTATGGATTTCATTACGTTACTCGATGATAATTCGATTGATGACGTCACATTCCAGCCATATTGATTTCAGTAAAAATGTCTTTTGGGCCGCGATTTTGAAAACAAATGTTTAATTGTGATATGTTATTGAAAATAGAATTATTTGCTGTATGGAATGGCGTTGAAATATCTACAGGGTTTCATTGACAATTCTTGAACTAGGTCCATTTCTGGTAAAAGAAGAAGTGATATTCCATTGTTTTTTAATGGAGAATATGGTTTCTAAGTATTTGTAACTTCGATTCAAATGTCACAAGTCTAATTTGAAAAACAACTGAATGACGCTTTGGCCAATGTTTTCGTTGTCATCCGGTATATAACGATTATTCTGTTCTTCTGTCGTCATAATGTACTTGAAAGTGGTTCAGTTTTTGCTATTCTGGTACTCTGGTCGTACACCAACTACTCTATAATATTTTCTTCCATTGCCGCGCTGAAATTACGCCTTAGTCGTAGATTGTACAGAGGTTGAAAAACCGTATGGAACGGAAAAATCGAAGAAGTTGATTCTTATAATATTATCTACTATGATTTCGCCCTAGTATACAACATGGATGAGACCGAAAGTCGTTATTGGGAAACCCGAAAATTGCCAATCTTGTTGAGGGCTCAGTATAATATATTCAACCCAAGCCGACCCGCCCTGTAGGATTTTCATTTATAAAGAGTAAAAATCTGAAGAAGTCTTGATATCAGTGAGAGAAATTCCTCAGTTGTATTTAGAATGATAAAATAAATAAATTTCATTTCCGAAGACAAAACAGAATCCAAACCAAAATTGTCTATTTCTGAAAGACATAACTATATGGTTCTTTATGTCTATTGACCTCAATATTAATGAACAAACATAATAGGACATAATATATTGGGTGCAGTGAATAAAAGTTAACAAATGCTCATACTCAAGTTTTTCTGAAACACATTTTTTCTACTTGCGTGCGGAAAATTTTTCGCATTCATTTTAGTTTTGAAAGAGTCACTTTTCCGCTCTCTTGCGGAAAAAAGTTTTTGCATCCATATCACTTCCGGTGAGATCGCAAGTTGCATAAAGCTGAGTCACTTGTCAAAAAATGCAGTTTTATGTATTTTACAGATCCTCCAAATTTCGTTCCAATATCTCTAAAAACAAAAAAAGTTATAGGGGCGAGCCACCTTCCGTGGACACCCGGTATAAATTCATCTGAGTTCATGAACGATATCCATCTTCTCTCAAATAGTGCCGGGAGTGATACTGAACTCATATTTATCAAAAACCCTTTCGAGAACAATACGTGTTTATTAACGAGAAATCACGAATTCGCGGAACTGAAGAATATTAGAAATAGTTGAAAAGTAGAATTCCACGGTACAACGGATCCCGCCCCAGACCTCCTTCACTTCCAGCAGACATTGTTTTACCACGTTGTGTTGTTTGTTTTTTTTTTTTTTGTTTGGTTCTTTTAGGATGAAAAGTTTTGTCAGCTGAAGAGAAACAAAATACGTAATAAGCAAATATCATCTATTGAAACTTCTTGAATACATAGTGATACATTTTTGAACGAGAAACTTCTGGTATTATTTTATTATTTCAATAATATCATTTGAAATCAAGAAAGTTCAAAAATGATTTGATTCTGAAGAGAAAACTAATTCAGGGAAATATCTTATACTTGATTAGGAATCAACATCTCCAAAGTATAAGAGTCTGAATAGTTCTCAAAGTTCAGTCAGAAGAGATTTTGTCGCCAATTGTGCTAATGGGCTTCAAGTATATCGACACCCCCTACAACCATAGAGTTCTCCCAGGTTCATCCCACAAGGGGTTCATCTTTTTGGGTGCATGCCATCCAGTAACCAACCCTATACCGTCTTCCTCATCTCTTTGTATTTGTGCACATCAAAATAGTGGGTCTCTTTTTGACTTCCAATAGTGAGGGAGGAACCATCTTCTTTTAGGGATGAGATATCATTGCAGTAGATGGAAACATACTCAGTTCAACATTCTCACAATTTAGTGTCAGATGGGAAAAATAACACGAATAAGTTTTTTCTGTAATCGAGATTTCCAAGCCCTTACACCCCGGAGACGTTATCATAAAACAATTTTCAATACTAGTGATTGTGGATATTTCCCCCCATTACAATCTCTGAATTTGAATTTGAGAATTTGAAAATAAGTTAATGGAAGAAAAAAATTTAATTCAGGATACTTGGCTCCATATCCTTACGGACATGTGCTTCTTATCTTGTAGGTGTATCCATCATTTGGTCGAATTCGATACCGAGGAAGTATTCAGATTCAACAAGAGTTGTTGCTAGGTGGAAGATTCCAGATCTTCTGGTTTCTCCTGAATTGAAGTATCACGTAGAATTTGTTTTTGGCCAGAAAATCCAAATTCACTTGGAATCCACACGAACCAGGAATCTGAAACTTACGTAAAAGGGTGCTAAGATTTCTAGTCTTTCATTATGGACATCCCTTTTACACCAGATGAGTCCCATTTATTCACTAAGCCCCTCGAAAGTTGGACAAGTACGGGTTGTTGACAGGTGAAGCTTTGGTATAAGTCCTCAGAAAAGGCCCCAGTGTGTCCTCTTTTGCCCAGAGGAGTGATTGATTTTAGTGTCAGTTTGTGAGGAAGAGTATCTACCACAAACCCAGAGTAGTTATTTGTATGCCAAGCTGATCAGAGTTGCCCCCTGTCTCTGTGAAGTTGTGACATTATATCAACAGCACACCGAGCAGTCAACTTCGTCTCTTTTTGTTCCCAATTCCAAGCTGTTTTAACTTGATGGTGGTGTTGAACATCAGAGATGGGTATCCTGCCCTCTTATAGTACAACGTACAGCGTTCTATTCTTACGTTGGCAATACTTTCGCTTCCAAGAAAGGAAATCGGAAAGGTCCTTTTTTTTGTACAGGTATGTCCAGTGTATACTTGTATACTTTACCTATTTATTTAGAACTTCCCTGCTCCTTGCTTAGGTATACTCCCAGAATTACACAAATCAAACATCACCCCGGGTCACCCTGTCTCAGTTATATCATCAATTTCAACATTGATTTATTTTTTATTTTTATGAAATACTTTGTTGTATTGAAATTTTATTGTGTTTTTCTCATTCATTTGGTTTGAATTGCTGAATTCTTCATCACATGTCTAGATCATGTCATATCAAGAATCACCTGATGCCCAAAAAATCCCGGTAAGAGGCAAAGAAATGCTTCACAAGACAAGGTAGAGTAGTAGAGTATAAACTTTGCAAAATAATCTATGAGTATAAAGAAAAATAATAATAATAAAGTAAATATTGAAACCTCGTGTTATAACAAATGGCGTGAGTCATTTCAAATTTTAAAATTTTAAAACATAATATATTATAACAGTAAACTATTATATTTGTATTATTTTGGTAAGAGAAACATCAATTCATTGTTTGAGCATTTGCTCAGTTTTATTCACCTGAACCATTGGCTTCAGTATCAATAAACAAGCGTTGTATGATAATTTAGACTAGAGTGAATTGGATTCAATATTAGGCATTATCAGATTAGGGAATCAGTGAGAGTGTGGGATTACCTAATGGATGAAATTCAGATTGACATCCCAAAAGTCCATGAATAATGAAGAGCGGTCCGGTAAACATTTATTTATAGAACCTCTACTCCTAATTGATGAAAGTATTTTGTTACACGTCGGCCCAGAGAATGCACGATGTTGCCATAGACGATTGAACAATCAAACGCATTATCTGAGAAAACTCAATGTACGTAAACGTTTGTCAAACCAGCATGTTGCTGGCACAGAATAATGAAATGCTTTCATTCTTAATAACGTAACAAGATTTTTTGACGAATTGTTGGTCAGAAAGATTCTAATGATAAGGAAAGGGAACACGTTTCAGATTTTCCAGTTTCTGGCTGTAATGGAATGATGATAATAATATTGGACTACCTAATCATTTCCCATCCTCAGGTGAGTCAATAAACCTGATGTACTCCGCCTCCACCATCAAAATAAGACGAGTTTTTGTTTGCTGATGAAAAGAACATCGTCAAAAGAGAGGAGGAAAAACAGATCACGTATCGAGATCTACTTTCTGAACTCCACAGGCTTTACTCAAACCATTCTTTTAAAATGATGATTCTGATCATTAGATTACTTGGTGGAATGATGGACACACTTGTGTCGAATTTGGAAATCATACCGGCTTGCCGTTAGATGGGAGAAGTGTCAGTCAGACGAATGAAAAATTTCTGTATCATTGGTTCATCTACTCAGGTCACATATGATTTTTGGACTTCCTTCACTGATATGGGAAGTGTTTTTAACGACTGTTATATTTCCACCGACGATACTCGTACGGTATAGAGTCCGTTGTAGAGAACAAGGAGTGCCAAATTCATTGGAACTACTCGTTCCCAACTCTTAGAAAAAAACAAGCCACTAAGCCTAATATAGCCTTCATCGACAATTAAAGTCAGACAACGTTCGTCATTGATTTTTCGTCTCCTGGCGAAACGAACATCACCTTAAAAAAATGGACGAAATGTCGAGATCACTCTGTGAAAATGGTTGATCTGATAATAGTCCCTTTCTGTGTGATGCATTCGCTACTCTCTAAAAAAAATCATACCGGCATGTCGCAAGACAGTAGAAGTCATAGCCGGATGAATGCAGAAGGCAGTCATCCTCGCTTCATTGCGTCTGCTCAGGTCACACGATTTCCAGATGCAATAGCTGCCTCCCAATAGTTTTGGTAGTGGTTCTGAATGTCTCGGAGCTTCGGACTGGAAAATATCAGTTTCAATAATAGTAATAATAGACCTACTCTCTCAACTCCATAGGATTTACCCAAAGTGTTCTGTTATAATGGTTATAAGTCTTTGTCGTCTTTGTTTGGATTTTTAATTCAATCATACCTGCAAAGTGTAATGGCGACGTCAGAAGACCCTTCGCAGATACTGCCATATAATTTGAAAGAATACTTTGATGAATGACTGTGTTATTTACTCCGTTGAATTGACTACCCCATACTTATAATGCCCAAAAGTTCTGAAGCATATGCATGGCTATATGGGGAACTATCCCACTCATTCATATCCGATGGCAATAACGAATTTCACTACCTGGACTGAATTTATAATGACTTGTACAGACTATCAACAGTTGTTAACTGCGAGTTCATCATGATAGTTGAATAACATAAAGAATTATTTCATCAACTATCAAAAAGAGTGGTTCTCTGACAAAAAGTCTTTCAACGAACGATTAAAGGTGTAACTGGCAATCAGGCTATATGCGCGAAATGGGTTGACCACGACGTGATTGTTTCGTTATACGAAGTTATATTTTTCTGCAAACTGACCTGATTTTTTTTCAATCTAAATACATTGTTCTTTCACTAAGTGAGTGCAGTAAAGATACCAAGCGACCACGCAGAACCCACCAGCTCAGTGGCAGTAATTTTCTGAACTCAACCTATCTGATCCAGAGATGTAGTTTACCGTAGTTCAATTGCAATTTAGTGCGGAGTCTGTAGACAATCATGCAGAACAATACATACCTTAGTATACTAAAGGCACAAACGCGACTATAAAGCTGCGAAATGAGCGACAATATACTAAAACCAGATAATGACCGACCGTACATATGGCTCGGAAGCGAGCTCATTAGGCGAATGAGTACACCACAGGAACGACACACCAAAGAGCTTTTCTAGCTAGAGCAAATGGAGGACTGCACAGTTTCGTTTCCTGCGTCATCTTCAAAACTTGGTGGACACCACCGTTTCAGACTCGCTTTGATATTTGGCAGTTACCTGTCCACAGAAATCTAAACTACTATTGCGACATCTACAAAAAACTCGCCTAACGAAGCAGGAGAAACTGCGGATAACGTTCACAACATTATGTCGTCTCGTTCCTCCATTGCTGCGTCAACGCACCTACGAACACTGACACCAACCTCGTGACACTCGCATTGACTATTGTTAAGCTATTTAAGCTTTATTGATGTCGAGTGGAGGTTACGGGTTGCCTCGTGCTCCAGCTTTCGGCGTGGTGTGATCCACGTGCTCCGGGCAGCTTCAGTGAAGAAAATAATATTCCAGGGGTCACTGTGGTATTGACCAAGAACACTATGGCCATTGAGACGAATTTAACTTGTCTTTCGGCTGCTATTAGTTGAAATATTCAGATCAATTGAAAGAAGAAGAAATAATCAATGGTGAATAATGACGCCAATTCCTTATAATACCAAAGACAATATCAAAACTCAAACACTATTTGTAATTTATCATGATGGAAGGAACAGTTTGCAATATAACAGTAAGCAATAATGTACAGGTGTCTATAACCTCATTTTAATCACATCTGTTGGTCGGACCAAGAACTGCTCACCTTGTACTGCTTTGGACAGCAGCTGGGCTCTGATGTCTCGGTTTTATCGGGTTATTCTCATTTCGGCTGTCTTCGTGCTACCTGAGAACATACTTTAACGATCGCGTCTATCTTCTCAAGGTCACCTACCTTTTGAAAACTACGATATCGTGCTGAGTGCCTCCTAGTGGAAGTGTTGTGTACTACCTGATGCAGGCAAAATCCAGGAGCTTCGATACTTCAACATAAGGTGGCTTGGGTCGACATATAATAAGGCTTATTATTATATGTATGCATCTATTAATAACGGAGTTTTGAAATATGGGAAATGGTTCTTCTGTCTGCTCAACAAAACTGGGAGCCAGTAACTTCGTTACACTTGTATGTGTTTTGTAATGGTTACATTTCCAGCACATTCGCCCAAAGAAAGAGCAAATGATTTGCACTTCATCTTTGTACAAGTCCATCGCTTTTCACCACTTTTCAGAATATTTTGAAAACCATATTTATAGTTATTAAAAATTAATGACTGTTTTTCTCGTACAATAAAAATTACTTCTGGATTCATGGCAAGAATTTAAGACAACTTTAAAGAACGTTGAACGTCATTCAAAAACCTTACTAACTGTCACTTGGATGGAATACAATGCAATATCAATAGATTTCACTTATATGAACAAGGGATTACTCAGGTAGTCCCCGGGAACTAAATTACTTAAGACCATTTTGGGACTGGAAACTTAATTACATATCATTATGAGGCATCTTCAAGTTTTTAAATTCATGGATGGATAATGCGCATTCGTGCTGTCATTGTCATTTTCCATTAGTTAAATAAGGATGCAATGCTCATTAATGGATCCATCGTTAAATTTAAAAACTTGCCCAAGTACATTTCTAATCTGCTACCTGTCCGGAACCAAATTACCAGTTACAACTTGAAATTAAGCAGAGTACTTTCTTCAGAAAGAGGAGTCAATCAGTAAAACTTGTAATTGATAGAGTGATGTGAAAGAATCTTTCCAAAAATAAGCTTTCATTTAGGATTAAGAGTAAAAAAACAATATTTAGTAAATGAAAACAAACAACTTTTGAAAATTTAAATATTTTGTTAAAAGCTATTGTTTATTTTAATTTGTTGTTATAATAGATCCACATTGTATATATTTCTTTGAATCTATTTTTTACACATGTTTAAATTGGTTAACAACACCGTTGTATATAAATGTTACGAAATTGTAGTTCTTTTTTGTACAATTCTGTGGACGAAATTGATATTCAGGATGCAAATTACTGTATAAGAATTCTACACGAGGCTTTGTGTTTTTTGAAATAGCTGTTGGAGAATATAAATTCAAAATACTCCCTAAAGTGTGAGATATTTACACAATAAGTTTTTTAAATATCTCATCACTGCTTCCTCGTTCTCTAGCTATCCCTTCCTTCTTAACCGGTCGGGGGCTGAATAGAATTGGTGTTGTGTTGAAAATTGCTTTGGTAAGCCTTAGCCTTAGTGAATTATAGTATAGCGCGGATTGTGCCCTCTATCGGCAGGTAGTCTTATTTGTGATTTATCAAACTTTTCTTGTTGTACCTTTTGAATAAAAATTTCATCCACCATTATGTATATCACATATTGTGAATGAGAGTCCCAAAACTGGCGGAAATTTCACCACTAACCGAAATAAACAATCATTGGTAAAAATGTATTAAATTTTCGACAATTGTATACATGAATTCCACATTTTTGTTACACTGTTGAATGAAAAGATCTACAGGTATTTCTTTTCGTGTATTTTCCAAAAACCTTGCAAGAATCCCACCTTGCCCCCCATGTACGGGGTAAGATGGATTATCTGTGATTATTTTGTTCAAAACCAAATATTACACAAAAAATACATTCTGTTTTTAAAATTTATTTGACAAAAAAAATATGAAGTTTCAGGTATAAAACATAACTGTTCGTTTGTATCTCAGTATTTTGATTATAATGGGACAAAATTAGATGACTTTCACCAAAAAATATCTCGTTTATTCCATGTCATACACCAGTAAAAAAAACAAAAGAACAAAATCAACGTCAACTAGTAAGCAATACAGTATGTAACAATATAAAAGAATGAGATTGAGAATATATTCATATCAACACCTCCCCTGAAACTGGGATCTACAGTTTCCTCATAATCATATCAAATCTCAAAATGGATGATAATGGAGAACCCATTGCCATACCAAATTCTTGTTGATAAAATTCATCTTTAAATTGGAAATACGTTTTTTCAGTACAGAGTTTTATGAGTTCAATAATAGAATCGACATTCAATTTTGTTCTATTATTTAATGATATGTCTCTTTCTAATTTAGATTTGACAATTTCTAGAGTTTTTTTAATTGGAACATTTGTGAACAAGCTTTCAACATCAAAACTAACCAGAATATCTGTATCATTAATGGTCATGAAATTGTTCTTCTGTTGGATTATTCGGTTTTTTATCGTCATTTCCTCTTTCTAATTGTTTAAAATCATTTTCAGATTGTGGAAGGTCATAAACCCAAAAAATCATGTCAAGAACTAATGAGATATTATCGTCTTGGTTGAATCGTAATTTTATAGATCCAAAACCAGTTGAAACTAGAGTTCCTCCACCAGCAATTTCAACCAGTGATTTTTGTACAACAAATGAATCAAATTTTTCTCTGTAAGCTGTCATGTGTCAGTAGCTCCGCTGTCTATAATCCAAGATTTCGGATTCTTATATCGATTCCTACCAAAAAAAGTCTGCCATAATGATGCACTTTCAACGTCTTCCTTATTATAACTTGTACAAATGGCAGATGATTTTTTACGATCCTCCTTAGTTTTGGATAAAGGACAATTCCGTGAAATCTGTCCAAATTCTAGGCATTTGTAACCTCTGAAATGGTCATGAAATTGTTCTTCTGTTGGATTATTCGGTTTTTTATCGTCATTTCGTCTTTCTATTTGTTTAAAATCATTTTTACATCTTCCATGAAATTGTCGTCTTTCTTGTATGAAGTTTCTATCATTCTTATTTCTTGAATACATCACTGCTGTACATTCTGAATTGTTTTTTGTTTCTTCATTTTTTATTCTTCTCTTCTCTTCTGTCAACTTTGATTTTATTATGGACATATTCAAATCATCATTATCCATTCTCAGATTTCTGGATAAATATTCATATTCTTTGGGTAATCCCAACATTGCGAAACCAGCTTGAACCTTATCATTAAAAATGAAACCAGCATTTTGTATTTCATGATATAGTCCGTTACGTCTGGTTAGGTATTCAGATATTTTTTCGTTGGATTTCTTTTCAGTAGTAACAAAATCTTAAAGTAGAAGTAAACTGTGCCATGTGTCGTATTTGGTATGAATATTCTTAAGAGTAATCCAAATTTCTCTAGCGCTGCTACATTCAATGATATCGTCTAATCCATCGTCATTTATTGTAAGGTAAAAAATTGATTTTGCTTTATGATCGATCATTTTCCATATGCAGTTGTTTCCACACCATATCCTGGTTCTACCACTACCCCACCACATCCATCTGCCTCCAATAGACCTTGAATACGTATACTCCAATGTCTATAGTTGTCCGAATTCAACTTTTCTATTTTATTATCATCTCCCATTTTGCCTCGTCTGCAACTTTACTTGGACTGGCAGTATCAGATTCGTCGTCTTCGAATAAAAAAAATACAAATTCTGTATAATATATAACGCAGGTAGGTACTTTCCGAGACCTGGGCCCATAACCTGTTCATTTGTATCTCAATATTTTGATTATAATGGGACAAAATTAGATGACTTTCACCAAAAAATATCTCGTTTATTCAGTGTCATACATCAGTAAAAAAAATCAAAAGAACAAAATCAACGTCAACTAGTAAGCAATACAGTATGTAACAATATAAAAGAATGTATCAGTGGTCATCATTTTGTTTACAATATTTACAAATATGACGAGTCTCATCATCATCTTCCCCAGTGCATGATCATGCTGCCTATTATTTATACATAGAACATGAAACCCATCCTCTGATAGATTGGGAATATAATTTACGCAATTACCATTTTGCCCCAAAACAGATTACACCATCTTACCCCACATCGCATTTTTAGGTTACATCTGAGTATCTCAGTGTTATAAATATTTGCATAGTTAACCAATTGAATATTGTATAGAGATAAAACGAGCTTTCATTGAAGTATCCTAAATTAACTTACCAATTCAACTCTTTAAATCGGTGAGAATGACAACAACACGCTCCAAAAATAATTTGTATGCACTCTCTGCAAACGCTTTGCTCAAACTAACCAGGTATATAAAATTGTATCTTCTTTCATTCTGCAAGAGCCGATTAATGCGTTTGTCGAGGGTAATACCACAAGAGGTTTTTATTTTATCGGAAAAACTTTCATTTTGTACGAAAGCTTGGTTGCTTTGGTCATTGACGCGAATAAATAACATGATAAAATCAAGATACGGAAGGTGAAGTGACTTTATCTAATGTTAATAATTGCTCGAGTCATATCACAAGATGCCAAATTTGTGTGGAACAAAACTGAAGTTTATACGATGAAAGCAAAACCTCGAGTGGTATTTAGTGAGTTCATTTAACGAATCAAATAAATGAATTTTTAAACAAAAGTACGCAGAACATACCTAATTTATTACCAAATCTATCGCGATCGCTCATTCCAAGTCAAAAACGATAGTTTTTTAATAAAAAGTAGGAAAATTTCTTGACATTTGGCTTTGTTGATAGCAACGCGTCCTAGGGTACAGCGTGTGACTTCAATAAAGTCATACGACAATAATTAAAAATTGTTGCACTGGTGAAGGTAAATAAGAGTTTATCCAGTTGCAAATAGTTACATTCCTTGGGCGAGATTTAATGAGCAGTGGACTGTGTTTATAATTTATATTTTTATATCGCCAATGACAAAATTCTCCCACACTCACCTTAGTGGTTGATTTCCATTTGCTGGCGCGAAGGTAGCTTGGACGGCCGTCCTCTTCACGGGAACTCACTTACCCAGTCAATAACCGTGTACAGGCATGCACAGTTTCCTGAGGGTTCACTCCTTTTGAAACCACGGGGGGCATCAAATAATTATATTGTTTAATTATTGAAATAATTGGAACAATTGTAAAAAAGGTAGCCGGCGGGGTCTGGTCACACTCAGATAGGAACTGTCGTGGTCTTTCTCTTTCCGTTTTTTCACCTACTTTTGTGAAGAGTGAGATATCATTTTGTCATTGTATACTCGCGACAAATTAGGCACAAAATATATTTTAATATTCACGAAGACTGAACATTCCTATTTATCCGATATTGAACTGCCAAAATTGACGTTTCTCATGAAAGATTTTATACATGAGTTAAATTATCGCTTAAATTCGGCTCCACTCGGGATAGTAAATGTATATACCTTGTCTTGCCCCCTGCCCCGTCTTACTCCACCGAACCCCTATAATCGTATTGAATGGAATTATATGCTGGTCCCATGTTTTTCACTATTTTTAAGGGTCTTTTCGATTTAATTTTCGCGAGTATTAGCAATTTATTTCTAGAAGGAGGGGACAATAAATCTTTACACGTTCTCTATCTAGCCTTCGGGAGAGCAGGAGGGGAAAAATGTTCTCAATGAGTACGCAAAATGGCATATCACTTGGATGCCAGCTTGTCCTTGGAAAATTGCAAGTTTTTAACAGTGATGACAGATAGAAGTCGGAACGGCATACAAACCGAATGAGGAATGAAGCTTGGAAAAAAGGCGCAGCTTTTTGGTAAAGGACACACTCAGCATCCTCAAAATACTCATATGAAAACAAAACTTGGAAATGTCACAATAAATTATATTATTCTCCTAACAATGTAACTCAGTATCAATTTCTTTTCTTGCATTTCATTCTTTTTCGCATGTTCAATATTCATAACTTCAGAGTGGTCTGTGAATAAAGCTTTAAATTATACATGAGCAACAAACAGTGAGTGATGTAATCATATCATTTAGAGATGAGTGAAATAGTAAAATAGAAGCAAGAATGGAGTGGACTACGTTGTAAATGGAATACAGAAAGACAATTTAGATCTCCTCAAATAATGAAATGCATTAGCATCATGGAAAATGGGATAATTCAGTATAAACACGGGCGAAATGTTTTCACCATTGACATTGATGAATAGGTATATAAACTGAAAATTCATCTGGTTGGAGAGATGTACATACATGAATGAATATCAATCCCTTCATAGTGGATCATACAAGGTACACGAATTTGGTTTAGTTTATGTGTTATATAAACGATGAGTGTCCCCATTGTCAGCACCACGGCAAATAATAATAATAGCCGCACAGGCTATGCCTTTGGGTACACTCTACGAGTGTTTATGAGGGAGTATTATTATTATATTATTATTATTATTATTATTTGATATACATATGAATTTAGTATAATCAATGATAACTTTTTCCAAATGATTTACTACGAAATAATGCATATGAGATAACAAGTTCTTCAAAAAAATCTATTGATAATAGAAGGAATTTTAATTCATTTTGAGGGTGAAAGGTACAACGTATAAGGAAACCGCAATAAATTGTAATGTGAAGGCATACTCACAATTTGCAGATCGTGCGCTTGAAGAAAAGAAAAGCAAAGAAGGGAACGAAATAAATTGGCGAAAATATCAAAAACGACTGGTTCACCATTGAGAAATAACTGATTGTGTTTGTGTTTTTCCGTTAACGATTAGCTATCAAATTTGATTTGTCTCAATATAGGGAAAGTAAAATTTTGATCACATTATATTCGATATTAATTTAGTATTTCAGACTTCATTCCCACCCTTTAAGTTTCGCTCTTGTATATTTCAAACTTGTTGATGTTCTTTAGTCATATGGAAGATTACATAAAAAACTATCAGGACTCATGACTTGCATATAGATACAATTAACATCGAAATGATCACGGCGACTTTTTCTTTACATTTTGAATATCACCATGACAGTTATATTTTGCACAAGTGTGAATATGAGAATGCATATCGTTAATAATAATAATAATAATAATTCATCTAAGTCACACAACATAATTATGTATGAATTTATATTTTTTGCAAGATTAATGAAGACGATTTATTATTATTATTATTATTTCGTTACTGGTATGAATATGAAAATCGTTGGTTCACATTATTTATTAGGCAATACATACAATACATACAAAATTATCTTATCTGTGGTAGCTTTAATGTGATTAGGAACATTTTTAGTAATTATCAGAATTAATCTTTTGTTTTTGCTTCAAATTTTTGAGAAATATCTAACGAAAAACTGGTAAATTCGAGATCGAGAGCCATCAGTCGACGGGCAAGTTGACTTTGACTTGGCAACTGAAGATTAGACCCGGCGACATAATCACAACCATCATTCGAGATTCATGATAAACAATTCAGTATTGCCCTATGCCCGTATTCATTGTGTTATATAAATGAAGATTCTAACGAAATCACCAGATGCCTTGTATATAGTGCACGTGTATAGTGTGGAAACAATTAATTTTTTTCTGAATAAGAAGATATTTCAAGAAAATCCTCGGTTAGGTCGACCTTCTTTTCCGACGGTTTAAATTTTCAAACCTACCCAAAATATATAGGGTATAGAGTAAAAATTATTTTGGTGATATTTTTGAAAAGGACACCAAGTATATTTTTTATATTTGGTTAGGGATCGTCATTACGAATCCAGTGGTACCAGATTTGATGAGGTTATTTAAAAAGGCTGTAGTGATATTAGCAAAAAACTTCCTTGTATGTCTAATGAGTATGACTGACACCAGTCGGAAGGTTAAAAGTCTCGTGTCACACTCATTGGGCATATGGAGAAGGTTTTTGCCCTACCTCCGCAGCCGTTTGACATAATCCCATCAAACCCGGTATCACTGGATTTGTTATGGCGATTTCTAACCAAATATAAAAAATATACTGGGTGACCCATTTAAAAATATCATCGAAGCAAGTTTCACTCAGAGGCGGATAACCCTATATATTTTGGGTGGAGTCCAAAATTTGACCAATCAGAAAAGAAAATTGACCTATCCGAGGGTTTTTTCAAAATATTTTCATATTCAGAAAAAATCAATTGTTTCCATACTTTACGCGCGCACTGTATAACACAGTACAAAACGGTCAATTTTTTGCACACGACGTGTTGCAATACCAGTCTGGTGCAAAAAAACGCGCTCATTTTGAAACTTGTTATATAAATAGGTAATCTCATTGTAATATCATGGGTTTGTCAAAAACTTCAATTAATTGAAATTTTTATTAGATACAATCAAATGCTGGTATGATTGTACTATATTGACAGAATACTTCAAAATTCATAAAATTGCTGGTTTCAACTCAAAGGGACACCAGATGATATTCCGGAGGTGACAAAAAGAATGATGAAATTGTTTCTTTTGAAAATAACATCATTCAACTACAAAACCGTTGTGCTGAATGAAATGAGAAATATTGAAATAAATTTCATTTAAAATAAAGTATGGAAAATATTAACAATATAAATATCTCCTTCATTTTGTCCGAACGATTTCAACTTGTCACTTAATTTCAGTATGATATTCAGGCAATAATGGGTGATATAAAAATTGACCTTTTGGGCGATGAAGAATATTGTGAAGATTATTCGAATATTATGATGATAAACACTGTGGTTGATACAATTTAATACCCGTCGCGGTAATAGCCAGGGATGTAGTTGTTTTAGACCGGTATTCGCCGTAATAGCCTACAGTAGGTGTATGGGAGTAGAAGGATCAAACATCGGCCAGCCATGACTATCGTTCCATGTATGTCATTATTGGAGGACAGGTCGGTTCTGTGCCTCGTGATAATTAATCAAGGGAAAGCAAAATAGCACTCAACATGAAACAGAAACCCAAGTAATGATAGTCGTTCCCTACAGGCCTACAGGCAGTCAACAATTTTGTTGTTCTGGCCAATCCACGGTTCAAATAATTTTCTCATGCGTGAAAAGGAACGCAAACAGAATATGAAGCGAAGAGAGTGTTTTCGATTTAATTCCGAGAGTTCAACCATCTGCCGACGACGTTGTTTCTTTATTTACAACTCGTCAGGACAGTTTTATGGAGCTCCCGAAATGAGTAGAAAAGTTTCTAACTTTGGATTCCGTGGTTCGTTTCAAATTAAGTTTCAATTAGTGAGTGTAGATGTCACAAGTTATTTTTCATAATATCGTCTTTACCGTAAGGTATTAATTCACAGTGATTTTGTTTTTCCTTCGGGAGCTCCATAAAGCTGTCCTGACGAGTTGTAAACAACGAAACGACGTCGTCGGCAGATGGTGGAACTCTCGGAATTAAATCGAAAACACTCTCTTCACTTCTATATATATATATATATATTAGAAGGAAAGGCGGTATATAGGGACCTGTATCCTCCAAACTATTCACAAAGAATGAGAAAGTTTCCAACAAATCATTGATGTGAAGAA
The DNA here is from genome assembly GCA_958298965.1 of Chrysolina haemoptera. NCBI lineage: Eukaryota > Metazoa > Arthropoda > Insecta > Coleoptera > Chrysomelidae > Chrysolina > Chrysolina haemoptera. The sequence goes on along the minus strand of OY282591.1, from coordinate 18,817,479 downwards.
GAATCAGTTCTGGTGCTAGAATGGAACCCTGCGGTACAGCAGAATGTATAGGAAGAGTGTCGAAAGAAACTTAATCAATTATCTCGTAGGGAAATATGATTGACAGAAAGCTAAATAACAAGGAACGCCACGATGGAGGGGAAGGGCAAGTCATAGGAAGGCAAGAAGCCCCTAGTGCCAGTGAGACTTAACGCCTTGGAGATAGAGGTATGCTGTCAAAGTATTTCGCAAAACTCATCTCTAATTCTGAGTGTGAATTTTTATCAAAAATTATATCGATACTCCTTATAAATACATAGAGGTATGCTAAAAGTCATAAGATAGAGGCCGACTATATTATTTGCTATGGCGCTCCGGGCGACATACTGTTTTTGAAGGCGCATTTCCTTTTCGAAAATTATATTAAGAACCTTTGATGTGAATAAAATTGAAGTAATAGAAGCTACCCAGAAGAAACAAAAATAATTGTCAAATGTTATTCAATATCCCTTGTCAGATATTTTTCCTATATCGTTGTGTAACAAATATTGATCTTTTAATGGTGAGAATACAGTAAACACGAGGTTATATAATGCTTGATATCAAACAATCTGAAAAGAATAACACGATTCAATCCGATGTTTGTTGTTTTGAAGTTATCGGTTTACCTTACACCAGGTCCAAACGGATGGGAGATGTATCTGATATCAAGGAATTTGAATTCTCAAAACAAACTCATGAAGACATAAATAACGTCTGCCATAACAACGGATTCAGACAGGATGATATTGATATGAATACTATTATACCGTATGGGTTGAAGTTCTGCCATATCTTTTCCAAACACCAAGTTTTTCAAAATTGTATTTATAAAATTTGTCAAGATGACTATAGCACATGGCAAATTCCTCTTTTATTACCAGTCTCTGGATTAGTGGGTAGAAATGTATGGAATCAATTTTTTAAAATACAATATGGACTTTCGAAAAAGAGCAGTGACTTATTTCGTTTCAACTTTTGATATTGAACATACATTCGAAGCTCTCAGTAAAGTCAAATACCCGTTTTCAAATTAATAATTAGTTTTCGGTGGGTGAAAACCTTACATTGCGTAGCTTTTCCTTTTGTTTTCATGTTGTTCAGTCCTTACTGCGTCTGAGGAACTGAAAAATTCTGCAAACTGTGCAAACTTTGATAATCGCTCAATCAATTGTTGTTGATGATCTGAACAATCCGCCCTCCATCACCGACCTAACTCCTGCCCGAATGGCCTGAGGGTGTCTAACAAAAGAATACATAACCTCAATATTATGACTTTCTAACATATCAATCCAATCTTTTAATATAAACAGGTTCAAATTAGAATAAATACTTAGCAATCTATTTATACATGTTTTTGTGGTAGCTGCATATAAAAAAATGTTGTTTACGTGGAGTGGTATTTTTTCCAATATTAGGGCATACGTTTCGGCGATATTCTCGCCTTTTTCAGGGCTGCAATAAAATGTGTGCGCATAATTTCAAACAAGTTACATACGTATGCAACATATGAATAACTGACTTGTTGATATGTGTAAATAATATTGATTAAAAGTTTGATTTTGTGGAGGAAATCCAGTTCTTGACATAATTTTTTGGGTTTATCACCTTCCACAATCTGAAAATGAAAAAATAATATTGTGTATAACAAAAGTAAAAACTTTATTAATATTCTGTCAGTCGGCAGTGTGTATATAAGGTTCAATTTTGTTTTCAGAAAGTTGCTCATTTGTCGTGTTTCAGTTTTCTTGGATGTTTTTTTTTTGGTTTGATGACATATTTGGAGAAAGGTAATAATTCCATAAAAAAAATATATTATTGATTAATCAGCCTCTCTCAAATCTCCTATACTACAGGAGTTTTGTCTGCAAGGAACGAAGCATAGAAAGTATTCTGATTAGGGCCCTGACTTTAACCTGTGCCAATAAATACTTCATCCTGTAAAATAAGTGACAAAATATCTCCATCTCTTTCCAATTCTTGGTCGAGAAAAATGATAGAAATATTTTGTCGCACCGAACACCGAACACCGAACACCGAACACCGAACACCGAATTTACCTTTATAATCGATTTAAGTCTAATAGGCCGTGAATGGAAAACTTTTGGCGCATACCGTACCGTTCCAAATTCCTTAATTCATACTCAGTTTCACTGGGAATGTGGTTATTAGTATTGTTAACCTTTATGAACACAAAAACGTTAGTAATTCATTTCTTCTGAGGGATGTATCTACCATTATCAACTTCAGTTGATAATGCTCGGATCTGAGTAATCAACAATACCACTTTCCTGCCAGGAGAATATGTTGAATTTTGAAGCATCATAGAGCATTTTCTATGGGAAAACTGGTCTTATCTACCAATCTGAAATATCTTAAAGGGCTGGATTATAACTCCACCCAAGTTGCACCTCATATTGGCTGAGTCTTGATTTCATATTGGGCTAATATGAATATATTGTAAATGTACAGATAATATTGATCTAATATTAGTGAATATTGGAAAAACAATGTTTTATTGATAATAAGTGTCGTTGGAATATTGTCTCAACTTGTTCTGAATGTACATGACTTCATATAATATTGGATTAATAATTTCCACAAATATTGTTATAAACAATATTGCCTACATATTGTTTTCAGCATCTAGCATCAATATTGAAACTTCAATGAAAGGTACTCTAATTTCGATTCTAGAGATAACAAACTGGGAAACAAACAATATTGTATGTTAGGTTTAATAGCACAGTGGTTGAATATAATTTAATTCATATTCAGTGACCCTTATAAACTCTATATTTATTGACATTGTTACGAAAAATTCACGCCAATATTTAAAATTCAATATTGATACAATATTTGAAATACTTTTTATTTGACGTCGATATTGCCAATATTGCTTCCACAATATTTCACCAACATTATTTGTATAATGTCCAAGTAAGTAATATTGAAGCAATAGCGAAATATTTATAATTTTATTTCGCCAATATTACATTTGAGAATTTTGGAAATATTTTCCTAATATTGTACCAATATCATTCCAATGTTTTGAGGCCAACATTGCTTTGAAAATATTACACCAATATCAATTTTAAAATATAGGACCAATATTGATGAGAAATGTTCATCTTTAAACCTCGCCAATATTGTTAATTGAATATTTTGCCAAAATGTTCACAATATTGTATCAATATTGTCCCAATATAAGTGTGCTACTATTTATTTATTTATTTATTCATCTTTGGTGGTATCACATAGCTATTTCCACAAGTCAAATAAGATCTTACACCTACACTTATAAATATCTAGATATAAATCATTTATACTTACATAATATCTATCCACTACCATAGATAATATTCAACCACATTTAAATGTTCAAGTTGAGTTTTGTGAAAATGCAGCTCATTCGTCGGCGCTGTGATCTGTTCTACGATCGCAGTGTGTGTACCACAATTTTCAAACTGCCAAGGTGAAGTGAATCAGTTGGTTGGATTTTTCTGCATGACATGTGATAGACGCATATTATGTATTATCGAACGCTCTTTCTAAGAAACGCCGTGTTTGCAATATCTCTATTCCAGAGAAATTTCTCAATCCTGCACACTAGGTCATGGAACGACGTCTGACAGGATTTTCCAGGTATATAGGCATGTTGGTGATTCGAGAATATTGGATGATCCATAACAGTATTATGGATTTTCCCATCAGCTAGTTATTTTCGTCGTTTTCAGCATGAATTGAGATTTTAGTCCAGAAATTTGTCCTCAATCATATAACAGAAAGCTTAACGATACTGATGTTTTACATTTAATGATATGAGAAAGTTATCTACTCTATGATTATAAACACTTACACTTTTGTCATGCTATTTATTTTTTATTTTTATTTTTTGAAATGGTTTTGTCACTTACTCAGAGCACCTCGTCACTTAATCCAAGCTGTGGTTGGATTTATTGCCAGTTGAAGTCGAAATAAATCCACTTGTAAGCAACAACTATATATCTTCTGATTTTCAGGTTCATCTGGAGGAGATCAGAATACGTTAAAGGATCTAGCGAGGCAGAAATTCATTGGAAAATCACGGAGAACGTTCAGCCTGGCACGTACAGAATCCGACATAAGGGCTTTCACAAATACATCTTAGGAGGCATATATCCTTACGAGGGCGAAACCAGAACGTTTACTGTGACAAGTTGATGAATGTCTGTAAATTTAGTTAATTTTTCTTGCCATGTGTATAAATTAATAAAAATGTTGGACTGAATAATGTATTATTACTGAAGGAGGAGTACAGAAAGAATGATCAATGATCAAGATGAAGACTTGTTGAACTAGTACAGTCGGTGTGGAAATTTTCTACACATTACCCGGCATTGAATATTTAATTATGATACAAGTGTTGAAAGTGAAATTTTATATTGTGAGTGAGGAATATTGCGAAACGAGCAACCCCACGAGCAAAATATAACAAATGAATCATACAATATTTTTTGACACGGAAGTATAATTTAAAGAAGAAATTTCAACAAAGTTGGTATTACTATTTCAGTTTTCACACTGGTGATTCACTTTTCGCACTGGTGATTCACTTTTTGCACTGGTGATTCACTTTTTGCACTGGCGAAAGGACCTTGAAAGGACAACTGAAAAATAGCATATTGTGTCAAAAATTTGTTTTCATTAATAGTCTAGTCAACAAGTGCTTTTAAGGTAAAATTTTTTTCGCCTTCTCCAAAAATTATGATTGAGGAGTCATTCGATTCAGGATTGCATGTAGATAGTTCAAGAGATGCTAAGGCCAGTCGTGAAAATTGCATAAGTTATAAACAATTAGGGTAAGAGAAAAAAAATGGGGTTTGATTTTTCGTCAATATCTCAAAAACTATTTAAAATAATTCAAATTTGAAAAAAGATTCAAAAAGAGGAGGAAATTTTCTAAAAATTAATATCGACTCTCGGAACTGTTGGACCAATATTTATAATTTTCCCAGAGGGTTGAAAATACGCTCTAAAACGGGTACTCTGGCTTGAGCAAGCCACGCCTCCTTCGGACCTTTAAATATTACTTAAACTTATTAAATATAGAAATAATCCGTGGTCAAAAAATTTCTCTCGTGATTTTTCAATTAAGTAATCAACAATTTTTTGTATCACGAAAACTAACATTGCAAGTGCGATAATTTTTAAACTATTAATCTGAGAATTGTTTCCTTTCTTGGAGCTATTTTCAAAGGTCGTAGAATAGATTCCCATTAGAAAAATTAAAAAATTATTAATTTTCGTTTTCTTACTAACCATTTACTAAAGTAAAATATTATAAAGCTTTCTTAAACATTTGAAAAAAAAAATTATAATATTATTATTGATCCGTTTTCTTATGATCAGAAGCTACTTAAAAAACGATTTTCAATAATTTTTATCTCCTATTGTTTAAAAAATTGTTATAAACAAATGCGTTGTTTATGACATAAATTTTTTATGAGGTATAGGTATAGGTATAGATATAGATATAGGTATAATCTTTGATGATAATAATTAGGATCAATAAAAAAACATGTTTAAAACGCCTGTTAAATAACAAATCCTTTTTTACCACTTATTATGAAAATTAAGGAACCATTTTTTTAAATCATTATTTATCTTGGTCTTTGATATTAAAAAAACAATCGATTATTATTTAAATTTTCATTGTTTATTTAATAAACAATTTGTTATAAACAAATGAATTATCTCTTCGTATTTCATTTTCTTTTTCTAAAAATTATTTATATTTTTTATTGAACTTTTCAATTTTCTGTTATCCTCAATTTCACCACTTTGACTTGGTTTTTTATGTTTAATTTTATTATAACTTTTTAACTAATGAAGATAAAAAGAAAATTTTCAGGACATATTTATTCTTTATTAATTAAACAACAAATTAAGCTAACATTTGAAGCTCTGACTCAATTATATATTTAAATCATACCATTTGTTGATAAAAAAAATTGTTCAGGAATTGTTTTTTTCTACTTTTGTGTCCAAATATCTTATAAACTGATATAATAGACCGGGAAAGTTCAATAAAAAATATAAATAATTTTTTTTTCTCAAATATTACATGGTTGTTTTTGCTTTTTTAGGAAGAAAAAGAGAAAATACAAAGAGATAATTCATTTGTTTATAACAATTTTTTATTGAATAAACAATGAAAAGTTCGATAATAATCTAATTTTTTCAATTTCAATCAAAGACCAAGATAAATAATTGTTTAAAAAAAAAGGTTCCTTAATTTTCATGAGTGGTAAAAAAAATGTTATTTAACAAATGCGTTTTCAAGCAATACATTTTTTAAAGGACGGTTTTTTTTTAATCATAATTATCATCACAGATTATGTTATCAAAAAAATTATCTCATAAACAACGCATAACAATTTTTTAACAAAAGCAGATAAAAATTATCAAAAATCGTTTTTGAGTAGCTTCTGATCGTAGGAAGAAGGATCAATAATATTAATTTTTTTTCAATGTTTGATAATGCTTTATAATTTTTCATCTTAGTAAATTGTTAATAACAAAACAAAAATTAACAATTTTTCAATCTATTCTAAGACCTTTGAAAAATAGCTCTGCGACAGGAAAAAATTCTCAGAATAATAGTTTAACAATTATCGCACATGCAATGTTAATGTTCGTGCAACAAAAAATTGTTAATTAATTAATGGATAACTTACTGAAAAATGATATAAAAAAAATTTGACCACGGATTATTGTTCACTAATCTATCCTGCAGGCGCCTGAATTTTTTCAATTTCAATTTTTATATTCAATAAGTTTAAATAATATTTATTCATTTAATGTCCGAAGGAGGCGTGGCTTGCGCAAGCCAGAGTACCCGTTTTCGAGAATATTTTCAGCCCTCTGGGAAAATTATAAATATTGGTTCCACAGTTCCGGAATTCAAAACGCTCTTCAGGAAATTTCCTCCTCTTTTTGAATCTTGTTTCAAATTTGAATTATCTCAAATGATTTTTGAGGTATTAACGAAAAATCAAACCCCTTTTTTTGACTTAATTGTTTATAACTAAGTTGCCTAGACCATATATTCTTTAAGGCAGTAGCAAAGTCCTCTGTTGATGAAGCTCTTGCTGCAGTTTATGAAAACAATTAACAGATCATAGAGCAACATTGATGAGTTTTCAAGTAAAAAATATTACTAGAAACCCTGAAGTTGAAAAGTATGAAACATACATAAATTATGCCCAAATAAAAAACTGAAAACTGAAACTGAAAAATTTGAAAACTGAGGAATTACTAAAAATTTTGAATTATTCCATCAACAAAAATACAAAAATCGTAAAGCTCTGTAAAAATAAAATTAAACGCAAAAAATGGATTACCGCGGCTATAGTAGAGTCGATAAATCATAAAAACGAACTCTATAGAGATTGGCAAAGGAACTTGAATGATGAGAAAAAACAAAAAACTCATATCAACCACCGTAAGCGTACAAATGATCTTATTGAAATTGTCAAACGAAAGTTTTATCAATCAGAAATAGAAAAAAACGGAAATAATGCAAAAAATATGTGGAAGTTAGTGAATAATAATAGCAAAAACAACAATAAAATAAATGAAATAAATACAGAACAAGGAAATGGAATTTCATGTAGAAAAAAAATTGCAGAAGAATTTAACAACTATTTCACTAATGCAGGAGAAAATCTAGCTCACAAAATATCAAAACCAACTAATTCTCCTCCAAAGCGGGCAAAAACAAATCCTCACACTTTTTATTAGATACCTGTGACTGTAGAAGAAGTTAGAGACCTCTTGAGATCACTGAAATTGAATAAAGCATCTGGGATAGATAATTTAAGAGCCGAAATATTAAAAAAATTAGAAAACCCATTGCTAGTCTAATAAATTTAATTTTCACTAGTGGAATATGTCCTTCATACTTTAAGACAGCTCTAGTTTCTCCAATATACAAAAAAGATAAAAAAGAAAATCTGTGTAATTACAGACCAATATCCTTAATATCATCTTTGGCAAAATTGATGGAAAAGGCAGTGAAGAGTAGGCTTACAAAATTTATAGCCAAACATAGGCTCATTTCGGAGCGGCAATTCGGTTTCCAAGAGGAACTCTCGATTGATGATGCCCTTCAGTGCTTGATTGCCTCAATAAGTCTGTTGATATGGCTGAACCGGTAGCAGTAGCATTCCTTGACTTGGCGAAGGCGTTCGACACTCTGAATCATTCACAGTTGTTGGATGTCTTGGAAGACGCTAGTATACGAGGGTTACCACAGAAATTCTTTGTAAGTTACTTGTCATATAGGAAACAGGTGGTAAGAATAGATTGGGAACTAAGTACTGAAAAATCGGTGTTGGTTGGAATACCTCAAGGAACTGTCTCAGGGCCAATATTATTTAACCTATATATAAATGATATATACTCCTACAGGTAAACTAATTGGATTTGCAGACGACACAGCCGTAATATATAATGCTAATACATGGGAAGATTAGAAAAATAAAATTGAGGATGATTTAAAAAACATATTCGACATTTTTAGTCATAAGATATTAACAGTTAATCACAAAAAATCGTACATAGTCCCCGTTACTAGTTACAAAAATAAATTACCTAGTTTTGAGAAAATCACTGTCAAGAACATCGATATTTTCTTGAAAAACGAAATAAAATATCTTGGGCTAAAACTCGATTCTCACTTAAGACGTTGCTAAAACGTTAAGATTTCTACTATATAAATTCAGGCAATTGAGAAAAATACTGTATTTACCAAATCTTAAAACCGTATACTATGCACTTGTAGAATCCCGTCTGAAGTACGGAATCATCAGTTGGGGAGGTATGGGGAGGTATGCCTAGTCACTTGAAACAGGTTGAAATACTACAAAAAAAATATTGAAAGCTATTCACTAATATGGAATACAGCACAGAGCTCCTCTTTAAGGAAACAAATATAATGAGTCTGAGGCAACTTTATATCTTTGGTTCGATAATCTATTTATTTAAAAATCGTTCTAACTTACAAACACTCGACCACCATCATCAAACCAGAAATAGGTCTAAAGACTTTATACAAATAAATGCAGCTAAAAAAACCATAGGAACCAGGTATTTTCAATTTATGGCACCACGTTTATTTAACTATAAAACCTATATAAGAAGTCATAATTCGCTATCACTACTGAAAACCATATTCAAAAGATACATAAAAAATGTTGATGCGGAAAATATTGAAAAAATTTTTTGAATTCTAAATAACAAAAAAAAATATGTTTACATTGAAAAGGGAAAAAAGAGAAGTAAACAAAAGAGAAGAAGAAACACATACGCACAACAATTATGAATAGTAACAAAAAAGAATACATTGTAATAAATATAACGCTTTATTGGTCATAGCACCACATGCTCAACCTTGACGGTCTTAATGGGGTGAACTGACCAAATTATATTTATGTATATATATATATACTTATATGTCCAATGTTAGGCCTCCCATTCTGTTTATTTAGTTAAGTTTACTCCTGTCTGTACTGTTTGATATATTATTGTATTGTTCAACTGAATAAACATATATTATTATTATTATCATTATTATTTTTGCAATATTCACGAGCGGCCTCAGCATTTTTTCAAAAACTATCTACATGCCATTCCGAATCGAATGACACCTCAATCATAATTTTCGAATTAATTTGACCTAAAAAGCACTTGATGACCAGTCTATAACTACTAGCAGAGGTTCCACACATCATAAAACGTTAATAATCGGTTTAAAGGGGAGATGGCTTCACTCCAAAAAACCACCACTTCGGCCAAACAAGCCTTTATTCACCTTTTACTCGCTAACCATTGAAAAAATTCGGAAAGTATTACAGAACGAGCGTTTGATGAAATTCCTGAAAGCAAATTATCCACAATTTTTTTTTATAAGCCATTATATCATCGATGTCAAAATTTTGTCAAGCTTCCCAATATGAATTTGTGCGCGAATTTGTTGTTTTACATTTCTGCCTATTGATATAAACTAATTACTTGAAAACTATGCAAGCTAGGATGAATATTTTAATTGGGTGTTGAAGGTGATAAAAATATTTTCAGTCTTTGTCATTTTCATTTCTCATAGGTATGCAATAGATATTAATGTTATATGGGAATCATTATACTAGTAATAATAATGATACTATTAATAATAATACTCCCTCATAAACACTCGTAGACTGTACCCAAAGGCATAGCCTGTGCGGGTAGAGGACGGCTATTATTATTATTTGCCGTGGCGTTCCGGGGCGAATTACTGATTTTTGGTGGCGTATTCACTTTTCAGCTGCAGGAAAACTCGAAAAACCTAAAGCACCACCTCGGGTGGTCGGCGTGCACTCCAAGCTAGCACTAGAAGAGATTGGCATCTATACAACATTTTTCAGTGTTCTTGAAACGTATTTTTCTCAAATCTTAATGACTTGTAGTTGGAGTAAATGAAAACTTTCATATCCGTTGGTGAATGAAAAGTTCCCCCAAAATGAACAAAATTCGTGAATTTACGTACTCTAGTGCCCCAATCCAGTCGATCGAGGTGAGCCAAAAAATACCTCCACTTGGGATGAGTCCAGCTACAACATATAAAATACTCAGCTTTTTCACCGAAAGACTGTTTTCCATCAGTGGTCCGTAGATTACATTCTATGGAGGAGTTTTCTCTGTATCAATCGATTCTCAGCAATGAAATCAATAAAACATGCATTATCAATTTCAGTTTCCCAACCTAATTTTCGACTGGGATCCGAAATGACCAGTTTTTTGTCATTCTCAAATTCATAAAATATAATGTAATCGCTCATGAGAAGGGCAATGTAAAAACAGTCCAATTAAGAAACACCCCACCAGAAAATACTAAAAATTGAAATTAGCAACTTCCGCAAATCAGATTGTAATATATTTCAGTACTCGAATGAAATAAAAACACCTCAATTTCGCCTCGCTTTCATTCCGAGGTAACCGACTTTTTGTTTAGGGTCAATAAGGTATTCATCTAGTCATTCCAAGTGCTTGAGTTTAGTGTATTCACCTTTTTGATACTGTCATTCCCTCACAGTGGGAAGTGCACATGTTAACACACAGAAGATCTTGGTGAATAGACTGAGACCCAGCAATAAATCCAACCTGTTTTGGAATACTGTTCCCATATATGGAGTGCAGCACCTAAACACACATACTGTGCTCACAAGCTCACTTAATTCTCTGGAACATCGCGGAAAGGTTGGTGATTTGTCTCTGTTTAATAAATATTTTCATGGACGATGCTCTTCCGAAATATCATCAATCGTTCCTCCATCAACGGTCCCATCGAGACTAAACAGTCGAGCTCAATCCTCACATCCATATGCCGTCACTTTGGAGACATGCCGAACATCTCTTTCCCATGACTCGTTTTTTTCACCGAACGGCAAAGCTTTGGAACTCGGGGGATGCTCGCATACAGCCTTCGTAAATTCAAGAATACCAATCACTGCCTGCTCTTCCTGGGTTCCCAAGTAGCACACCCATATTGGGACAATATTGGTACAATATTGTGAAAATATTGTCAAAATATATTGGTGTAATATTCTCGAAGCAATATTGGCCTCAAAATATTAGGCAATATTAGTACAATATCGCTGTAGCACACTTACATTGAAATAATATTGGTAAAATATTGGCAAAATATTAAAACGTAATATTGTCGAGATAAAATTATAATTATTTCGGGATATTGGAACAATATTACTTAGACATTATACAAATAATATTAGTGAAATATTGAGGAAGCAATATTGGCCCCAAAATATTTAGGGATATTGGTACAATATCATTTTCATATATTGGTAAAATATTCAAAGTGAATATGTTGCCTTGGAAACATTGATGAAATATTTCCAGAAAATGTCGAATAATTTAAAAATCCTACGATTTCGTTTCTACTTCAATTTTTAGCACTGAGTAGATTGACTTGTGAACGCATTGTGAGAAGCCTTATTTAATATTATGTTACTATGATTCAGCTGTTGTTCCATATGTGGGGCCACCCAGCGGTTTCTTACCCAAGTTTAATCATGAATCATCTCAATATTGTTTATTGAATATTTGGCCAATATTCAAATTTCAATCCTAGTGATAAATGTATTTTGTTATATTGTATCAATATTGTCTTTCAAATATTGGCGTAAGGTTTTCGTAACAATATAGGGTCAATATAATATTTCGAATATGGATTAAATAATATTCCACAATAGTGCTATCAAACTTGGATATACAAAGTTTTCATCTCTAAATTCGATATGAAAGTAATATTGAAATCGCAATATTGGAGCTAGATGCTGGACACAATATGTAGGCAATATCGCTTTGTCGATATTGGTGAAAATTATTGAACCAATATTGACCCAATATTTCATGAAACAATATACATTCAGAACAGATTGAGCCAATAGTCCACCAATATTATTAATGAAATATTGTTTTTCCAATGTGAACCCATATTTGTTCAATATTATTTTTACATTTTTAATATATTGGCCCAATATGGAAACAAGATTCAGCGGACATGAGGTGCTACCTGGGTTCTCACGATTTGACGAACAAGAACTTGAAAGAAACAGGTATGATTAGCTGAAAGCTAAAACTTTTCGAGAAGTTAGCCAGTGTTAGTTATAAATAACTGGACACGGTAAGTATATCGGCCCACAGGTGCTGGCGTTGCGCTGCGCAGCTTCAAAACAGGAAGCGGCGTGTACATCGGGATACGGAAATAGTATGGACTAAAATAATTTTTGAGATCGTATTCCAAATAAGGCTAAAAAGCTTCACTTTTAATTCAATATAGCGGCTAGGTTGAGACGCCATATCGGTATGGCATGCAACTCCTTCATACTCTAGATATCTAATGTATACTAAATTACGAAAGTTGGCTTGGATGCCTTGCAGTAGCTAATAATAATAATGATAACAATAATAATGTTGCTTGCATCCTAAACCGTCTGTACTTCCCAAGACAACAGGGAGGCCGTGGACTTTTGAGTTTGGACAGTCCACATAACAGAATAGTACTGAATGGGGGCTCTAAAGTAATAAGGTGTTCAGATCTCGTCTTATTGGTCTGTGATTGTGAGAAAGCAGGCATCGGAGCATTTCTGTTTAATGCAGAAGCCCTGCAGCCAACGAACTTGATCTCGTTTTCGACTTTGAACGGGTTAATCTAAACTCTGTCACCGAGTTCGAATCACCTACATGAGGATGAGCTAATGCATGGGGCATTCTTCAAGAACATCGGCGATCTTGACTTATTCAAAAATTTTACCTCAGCATTCCCGCCGTAGTCGCATGGGTATAGAACTCCCAGACACTAGATGCAGAGCGTGTCGTGGGGCTCCTGAGACCATAATACATTTGCTGTCCGCGTGACAAGCTTATGCTGTCTCAGCCTATATCCACAGGCATTACGCGGCTCTACGAGTGTTTTGTACTACAATCTACTCATACGGTGTAGATGAGACACCGGTTTTGCGTTATGCTCCGGGGGATATTGAGTCGTGGAGAATGAGAAGTACCTACCGAATCTATTGGAACTACCCATTCCCCACCCTCTGGCGACTACCTCGACCATCATAGTAGGAGGAGGAAAATGGACTTAATATGGAGATTTACTCTTTGAACTCCGCAAGCTCTACCCAAACCATTATGTTGAAGAGGTGGTTCTGATCATAGGGGTCCTTGGTGGAATGTTGGACAGACTGTTCTCTGATCTGAAAATCATATCAGTTTGCCGTGATGCGGCAGAAACCTCAGCCTTGGTTCACTCCGTCTAATCAGGACACATGATTCTCGGACCCACTAATCACTCACCCTACCGACGTGGGGAGTGACTATCTGTGTAAAGGACACCAGCGCGACCATCGGATGTATCGGGGCTCCGCAAACAGGGCCTGACTGAAACAATCATGACGAGTAAAAAAAAAATCATAATTCTAATTATTCAATTCCATATGACTCGAACATATGATGATAAAAGGCACATGATCAGTATAAAAGAATTTTTAACAAAACAGCCCAAATATAGCAGGCACTGTGTCAAGGATTCGTGCACTTGCCAATAATTTTAGAAAAACTCAAGAAACGTTTTTGACAAGCACTTTAATTCAGTATTGTACGACGAAATTTCACACTTGATGAACTGCAAAATACTCAGAGTAAAAGAAGACCATAGAGTTGCCTTATCCATCCTTGTCGTGAAGTCAACATAACTTTGTTTGTTTACAAGCGAGGCCTTAAACATGTTGAGTACGTCGTCATTCGGGTAGTTTCGTGTATGACCGCTCATTTCATTCAGATCAAGTTTTCATTCTTGGTTTGTATTAGGGTTCTTCTTACTCTAAATGTAAACAAACTGTCTATAACATTTCACCACCCATCACCCCTCTCATCCACAAATTGTATAGGAAACGCATACTTAGTTCGTGTTCACTTCAAAACAGGTATTTGTGTAGGTATAGGCAGGGCATATCTATGTTTGTTATCACTCTGAGGCAAAATACAATAATGAGTTTCGGCAGTTAATATTACAATTTACCTGCACCAGACCCGAGAATTCTTAATCACAAATTATGATTATGAAACTCTTATTTGCCACGAGGATCCGTTCATCAAATTCAGAAATCGAAAACAAACTTCGTTCGAGTCAATGGGTGGTATTCATAAACAGTAGCAAATGCTTATACTTCAGGTTTGTCTCTCTCATTACTTAACAAAACGAATAGGTCTTTTTCAAGAAATCCGAGTAAGAGCATTTGCTTCAGTTTTATGCATACAACCCATTGAGAAAACATACTTTTTTGAAAGAAACCGCGCAAAAAACCGGTAGATTATATTTTACAGCGGGACACCGATACACCGAGCTCCGTGTGATATAGCGCCAGTACATAGGCAATCCATTATTTCGGTTCATATTCTACATCATGAACCTGCGAACCTGTGATCGATATTCATATAAGTTTATTTTCATGACCATAGGATACGATTAATTTGGTTAATAATCACAGTACAAATGCATTGAATTGATATCAGAGTCAGAGTCCAAGCACACCAGGTAATCACAGAAGGTTCATGTTTCGGAGAGACCTCTTCAGCCCACTTTTTCTTTTTGCCATTGCGGTACTCCCAGAAACCTTACGCACTACCAATTTATTTCACAGGGATAACATCAACCTTCAGGTTTCGGGATGAAGTGATACCAGTCCGGAGGACGAAACGAGAAATTATGGGAGGATGCCCCGATCGTAGATGGACATCATGATGCTGGAGAGAGGTAACCACAGTTGAGACCTATTTTCGCGAAAGGTACTAGTACAAATTCCTACAGACCTTGTCACCAGAACAGAGTTGCCGCAACTAATTAGTTTGTCGTTCGAATTCTAGTTACCTCTCCTCAGAGATGAAATAAGAACTAATAGAATGGTGATCGATTGATACCGAACACCCTATGAATCAAGATACCAAATGTCTTTCCAGCAAGTTATAATAACGGAGGCAGATACAGCCTCCGAAACGTCAACAATTTTCAAAAAAAAGAGAGGTATTCTTGGTTAATTTTATCTCATTTTTCAGATAGGCAAATTCAGTGTAGGGTACGTTACTGACAAACATTAATTTCTTTCAAGACAGCAGTCTTGTGAACGCAGTAATTTATCGGTCAAATTAATTAATTTCCTCCTCTACACTTGTACAGATTTCTTTGGATTAACATTTTTTCATTTTCAGATTGTGGAAGGCTATAAACCCAAAAAAATCATGTAAAGAATCTAGTCAACTCCTTTGTAGTGGTGAAAAAAATGGGCTTGAAAAGAGCTGCGATCACTCGACTCAAGAACTTGCATAACGATGCAAATTTATAGGAGTATGCATTTCAAATCATCTGTTTCGCGGTTAAACTTCCCCAGATAAGAGTAAGGCCAATAATTTCTGTGTTTGTGGTGTGAATGTGAAGTCATCGGGAGTATATTTCTCCTTCTTTGCATAATACAAGATCATAAAAAAGCAGAAATCAGATCACATCTGTTTCGTAGTTGAACTTCTGCAGATAAGAGTAAGGCCGATTATTTCTGTGTTTGTGGTGTGGATGTTGAGTCATCGGGAGTATATTTATCCTTCTTTGCATAATACACGATCATAAAAAAGCAGAAATCAGATTACTTTTTCTCGAAGCAGCAGATTATGAGATCATGACCCAAACCCTGTAACCGAATGGCAAACCGTTGTGCAAATAGCTCACGTGAAAGCTGCAGAGGCTGAGGTACTCCTACTTCTACATGGAGATGAGCCACTAGAGTGTGAGTTTCATTCAAGAACATCGGAGACGTTGGCTCGACAGAAAATGTTACCTCCGCTTTGTCTCTAAGGAGATTAGAATAGTCTGCTGTATAATGGCGTCTAGGTCCTATATTCACAAGCATAACGAAGTGCTACGAGTGTTATACTATCATCTTCGACAATCTCATAGCATAGACTATACAAATCCGGGGGACACTGAGTCCGTCGTATGTATCGTATGTTCGAAAATGTGTTCAACTGAAACGTTCCCAATCAACTGATAAAAATCACTCCTATTCCTACCTTGACACCAAGGAAAAATATACTCACAATTACACTCTCGATGAACAAGATAATATTATATAATAATATCTGTCAGAAAGCTTGAGCTCCTAGAGATGCTAACTTACATATCACACGTAACGCACATCGAGGAAAATTGACATAGTTTTGCAGATTGGTGGGGGGGTTTGTATAGTCTATGTGACCTCTTACAAGCCCTTTATCCTAGATATTTTGTGCTTGACCCGGGATCCAACAGTTCTTGTGAAGTTCGTCAGTTTCCTAGTAGCTGATTTCCTGATATCGGAGGGCATTAAGAAGCCCCCTTCTAGGAACTTATGCCTCTTGCGCTGGGTTTGGGCATTCGCAAAGCAAATGTGTTAGTGGAATTTTTGCAGTAGTGCCAGCTATCACTGATTTGCGTACTATCTTGAGGTCATACCTCATAGGGAGGTGTTCAGTGAGGAGTCCGTTACCAATTTCAAGACTTTCTTATTCAACTCAAGAAGCTGTTCACCTTTCCTTGGTGATAAGCTCCCTAGCATTTTTGTTTGTCTTTTTCCTGGCCCTTTAATTCCATTTCATCAATTTTCCAGCATCGTGATTCTCCTTTCAAGTGGTATTTGGAGAGTCCAAGGGATCTGGGCCGTAAAAGTGTGTTTTCCCCTTATTTTGCAACGAATTCTGTTTCCTCGTGGCATCTAAGAATAGTTTCAGTGTTTTTTAGTTTACATCTTTTGGATTTTTAAACAAAGGTTCCAAATATGATTTTATTCAAACTTTATGATAAGCAAGATATTGTACTTTCTCACTGATGGGCTACCCTGCATATCTCAACTCAGTTTTTGAACTGAGTTGATAATTATTATGAACGTGGTATTATCGAAAGATATGCAGGGTAGCCCATCAGTGAGAAAGTACAATATCTTGCTTATCATAAAGTTTGAATAAAATCATATTTGGAACCTTTGTTTAAAAATCCAAAAGATGTAAACTAAAAAACACCGAAACTATTCTTAGATGCCACGAGGAAACAGAATTCGTTGCAAAATAAGGGGAAAACACACTTTTACGGCCCAGATTATATTCATCAGGACTCCGTGCCACTTATTGCCAGCTGGGATATGTTTTTTTATTTCTAGATTTTGTTATTATTGTACGATTACATATTTTATATGACAGTTTTTCCATCGTTAGCAAGCCGTAAGTCATGTGGCACGCGATATGAGTGCAGTGATTTCCTTCTATACGCACGCAACTTCATTTAACCCGACAAAACCGACAATTATTGTATAATGCTTTTAACAACTTTATATTTTTATACCCAAGGCCTTCACCATTCTTTCGAAATTAAAGTACATGGCACTGGATAACGGCGTGTCAATGATAGTTTTCTGAGTATATTATTTTCGTTATTTCATTACGAAACACATCATAGCGGCCTGATTAAAATTGTACCTGAAAGAAACAATTTTCGAACAGAAATGACGATTCATTTTTTAATATAACGAACCTAGGACTAAATAAAATATAACACTTGAGGAAAAAACTAAAATTATTCCTGGCAGAATTTTGACCAGCTGATAAATAATTAGGTAGGAAATGAGAGCGGTGGACCTTATAAGGGGGATTTATACAGCACGTGAATAAAATAAGAAATGAAAAACTCTATTTCGAAAGAAAATCATAGGAATATCATACAGACATAAAATAAAAGAAATAAAAGTGATGAAATATATAATTCCAAAATTTGATTGGCAGCTTCTCATTTATTATGATTCAATCAGCTCTATAATCACTAGTTTTATTTTATTTAAGGGGCTGTATAAACCTAACTTTATATCGTCCACCGCTCTCATTTCCTACCTATTCATTTATCAGCTTGTCAAAATTACGCCTGGGATAATTTGTTTTTTTTTCTCAAGTGTGGTATTTTATTTAGGGAGTTCAGCTGAATCTCGTCTCGGGTTTTCTTCAATTATTTTTGTTCTCGTACATGTATCCATATTACAAATAAACAGGTTCTTCATAAATGAATTTATTAAATAATTAAATTTGTTTTTTTCTCTATCACTCGATATTATTTAACATTAATACCTTGGTACTGTACCATTTTGAGCAAGTTTAGTTGTTAACAAAAAATAAAAAACTTTGCACCAACAATTCTGTTGGTTACTTCAGTTCAAAAGCAAAATTACCACTGGTAACCTGATATTTGGGCCGTTTGTAATATTAGACGATTTTATAATGAACCGTTGAATACATGATGTCATATAAATCAACAGTGCTCTATTTCATGCCAAAAATTATTTCACTTTTCGTCAACTCATTATGATTTATAAGGCACAAAACCGACCAGTCTTTTGTTCCCATATATGAAGTAAAGCACCCAAGCACACACTGAAATTTTCAGTGTCCAAAAAATAGCGATTCGTTTCGTCGGTGATACTCCGTTCACAAGCTCGCTCACTTCTCTGGAACACCGCTGCCTATCTGTCTCTGTTTTATAGATATTTTCATGGACGATGCTCATATCAACAATCGTTCCACCGTTAGAGGTCCCATGGAGACTGACCCGTTGAGCTCAGTCCTCACATCCATATGCCGTCACTTTGGAGAAATATAGGCAATTCAGGGTTGAAATATGTTCTACTCCCTATAACATGGATTTTTATTATATATTTTTCAAAATATAAACAACACGACACAATGTCCGTATTAAAATGTATGTTGAAGTGAAGTTTGAACATAACTAGATTGATATAAAGTCGTAGAAAAAATAATGTACTTATGCAACGATGATGTAATTGCTACTAACACACGCGCACGAGGTTTACGACACTTGCCTGCGTCTCGTGTCAACATGATCGTTACATAATATACCTTCAATTTATTGGGTATTGGGCCCTGGTTCTATAGGTATATGCACATGAGGAAATTCGAATGTCTCTAATGAAGACCCGTAGGATATATTTCTCATAATTCGAATGGTATTTTTAGCGTTACTATTTACATGTCGATAAACACGATTTTTTAATTATGATGTTTGCTTAAACCACACATATTTTAAAAAGTTATATCAATACCGATTAATAAACGAAATATCGATCCCAATAAAGGAAACGAGAATTTTAATTTTTATTACCCATATTTGAGTTCTTCCTTTTCGGTAGGCCGGCCGGGGTGGTAAAGAGCGTTTGAGTATTTATCCAGCCTCGAAGCGTTCAAAGTTAAACTTACCATGAGTAATTTATATCTTACACCGAAATGAGTTGAAGAGACACTATTCTTTTATTTTGAGGCTTCGCGTACATCTCTTGGAATTTTAACCTTATCCTTCATTCTGCAGATTTACTTTGACCTTTTTCAGAAGGTGAACCCCTTCTTAAACTCGCAAATACGAATCGTCAAACCTTCCATTCATTCGTCTTCTCGTGATTGGGACTCATCCGAAATGAGTACTCGGTGTTTATACCTCTGTGATCAGTACTTGGTGATCCTTTTAATTACTATTTCCGTCGACCGTTCATTTATGATGTATTTTAACGCACTCAAAATCGTTGATTAATGACCCCTGTTAATGAATGATTTTCTATTAATCAACGATTTGATTATACGCAACCCAACATACATTGCTCTTATACATTTTATATTGGTTAGTACTATCTGTCAATTTTCAAATAAAATTTCAGGTTTTTTTAATTTCAATTTGAAAGTAAATAATAAATAATAAAACAAAACTACCACTGAGAAAAATTAAACTATCTTTGAGTAGAGTTGATATAAATAGGAAATAGTGATTGTTTTTTATCGTAACGTTAAATAAATAAACATTGAAAGTGAGATATCTCTATTTTCGAAAACTATTGTCGACGGAAAAGTTTTGTGACAAACTCGTGAGTTAAAATGGCGATTAACAATCTCAAACATTAACGCGCTCGCTCCGCTCACGCGTTAAATTATTTCGATTGTTAATCGTTATTAATACACTTGTTCGTTAAATAACCATTAATTATTTTCTATTCTCCTCGGCATCTGCTCCCAAGTAGCAAAATGTCGAACTATCACAATACATGTACATAGTTAATTGTTGTGTAAGATAAAATTCCTACGATTTTGGTCATCAGTTCGATTTCAATAATTTTGTATGGCAGATTTGTTGAATCTTCAGTGATTATTGATATGAATAAATTCTGGTACAAATATATTGTGAATAATTAATAACGGTATAATTTTGACTTTTGACATTTCATCTTTCGTCCGGTTTTATGATGGATATTGTTATCGCTAATATAGCTTTTTTGTCTTTTTTATTCTCAAACAACTTTTACTTTTTCTTTTCTTTATTTCTGTCAAGATGACAACAACAACTCCTAAACAATAATTATCTCCCTGTCCTAGATATACAAGGTATAACATAAATATATATCACACTGAAGACTCAACATTCTCCCCCCGGTAAAGAAATACCATCCAAAACATCTGCCTCAACTGGTATACGACACAGCTTGGCTACGGGACGTCTATAGGTATTCTTCTCCGTTTTAACGTCGACAACTCGAATTTGCCCATCAGTCCCTGGGAATACTGCAGAGACTCTGCCCATTTTTCAGGAGTTTCTTGGGATATTCTCGTCAACCATCAGTACAACATCGCCTAACTTCAACAATTCTTAATTGCCAGTCCACTTGTTTCTTCGATTCAAGGATGGAAGATAATCTCTTATCCATCTTTTCCAGAATGAGTTTGCCAACATCTGCGATTTCCTCCATTCCTTTTTCAAATACTGCCCTGATTCAAAGTCGCCAGGCGGTCCCTCAGAATGTACATAACCCACCAAAAAATGATTGGGTGTGAGTGCCTCCATATCATTAGGATCCACCGAAACATGGGTTAATGGTCTCGAATTCACAATACTTTCTGCCTCAGCGAAGAGTGTTAGGAGTGTTTCTTCTTTTAGTGACTGTCCATAAATGACGGTACCCAATGCTTTCTTCACTGTGCCAATGAGGCGTTCCCACGCTCCCCCCATGTGTGGAGCGCCTGGTGGAATGAAGTTGAACTGTATGCTCTTTATTGCCATGCTATCAGCTATAATGGATTCGTCCAGTTCTGATATTGCTTTCCTCAGTTCTTCAGCTGCACCTTTCAGATTTGTTCCGTTATCACAGGTTATAGTTTTTGGATATCCCTTCGAGAAATGAATCTTCTTATGGCCATAATGGCCGAGTCTGTGGAGAGTGAGAAAGCCATTTCCAAATGAATTGCCCGCACAGCAAGGCACGTGAACAGAACCCCCCATCTCTTTTCTTTTCGCCTTCCTATGGTGACAAATAGTGGACCGAAATAGTCCATCCCAACGTTTACAAAGGGTCGAGTGGCGAGGGATAATCTTTTGATGGGAAGTTGACCCATTTTTGGTGGATTTGGGTTACTTGCATTTATTTTACATCGCTGGTAATTCCTTCGTGCAGCTTTAACAGCAGCTCTCCCGTTAATAATCCAATATTTCCTTCGAATTTCATTGAGGATTGTCTCTGTGCCCTGGTGCTTGAACTCTTCATGAAAATGTTGGAGCAATAACATAGTATATCTGTTCTTGGGACTGATGATGTAGGGTTTCTTGGATCTTCAATGCATTTTGCTAGATCTAGCCGACCTCCCAGAACAAGCAAACTCTCCTCATCAATCTGTGGACATAGTTGCCTTAACTTACTCTTTTTGTTTGCTGTCTTTTGTTTCATCAGCATTGCAATTTCTCCCCCAAAATCTTCTCCTTGGACTTTCCTTATTAATAATTTCTCTGCTTCCTGCATTTCTAGTACCGTGAGACAGCGTATATTTCCAGAAATTTTCCCTACGAAGTTATGTGATGTTTCCAGGGGTTCATTTTTGTTATCTTCAGGAAGTTGGGCATCTTCTTTGAATTTGATTTCATATTCTCCAAAGAAGTGAGGTCCAAAAAACCATATTCTGCTGATATCCTGTTCCGAGTCCATTCTGGTTGCTGCATCAGCAATATTCATCTCTGATGGTACCCAGTTCCAGTCTCGAATATCAGTAGTTTCTTGGATTTCGCCTATTCTATGAGACACAAATTGCTTGTATCGTCTGCCATCACCACGGATCCAACTCAGGACGCATCTCGAATCAGACCAGAAGACTGTTCGTGTTATTTTTATTTCCAATTCTTCTTTGATGGTATGCGCCATTCTTGATGCCATAACTGCTGCTTGCAGCTCAAGACGGGGTATAGAAAGAGGCTTAAGAGGAGCTACTCTGGTTTTTGCCATCACCAACATAACATCTATTGACTCATGAGAAATGACACGTAAGTAGGCTACTGAACAGAACGCTTTTTGGCTAGAGTCGCAAAATAGATGAAGTTCTGTCTCTTTGGCTGTTGGTATCCTCAAAGAATAGCACCTGGGAATTCTTACCTCAGTCACTTTCGAAAACTTTTCCAACCAGTCCTTCCATATTCTGTCCAGCGCAGGAGGCAATTCATCGTCCCACCCTACACCTGCACGCCATATTTCTTGGAGAATCATTTTCGCCCCCACGGTGACATGAGCTAGAAAACCCAAAGCATCAAATATCGACATTGTAATTTTCAAAACATTCCTCTTCGTGGTTTTGCCATCTTCATATCTCTTCATGGTAAATTGAATATTATCATCTCTGGGATTCCATAAAACTCCAAGAATTCGAAATGTGGAAGAAGAACCATCATTTATATCTTTAACTCCAATTGACTCTTCAGAAAAATATTTCATTACAGAGGAGGAATTTGACATCCAATTGACTACTTCAAACCCTCCAAGAAGTTGAATTCTTCTTACCTCTGAAATGATTCGTATCGCATCTTCCTCCGTGTCCTTTGAATCTAAATAGTCATCCACATAAAATCTTTTAGTGATTGCTGTGGAAACATCAGGATCAGACATACTTTCTTCGGCATTTAAGTTCTTTATGTATTGTGCACACGATGGGGAGCAAGAGGCCCCAAAGGTCATCACCTGCATTTCATAGGTGTCTGGTGGTCTATGGCAGTCAAGATTTCTCCATAATAGCCGCTGTGCGCACCTATCTTCTTGTCTAATCCCCACTTGGTGAAACATCTCCCTCACGTCACCACAAAAACCAATTTTCCTTTGCCTGAATCTTAGAAGAACAGCTGTCAGAGGTTGTAACAAATCTGGACCAGGCAATAAACAGTCATTCAGGCTTATCCCATTTGCTTTCGCAGCGGCATCAAATACCATTCTGATCTTTCCCGGTTTATTCGGATTCATTGTGGCGAAATGAGGCAAATACCAGGTGTTTGGAGTATGTATGGCTGCTTCTTCCTTGGTGAGTTTCTTTAGGTATCCTTTTTCTAGATAAGAATTGATTTTTTGGCAGTAGGCATTCGCAAAACTTGGGTCTTTTTTACATTTTCTCTCTGTACATAAAAGTCTCTGGAAAGCATGTGGCTTACTCTCTGGAAGCTGCAACTTATCTTCTTTCCACAATAGCCCAATTTCGTATCTATTTCCATCACGTTTGGCTGTCATTTTCATAATTTCAAGCGCTCTCCTTTCATCTTGACTGAATTTTCTCATTGTAGAAATAACTCCAAAAGATTCTGTGGAAAAAGACTGTTTGACCAGTTCATGAAGTTCATTGTCCTGTTTCCTATCACAGATATGCATGATTATCAAATTCATCATCAGTATATCTGTACCTAGGGCCGTGCAGAGACCACCCAAGCTTACATTTTGTTGCAATGGGTAACTTCCCCCCTTCATGACTACAAGATGTTTGTCTAGCTACGATCAGGTCTACATTGTCTTGCCCAATGAGAATAAGTGGTCTTTCATTGAAAAAACTATCAATTGGGAGTCTTTCCAGA
Source organism: Chrysolina haemoptera (assembly GCA_958298965.1). Taxonomy (NCBI): domain Eukaryota; kingdom Metazoa; phylum Arthropoda; class Insecta; order Coleoptera; family Chrysomelidae; genus Chrysolina; species Chrysolina haemoptera. The sequence goes on along the minus strand of OY282591.1, from coordinate 18,792,923 downwards.
TAGGGATAAGATTTCCAAGCATTCATGTCGATAGTTTGTTCAGGTAAAGACAGATTCTTTATAGTACGAACCCCTTCCAGATGATATTTCTTAAAGTTATCTCCTGCTCCTGAAATGTCCATGTCGACTTTTCTGGAATTTTCCAACTTGGATACTACGTTGTTAGTCCACTGGATACATAAATCTTCTGCAACTCCGTTTATTCCCAGATCTTCTGCCACACTCTCCTCGACCAGGGTAACGTTGGAAGCTTCGTCGCACAGAGCCAAAGTTTCAACGATGCCATTGGGCCCATGGAGCTTCACTGGAATCATTCGAAGGAGGACAGTCTTCTCTTGTTGGCGTACTGTGAAAACACTCTGATTACTATCATTATATGTGGTTTATTGTAGGAAGGAAACATTTTATGTATTAGATGGTGATGACGAAGTTTGCATCCGTCCACCCCGCATGGTTTCTTAATTTTGCAACGAAATTTCTGATGGTTACCGTTCAAGCATAAAAAGCATAGTTTCTTACCTGTAACTGTAGTCCATCTGGTTTCTACATCGTCAGACTTGAATTTCGTACAGTTACTTACATTATGATCTTCCTTTTCACAGTGATCACATCTCGTTTTCAGTTCTCTCGTGTTAAGAACCATATCTGGACGTTTGGACCATGGCTTTCTAACATTTTTCGCGGTTTCTGGGGAGCTTTGAAAATGACTTGGCAGAGCTACATAACAAGCTCCATTCGCGATTTCCATGAGCCAACTTGAGAAATCCTCTAGTGTGACAGATCCCTTTTTCTTGAAAACTGTCTCACCCCATCTCAAACGTAATGAATCAGGTAGTTTATTTGAGAGATCTTTCAACAATTGGGGATTGAACATATGGCCTTTGGAATTCAACGATTTCATTGTAGCTGTCAAATTCTGAACCTCGTTAGAAAATATGATTAATTTTTCCATATTACAATCTCTTATTGTGGACATTTTTTGAATTCTACTAATAATAGATTCAATGATTAGATCTGACCTGCCAAATCGCATTTGAAGAACATCTATTATCAATTTCACATCAGTATTTCCTATAATCATTCCGGAAACTGCGGATTTTGCTTCGCCTTTCAAACTCTTCCTAAGCTTCACCATCATTTCTGCTTGATTGTATCCACCCATCTCCGTTATTCGTTGAAATTGTTCTATGAAAAGTGGCCAATCCTCCGGGTTACCATCAAATATAGGAACGTCCTTATCTACGATTTGTCTTGCTAGGAATTTCTCATACTTTGAATCACCTGGGCTAACACTCTTAATCACATCGCTGATAGTTTGAAATAGTAGCTTGATGTCGTTATTTTCTGCTGATTCGTTGATTTTTACAACAGAAGAGGCAATATTTTTGAGGTTGTCAAAATGATCGACATTCCTTTCACAACCATTCTGTTGCTCATTTTGACGAACACCTTCAATAAAATTACAGTTTTCTTCAGAAACTGGAAGGATTTCCGTATGCACGAGAGCTTCTCGGGCATTTTCCACCCATGACTGGATTCTGGTACCATTTCCATCCTCAATTTTTTCTATTACGGATAATTGACTTCCGATATCACTATTAGCATTTCGGGATGATAAACCATCTATTAGTCCCGCTTCTCTCAACTCATGTTCCATATGAAGAAGTCTCATCTTGTTTTCGATCTCACGTTGCTGTTGTTCAAGCTGTTGTCTTGCTTTCTCAGTCTCAATGTTCAACTTTCTTCTTTGTACATCGACACTCACCTGGGACCGCTTGGAGCTTTTCAGGGAAGCAGTATCTTCACAGGTTTTTTTTGCATGGGTATCAGCTTGAACTCTGCTCACGTTTCTGGGCGCTACAGAAGTTTCCCCGAATCCTTGGGGCCATATGTAGTCAGCCGATAAACTTCTGTTGATACCTGCGCCTGGCCTTCGACTCCTTTCATCCATACTTTGATTCATATCCGGCTCGAAGGACCAAATGTTATCGCTAATATAGCTTTTTTGTCTTTTTTATTCTCAAACAACTTTTACTTTTTCTTTTCTTTATTTCTGTCAAGATGACAACAACAACTCCTAAACAATAATTATCTCCCTTTCCTAGATATACAAGGTATAACATAAAAATATATCACACTGAAGACTCAACAGATATAGAAAAGATATTTAGAATATTTTTATGATCTATAAAACTTTTGCCACCTTCAATATTCATTTTTGTACAACTGACATTAAAAATGACGTTTTTAATTCATTGACACATGAACTAAAAACTGACGTTTTCACAAAATCACTTTTAACACTAGTATTAAAAGTACTTTTAACACTAGTGTTAAAAGTAAAATGACAGATGAGATGATGGATACTCAGTAATATAGATCTCTCTAATAGAAACACTTCAATCAGATATTATAATCAGAACACCTACTCAAGAGGAATCGTTTATAAAAGTTCACACATGTATTTGGTCGTTTGCGCAATTGATAATACTAATTCCTTTTGAAGTTACAAACGAAGTAGTATTTAGTCCAACTGTAGAATGTCCTTCATCACTGACAAATAATGACATTCATAAATAAAGTGCGTTGGGGTTTATTATATTTGAAGTATCTGTCAGTCAGCCTTGTAATCCAAAGATCGTGTGTTCGAATCCTTATGGATCTTATTTTTTTTTTTGTTTTTTTCTTACTAGCAGTAACTGTTGAACAAAAAATTTTGTATGATACATTTGTTAAAAGTGATTTTATTTTGCTCGTGGGGTTGCTCCACTCGCTAACGCTCGTTTCGCAATATTCCCCACTCACAAAATAAAATGCCACTTTTAACACTTGTATCATAAATAACTATTATTACCGTTCATGAGCTACTGTCGTTTAAGTATCGATAGTTTTATGCTTTGATCTTATAGCGATTCTCGGGAGTATATCTCAAAACCTCAATGAAACCTCATCGTTAGATTTATTTTAAAACCATTGCATGAACTTTAGGAGTGCTATAAAACCATTATTAAACTTAGTTATTATCTAGATCATTTAAAGACCAAAAGTATGTGTATACATGTTTCATTGTATAGCCTTCAGGAATGTTTGAAAACCGATTCATGAGACTATCCGCTCTGGGAGCGTATTGGAAAGAATGTATGACCAGCATAATTCAAATTGGTTGTTACTTAACCTCCATAAAACTAGGATAAATCCAAATGATATTCAACCTTTTACTTGGGCCACCTTTACTGAATGCTGACATTCACGGTTGTTTGGCGGAAAATTTTTTGCTCAAGCGGAAATCCAATGAAATTAGTTAAATTGCGGTCATGTGATTGAATACAACCAATAAGAACAACATTATACTGATGACAGACCCAACGGTCTGTTTTCACTCTCAGGCACGTTGCTATTGATATGCATATTTTGATTTATTTCGATTTTGATGTTTCAAATATTCAATAACGTTAAAATGTCAGTGATGTCATGATTTGGTTGTAATACTGACGAGATTATTGAAATTGTCTTATCGAATATATCAAAATATACTGTTTACAATAACAAATTTAAAGCATTTATAGACTATTTCAATGTTAAAAAGTATCAGTTAGCAAAAAAATTTTTATCCGAATAACCCTCGAACATTGGTAAACATAACAACTTCCTCAGCTTGTTGCTTATAGAAAACAGACCTCCGCCTCCGGCGTCGGAAAGCAACAAGCTAGGGTATATTGTAGAGCGGGATAAAAGTCAACTGGGTCCATCTATATTTTTAGGCTTCAACTTCAACATTAAATTTAAACTTATACTTAACGTAAAAAGGGGAACAAAAGATTTGGTCCATTATAAAAGTCATCCTCGGAAAAAAATAACTGTACTATCCAAGATTTGTCTAGGTTTGTTGAGCTGCTGTACCACCATGCTATTAAATATGGGTGGCCACATCTAAAAATATTTGAAATACATGAATATTAGTGTCTTTCAAATATTATTTTGAACTGTTTTGTTTGCTTTTGCGGAAGATAAAAAGAAAATACGAGTTAATCGCTTTCAAATATTTTTCTTGTTAATTTTGAGATTATATGGAACGTTCGAAACGAGTATTTAGCTACCCTCAACCGCCTTCCGGGACTTCTACTGAGTCATCATGATTTTTCTTGATTTACTCATTTACTTTGAATTTTTCGATCACCCACAAATTGCTAATAATATAGTACGATTGGGTTTTGAGACGAGTATCGATTGTAGCACCACCAAAAATTATTTACCGTAATTTCAGGAGTGGAACATATTTTTTTCTTTCGTTTAAAAATTAAACATATTTTTGCTGTAATCTTGAAAAGTATATGATTTATCGAAAAAACAACTCAAAAAGGTGAAAGACAATTGAATTCTCCACAAAAATGATTCCTAGTAATTTTTTATAAAATGCGTTCGTTTTCTCGCCGACATCAATTTTCAGGTTAACGCTTACCTGCCGCTGGAAGTTCTGGCGGAACCGAATATTTGATTGATCATAACTCTGCTAAAAATGATCGAAGAAGGAAAAGGAAAAGATCATATCGTTTCTGAAGACTCCTACCTTCCCATGCAAATACAATATGCGAGTATTTGATTACCTAAAATGTGTTTTGTCGCACTTCACGGAGATGTTTGCGGATTATCCAAAAATCATGAATTATTTAGTAAACATAGAATTATTATACTAAAGCAGCAACCCATACCCTCTTTGAACTATATGCAACAATTTAAAAGTAGTATACAACATGCCAAAAAAAAAGCTTTGTTTTACTCCTGCCTCATTTTCAATTTACCCATAAAACCGGAGTTCCCTTCAGTAAATGTTGAAAATAATCGCTTATTCATATCTTGCATATATGTCTAGTAATACTAACCCTATTGTGAAGCGCAAACCTCAAGCTTAAAATCACATTGTTAAATTTTGTTAAAAAAGTTTTTTCCGTTAACCAGCTGTCGTCCCCTTACGAACGGCAGCCCTCAAAAGAATTGTACAACAAACTACAAAAATTGCACTTCTGGAATAAACAAACAAACCACTAAGGCTAAGAAGCCAGCGCTTGGCTGTGAAATGTTTTAACATAATTTAATTTAGTAGAAATAGAATACATATAAAGTGTCATATTGAATTTGGGATAATACTAATAACAATAACAATAATGACAACGATGATAATAATGACAAAAATGACAATAATGATAAAATTAATATTCAACGCACAATTATGATTTATTAATAATGCAACAATGATATTTATATGCATATATAATATACATCAACAAAATGAAGGGTTATATTAATTTTCCGATAATAATAATATTTTAAGAACAATCTTTTGAAAGGTTGACTGTTGTACCTGGGACATAACGACAATGGTAGTCCTGTTTCTCAATAAATATTAGGACAGGAAATTTTATTAGGATCTATTAGATTGTGTATTATTTTTATTTCTGTTTTGGGAATGTACTGTTTCATATATTTTTTTGAATATTACTATTGAGATCAAATCTTTGAAAACTTGTGCGAGCCAAGGATTAACGAGGTCTTACCTTTGAATGTGCGATTCTTAGCACTTTCTCAGGCCATCAGATCAAAATCTGAAGTCGCTAAGGATTCGAACCTAGCCGACCAGTGGTCAATGGTTTTGAACGCTTCAGTCTCAACCACTGAGCTACTTGACCCTTTAACATACTTCATTTTTTTATGTAGGATGTGTATGAGCGATTATTTTCAACATTTATGCAGAAATTGCCGGGATTATGGGTGAGTTGAAAACTGAGGCAGGAGTAAAACCCATATTTTTCTTTGGCATGTATAAAGAGACTTCTCTCACTATTCTAGAATCGTCTAAAATCGTTGTATATGGCCCAAAGAGGGTACTGATTCCAGCATCGGTATAATTATTTCTTATCAACTAAAATATCCATGACTTTGAGATCCTACGTAAATATCCTAGAAGGGTTATGTGAAGTGGGATAAAACACATTTTGGGTACTCAGATACTTACATATCATATTTGCATGAGGAGTAGAAGTCTTCAGGAACGATACACAATTTTTCTTTTCCTTCCACTATAATTTTCAACAAAGCCGCCACTGCCGGAAATGGCAGTGGCGGTTATCGCGAGTCTGAAATTTGATATCGAAATTCAATTAGTTTTGGGAGGAAACGAACAATATTTTTTCTAAAAATATATGATGTCAAAAAGTCAAGTGTCAAGTTTCAAACATCTACGATTCATTTTTCACTTGTGGCTTACATTTGTCTGTCGTTACTGTACTATAAGAATTTTCCATGAATTCGTGTACATATTAAAAATCGATTTGGCCCTCGTATAATTGTGATCGATTTCAACGAATGGTCTGAAAATTAATTAAACTTTCTCTTTTTCTTGACTTTTTTATGTATATAATCTTTTGCTTAAATTGCAAATTTGCCTGGTCGCTGTACTGTGGGAAAATACGTATTAAATTTCCTTGCAGCTGTGTGAATTTCAAGTTGTTTTATATTTCTATATCCTGTAATATCATCAATTTAGATGTCTATGAACTTGGAAAATAGAATAACTCTTGAACTGTACATAATGAGTGATTTGATTGTATAGTAACGAAGTTGATGGGTGATCTTGAAACTCTTCAATTGCTTTGATGATTTTGGATAATTTCGTGAGGCTTCTCAATTATGGACACATGCATAATCATTGAGCCCGTGGCTGACGATCGAAAAGTTATATCAAACTGCCTTGAAGTAAGTCATTTCTATTGGTATGTTTCAATTTGTTTTAAGAAATTGTTGAGAAGTAACGTTACTTCCAGACAATTTGATAAATCTAGTTTTGCTTACACCATGGGAGTGGATAGCTGCTCCCATCCCACTCTTATGAAAGGAAATCTCTGGTGACGTAATCTTCATGTTGAGAACATTTTGAAAGATTCTATGAAATTCCAGAAAATATATGGCTCATTGTTGTTATTTCAGAAAATATATGACTCAATGAGTCATATATTTTCAATGAGGACTTTTTTACAATAAAATCATAATCAGTTTCACGTCACCAACCAGAGCGTATTCCTTAATAAACTGAACCAAACACTACGTTTGTCTCAGTCAGTCCATATATATAGTATCGGTGAAAAATGATTAGAACGAAAGGTACCTACAAAAATAATTTGAGTTCATAATATGGAAGTTGTTTACGTCGCGATACGTTGAGCCTCTTGAATATAAATCAGTCCACTTTCCATCAATCTCTGTAAAGGTTATAATCCAGTAACGAGAGACAAACTCGAGCAAAAAGTGAAGAATGAATTGTAGTACTCTGAAACTTGATACCCCGACATCATATATGATTAGAGAAAAAATTGTTTACCCAAAATCAGCGGTGGAACCTAAAAAATTTTTCATTAAAAAAAAATATAATTTTTTTTGTTGTTATTTCAGAAAATATTAGTTTTATCGAAAAACGACTTTAATAGGTTGAGAGATAATTCAGTTCTCCACAAGAATGATTTTTAGTAAAACCTCATATAATACCCCCGTTTTATCAGAAAACGTGGTTTAAGAAGGGTTTTACCTTCTGAAAAAGGTCAGAGTAAATTTTCGGGTGAAAAGGCGAGGTAAGGATTCTAAATGTTAAGGGGAGGAGTCTAAAAATAAAAGAAATCTAATATTGTCTCACTTCAGCTCATTTCGGTGTAAAATTAAAATAACTCAAAGGAGTAAGTTTAACCTTGAACGCTTCGAGGCTGTTTAAATAGGTACGCAAACGCTCGCCGCTTTTTACCACTCTGGCCGACTTGATTTTATTACATTGTCCAGTATTCTTTAAACGAGAGAGAAATATGAGTAATAAAAATGAAAATTTTTGTTTTCTTCATTGTGATCGATATTTGGTATATTGATTGGTATTGATATAACTTATGAAAATATGTGTGGTTTAGGCAACCATGATAATTAAAAAAACGAATAAAAAATCATGTTCAACGGCATGTAAATAGCAACGCTGCAAAAACCATTCAAATGATGATAAAAACTATCCTACGGATCTTCATTAGAGATATTTATCGAAAATTTCTATGAATAAGTCCGCGGTTGCATTATGTTCAATTGCATTGTTTTAGCGTAGGAGACTTTCGAATATCCTTATGTGTGAAAAATAAGTAGCGCAATCAAACCTAAAAGGGTTACATAGAAATGTGTGTCATTTCGGTAAAAAAAAAATTTCATTTTGGAAGTCATTGCATATATCTATAGATATATAAGATAAAACCGGATAAATAGTGGGTATATTATGTAACGATCATGTTGACTGTCGTTAATCTCGTGCGCGTGTGTTAGTAGCAATTACATGCATATATTATTTTTTTCTACGACCAATACAAAATTAAAACAAAACTGTATTTTAATCTAGTTATGTTCAAACTTTACTTCAACATAAATTTCAATACGAACATTGTATCCACAAAGAAAATTTGAGTTTCTTTGCAAGTTCTTCAACGTAAAGTGAAGAAATATATATAAATCTTTTTTAAACCAACGATCCATAATTATCTTTATATTTTGAAATATATAATGAAAATCCATGTTATAGGGTTATAGACAAGTTTTGACCCCTGAATGGCGTCTATTTTTTTAAACGATGTTGAGAACGAGATGATCGGCTTGTCTCCAAAGTAATGGAATATGGCTGTGAGGACTGAGCCCGATGGGTCAGTCTCGATGGGACCCCTAACGGTTGGAACGATTGATGATATTTCGGAAGAGCATCGTCCATGAAAATATGCATGAAACAGAGATAGATCGGCAACTTGTCTGCGGTGGTCCAGAGAAGTGAGCGAGCTTGTGAACGGAGTATCACCGACGAGAGTTTCAATATGTATTTGGGTACTTCACTCCATATATTGAAACCCAAGACTGGTCGGATTTGTGCCTTATAAATCATGAGTTGACGGAAAATGAAATAATTTTTGGTAAGAAATAGAGCACTGTTCATTTAAACGACGTCATGTATACAACGGTTCATCGAAAATCGTCTAATATGACAAACTGCCAAATATTAGGTTACCTGTGATATTTTGTTTTGAACTGAAGTAAACTTCAAAATTTTTGGTGCAAACTTGCTCAAAATAGTACAGTAACAAGGAAATGATGCTGAAAAATATCAAGTCATAACAAAATTATAGTTATTTATGGTACTAGTGTGTTATGTTGAAAATAAGTCACGCGAAAAAGATTTATACCACGAGGCCGTCAGGAGAAATTGAGAATTCTTAATATACTGGGAGACGTCATTAACAAATAACAGATGCCTAGATCCGACCTTTTGAATTCAGATGGTGAAAAAAAATCTCGAATTCATTGAGCGAGCTCCGAGTATTTTGATTTCTCCTGCTCTTTGTTTCACCAATAGCCACTAATAGGGCTAACTCCCTCTTAACGCCGACGTGACATTTCATGCTCACGCTAACCCGCCAATGCAAGTTTAGACAGTGCCGAAAATTAGATTTGTCATAACTTTGCTGAAAATTATAGTAGAAGGAAAAGAAAAAGTGTATATTGTTCCTGAAGACTTCTACTTGTCTGCAAATATAACATGTGAGTTGAGTACCTAAAATGTTTTTTGTTCCTTCACTTAACCCTTCCACGATATTTACGGACGATCCAAACGTCATGGATATTTTAGTTGATACGAAATAATTATACTGAAGCAGGAATCAGTACCCTCTTTGGACCATATCCAACGATTTAAGACTAGTGAGACAAGTCTCACTTATACATGCCAAAGAAGAATGTAGGTTTTACTCCTGCCTCAGTTTTCAACTCACCCCATAATCCCGGCAATTTATTCAGTAAATGTTGAAAATAATCTCTCATACACATCCTACATAAAAAATTAGTTATGTGATTCCAAGCTTAAGGTTTGCATTTCACAATAGTGTTATTAAATATATACATATATGCAGAATATGAATAAGCGATTATTTTCAACATTTGGTGAAGAGAATGTCGATTTTATGAGACAGGAGTAAAACAAAGTTTTTTTTTTGGCTTGTACAGTGACCGCTAAAAAGTATGTACCATATGGGAAAAAATTTTAGTATTCGAAAATAGATTCTTGGGAAAAGTTTGTGCAGGTCCGATAACCTAAAAATCGATTTTGACGCATGTTACGTAATCGCCGGTATGGCGGCAAATTGAAAAATATTACTATGATTAGGCAAAAAGTCAAGTAAAATGGCAAGATATCGAAAAAAGTAATTTGAAAAAGTTGCTTGGAATTCAATGTTATACAAATATGAGAAGTTTGACAAAATAATGTGAGAAAATTGAAAATGGCATTTTTTTTAATATTTTCTCAGCTTTATAAAAGTATCAAATTATTTTCTTATGAATAGCTCGACCATACTAAAATATTCGTATTTCAATGATAATAACAAAACTTTCTCATTTTCTCCACACCAGAGACCACTAAATAAAAAAAATTTAATTTTGTCGAAACCCTTGCTGTTATACATTGGTTCGTATCTAACAGTTATATCAGAATACCACGATTATTGCGATGATGGAGAAATCCAAAAATATCGTGTTTTTTCGATTATAATCAATTTTTGATGATAATCGTACACGAGTGTTTCACTTCGCACATAATCAGGGGTACATAATATAATAAATAGTATGATTACTACCGATAATTAATTTTCTACAATCTCTGTGTTTTATTATTTCATTATTCTATTCAAATTTGAATAGTATATTTCTCCCCAACTAATGAGTCAAGGTATAAACCCGAAAATGTTTCGTCATGTAAGCTCATAATGATATGTGATCAAACTATTTGTACTTTCATATGTTCTATACCACTTGCATGTCATCACCACATGGATTTTATCCCTGACTAAATGTTCTTTAAACAAGTGTTATTGTTTCCTATACAAATAATTTTTATTTATGTGTTGATTTTTGCAATTAATTGGTCTTATAATATGTTATATATTGATTTTATCATGTTAGGTACGTAATCCTCACCAAATGTGTTTTAATCTTCCGTGATTGATTCCGGTACGAACTATTTCTATATTAATAATATCACTTTTCCCGCTGTCGACACTGTAAATAGTTCATACATGCTTAGCAACAGAACAGGTGAATGGCTTTATCATTCGTTTACTAATTATTCATCTTGACAACGAAATGTAAACAGTGTCATTTACATGCCTAGGGTAATAATGACTTCGACTTTGACAAGTAATACCTTCAGTTTCATTTATATCAATTTTTAGGTTATGAGACTTTTTGAATATTATTGTTGCACAAGCAACTTATAATGAAAAAGTGAAACGAATAATCATGAAGGAAGGGTAAGAAAACAAACTTTAATCCAGGCAAATTTTGGGAAATGTCAGCAAGCAGCAGGAAAAACGTAATAAGTAATACGAAATGTATCGACTCTTAACATCTTCGGCAAGCGACAAGCCTCGGCTTTGCCTCGACTCGTATTCGCTCACCTCGAATGTTAACAATTAATGTTAATTATTTTAAAATTACTGTTTTCCTTTCACACAAGCAGATATACCGGGTGACCACAAGGTGAGGTACGCCCCCCAATTTTTCTATAGTTTTGAAGATACAGATTTCAAATTTGGTGTGTCGCTATAGTACTTGAATACGCACATTTTGAAGCAGACGCAATGAATAAATAGTTATTTACCTAACAAGTGCGGAAAGTAGTACTTTTCTGCACGCGACGGCAGTTGCACGAACGACGCGGAGCGGAGTTCGGGCAAGCTGTTAAGGGCGAAAAAGACATTTTCCGTAAGAGTTAGGTACAATATTTTTCCTACGAGTGTTTTTGTCCATCTTATTTATAAAAAACAAGGTTTTTAATAAACAAGTTTTTCTAATAATGCTACAAAATGACTAATAAGACAGAATAGTTACATAGATCATTTAGTTAGTCGTAAATATCCTCATTTTCAACAATACAAAAATCGTGCGGGAAAGTAACTTTTCCGCACGATTTTAAATTGTACGGAAAAGTACAACTTTTAAAACGAAAAATCGTGCGCATGCTCGTAGGAAAAATTATTATTAGTATCCAATAATCTGTTGAGCTCGAGGAAATGCCACTCTGTGCGTTTTCTCTGAAAACTGCAAACTAACAACTTTCAAGGAAAGTGTACAGATTATTTTTTCCATACTTTGTCGTCTCGCGTGATGTTCATATTCAAATATAATGTAACTTTCTCTTCATATACCTTTAGCCCTCATGATTATCACTTCAAAAGTTATGATTTATATATTTTGGTATAGCTCTACAAGGACTCCTGGTGTATTTAGTTATTTATGATTCATGATTCTGTATAACCGATATGCAATCGCTTGCTACATCAAGTAATATGTTTGTTATTATCTTCCTCAATCAATCACATAAAAGCACTCACTAGAACCCATTCTAATCATTCAAGTAATCCTACAGAATTTGAAAGGAATCATAATTTGAAATGAATTTCCAGAGATTACTTTGTGACACATATTAATGATTGATGATCATTTCTCAGTTGTGGTAAGATTAATTCTTCAGCTTACAAAACCAAAGCTGACATTCGGAAACCACAGAGAAACAAAACGATATGGAACAACTGGATAATTTTCGAGGGAGTTCCTTTGAAGTGGTGCATTGTGTAGTAACTCTAGAGTTATTTAGGAAAGGGTCAAATCAACTGATAATCCAGTATCGACAGACAAACTCGAGCAAAAAGTGAAGGATGAATTGTAGCACTCCGAAACTCGGCACAAAAAATCAGGGGTGGAATTAAAAAAAAAAAGAAATTTTGTTGTTACTTGGGAAAATATAAGATTCATCAAAAAACGATTTTGGGAGATAATTCAATTCCCCACAAGAACGATTTTTAGTAATACCTTATGAAATACGCTCGTTTTCTCAGAAAACGGGGTTTAACGTTTACATCACATTGCCACTGCAAGTTCAGACAGGGCCGAAAATTAGATTTGTCATAACTTTGCTAAAAAGTATAGTATAGAAGGAAAAGGAAAAGTGCATATCGTTACTGATAATAATAATAATAATAATAATAATACTCCCTCATAAACACTCGTAGAGTGTACCCAAAGGCATGGCCTGTGCGGGTAGAGGACGGCTATTATTATTATTTGCCGTGGCGCTCCGGGGCGACTTACTGATTTTTGGTGGCGTATTCACTTTTCAGCTGCAGGAAAACCCGGAAAACCTACAGCACCAGCTCGGGTGGCCAGTGTGCACTCCAAGCTAGCACTAGCCGAGATTGGCATCTAGACAACACAATACACTTGCTTTCAACAAGGACTGTGGTCGTCTATCGATTCCGATATGTGGTACTTGAGAAAAAATCCCACGTACCTACATCGGGCTCGAACCGACTACCGCTATACTGAAGTTCTTAACGGCCTGCGCCTTAGACCGCCAGACCACCGACCACCATGACTTCTACTTCTCTGCAAATATAACATGTGAGTTGAGTACCTAAAATGTGTTTTGTGCCTTCACTTAACCTTTCTACGATATTTACGGAGGATCCGAAAGTCATGGATATTTTAGTTGATATGGAATAATTACACTGAAGCAGGAATCAGTACCCTCTTTGGACCATATCCAACGATTTAAGACTAGTGAGACAAGTCTCACTTATACATGCCAAAGAAAAATGTAGGTTTTTCTCCTGCCTCAGTTTTCAACTCACCCCATAATCCCGGCAATTTCTTCAGTAAATGTTGAAAATAATCTATCATACACATCCTACATAAAAAAATAGGTGTGTGATTTCAAGCTTAAGGTTTGCATTTCACAATAGTGTTATTATATATACAGTGCGGCTTTTTATAGTCCCCCCCGCCCCCGTTAACTTTTGAACGGTTTGCCGTAGAGAGATAAAAAAAACGTTTCGAGGGTTTCACCGATACTACTTTTTGAAATATAACGCATAGTGATTGCTCGATAGATGGCGCGGGGGAGCACAAAAACCTAATTTTTTTAAAGAGAATTTGATTCTCTTTTCAACCATCTGTTTTTTTATTTCGTTTGACACCTTTTTTCACAATGAGCATTTGAAGTGTCAAGGTAAGAGCGGATCTGAATTCGTTTCCGTACCTTACCTCAATAACCTTTGAAGGGTTTGATGTGAAATAATGGGACGGAAAATATTTTGGGTGGTATTAAAATAATAATGTTTGAAGAAAAATACCTTAATTGTTCTAGTGATTCACAATTGCAATCAATACCACGAAATACGGTCAATAAAGACAATTCACAACATTAATAATTATTCATTTTGAATTCCTTTCAAAGCTTAATTAGGTATTAGGATATCGAAATTATACCCATTTCATTTATTTTTAATGACAAAAGTAATAACAGGTACTACGAAAGGACTATTTATTGGATTTGTTTAAATGACAATAATTAATTAGTTACCTATAAAAGTACAATGGATTGATGAATTATTGTATTCATATTCACTGAGGAGTTTTGTCTACTTAAAATTATTATTTACTTTGAATATTTGATATCATCATGGTTCGTATACGTGTTGCAGTTTGTTTCGTTTCCATGTTTTATCATTCATTATTGTTATATTATTATCATGTTATATCTACCAATGTAAAAAAAAAAAGTTTGTTATGAAAGATTGTCAGACAGACATTGAAAATTAAAAATATACAATTTCGTTCTTCGCACCGGATATTTTTTAATATAGACAATATTCCAGGTAAAATATAACAATACGTCCTTTCGAAGAAAAAATTGAAGCAATTTATAATTTTGGTGAGGCCCATCGGAACTACCACGAAGCGGAGAGAATTTTCAATGAAAAATTTCCTGAACATCCTATAACTCGGAAATATTTGAGGGAACTAGTTGAAAAATTCAACAGAACTGGCAGGGTTCGTAGGAAAGGTGGAGCTGGTCGAAAATCAATTCCGGAAGAGACAAAGGTTTCGATAATTGACGAAATGGTGGTAAATCCGCAACAAAGTACCTCTCGTGTAGCAAGTACGATTGGGGTCTCAACAGCTACAGTAAAAAAATATTTGAAGAAACACAAGTTCCATCCATACAAATTAGTAATGTTACACCAACTCACAGAAGACGACCCAGACCGAATTACATTAGGAATATTTGTTTTTCAGATGAAAGTACCTTTTTTTTGAACGGAAATGTGAATACACAAAATGTGCGATACTGGAGTGATATAAATCCTCATATCTTTCGAGAAGGTCACACACAGTTCCCACAGAAAGTAAATGTATGGGCTGGAATTCTGGGAGACCATATTGTAGGTCGCTTATTTCTGGAAGAAAACTTAAACGGTAATTTGTACCTGGATTTACTAAGAGATACGGTTGAACCACTCATACTTGGAATATTAGAAGAAAATGAGAACGAATTTCAGGAACACATCACCTTCCAGCAAGATGGGGCCCCTCCTCACTTCCAACGTCAAGTTCGAGAGTATTTGGATGTAACATACCATATGAGATGGATTGGACGTCGTGGACCAATCGAATGGCCGGCACGATCACCAGACCTCACACCTTGTGACTTCTTTCTGTGGGGATACGTCAAATCCAAAGTGTATGAGCAACAATACAATTCTTTGGAAGAACTTAAAGAACGAATAACACGGGTTTGTGCTGGTATAACTGCAGACATGTTGAATAATGTTCGGCAGAAATTTGTGAATCGAATTTTTTATTGTCAAGAAGTATTAGGTGGACATTTCGAACACCTGCTTCATTAATTGACAACAATTTTGCTTCTAATTATTTAAATACTACATGTCATAATAGTTTGTTTTCTTTTTGTTACATTGACACTTCAAATGCTTATTGTGAAAAAACATATTAACGAAATTTAAAAAAAAATTAGATGGTTGAAAAGAGAATCCAATTCTCTTTTCAAAGATGTGTCACTCGACCCCCCATGCCATTTAAAAAAATTAGGTTTTTGTGCCCCCCCGCGCCAATCAAATATTCGGCTCCGCTAGAACTTTCAGCGGCGGGTAAGGGTGAGCCTGAAATTTGATGTCGGCGTTCAATCACGTTTTCTGAGAAAACTAGCGCATTAAAAAAAAAATTCTAAGTATCATTTTTTTTTTGTGGAGAATTGAGTTGTCTTTCACCTTGTCGAGTTGTTTTTCCGATAAATCATATACTTTTCAAGATTACAGCAAAAATCGAACTACTACTAGCATAGCAAGTTTGGTGATGCTACAATCGATTCTTGTCTCAAAACCCAATCGTACTGGATTAAGTATGAAAGAAATGTAACTGAAATTCTTTTAAGATCGGAATTGAAACTAGCATAATATACATGGCTCGCAGGCCACT
Organism: Chrysolina haemoptera; assembly: GCA_958298965.1. Lineage (NCBI taxonomy): Eukaryota > Metazoa > Arthropoda > Insecta > Coleoptera > Chrysomelidae > Chrysolina > Chrysolina haemoptera. The sequence continues at coordinate 18,776,537 of OY282591.1, read as the reverse complement.
TTTTACGCCCATCTTATTAGACAAAAATTATGAAATTCAGCTTTCGAGAATTCCCGAAAAATGAAGAAGTATTACACTTATTATTCATGGAGAGTTAACTCGCAGTATGTCATACATCAAACAGAAAAATTCTAGGTCCTCAATACTTTGACGTGACCCTACCGTGCAAGAGTTTTTGTTTTTTTTTTTTCGATACTACCCTATTCATGAAATAACAACTTCATGAACATAGCAGAGCACTGTTTAACAGTAAATATTATTTCTGAGAAATCTAATTTGCATTAAAATAAAATTTACCAAGCAATATTGGCCAATTTTCATAGTTTGAATGGAATACTAGCTTCCTCTTCACTTTGCACGAAGCACCACACTAATAATTCCACTCACGATATAAAACTCCCATCTCCTGCGATATGAGGACCAATAAAAAGGGTGTGTCAGTAATGGTACACATTTCTTTTTCGATCCGGTAAGTCCATGTCGGCATGTACAACTACTAATACAAACAACGATGATATATCCTGCTGACTAGTATGACATAAATATTAGGCTGGCAGACTTCATGTATATTGATCATCAGGTAAGTATAATTGGACCGAAAATATCACCAAAGTAATTTTTACTCAAATGCGGATAACCCTGTATATTTTGGGTGTGGTTCAAAAATTGGCCCATCGTAAAAGAAAATCGACCTGTCCGAGGATTTTTCCGAAATATCTTTATATTCAGGAATAATGAATTTGTTCCATAATTTAGGGTCGCACTGTATACTCTATAACGTAAGCGTATTGTGGCAAATACCTGTCAGAAAACATCTACTACTCTGGCGAATACCACGACGGGTCAAGTAATATAGGACTGACGGTTTTCATTTAATTTCCTGACTAATTAAAAAAAGTCAATGTTCCTTCTATGTGTTCAAGAAAGCCCTTAATTCTTTTTTACGGATAACTCTTTTCACTCATGAAGGAATACCCCAATTTTAAATTGAAATGTTTTTTTTTTTCTCAAATATTGGCAGATTTCTTTGATTTATCCCTGTCCTATTCATTAGTTTTGATATACAGTTAGTAGATTTTGGCATATCGTGTCTGATACTTCAATTATATTATTCTCATTATTATTATCTGAGGGCAGATTATCTGGAAGATCCTCAGGTAAATGAGTATTATGTGTCTGTCATTCACTGTGAATATTTTCTTGCACACCTCTATATTGTTGTTTTGAACAATAGGTTCTACTGGTAATAAACTTATGATCAGATTTCATTACCTTTTCATTCTGGATACAGTCCCAGTAATCACATTGTTTTAATTTAAATTTTCAGATAATACATATAATGGGCAATGGTGGCGAGTGGTTAAAATGCTCGCTTCTTAAAACTTGAAGGCCACGTCTTCCCTAGCTCGCACAAGTCTCCGAGGACTTCAGAGGGTTGCTCACAAGGGTGCTGTTATGTTTTTATGTTCATTCTTCCTTGGATGTCTTAAATAAAACTTGATATTCATTTAAGACTTTCATTAATCACCATTACTACAAGTGAGAAGTGATACAAGTATATCATAACTGTCAACTGTCAACCCTGACCGTGTCAATCATAGAACACTTGTCTAATAATAATGTAATACGATACATATCAGGAATGTACTAGATCCGATATGTAACATCTCTCTCTTTAACAAAAATTTGAAAGAGTAAATAATTATACATAAAATTATTCTCTATATCTTAAAGGTTTATTTATGATTCTACCAGAACGAGTAACTACATTATCCTTACTATTTACATTAGATTCTTTGGAAGGTCTATTAGTGATCCTATCAGAACTAGTAACTACATTACGACTAGGTACAATAGACTTATTCGAATCAATTCTATTCGTAGACTGATGACTAGTACTAGGTAAACATGTCACTGTTGGGAATATGAGCGTCACAATTGGGAATATTCAAGTCAGAGTGAGGAGTATTCTCATTGAATTTAAAAATTATGTTATCATTAGGGCTGGGTTCGATGGTACTATCACTTCTAATTTCAGATCTAATAAGCAAAATAGGATTGGGGCATGTTTTAATAAAAGACGAATTTCTTCTGAGAATTTTACCAAATTCATCCTTCACAAGATATGATCTAGGAGTATTACATTTCTCTACTATCTCTCCTTTATGAAAATAATACTTTCACCCGTCTGAAACCCCTGTCTGAACTTTGCATTAGAATTGTAGTTTTGGATAGTTTTTCTTTTATGTTTTCTAATATTTTCTAAATCAATTTTAGGTTTTTCAGCTAGTATATTAGAAGTCACAGGTAAGGTTGTACGTAATATCCTGTTATTCAATAACTCTGTTGGGGACAAATTCAAACCAGTCAATGGGGTGGTCCTGTAGTCTAAAAGTGCTAAATAAATATCAGTATAACTTTCAGAACACTTTCTCAAAATGCTTTTACATATACCAACTGTGCGTTCTGCCAGTCCATTAGATTTAGGATATCTTGGACTAGAAGTTGTTAATGTAAAATCCCAATTTTTTGAAAATTTTGTAAACTCTACGCTGTTGTAGGGAACGTTATCTGCAATAACTGTTTCAGGAATTCCAAATGTGGAAAAAACTTTCTTAAAATGTTTAATGATTTCATTCGCACTCTTAGACTTCAAGGGACACATCTCAATCCAATTACTAAAATAATCAACAATGACTAAATAATCACACCCACCATATTATGTAAATATGTCAGAAGCAATTTTATCAAAAGGTAATTTGGGTCTATCATCAAGAATTATTGGTTCTTTAATATTGTTACGGTAATATTTCCAACATGACGAGCATTTAGAGATAAATTTATGTATATCTGTATTTTTGTTTTTTCAATACCTAAATGTACAATAGGAAGTTTATCTAACATTGAATCTCTCAATGATTTAGGTACTACAAGTTTATGATCTAAGAAAAGTAAATCATTTTTTGAATGCAATGAATCTTGTAACTTAAAAAACGTTAATATTTCTGAGTTGTTCAAAAGTTCTGATTCAAGTGGCCAACCACTATCACAAAAAGTCATTATCAAACTCAACAACGGATCATTTCGTGTGGCATCTTTTAATTTTGTTAAAGTACTATTAGAAATAGGAAGTTCAATTTCAACACTATGAACAACAAAATTAGTATCTATACTTGTTTTTTCAGGACATTCTTTTAAAAATCTTCTTGACAATAGATCTGCTATGTACATGTATTTTCCTGGCAGGTACTCAACATCAAAATTTATTTTTTAAAAGTCTCAATTTGAGTCTTTGGAGACGTCCAGAAACTTTATAAAAATCTTTTTTACAGATCGACACCAACGGTCGATGATCAGTATTAATGAGTATTTTTCTTCCGTACACGAAATTTTGAATTTTTTGAAGAGAAAAACAAATAGCTAACAACTCTTTATCGATTTGAGGATATCGAGTTTCTGTTTCTGTCATTGATCTTGAACAAAAAGCCACAGGTTTTCCTCTTTGTAGTAGACATTCTCCCAGTCCATTTTTACTTGAATCAGTTTGAACCACTATCGGATGTGCTGGATCAAATATCTGTAACTGAGGAACTTCTGTAATAAATTTCTTAATATTATTCAATACACTCGTATGGTTATCAGTCCAATTGAAAGTCATATTTTTCTTAATTAGCTCTCTTAGAGAAGATATTAGATTGGATAAATTAGGAATGTATTTAGTTAAATAGTTAAACATACCGAGTATGCGTAGGAGCTCTTTTTTATTATTGGGTGTCTGTATATTTAACACTGCCTTAATGTAATCATTATAAGGAGAAATACCTTTAGAAGAAAATATTTGACCTAAATATTTTACTTCACTGACTTTAAACTGTACTTTATTCATGTTAAATTTGATGCCAAATTTGTTTGCACGTTTCACTACTTCATTTAAAATGGTATCGTGTTCTTTTACAGAAACACCACCTATTATTAGATCTTCAAAGTAAATTCCTATATTAAGATCACAAAAGATTTTCTCTATTGTCCTCTGAAATACCTCAGGACTAATTTTGAGGCCAAAAGATAACCGACGAAAACAAAATTTACCAAAAGGTGTTAAAAAACATGTATACTTCATGCATTCTTTCTCCAGCGGTATTTGATAAAATCCTTCTTTTAAGTCAAAAACGGTAACCGATTTTTCTTTGAGAAAGTGTCACTTCCCGGACTAGTCCGGGAAGTACGTACTTTCCGGACTAGTCCGGGAAATGCCCGAATTTCAATATAAATATTTATATAAATAAGAATTAGAATGTTTCTGTTAGTACCTATCTTCTGTTCGCATTTCGATATTTAATACAAATAAGAATTAAAATGTTTGAAATTTTCTTCTACAAAGAAATATAAAAAATAAATGTGTCTCGATTTGTTACTCTACACGGTTACCGAAAAAATTTTGTACGCAACACGTCCGAAAACAGTTTTGCGGACTTGTTACGTAAATTACTATTAGGTACTCAAATACCCATATGTTACATTTTCATTCTCTGGTATTTTTCAGCAAAGTTATGACAAATAAAATGTTTGTCTCCACCGGAACTTGCAGTAAAGGGTAAACGCGAGATTGAAATTTGATGTCATAAGGGATTACTGGAAATCATTCTTGTGGAGAATTGAATTATCTTTCAACCTATCGATATAGTTTTTTGAATAATCTTATATTTTCCGAAATTATAACAAAAAAAAATGATTCTTTTAAATGAAAATATTTTTGGGTTCCGCCCCTGATTTTTTGTTAAACAATATTTTTCCAACAATTCATGATGCCAAGCTGTCATGTGCCAAGTTTCAAATTGCTACAATTCATAGGTACTTCACTTTTGCCACAAGTTTTTCTGTGGTTACTGGACTAATAATACTGGACCCCCTTTTGGGTTCGATTTCAACAAAGCTATTTTGAAAATTTTCATAATCAATGAGTTTTGTGTAGGTAGGTATAAAGGTAATATTGAAATAATGCATGGTTTGAAAACATAGCAGTGTGAACGTACGTAATTAATTCATCATTAAATCAGACAGGTCAATAACAAGGTTTAGCATCCATAAGCATATTATTTGAATTTATTAAAGAACTAGCATTGGAATCACTCCGACTGCACAAGACAAAAACATCACCTTTGATCATGATTAAGTTTTAGTAGTAATTGAGGTTATCTAATGCGGCAGGTTTTTTTTATTATGATGAAACGTCTGTCATGAAATGTTTTTGTGTTTAAAAGTGATAGAATATTCGAAATTTGTGTGTGAATAGTCCGCAGTAGACATAAACAGATTAATTTGCTTTTTATTAGCTTTTATGAGTCAAGGTATAAGCCAGTGCAGTGGAGAGGAGTATTTTTCTCATTTGGTTATATCAACCGGAAACTATTGTTCGAAATGCAAACACTGCAAATATATTTGTTTGATGAATAAATAACTTCTGTATTCCTACCGTTCAAAACTACTCCGATTTTAATAATTAATTCTTTAGAAATTGGTAATTGAAAATACATCATTCTTTGCAGTTAAAAAAATGGCTTTCTCCTTGGTTATATCAATTTTAAATTTTTTAATGTCCTATATCAAAAAATCTGACCTTCGCTTTTCTCAGGTCAAGTGAGCTGAAGTCGGAGACCGAGAGATTCATAATGGTTTGCCAGGATGGTGTCTTCAATATCCTGGTCTACCATAGCCGCGTGATGCGTATAGAGATCCCCGACACTAGATGCAGGGCGCCTGAGATCATTATGCATTTGCTGTCAGCATGTCCAGTATATGCAGTCTCAGCCTATATCCAAAGGCAAAACGCGGCTCTACGAGTGTTGTACTACCATCTACGACACTCGTACGATATAGACGAGACACCGGTGTTGCCTTATGCTCCGGGGGATATTGAGTCCGTTGTGGAGAATGAGAGGTGCTGAATATATTGGAACTACTCATTCCTCACCCTCAGGCAAATACAAGCCCATAAGCCTGATGTAGTCCTCCTCGACCATCAGAGTAAGACGATTTTCGTCGTGGAGTTTTCGGCTCCTGGTGAAACGAACATCGTCCGAAAAGAGGAGAAGAAACGGACTAAATATCGAGACTTACTCTTTGAACTCCGCAGGCTCTACCTAAACGATTCTGTTAAAATGGTGGTTCTGATTATAGGGGTCCTTGGTGGAATGATGGACACACTGCTTTCGAACTTAAAAATCATACTAGCTTGCCGTAATATGGCAGAAATTTTAGTCGGACGAATGCACAAGGCCGTCATCCTTGATTCACTGCGTCTGCTCAGGGCACATGATTCTCGGACCCAGTAGTTGCTCACCCTACGGACGTGGGGAGAGGCTATCTTGTTGAATGTCACCAGCGCGCTCTCCGGATGTGTCGGAACTCCGGAGACTGTGCCCCAACTGGTATAATCCAACCGGATAGAAACAAATAATAATAATCTTAGCCGGAAATATACAGAAGGTAGAATACTTGGTTCACTCCATGAACTCAGGGCACATGATTATCGGACCCAGTAGTCACTCACCGTACGGACGTGGGGAGTATGACTATCTGGGTAAATGACACCAGCGCGCTCTCTGGATGTATCCGGAGACAGGGCCTGACTGGAACAATCCTGACAGATAAAGAGTTCTCATCCATGGTAAACTTCGTCTACTCAGGGCACGTGATTTTCGGACCTAATAATCACTCACTCACCGAATGTATCAGACACATGTTGAAAATTAAAGTAACAAATTGTATTATTTACTTGTCAATATCTCAACACTTTTAATGCTATTTGATTTTTTTTTCGAAAATATGAATAGAATATTCATAAAATCTGTTGTGGAATCAATTTTTACGAAGAATGTTCCCATTGTTAACTTTTAATGCCCTTATGAGAGTTATTTTGTGGAAATCTCTTCAGGAAATTGTAAAAAAAAAATGTTAAAATTGTTAAAATTGTTTTTTCCGTTAACCAGCTGTCGTCCCCTTACGAACGGCAGCCCTCAAAAGTCGAAACTTGTGCGAGCCAAGGATTAACGAGGTCTTACCTTTTAACGTGCGATTCCTAGCACTTTCTCGGGTCATCAGATAAAAATCTGAAGTCGCTGAGGATTCGAACCTAGCCGACCAGCAATCAATGGTTTTGAACGCTTCAGTCTCATCTACTGAGCTACATGACCTTTAAAAATAAACCAGGAAACTTTATAAATACCGGTACAAATGTATTTGTACCGCTATAGCGAGCACCAGTGCGTAGAAATTTAATACATGCATTTTGCGAGAAGTAATTCTTCAGTCTGATCTAACCAGAACGAACTAACCTTACGTAGACATTTCACTGCATGATAATTGAACACATTCATTTTGCAAAGGCAAATTTTTAAGTTTGATCTAACCAGAATGAACATCGCAGTGGCCGGTGTACGAAAGGAGAAGCCAAATTAATTGGATGTACGGAACAAGCATATTTCAGGGCGGAGGTAATTTCCTAAATATATTTGGTGAGAAAATTACCTGTAGTATTATCGTACACTCTTTCAGGTAGGAGAGGATTTTTGGTGAGGGAAATACGCCTGCCCGATAAAACATAGTGCTGAATGTCATAATCCCCATGCGAGGGCGAACCCCGAACTATGCGTAACCTATTTTTAGTGAGGTTTATATAATAGCCATCACTTCATTCTGATACAAATATTCCAAGTATAGAAGGGAGAAATTCCTCGGCTTATTTTATGACTAAAAGTTCATATAAACCGCAAACGCTTCGTTACCGATCTACAGGATGTTGAAATTATTATTTTTTTTTTAGATTCTGCAGTGTTTGAGATATTTGGCTCAAATTGAAATCGTAGGTTACGTTATGGGGCTTATACCTTTGAGATGTGCATTGATCCAAGACCTATAACATAACCCATATTTCGAATTTGATCCAAATATCTCAGAAACTACAGGATCTATAAGGAAAAAAACAAAAAAAATCTTAAAATTTCAATAGCCAGTAGATCGGTAACGAAGCGTTTGTGGACTTATGTTTATATGAACTTTTAGTCGTAAAATAAACCAAGAAATTTCCTCCTTTCGGATGTATACGATGTTTAGGAACACCCTGTATAATTCCGTCAAAGAGCAGGTTCTTCATGGATCATCTTCTCTGTTTGGATGTTTTCCGAGGATGGATTATGGAAAATATGAAATTCACTGATCGAAACAAATTTTGAAATGCTGTCTGGCATGTATCTCTTCGGCCGGTCGCACAGCAAGGATGCCATCAAGAATGCTGCATTCTTCGTGGGCGATCGGCCTTACGGTATCATAAAGCGCGTTAAGGATTAGAACGACCCTGTGACGTCAGGCCAATCAAAGTACATTCTCGAATTCGGATACTTATTCAATTGTCATCAGCCGTTACTGAGGATGCTATTGGTTATTATTTTTTTTTGCAGATCGATAAGTGTATGGTTCTTCAAGATTTCAACATCTATTGTTTCATTATAATTTTAAGAAAATAATGATCATGATTTCTCCCAACCTGCTCATTGAAGAATATCCAGTTTAAAATATATATATAGCAAAACGCAAGTGTACTCTTATAACATTATATTTCCAATACTTCGACAGTGGTTACTGTCATCATCAGGGAGCTACACAAATGGATGAAACTATGGTAAACTGGTGAGGATGAGAGTCCAATACTTACAATGTTAGTGAGATTGGTCGCTTAACAACGATGTTGAAAAATTAAACAAGACTAAAACCATGTGCAACATGGGGTACTGAATAAAACTTATGTAAAACATTTATAACAATTAAAAATCTAAAAAGTGTGTCGGATGCAGACAATAACTGTAATATACCACGGGGAGCGTGGGAGAAGAGAAAATTATTAGGTTAGAAATTATTGAAATTAATCATATGTCAAAAGTCAAAAGTCAAATTTTCATAGAAGTTATGGAACAAGAGACAATTGGCCTGAGCTGCTGGGGTTTCCAGTCCAGTTGCAATTACTGCTAAAGAGAAGATATAATTATGGATTTCATATCCCAAGATGGGTTAGTTTGCTCAGGTTAGGTTTGTGTGTCAAGTGCGAGCGAAAAAACAAATTCACGTCTTTTCAACTCAGTTTGCCTTCTTCTTGACTGTACGGTTGGATCGGCCACGAACAAAATGTTTTGGTACGGTCGGACCCGCACCGAACGCTAAATTAGTGAACGGTCGGACCGTGCAGGAGCCAGTCCCATGAAATTTTGAGGAATGACGGCTAGGTTATACAGGGTGTAATCTAACTTATTGCACTCTCGTGGACGGGTGTATAATGCCATCTTATAACGAATGGCCGGTGTGAAAAATTCGAAAAAAATTGTGGAAATTTAAAATTTTGTTGGAAAATTCGGAAAATCTTGGAAACCGCTGTTCGAAATTACACATTACCTTTCATTCAAACTTTCCACGATTTTTTTAGAGTTTTTCACACCTGCCATTCGTTATAAAATGGCATTATACACCCGTCCTTCATGGAAGTGCAAGAGGTTGGATTACACCCTGTATATGTTCATAATTGCTCGCTGACCAATCTCGATAAAAGAACCAACACTGTATAATTACATCACAAGTTCATTGAAGAACAAAAAAATGCACTTTACATATATAATGAATAGGTAGACTTCACTGAATCCTATACTTAATTGTAATGATGGAGCATAATTCTGTGTGTATTACCGCTTGGTGGAGAAAAATGTTTTGTTAAGTACGTTCACATGGTTCACATTTTGAATGTCAAAATGACGGTCATATTTGCACTAATGTGAATATGACGATTTCGGCGAATCGGTTACACTTTAAAAACTCAAATTTGTCAAATACATTTGAAACATGTTGGAGTACTTGGTGAATATATCGAGGTTAATTTTTTTTTCAAATATTCGTGATTTTTTTGCGGAAACCAATAAACCGATAAAATGCACGTCAACAAAAAGATCAATTGTTGACGGGAAACTATGGAAGTGAGAATATAGCAAATTTATAAAATGGGATCGTTTTCCCAACTTGGTCAGTTCAGCATTTTGCAGATAGACAGTACAGATAGAAATTCATTGAACACAATATAAATAATACGTAAAAAAATTAATGAAGCGGAATAAGGGTTTGATCACAATAAACAAGCACAGCACTACATAATAGAATAGGATAGGACATGACGAATTAGGTAGGTAATGTCAGATTTTGTGACATCGTAGGCAACAATGTGTTCATATAAAGGGCAGCTCAATATATCATTTTATTCATTATTTAGTCATCGATACTATATATACTATAGTATCGATGACTTTTATTGAAGTAATCGAGAGAATAGTGATTTTACAGCAAAAAATTGTAAAATTGAAATAAATAATTCACAATAAATGAATTATTTTGAGAAGTTAGGAAATTTGCATATGAAGACCACAGTGGAAAAACGTGTTAAATCACATTTCATGAATTTTACAGCAGACCAATTTTTGTGCGCCGAGTTACCACGTTCTTTCCCTGTGTGCTCGTTTTCAAAAGAATTTCTGAACACGTTTTTTCCCTGTTTTAACTTCACCACCGTGTTCGCCACATCAAACTGCATAAAGAACCACTTCTACTACTCAATTTAGAAGAAAAAGGTGAGATAAGATGTTTTTCCCCTGTGGGCTTCATATGGAATTCTTGACTAATAAGTAACATAAAAGTAGGGAAAAGAACTGAAGTCGAGTGTCAGTCTCGAACAATATTTACAGATATACAGTGAGTATAGCATAACAATAACAACAATAATAATTATAAAAATAACAATAATAATAATAATACTAAATGTATTCTTCATAGGAACTTGCATCCTAAATCGTCCGTTCCACGGTTATACTTCCCCAGACAACAGGGAGGCCAGGAACTTTTGAGTTTGGAGTGTCTACATACCAGAATGGTGCTGGATGGATCCTGTAAAATCATCAGGAGTTCAGATCCCCTTCTCTGCATAGTCCGCGACCTTGTGAAAGCAGGGATTGGGGCATTTCTTTTCAAGGCAGCAATCCGGGCAGCTGATGAACTTGTCTCGTATTCGACACTGAACGGGCGAACCCAAACTCTGTCACCGAGTTGGAACCCGTTCAGCAAAAAGCACACATCAAAGCTGCGGAGACTGAGGTCCTCCTGCAGCTGCACAAGGATTAGCCAATGCATGGGGTCTTCCTCAAGAACATTGAAGACCTTGGCTTATCCAAAAACCTGACCTTTGATTTCTTCAGGTCAAGTGAGCTGAAGTCGGAGACCGAGGGATTCATAATGGCTTGCCAGGATGGTGTCTTCAACACCCTGGTCTACAGTAGCCGCGTGATGGGAATAGAGATCCTCGACACTAGATGCAGAGCGTGTCGTAGGGCGCCTGAGACCCTTATGCATTTGCTGTCAGCATGTCCAGCATATGCGGTCTCAGCCTATATCCACAGGCATAACGCGGCTCTATGAATGGTGTATTACCATCTACGACAGTCGTACGGTATAGACGAGACACCGGTGTTGCCATATGCTCCGGGAATAATGAGTCCGTTGTGGAGAATGAGAAGTACTGAATATATTGGAACTGCACATTCCCCACCCTCAGGCAAATACAAGCCAATAATTCTGTTGTAGTCCTCCTCGACCATCAAAATAAGATGATTTCTGTCATGGAGTTTTCGGCTCCTGGCGAAACGAACATCGTCCGAAAAGAGGAGAAGAAACGGACTGAATATCGAGACTTACTCTTTGAACTCCGCAAGCTCTACACGAACCATTCTGTTAAAATGTTGGTTCCTTGGTGGTATGATGGACACACTGCTCTTGAAATTAATAATCATACCGGCTTGCCAGAGTATGGCAGAAATCTTAGCCTGACAAATGCAGAAGGCCATCATTCTTGGTTCACTCCGTCTGCTAAGGGCACAATATGATTCTCGGAACCAGTAGTTGCTCACCCCACGGACGTGGGGAGTGGCTATCTGGGTAAATGTCACCAGTGCGCCCTCCGGATGTGTCGGTGCTTTGGAGACAGGGCCCAACTGGTAAAATTCAACTGGATAATAATAATAATGAAAATAATAATGATAATAATGAAACCTCATAAGATTGTACCTGTTTGGATAGGGGATGGTTATTCATATTTTTTGCTGTGGCACTCTGGGATGACTTGCAGATTTTTTGTAGCGCATTCACTTTTCAGCTGTGAACACCGCGGATGGTAGGTGCGCATTCCAAGCATCAGATCCTTTGAGAATAGGGGAAAATATGAGGGCTATTTATATGGAAGTAAACTAAAACTAAATTGTACTATTTTTCAGTTGTCATTTCAATGTGAATAACAAAACTTCAAAACGCCCATACGCCAATGCGAAAAGTGAAGTGAGAGTGTAAAATTATTCGAATGAAACAATAGTTATTTATGATATAAGTTCGTAAAGTAGGACTTTTTTGTATAAGCATGAAGTTTGATAAATGAGGCTCAGTCAAGTTCAACAAAATGTCTTCTCACGAAAGTGTGTGATAATAATTTCGTTGTTACAGTCTTATAGAATGAGTGACGAAAAACAATTCGACATAACGCGCAAGTCTACAGAATGTATGAAAATTATTTTATGGTAGAAATATCGTAGATATACTTTATTAATCAAAATGAATGATATTGAAAGTTAAAATTAATTTATCGCTTCCATATCTATAAAAAAAAATTCTACTGATTTCACCATGAGGTACTATATTCCACTGAAAATTTCCTCTGTTCGATTTCGTGGATGAGAATTCGTCGCTAACTTCACATATTTCGTGGATGGGAATTCCGATCAGTAACTATAGTATAGCCAAGAGAGTAACAAAATTATCGAAATCCGAAAATACTGGCAGATGACAGGTATCAAATCTCAATCGTCATTTGATATTATTTTATCATTATTACAGTTCTGATAACGACTTTTCACAATATATCCTGTAAATCTATTTATGATAAAGAAAATACCTGACAATCAGCATTTATGTACTTCAAAAGTTTTCAAAAAATACTTCTTCCGGGGATCAGTCAAAAGTTCCATGTACTCAACAGAAATAAAATTAATGATTTCCCATGATCTCTTTTAAAAATAGGTTTTTTGGAAAATTCGCCTTTTTTGTCGTCACACAAAATTTTTTGTCGTCACACAAAAGAGTAAACGAATCTTGATATTAAACTTGATATTCATTCTCTGTGGAATATCAAATTCAGACATCAACAATGAATGCACTCGTATCATCTCCCATTATTCAACACTATTTTTTTGCACTGTGTAGACATGTAAGTATTCGTTGGCTTCAGCTACAGAAGTGCACACTCGGGCAAGAAGTCAATAAACAGTTTTCAGAAAAACCACGTTTTTTGACTCATCCTGAAAGAATATATACCATAAGTGATGTATAATATATAAAATCAAGCGATATTTTTCAAAGTATAACATACCCAAAAACACAATAAAAATTCACTCGTAAACTGTATTTACCATAATGGGCGTTAGACACCCAACTCATTTTTGTAGCTCTTCCTGTAGGGCCAGAGAACAGCGATTCCAGAACTGTTGATACATTTGCTGAAGTCTTTGATGTCTGGAAAAAACCAGATAGTTATATCTTTCAGGTCCCCTACTGGTAAACTGGCAAGTGAGTCGCCAATAAGGAACTATGAAATAAGGTGTATGTAATCGTTGGGGTCGTTAGGTAAAGAAGAGAGAGGACGTGAATTCAAATATCCTCCATTTGAACAAGTAATGTATACAGGTTGTATCTTAAATGATGTCATTAATTTCAGGAGGCGATTCCTTGTCACATTTTAAGAATATAAGTTCGTATAAACGTATGTCCTAACTTGCTTCGTTTCTGTGTAACTGGGTATAACTGCGACGCCACTGGAATTGAAATTCAAAATATAATTTCATGAAAAGAAGACTCTTACTACTAACAAACAAACGAAGTTCATTCAATATCGGCGTAAAGAATTTTGAGTAATTCATGAAACACCGATTTTTTACTAAACTTTTGACACCCCGTTTCGCGGTAACGAAGTAAGTTAGGACACACGTTCATATAAACTTTTTTTCACAAAATGTGACAATTAAGGAATCACCATCTGAAATTCATGACATCATTTAAGATACACCCTGTATAGTTCTTCAAAATTCAAGGAAGCACACCTAGAAAGCGTTCAAGATGATATGTGCCGATCGTGCTGGGATAAAATGCCAGTTTATCTCATCATTTGCCAGAAAGGAAATCACTGTATTGTTGTATTTTTCGTCATTATTCAGATCATACAGAGTTAGTCAAATGTATCCAGAAATTTTTCTCAGTTATAATACGACACAGTTTGAATGGAAGTTTAAAGGCATTTATACCTTTTTTGTGAATTCAAATTTTTGTTTTGATGTGCCATCGGTTGAGAAGTGACGTTATCGGTAATTGTTTCGTTAGAGGATCATTATCCGGTTTAAAAATCCGTTAGTGGGTTTTCACCAGTTAGTCGTTTTAATGATTTTTGGAGTCGGGCTATTGATTTCCTCTCTAAAACTAAGTTACCGCGCGCAAACATAAGTATTCATAATTTAATGACTTATAATTGCACAAGTGGTTTGTATTTTATCTGGTAAATTTGGGTTGTTTAATGAGAAACTGTTTCCTAGCAATTCGACCAGAATACCTGTCAACTATTAAAAACACGACACCGAAAATTTTTCTCCCGAAAATGTCTTAGGTCAAAAATTAGCCGTTCTCCTATATTCTCACTTTTTTGTTCATTAGTTTCAATTTGGCCCTTAGATAGCTGAAATCGAGGTGGAAGGAATTTTTAGCAGGGCCGGATTACAGGGGGGGGGCAAAAAGGGGCAGTCGAAAAACTCGCAGGACCGGCTATGTCAAAATATTGGAAAAATGGAATGGAATGATGATTGAGCTCTGAAACTTTAGTTAGCACTTCTTTATGTAGGGACCAAGAAAAGCAACCCCCCAAGGGAAGGAGTTTTCGTCCATATGTACCTAAACACAAAAGTTTTTATTTTCGTATCCCACAAAGTCGAGGAAATAGTCATAAAGAGGGCCATAATTGAAAAGGGTGGTAGGGGGTGGAAACTGGAATAAGTTGATATGAGTATGTTTATCTTTGACGGGTGACAAAATGTAAGTAAGGGAGCATCCATTAATTACGTAAGACAGTTTTGCAGATTTTTAGACACCCCCTCCCCCCTTGGTGAGATATCGTGAGATTTTGCTAGACGATTGCATTCGATTTATTTAAAATACAATTTTCTTATACTATACAGTATCGGAAAGTTTTCATCTTGGGTATGGTGGTTTCATGAGAGCGTAAAGAATAACTTGCTATATGTTGAGAGAGCATGACAATTTCTCCTCTACTCGCTCGAGGAAGGGATATAGACGTGAGTTGTTAATTCTTCGGACGAGGTAGCAGGAGAGGCGCGCAGTAGTGCGTCTCTTATTTATGTGGTATTATCATATCATTGCCTGCCTTGTTGCTCGCGTAGATTTCTGTCTATACCACAGATGAAAAGTTTCCGATACTGTATACCACTATCATACCGTCAGCCTACGAAGGTCCCCTACCTATTTCCAGAGCTGAGTACAAAAATTTTAACAGCCTTTGCAATTCCAAAGCTATTCTAGATTTGTACCACAAATATAACAAAAATTTTAAATATATTGATGGGGGTTGACCAGGACCCTTCATATTCAAAAAACAAAATTAATTGCTGTAAATGTTGTTATAGTGGAAGTAAATGTTAGAGTGTATGGTTTTGCGTTTACCAGAATTTTTTTTTTGTTTGAATTTGTTCAGTTCTTTGAATGAAATATCATAAAAACAGCCTTTCAACTTTTAGCTAAACCAAAATTTGTGAAAATTATAACTTATGAGTTATTTTAAAGAATATAATCTTTAAATGAAAGATACAACCTTAAATACCTAGTAAAATTTAAAAACACTAACAAAAGTGCTTGTAAAAAAGTTGTATTAATGAGGTACAACCTCATTCCTGAAAAAATTATGAAAACAGTGAGGGCTGTATATCTATGAATTTCGCTTTAAGAAATATTGAAAATAAAAATAAAATAATCTAAATAACTTAAGGTTATTCTGAAGGGTTAAAATTGAATAGTTAAAATTGAACATTTTTTGTTATAATTTAAAAAAATATTATTTACCGTGTTTTGCCTCTCTTGAAAAATTGTAAAATATGACCTTGTTCGTTGGGGGTGTCGATTTTTGCATTGGCCAATTCAGCTTTTCTCAGAGCTCCGCTTATATAGCGAATGCTAAGGCAACCTAGAAGGATTGAAATAAATATTTATTTCTCTAGTAGTGAGCACTGTATATTGCTGATAAAAAAAATTATAATTTAAACAATTTGTATTATAAATTATTAAATGAGTTTATAAGTGACATTAAACAGTAACATCAAAATTGAAAAAAAAAGTACTTGACCGCGATTCGAACCTACCTATACAACAAAATCTGTTGTGGATGTCAATCAAGTCAAGTCAAATCGTCTGTGCCTCGACGGATTCTGCTACTGAAAGATATTATTATCGTTTATCAAAAATGATGATTTCTGATACAAAACATTTATCGTGAAGCAAGAAAATATCGAAGTATACTTTTACGTCGTCGGATGACATTACACCAAAGAAAACTTTGAACAAATTATACAATTCGGTACTTACTCAGTAAATATTGACACTCTGACACTATAATGTTATGAATTTATAATTTATTTGTAGATATGTCATTATAACAGCTACCTATAAATGAGTAAAAATTAGAGTACAGTTAACTATATTTTTTGGTAATCTCACCAATCGCAAAATACCCAATTTTGTGTACTGTAGTTTACAGTGCTAAATAATACGTTATTTCAAGTAGGTCGTCGGAAATAGTATATTTGTCAACAGAAGATGAGTGAGGCAATCTCACGAACTGAGATATCTCAGACATAATTCAAGGTCCGTCGTGGTATCAGCCAAAAAACAAGTTGTTTTCTGTCAGGTGTTTGCCTCATATTTTAAACATGGCGAAGTTATTTGGAGAGAAGGGTACTTCGACATTGTCGATTTTACTATTTCAAAAAAATATATGTTCCGGTCAACGTAAAAGGTTTCAAATCTGCAAAACTGTTCGGAATATTTTTCCGATGTATCTGTCAAGTTTGCAAAACTTTAAGAATTTTCTCTTATGGTATATCAAAAAAAAACATTATAGGTCGATAAAAAAAATATTCGGTACACTTAAATTGGTTGCAAACTTGATTCGTGATGTGAAATAATATATTCAATACTATTTCAAGTTTGCAGAAATTTGTAATTTTCTGAACGAGTATACAGCAAAATTCAAGTTAATTTCCACTTTGACAATGCTGCGTTTCGGAAGAGGTTGCAAACTAAGATTGATTGCTTTCTCGATATACCATTGACTTTACCAAAGTTTGAAAACTTTTGGAATTATTGTTAAATTTTCGATTTTTTATGTCTATCTCTACTAGCCCAATGGTGAACTACTAGGAATTACCGAAAATAAATGAGGCACTAGTCTATCATGTGGAAACACGCCTATGAAATTTCAGAGCAATCTGTGATGACTCATATATTTATTTTACACGTCAATCTCATTAGACACGCTACTGAACAGAGTTTATAACGTATGAGTGATCTCTCTAGCACTCTTAGTTAGACGTCCTAGTAACAATTCCAACCACGACTCTGGTTCTATACAAGTAGCATCGCTTAAGCTACAATAACATGCAAATTTTTAAACACATTTCAACAATAAAGTTTGGCTTTGCCACTGATAAATAGTTTTACCACGAAATATAATAGGTGTTATCGGTTAAGTCGTAATATTATGTGCCTATATGTTGAATGCAATATTCAACTTTTTTGTCTAAGAGCTGCGTTTGTAGAAAAAATCTTGTGTATACCTACTTCGAGCACAAAGTGTCATTGCCGCTCTCAAAAGATTACTTTCTCTCTCTTACTCACTAATAGCTATTTTCATTCAATAATTTTCTAAAAAAGGCCCTCATCGTCCACTTGAAATGGATTTTATTCAGACAAGTAATCGAACATTGCTGCTTTGTACAAACTGATATTCTATTTCAGTGTACTGGATGAAATTACATGGAGGAATGAAACCATGAAATATATTCATAAACTCAACCAGACTTTTTGTTTAATAATTAAAATCCTTTACTATTATCCTATAATCGTAATTTGAAATGTCAACATGTATGTTCTTTGGAGTACGAACAATCTATTCAATTTTAATTATTATTTACAAACGAACTGACAATTCAAATTCTGATTCGATATACATGTATGGATTTATAGATTTATTATACCGGGTGATTGAAATTCGAGTTAATGAAGATCTCGGAAACCGTAAAAGATACGATAATAGTTCCTAGGACAAAGTTGCGAAATTATTTGCTGAAATGGTGAAAGAAAACTTATAATTTCTTTTGCTGAATTATGCTTGCTACAATTATCACTAAATTGTAATCCGTATATACAATTCACGAAATGGACAACATTGTATCCTCTGACTCCTTCAACGAATTATCAGTAGTAATACCAAGAGAGCATAAAAAATAATCGATTATGCTTCCGAGTCACGAGACGTTCGTTTTTAGAAAAACATTGAGTTACGAGGTAAGTATAATCGATTATTTTCGTTTGCTCGAGAGCTATTCGTTACGATTATACATCAAAAAAACTTGATGATTTCTTTGACGTTAATTGACAAACGTCGAATAATTTTCACGATGATAAAATTGTCATATTTGGAGGAAGCAGAAGTTTATTCATAAATGCCAACATTAAGTGGCTGACGGCAACATTCACTTTGTTGACAGTGCGAAACACCAAATCGATTATACCACGTAGTCAAGGGTATATTTAGTTATCAATACCTGGTAACTAGGTAGAATTCACAGTCGCAAATGGCCAATTCAAGGATACGTTGTATAATCGGTAGTAATTCTATAATTACTTCAAAATATTCGTTTATACATTGATAACTTGTTGCCCAATTCCAAAAACTGACACGATTTGTACGGACGATGAGCGATAATATAATATATTATAGCTCACATATTTTAAAAATATCGCTTTGCATTAAAAAGTGCAGGTCGCTGCGCATTGATGCTATGATATATATATATATATATATATATATATATATATATATATAATGTATATAAACAAAAACGTGATACAGGTACGTACAAAAAAGTTATTATATTTCAAATTACTGAAAAAACATGTAGGTGGCGCCACCCATTCGAAAGAGACAAACTAATATAAAAATAAGAATTCAACTTTGACACTCTGTAACTCCGAAACGGATAACTTGCGGACATGAGTTTATGGAAACTTTTAATATTCCACACGTACTTAAGAAACACCCTGTATATGTAAGACATAAACCAGCAAGACAACAGTTGACCTCTAATGACGGAAATCATATTGTCGATCATTTACATTTCTTAAGCATTTTGGATATTTCAAGGGCTCGATGTTATTGGCTTTTGTCGTAACCTTCGAGGCTGTAATTGCTAGTTCTCTGGAGACTATAGTGGTACTCTTGCATTTTTCTAGACAGACGGAAATACCCCCAAATCATAAGACAAGTTCAATAACCTGCAGTTCGTGAGCACAATTGGAGACAATCTGTCAGCTCCAGTTATAAAACTTTAGATTCCAAAATGAGTTCAGTTATGAAAATGATACACATCATTATTGAATATTATTTAGAAAACTGTGATCATATTAAATGAGTCAGTTTATTTCATTGAAAACTGCAAACATCTATTCAATTTATTTCAGATATACTAATTGATGTCCCTCTTGTTGAATGCAAATCCTTGCACGTTTTTTTCCACTTTTTTTACCCTGTTTAATGTCACCTTTTCGAAATGGCCTCACATTCTTCATATCAGTGGTTTCGCTTCGGTAAACTTTGGTGATTATTCAAATGGCTAATACTTGAAAGAATCAAGGATTCGGGAATTCCAACCAAAATGTTCACCAAAAATCGTATTTGAGGTCTTATTCTCTGAAGTGATAGGGATTATAGACCGTCAAATGATGACATATTTTGCTGACTCATTTTCTCGTTTCAGGGATTTTAACCACTGAAAATTATGTCAATGTTGGGCTCAAAAAATGAAAATTTTGCGATCGGACGTGTGGTAGGCATATAGAAAAATCATTTTCCTTTTGCAGAAAAATATTGTTTTTTCTCCCAATTTTCTCGTTTATGGCATTTCAACACAACAATAGGTATAACAATCTAATAGTGCAAAACCAAAACCGTAAGGTTTGCATGTACTTAAAGGGTTGAAATAAGGTCACGATATTGTAAAAAAATACTTGGATGCTGATGCATTCTCTCGCTTATGGCAATCAACAGAATGAAATTTAATATCGTTAGGAACCCGAAAAAAAGTGACGAATCCTTTTTGTTTCTCTATTGTTCCAAAATCCTTATCACAGGGCAAGTAAGAGTGCCCTGAGACCATGAATTGGAGAAAAACCGCTGGATGTTTCAACATACATGCCTTGATATTGCAATTCTGTCCTCCACATTGGTCACATGATAAGATTTGGTGATTTTACAAAGTTCTTGATGAAGTGCATTATACACGAACCAATTTCTTTAGGTCCACGGGATGCTATTCCTTACATGTGTGCTTTTTTGGTATTCAAGTTGTGAATGCCCAGGCAGTAAGTCCATAGTTGCCTCTTATAATATGCGACGCCCGTTGATATGTTAGGTGTTGGTAGCGTTTTCGAAAGGTCAAATGCAATACAAGTGGTGGTATCTGGATTTATAGCAGGATCATCTTTCATTCCTCTGCCATTCGCAAGTGTAGTTCTTTTTTAAGTTCTATCTGTTTCCTCTCTTCGCCTTCTACACTTTTTAGCTGAATATTAAAATTGTCGCATTTCTTACACGTGTCCGTGGCAGAGGGTAACAAAAATGGATATTAAAGTTTTTCATTAAATATTTTACTGAATATGAATTTTGATACCTCTGAATCCAAATTCTCGTTTGCTACATATAGATTGTACAGTTTTGTAAGGTTCAAATCTTGTGAAAGATATTGGGTTCTTTGCTCGGCTGTAGTGAGAGGTGTACTTCGCAAATTAGTTTATAAACAATTTTACATTTACTAGACTTTCATTACTTACTGGTTTTATTTTTTGCAGGATGCTTGCCTCTTTTGTCGATGGGCATTCACATATTCATTTCCCGCATTTCTCTTACGTTTCCCAATGTTCTTCTTTGAATTGTCTTCGTTTCGAGTACGTTTTTTTCCTTTTCTTGGTGTGTCGATATGATCAGTAATGGCGCTTGTAGAAACCTCATTATCAGTGGGCAGATATTCAGGTCCCGAATCCTCAAATTAGCTTGGCTAACGAGGACCTGAATCATCAGACATTGCTTCGTCGGACAATTTTGAAGAATATCAAAAAAATATAATTGCTATTATATACCAAAACCCACTTTAGTTACGTGCTATATGCATAAACATTATTATTATTATTGACACCTTATTTTTAAACCCTCTATTCCCTAAACACCAACAAATTGATAGGTTATGTATTATGCCGCTCGAAAATGATAAACAAATACATAGTAAAAAGCCTAGAACTAAATAATCCAATAATATTATAAGCAGAGAACTTACCTGATTATACGAAGAAATGCTACTTAACTTTTTTTTATCACTAGAACCGAAATATTTTTTTAAGAACAAATTTTGAATACAAATACGTCACAATGACGCCAAAATTGACACATTTAAAAACCATAGTCGCCCAACTGTCACTCAGGCCAGTATGGATCCACGAAATTAAAATTGGCCCAAGTGTTCCACTGGCGCCATCTCTTTATTAGTTAAGTAATTCCATTTGGGCCACTATAGAGTTGAAAATGGACACGTTGCACAGAAAATCCTGAATAGTGCAAATTTGCAGTTGGACCACTATGGCGCTGATCGACTCAACCAGTGGCTTGTAAATTATAAGTAAGATTGTGATATACCATTAGAAAGGTCACTTTGTTTACATGCAGTGTGCGAAATAGGTATTTCGTACATTAATTCGCGCATGGTGTCATGGTAACGAAGGAAAATGAAAAAAATTGCCACTTCGTATATTGTTGTCAATGCGCGAACCTTGCCGTTTGTTGACGTTTGTAGAAAAAATAAATTATAGCCTCAGAACACCTAGAGACACGATTCTCTAGTAATATGAACCAAAGAGTAAAAAGTAATCTTCTGAAATCAAACACCACACGCTTTCACACTTTTTCTTCAACATTAAGCTTAATTTTCTACTTTTAAGGCTCTTACTATTCAAGCGTGCCTTCAGTTTTTTTAAAACTATAACTTATATATCTGTCAATCAACCCACTGGGAGAATTTGTCACGTACAGTACGTTTATACAATTCCATTTCTATAGATATTATTTGCTAATTTACCCTTATCCGGAAACTTTAGGCCGTAATATATAGAGCATTGATTCCATAATATAACAACAGCTAACATAATTTTAACAATGGGGCCGGGCTGACTAAAAATTATGGTTAATATAAATACACATTTACATTTGGTGATTGAATCTTATCTGTTGCGATGAGGCCATAAATTCATGTAGGACAACCAATTTTTTGACATGATGTAACAATAGTATATTGTGCAACAAGTGGGGAAAGTTACTTTCTCACTCGTGTGTTTGCGGCACTCGCCCTTCAGGCTCGTGCAACAAACCTCCACACTCGTGAGAAATGTTGAACTTTCCCCACATGTTGGACACTATACTTTTTCTACAACTGCACAAATTTAAAGAATTCAAGTATTGTAACTCAATATTTATTTTTATTGTTGGCAAAACTAAAGTGGCAATAAAGTATCCTACCTCTTAACTGTTGAATAATTCATTTAAAATTGACTTAATACAAAAGTATTAAGTGATTTTTCAAGATGTAATTAAAATGAAAAAAAAAATGGCCTTACCCAGGTGTAGAACCCTGAACCCCTGCGTGACAGGATGATTCACAATCCTTTACGCCATAAAGCCTTTGAAAATTTTAGTTTGTTCAATAGTACATATTGGTATCTAACTGAATTTGAATTGAATGTTTAATCTGACTACAAAAAGCTATGGTAATTCGAGGAAAAAATTGAAAGAAATTCTGAAAATAGTTTATCAAAACACGAATAAAAACTACCATAATAATTTAAAAAACTTCTAATAGGTAATCTGACAGTTCTTGACAACTGTGACAACTATTTGAAGCTGAACAGCCGCTAACTAGTTTTTGTTGATACTTGTTGATTCTCCATATAAATGTATGTGGTGTGGGAAAAGTGTCGTGAGAAATAATATTTCTCACAGTATGAGCAAAACATGGTTTTGAAAGTAAGTAAGCCATGAGAAATACGCTACTTTTCATAGCAGTTGTAGAAAAAATACTATCTTTGTACATTATAGCTGTTTATAAGCAATAAACTAAGTAAAAATATAATATCATTCAAAACGAATATAAAATTTTTCGAATTCATGAGATTTCCATGCACTGTGTAGATATTAAGAAAATGGGTAATATTTTTATTATTATTGCTATTTTGAATTTTTCAAGGATGAAGAAACAATGAAAAGTAGATGCCGTACATTTTCATATTTGAAATTTCCCACAGCTCACGAGATTATTGATATTTCGGTCGGCCTTTGGGTCATTAATTACTGTATTGCAATTACCAAATGTTATCGACGATATCAAAAACTAATTGAAAACTTTGATGCCGTTCATATCGAAGGCAAATTAATTTTAATTTACGTTAACAAAAAAACGTAATAATTTCAAGCGTAAAGCTTTTCGAGATTTGTTTCATTCGTTAACCAATAATCCATGACAAAAAAAGTAATCATTTCATGAAATAGCGTAAACATCATTGAATTTGATATTGGTTCAAATACCACCCCTATATTAGTTCCATGTAGGGAGTTATGCCCAGGGTTCACTGAATAATCCAGCTATGTAAGCATGTAAATGGAATTGTACAAACGCCGTACAGTATTGAATGACCTATGCAAATTTTAGGGAAAATTTACGGGAAATGCTTCCGTTCACATTATTTTTTTACCGCAGTAGGTTGTAGTTGAGGAATATCGTACAAGAAGATTTTGCCGGAAAAGCGTACCTACCTTCCATTTACTTGTGTACGTCCCAAAAGTAACGGCATAGTGCCCTAAGTTATTGTTCCTCACCGTGTCAATTTATTCTTTGGAAAATTTTCCAATACTTATTTCATATTCCTTCTTCACTTTAGATTTTACCAGATTGGGAATTCCAAATGGAACACCCAAAATATTTTTACTTTTTTGGATCTTGGGACGATTCTGGGTACGATCATATTTATAGTTTAGAGACAGAAAATTTACGCATTCGATTTTTCAGAAAGCAGAAATATGTTTTTATCTAGAGTGCGTTGCAATTCAACCAATGCCAATGTGGTGGACTTGAACGATGAGGAGAAATATATTGTATTCAGTTTTTTTCCTAGTTGAGTACCTACCTGAGGCGGTCAACATATCTTGATCTATGAATATCATAGATTCCAAATTTCAGGACGAATCTATTGATGATTTCGATTTGAAAATCAGATGGATAACAATTATAATACACTAATTATTTGTTGAAAAATCATGAGGATATTGGGGTAATTCTCTTATTCCTTAGATAAAAAAATGAAGAAAACTGGATTCATAATTTAAATTTTTCGATGAAAATGAAAAGTTTACATTATTGTGTGAATTAATTAATGAAATAAGTGAAACATTTAGGAAGCAACTCATTCGCTCGTAACTAAATCAAATTTTAAAACTCTTCATGAAACAGTTTCTATAATTGCAAATTTCTTATTGCGCAAAGGAGTCCATGTAGGTCTACTCAGTATCGAAAACTGATTTGTCACTAAAATTTTCACTTATAATCTCCCTAGTGCTTGAATTTCCAGGAATTAATTCAAGCACGCGGGGGATTAATGGTTAATTCAACTGACTTGTAGATTATTCTGAGAAAAAACAAGTTGTAACATCAGTGGGCCATGAATGGTTTTTGTTGATATAGTGACAGTTACGCGTTGGTATTAGTGGCGGTGTTTGTATGTGAGAAAGGAAAATTCATTTTGCGACATTTTCAACCTAAAATTACATTGCACATCACGCAGAACTAAAATAGTTTTGACTGGTCCATGCGGATTGTCTATTGGGAAGTGATGTGGAAAGGAATTCTTGAAAATGTCAGCCAAGTATTCACGAAAAGATAAGTTGAATAAAATTGTTTCAAATATCAAGTTCATCAAGTCAAGCATAGATAGATTTGATTGATATACATTTTTTACCGATGGACCTATTCATCGTTCTCAAAATATTTTCAGACACATTCGAAATATTTAGTGAATATATAATTATGAAATATTATCTCCTTTCATATGAAAAATAACATTCCATTTGTACATAAAAGCAAAATGTTAACTATCACATGTCAAATATTTGACAGAAAAATTTCCACTTATTAATTTCGCCCAGGGTACCCAGGAGGATAAAAATTTCCGGAAATTTTTTGGGTTGCCATGGCAACTAAATAAAAACCAATTTTTTGATTGGCTGAAAAAGTGAGGTGTGAAATTTTCAAATTTATTCCTATACTCTCATCACATAATTCTCACTGATTAGTAAATGAAAAGTGTGCTATTGAAATAAAAATTACTTTGACTAGCGAGAAATTAGTGTACAAAAATAACTTGATGAATTCGTTTACGTAGTGAGCTTAAAAGGTCAACACATTTTTTTCAACGTGTATCCTAGAGATGAAAAAGTGAATGAACATGCTACTGATATATGGCGAATGCGAGGAAAATATGAGGAACTCATCAATGTTGTATGTTGAAAGGTATCCCTACAGACATAAACCATGTTTTCAATATTTTAACGTTCACTGCAGAAAATAGCCAAAAATATATGACTCACAACCTCCGTAAATAGCTTCTTACGCACGGTAAACAAATCGCACAGTTTTCGTGAACAAAACGCACAGTTTGATGTATCTTGGAAACAGCTCAATCGATTTGAGAGAAATTTTGTACGTAGGGATATGGTTTTGCTTTTGAAGTTTATCTATATAGGCGTCTTTCTTGGAAAAATACGATTTTACTGATAATAATAATAATTATTAAAATTTTTGGATCTCGAAAACAGCTTCAACTATTTGGATCAAATTTTGTATCTATATAGGCGACTTTCATGAAAAAATGTGTTTTTACTTATAATAATATGAATTTTTGGATCTCGAAAACGGCTTTAATGATTTGGATAAAGTTTTGCGTTTTGAGTCCATCTATATAGGCGTTCTTTTAGAAAAAGGCTATTTTCCAAAAAATAATAATTATAATGTGAATTTTTGGATCTTGAAAACGGCTTACACTTTTTGGATCAAATTTATTATTCAGATCAGGTATTGCTACTTAAGTTCATCTATATCGGCGTGTTTTTTGAAAAAAATATCATTATACTAATAAAAATATGAATTTTTGAATCTCGGAAACGGCACACTGTATATGGCCGTAGGTAAACTATAGTATGTAATGCGTGTCGTGAAGCAATTACGTAATATGCCTTTTACAACACTTGTTACGGAATATACTATTACCACTGAAGAAATTAGGCAAAAACGCACGACCAACAGCCTCAATAAATAGCTCCTTACGCACGGTAAACAAATCGCACAGTTTTCGTTAACCAAAACGCACAGTTTGATATATCTCAGAAACGGTTCAATGGATTTGGGAGAAATTTTGTATGTTGATTTGCGTTTTCTTTTTAAATCTATCTATAGGCTTTTGCTTGGAACAACACGATTTTACTGATAATAATAATAATAATAATAATAATAATAATAATTTTTGGTTCTCGAAAAGGGCTTCAACGATTTGGATAAAATTTTGTATTTAGATAAGGTATTGCTACTCAAGTTCATCTATATAGGCACTTCACACGAAAAAATGTGATTTTAGTGATTTTACCCATAATATTAATAATGAAAATAAGAATTTTTGGATCTCTGAAACGGCTCTTATGATTTGGATCAAATTTTGTATTTGGATAAAGTTTTGCGTTTCAAGTTCATCTATGTAGGCTTCTTTTTTAGAAGAAGGCGATTTTACAAATAATAATAATAATAATGTGAATTTTTGGATCTGGAAAACGGCTTCAACTTTTTGGATCAAATTTATTATCCAGATGAGTGCGTGCTGTAAAGCAATTACGCAATAATGGAATTACGTACTCGCCACCACGCGGCTTCGTGCGTAATTTTTCCATTCGTCCGTAATATGCGTTATACAACACTTGTTACGTAATATATTATTTCCCTTTGTGGAAAAACAACTATAGGTAAGACGAGAAGGAGAAACTTCCAACCATGGAACTTTTATCGTTGATATGGTGACGATGAAGGGAATTCTACTGCTTCTTTTATGGAAATTATATGTAATTTACAAATCAGTCATGAGTCAACAAGAAATATTTTGAAAGAGCATAAACAGGTTCTTCAAGTATTTGTATAAAAGTGATAGAAACCCATTCCTTCAGAATAAAATTGAAGGATTGTTAATGGATTTACCACTTGCTGTTTTTGCAATGATTCATTCTCAACAAGTGGTGCTCTACCTAATAATGACGCCCAAGTCATGAACTATTTCTGACTTGGAACAAGAACAATCAATGTCAATTTTGAGTTGTTCTGACCATTGTATTATGTCCCTCATATTTCCTGAATCCTAATGCTGAGAGCCCAAATCAGGAGTCAATGTGAAAACCATTTTACGGAACAATAAATTTTTAACTTTGGTTGTTCTCGCCACATATTCACTGAACCAGTTTGATGATCGAGAAATTGCAACGAATAGTCCTGTGGTTGTGAAATGGGGTTATGAGAAAGAGCGAATGTTTCATCACTTGAAAAAACGTTGAAAAATCGCATTCGTGAAGTTTTTGATACAATATTTTTCAATATTATGCGAAAGAACATTGATAGAGCTATTAAATATCAGAAAGTTGGCGGAATTCGCTTCAAACATTTACTTTACTTCAAGTAATACTGTTATTATGGCTGTTTCTTCTTCGTATAAATGCATTATATTTCTGTTGTTGAATCCAATTTAATTTAATTTAATTTCCACAGCATACTTCATGTCCATGTCCATCACATTGGATGAAGTGCGTCCAACGCATAAAAAAAAATTATGATAAAATTGAATTTGATGACTTAGAAGGACGGAACGTTGAACCGATATATTGCATACGATATCGTTTAGGTCTTCAGAAATGGAAATAACGAAGTGCTTTTGGATTTTTTATAACTCCAGAGGTAAGGTAAAAAAAAATTTACAACGAAAAGTGGAAAATTCATATTTTTTTCAAAGATTTTGAAACTGCATAAAGTTATCGTAGAATTTTTTTTATTCTTTCGCCATTTCATTCAGCTAGGAATTCTTCAACTATGCTCCAATTCAACCTTCAACCTTAGTTGTTTCGAAAACCCCATACGTATATCGAATTAGAATCACTCGCTATATAACAGATGAAAGAAACCCTAATTGCCTATTCATACATTTTCATATTCAACTGTACCTTATTATTTGTCTGTATGTTTGTTTTTTATAATCATATTTGCCGTACGTATAGTTTAATATTAATCCCCATATTGTTCTATAATACTTTCCTTAGATATATTTTAATGGTTAATGTTGAAAACGTAAAGCACTATGGTCATTATCGTATCTACAAAATTGTAAAAACCCTTTCTTTTAATGAAACCACTTCGTTTGCCATTCTTCGGCGCTGTTGCGTTGCCAACCGGAGAGTTCTCCAAATTCTCAACAATATGAAAACGTTGGCAACACTGCCTCAAACCCATGTGCGATTCAACAGCGAGAAATACTCGCAGTTTTCGTCGACTATTTATCAAGCTAGCAGGACGAACTGATCCTGATTCAGTCGCACCAACTTCGAAATGTTTACTTTCCGCGCCGGAAACAGAAGGATTGCAGGAATTTTCTCGCGCGTTGTAAGTGATTTCCATTGAAAATGAGTGAAGAGTGCAACGAGGATTTTTACGGTCCTCAAAGAGATTCGATCTATGTCGTTATACCTCTAACAGTTGTGTATGTTATAATGTTCATTACCGGTACCATAGGAAATGTGAGTACTTGTGTGGTGATCGCGAGAAATAAATCTATGCACACAGCTACAAACTACTACCTGTTCAGTTTGGCCATCTCGGACTTGGTGCTGCTTCTCGCTGGATTGCCGCAAGAAATATACCTCTTCTGGTGGAGATACCCCTATATATTCGGAGGGGTTTTCTGCTTCCTTCGAGGACTGTTCGCGGAAACTTCTGGCAATGCTACGGTACTCACCATCACTGCTTTCACCGTTGAAAGATACCTCGCAATTTGTCACCCATTCCTGTCTCACACCATGTCCAAACTCTCACGCGTGGTGAAACTCATTTTGCTCATTTGGATTCTCTCGATAGGTCTCGCGATTCCCCAGGCTCTGCCACTCAGAGTGATTGGAGACTGCCCCCAATGCATGATTGTGGATACAATAATTGAACATGCTTTCGAGTTGTCGACGTTTTTGTTTTTTGTTGCCCCCATGACTCTCATCATAGTGCTGTACGTTCTCATTGGTATGAGGCTGAAATCGTCAAGAATGATGAAGAAGAGAATCAGCACAAATGCGAGAATTCAAAGCAAGTCCTCTAGAAAGGTTGTTAAAATGTTAGGTAAGTGCAGTTACCAAAAAAAAATAGTGAAAAAAATTAATTAATAAGATAAAGTTTTCATTTTATTGAAACATCAGGAGTCAGGACTGTAATCTCAGTTCGAAAATGGGTGCAGCTAGTAGAACCATGCCAGTAACATTTTTGTAAATACCTGCTTATAATAACTTTTACCTCAGAGGACACATTTTTCAAGCTGCTATATTACCTCATATTCATTTTATTTTAGAATAACCGTCAAACGTCCTGCCCCATTATTGTACTATTGATGTGTATATTGTTGATTCGCCGACTAACCATTCCTATAATGTCATTGTAAGGTAATGCTTTTATTTTATTGAAATATCAGAAATAAGGACTGTGAACACAGTTAGAAAAGGGATGTAGCTAGTAGAATCATGCCAGTTAAATTTTTGTAAATACCTGCTTGTAATAACATAGACCACATATATTTTCTTATATGTTCTAGAATAATTCCAGCAAACGTTGTCTATTTTTTATTCGCCGATTAACCCTCCCTATAATGTCATTGTCGGGCTTATTTTATGGCGAAGTCGCGGCAGAAACTAGTTGTCTAAATATCTAAATTTGTAATAAAGAATGTTGAGGGTAAGTTATTGCAATGAAAGCTATCTTATATCCCAATATGGACCAAGCGATACTTGCACATTCACAAAATTTTATCAAAATTGGTTGTGGTTTCGGAAATCAGCGTGGACGATAAAGAGAGGTGATAAAAACTTTTATTTATGTTAAGAATTTGAAACGAGTCAACTGGTTTGTTGAAACCATCGTTTCAATTTATCATTGTCTTTCAACTGAACTTCTTATATAATTTTTTTTGTAATAAATTGAGGATATCGATTTTTTAGACTTTTTTTCATTAAAGTCTGTCACAATTTGTAAGACCCAGCAAGATGTGAATAATCTGGTGGCTTATTGTGAAACTTACTGTTTGCTTATCAATAGCAGAAAATGTTCAGGAATTCCATCACCATCAAAAATATCCACTTTCTCAAAGCAGACTATTAGGTTAATTTTGATTTTGTATGCAAAATTGATCATGTAAACAATAAGGGTACAATTTTTATTCCAATATTTGTCAATTTACCCATAGACTATACAAGATGATGAAAACAAAAAAATATATCAAAAAAACTGCACTTAAGTTTACCACCCTGGAAAAATCACATTTTTTTTTTTTATAAAATTGCGCACCCCATATTTTCATCGAAATTTACCTGCCATGTTATTTCTGTTTCGCCAACGAACCCTCTATGTTATTGTCGAACTCATTTTATGGCGAAGTCCCTGCTACATTCAACGTATAAATAAAAAATTAACTAAAAAATATTTTTTTTGTTGACCGAATTGTGACTCTGAACAATTCTAGAATAAACATAAACACCCACAAAAAATGTCATCATCATCGGTAAAGCCGTTTAGGAGGAGTTCAATGACGTACAAACGCACAGAAGATGTTTATATATAAATATTTGTGTCATTCATATTGTTCTATAACAATGTCATCCACGTTGAGTCCTAATGCATTTCCACAGAGATGAATATGTTCCTACGGACCGATAGCTTGGCCGGCCCGATCATCGATCCTGAGACTTTTTTGTGGGGCTACCTTGAAAAATTTGTGTTTCAGATACAACCTGAGAATGGATACTACCTCAAATAGTAGATAGTATTCTACCAGCTATGCTTTATGCTGTATGCTATAGCACTGTTCAAACGTTTAGAGGCTTGCAGGGAATCTGTAGAACATAATTTTGCACACACATTTATGTTAACAAAGAAGTGCATTGTGCACTTTGTTTTTATTTATGTTGTGTTATTACAAGTGGTGCAATTTGATGGAAAAAAGTTGGAATTGGTTAACGTGAATGAAGTCTTTTGGGTATTGAAATGGCAATCAAAAGAGTTTTTGAATAATTTTTTTCATCTTCTCAAATAAGCGAGATAATGAATATAAACGACAACCTGAATAGCCGGAAAATGTAACAAGTTATTGGGATAAGTATATTTTTCGCATGTGCCAAGACATTTGATCTGTAAAACTCCATAATGAATATACTTTGTCCTTATTTATAGTATGCTGTATTTGGGTCTCTAGAAAATTGAAAAAGCATAACGATCTCTATATATATCGTTGAAAAAAAAAGCAATGTTATGACTGAGTCTCGAGAAATTTTGTTCTCAGTTCCCTTTCTGGTTTCTGCGAGGCCTGCTAGAAGTAGACGATTGTTCTATATTTCTTGTACTAGAAATAATATACAGTGAGGATCACATGTCTGTCGCCCCCCCGTAACTTTTTCATTTTACATATTACAAACAAATGTTAAATATATATAAGTTGTTGGGTTTCATTCAATCTCTTTAATGAATTAGTTTTCATTATACAGAGTATCTCAAAAAAGCGCAGCGTCTTGAAAGTTGATTTTTTAAATAGTCTACACTGTATATCATGATTTGTTAGGGATATTCATAAGGAATCCTACAATTTCAAGTTTGATGCTGTTATCTCCATAAACTTACACTTATTATTTTATTCATAAGCCCAATGAGTGGGAGAGAGAAACTTTTTCTGTCGGTTCAATAAATTATCTCTCGCACACTCATTGATGAAATAAATGGCAATATATTCATAGTCTTCAGAGATAACAGGATTAAACTTCGTATTGTTGGATTCTTTATGATCAACCCTAACCGACCATACAATGATATAAAGGGTGTCGTATTTAAAAAAATAAACTTCTAAGTCGCTGCGCTTTTTCGAGACACTTGGGATAAAAGAAACTTAAACCATTTAAGAGATCGAATGAAACCCTACAACTTATATTTAACATTTTATTAACATTTAACATTCTAATATGTATATAAAAGAAGTTACGGGAAGGGGCGACGGACTTTTTGTCCTCACTGTATGTGAAAATTCTCCCATGTCTATGATGTATCCACGATAAGATGCTCTCAATTCTGATATTGATCTGTTTCTTATTAGTGCAGTAACCATAGATTTTCTCTGCTCCAAAAATTGAATGGTGATGAAATTTGGTATGAACAACACTGAAATTGAAAAAATATTAAGGATTCAAAAATAAAGCTGTAAAAATTTTGAACAAAAAAGGTAGTCTTTATTTTTTACCAAAAATCAAAGGTTTTCTCTGAAATTACTTTGGAACGTCATAACAACGCTCGTGTCGGAAACGCTCACGTTTATAAATAAGAGAACATGTCTTCAAAGTTGAAACTGGCATTACTCAGGCTCAGACTTAAACTTTTAGAATCCTGGGTATAATATGGAATACATGTTTACATCAACCGAAAACTTTTATGAATTCCAGCAATTATTGGATTTTCTAGTACAATTTTTTGAAGTAACTATACAGAAAATCTACGCAGTATCTCATTCGGTCCCTTATCAGTTTTGAAGATCATACTATGTAATTTGATTTCAGCTAAGGAAACTTTGCCTACTGATCTCGTTTTTTATATCGGTCTCTGACATTCACTGAGTAAAGACACTTTCGTGAGGTAATAATTTTCTTACTTTTCGATTGTTTTTGCTTGCTTGTGGACATTTTGAAAAAATCCAGGATGATCCGAAATTCGTCAAGTGCCATTTGTAATTTTCACCATGTGAGTTAATAGCAGGAAAAAATCTAATCGATAATTCGTTTAATCATTTAATCAAAATTCCATATTTTTCATTTTTCTCCTGGTTGATTTTGTGGTACAACTTTTCTGAATACGTTCTTGGTGGAAAATTAAAACTGAAGTCTCCCCCTTTAAATCTAATAGAGTGATATATGTTTTCGTTTACTGATTTTGAAAGCCGAGGTGTTTCTTTTTTGTGGTTCAGGGAGTATTGGGCCAGACTGGAACCATGTTTTTGAATAGCACGGACTGACGCGTTCTGCGCATGCCCTTGTCTGTCTCGCACTTTTCTATTATAATAATAACAAAATAATATTAAAGTAAAACCTATCATCATACCATTTTAATGCTACGAATATGTTGAATTCCGAATTTTTTGGATAGTCGGCAAAAATATTTTACGGTACAATACGGAATCTGTTGTGCCCGGAGTGGAATTGATTTGCGACCTTCTTTTTGAAAAAAGACGCGTTATTGGATTGTAACAAAGTAGGGCCTTGAACTTATTAAATAACTTTTCGTCTATTATTAAACTAACCCCATACGAAATTTCGTGGACTTCCAATTTAATTTGCAGTTTTAGTGATTTCTTTACTCTGGGAGTTGTACTATATAGATACCAATAATTCCGGAAACAAATAAGAAACCTATTTTTCTAGACTGATTATTAATTCTTCGAAGGACCCCGGTCGATGACCAATTCATTGTATTGGATATGATCAATAAACTACTTTCAATAATATTATTATTAGTTCTTCCACTTGTATTCATTTATATTTTTTATGTAAAGTATTTTTGATACAATACCGATGTATTGTACACCTTTATGTATTCTAGGGATACTGTTGTGGACTGTTTGTATCATAAAGCTGAAAATAAATAAATTAATAAATAACCCTTGGAATGGAAAAGTAATTGTCATAATTACCGTTATACAAAGCCCTAAGATGAAAATGAGACAATATTTATTTATTGCATTGTGAAACTCAAAAATAAAATATTGGTTGACATCTTTGAAACCGCTTGTACATCTACTACATCTATGCAATATGAATGAAAATTTAACCCATTAGATGAATAAGTTGAGATTTTTTTTCCGTTTGCGAAGCTGGCACTTGACGCGAAGACTCACTGACCAATCTGTGTAATAAATCCATCTCTGTAAAAAATGAATTCGCTAAAATTTTCGAAAAATCTTTCGGCAAAAAATCACTTGAATTTCTGAATTA
Source organism: Chrysolina haemoptera (assembly GCA_958298965.1). Classification (NCBI taxonomy): domain Eukaryota; kingdom Metazoa; phylum Arthropoda; class Insecta; order Coleoptera; family Chrysomelidae; genus Chrysolina; species Chrysolina haemoptera. The sequence goes on along the minus strand of OY282591.1, from coordinate 18,741,691 downwards.
ACCAAAAGAGATTTTGGATTCATTCAAAATTCGAATGCAGAAAATGCTTGTTTTAGATTTTCTGGAATACGCGATATAGAAATATGAGATAAATCATTTAAATTTTGGTCCATTTTTTTTATGAGGCGGAAGCATTCGATAGGGTATCACATTATGTTTTATTGAATTTACTTTTTTGGTACGGAATACGAGTGAACAGTTATTCAATATGAAATTATTAATCACAAAAACACATATGTTAACTTCATGAACTACCTTTTGATATCAAAAAAATTGTCTGTTCTCAAAATGACGTTGGGTCATCAATTCGAAAGATATTTTCAAAAGGCATGGAGTGTCGAGTGATATCTCATTCGGAACGTCTTCCAATTCTCCATTTGACAGTAAAATTCAAAGAAAAAATATCTATCTGAAACAAAATGGCGGTACACATTTTGTCAAATTGTTAGTCATAAACTACTTTGTGATTTAAAACATTTTCTATCTTTCTAAATGGCGACGGTCCGCTATTTTGAAATGTTTCGTGAAATTGCGATGGAGGTCGAGTGATACCTCATCTGAATCGACTTTGAATTCTCTATACGGCCTCAATAAAGTTTCGGAAATATTCATCCAGAACAAAATGGCTGTACATAATGTTAGAGCTCTGCCAAGAGGTTACTTCACTATTATTCAGTTTGACTTGTTATCTGTCTGCTTTTAATAATAAGTCAGTTTCAGGTTCAGAAAACTTTTTGTAAAGGGTACCTTATAAGGATCCCCCCATAACAGAGCTCGAACAATATGTATCGCCATTTTATTATCAATAATTTTGTGTATTTTTTTTTTAGAGAATTGAAACATTATTCAAATGGGGTATTACACCACCCTCGTGCTATTTCCAAAAGAAAAGATAGACTCATTTGTTGTCAAGAAGTAGTATAGGTATATGAACTCTCATTTGACAAAAAAATCCGTCCGACTGAGTGTATATCAGAAAATCCAAAGGTACATGCTAATCGTATTCTGAAAATGAATTGAAATGATTTACCAGTTATTTCAAACTTGGGCTGAAGTTGATGTCCGGTATAATTACTTTATTTCTAATCCACACCCTTTGTTTGAATTTACTGTCTGTATAACATCCTGTGAATATGTCTCAATTGATAAAGAAGATAAAGGAATTGTTGAAATATGTTAAAATATAGGTACGTTAATTAACATTTCAACAACGAGTGTGTAAAACAGCACGAACAGGCATTCTGAAGCCTATCTAGCTGTATTTTACACATTTGTAGTAAATAGTGTTTCATTACCCAACTTATATTTCTTGACTAACATATTGTATTAAAAATGTTAAAATTGATATGACCTGGAGTTCCATTCGAAATTTTAAATGGAAAATACTGTATTATCCTGAAATTTGTTACAAGTTGAAAAGGAGAAGTACGTAAGAAAGAGCACTTTTCTAAAAAAAAGCAGTAGACTTCGATGCTCTAAAAAGTACATACGTTGTCATATTTCGGTCACAAGTAGGGTAGACAGGGTACGGTTGTAACAATTTCTTTAGACTGCTCAAAGCACAGCTACTATAGCTATAAACAACAACTAAAGCATTTTAGGTCAAAGCATGGTCATTTGTCTTTGAATTGATATCAAAATCAGATATCCAGATTAAACAGCTGATCAGAAATGAGTCTATAAATCTATAAATTACAAAAAGTACTCATGCAAATACTGAACAACGATAACCACGATAATGAATTTATACCTAAAATGAATTCACCAAAAATACTTACTTTTGGTTAACAAAACACAATAGGCCTCTCTGACAACGTACTGAGCTCACGGAATGTATCGCCACACTGGAAATCGTGTCGACACTTAAGAGGCCATGAACGCGATCACTTTGGAACGCTTTTAAGAGTAAAAGAGTCAATTGATAACTCAAAAACGGTTCGTCTTATTGATTTCACACAAGGAAAGGCTCCAAGAGAAAGTTTGATTCTACGTACGTGCTGTAATGGAAGTTGGTTGAATTTTCAATCCACTTTTCCACAAAAAAATCTCAAAAATGTCCCAAAAATGCATTTACTTTTTGGGTAGATGAACAAATAATTTCAAAAAACATTACAGCACGTACATAGATCATCGTTTTGCATTTCTTTTTATACCAAATTCATCTCGATCGGATAAAGATTGCTTCAAATTTTAATGGAAGAGAAATACCACTGCAGCTACCTCGACTATCCGTGAAAAAATCTTGAAGTACTGCTGCAGACATAGTTACATAGAATCATACTTCCTCTAGAAGCCTATACTTGTTTAAAATCGATACGACGAACCGTTTTTGAGTTTTCGACTTTTTTACCCTAAAAAACGGCCAAAATGTGATCGCGCTCATGGCCTCTTAAGGTCTGTCTGCAACTCCCCTGCATTCTTTGCTACACCGCGGATAGTTTCGATAATATTCGAGCTGTTACAACTGTACCCAGCAGTCTCCTCTAATTCACGTTATAACTCTGTGGGGTAATATCTCATTCATTCAAAATATTCACCCACAAACCGGAGCTCTAAGAATGATGATGAATGAGAGACCACTATGAACCACTTTTTAATGCCATCGGAATATTACCCTTACCATCTTGAAATGATATAGAAGAAATATCGCATCCTTCCAAACTTCTGGAAGTACAATCATTATCATCTGTCAAGAAATGCTGAACTGTTCAAATTACCTCGTTTTATACTAACAGAGTTTTAGAAACACTGATTCTGGAACTTCATTATTAGAATATATGGAGCAACTCATTCCCAAATTGTTTCAACTTGAATCGAAGTTATTTTTGTTGAAGAACTATTCTCATAATGAAACTTTATTCGGAGGACTGAATGATCTTATACGGTTTTCGACTTTCAATCTGGATGTCTTCATCATCAGCACGGTTTTCTTAGAAATTGTCTAGGGAGACGCTAAGGCAAATATGCAACCTAGTAAGCTGGATGGATGAGATTGAAGAAAAGTTTAAATATGGAGTTCAGAGTTTCTAAGTGGAGTAAAAACTTATTTTCTATGTGAATAATTAATACACCAGACGACTGTTATATCAACCAGGTAAGAGATGAATGTGTGCTGTTCAACCAGTTGTTGTTCATGATACCAGAAGAGTAATTGTTGACATCAACTTTTTAATAGTTATGTATAACCAGTTGTTCCTGATGGTGGTTCGTTTATTCAAAAGTTCGACCACATGTCTCATATCTTCACAGTGTTTACACGGAAAAGTATACAAAGTGGCTTTGGTTATTTATAATCAAATTCTGTTCCAGGTAAAGTTCTTCTCTGACTCACATCACACACATCATAGTGACACATCTAGAAATAACTCTATAACCTGATACTACAAACAATCTGTTGAATTCCGAATTTCAGTAGGTATCTGATTTGTATCTGTAGCAAATTATTTGTAGGAAGAATTTATGTAGGTAATCTAAACAGATACCGTATGTTTTCAGTGATGTGTAGGTATACGAATATTTTCATCGCAAACTTTATGTGATATGTTTTTGTGACCGTGAGTTTACAGTTTCAGTTCATTATCGTCTACTTAATTTAAATAATTGATTCTCGCTAATAAATTAAAGAACCGTTGATTGATTACTTGTAGTTTCGTAAGCACTATCATTAACATGGTTGTGAGTATTAATTCGTTGCACAGACAAATTCTCCATTAAGTTGTTTGGGAATATCTTATTTTAAATTAAACATTATTCAGAAACTGGATGTTAATGTAATTTTTTAATTTAAATTTTATAATTCAAAATGAGAATTACGGGAGTACAGCGTAAAATAAAGAATTGTGAAATTCTGAAAAATAATGTCAGTTATTTTATGACCAACGTTATTTACCTGAATTTTACCATCGATTCTATACCAAAAATTGATGACAATTTGCTATTAACACCAATCAATAAAATTCAAGGTATTAAAATTGATGATTTTTTTTCATTATTTCGACTATGTAGATTCGCACTAACGTTTCTCGAGCTCCAAGAGAGGTCTGTTCATCTTTAATATTTTACCGCTTACTCAACGTTTTCTCTTTCGCAGGTAGTATTTATGCTGTCTTAGGGAGTTTTGTGAACAAACGAGTTTGGTTTCGTGCCTACACAGTAAACCAAAGTTAGCTAAACATGTCGATTTCCCACTCCTTAATAACGTGAGAAGGCACTCGGAAGCAAAAAGAGGTTTAATCGAATACATATAGGATATAAAAACCTTTATATGCATGTGCAGCCTTTGAGATTGGATTGAAACTCCAATTCATTGTATTGTAATGAATTATCACAATATTACTATAAGATTACTGAATCATTTTGTGCATTACTCGAAACAGAATACAGTAATTTATATACAATACTAACTTTAGGTAACGAAAATCACTGGGCTATTATTTATTTTCAATCGGCTCTTCCAATCCAATCCTCAGCGACACGCACGGCGTCTTATAGGTATAAACATTCCTTCGCGTCGTTTCGAAAGATTTCCACAAATTTTCCATTCGCTTACAGTCTAGGAGTCTCAATATCACTGCTCCAGCAATCACTCGCCCCACCGCTATAATTGTTATTTTTCCCTGTCTGGCGCCAGCCGTTATTAGAATAATTTGGTCTGAAGTCCGTGACATTGCCCCCTTCTTGAAGACATTTTGTCACAAAATAGCGTAATTGGGGTGTGTCGGTACCTGCATGACTCCCCATATCTGAACCGTGACGTCCGATGAAAGTAACACTCCACAGTCTTTCTGTTCGGTCGTTGAAGATAGTTACAGCAAACCAAACTCTTGATACCGCTGGATCTGAATATTGTCTCCAACATGCTTCTAATGACTCTCTAATCCAGCCCAACAAGCCCACAAGACAATTTTTGGGATTGCCAGGTCCATGAGATTTTGATCCAGCATCGTATCTCTCAATATGGTGAAGCACTCCCAAATATCTTCATAGGACGGTTTATCTTGAAATTTGCTTCTTGGTTATCAGCTAGAAGATGTTTCTCTGGCCATTCTTCAACTGTAACACCTCTCCAACTTCTGGGTTCTGTTTCCGCAGTTGTTGGAGTTGGCCGTACTTCTTTGAGAACACCACAGCTATGGCTATGAATATTGGCAGGTCTTCTGCCACGCAGGACGCTAGCGTGTGGTCAGTAGGTACCTGGAAAAGGTCTTGTGTCTCCTCCCGAGTTACCCAATGTGAAACGTTCTGCCGATTTGAATATAATGCCAAGAACTGCTGGAAGGTCATCTCACCCTCTGCTAGGACGAGGTCATTTATTATTTTTATGATCTTGTATGGACCTTCCCATGAACTTTGCGATTTCGGTGAGAAGTCATGACAACGCTCGGGATTGTACAGCCATACTAGGTGAATGCTCTAACATCTGCGTTCATGTCATACGTCCTCTTCATACGGTTGCTAGTACTCTAGATATTCAAACAGATTCGCTCGTGAATGTCGTTCATTCTCTGCTGGAGTTCGCTGACATACTCTTCTCCCGCGATGTCACATTTCCTGGAACAAGTGGGATTCGAAGTTTCTGCCTTGGTCTGAATGCAGCTCTAATGGGACACCGAATCGGCATATCCACTTCCTGACTAAGACAGCTGCGACGGCAATGGCTTTCATTGCCACGAGTATGTACTTGTTTCCATGATCAGATTCGGAAACGGCCCAGCGATATCTATTGCAATCCGTTCAAATAGGCTGCATATGTTATACTGATGAATCGGGGACTAATAGTTCGGGTACGAGGTCAATTGCTGGCAGCGCATACGACCCACTTCCTGCACTAGTCCTCAACGTCAGCTTGACAATTGGCCTAATAGAACCGTTTTCTCAATTTTTTCAGAGTTTTCGTCACTCCCAGATGTCCTCCGGTGATTCCGTCAGGCACTTCTCGTAGCACTTCCTGTCTCCTGGGCTTGGGTACCACTGTCTGGCGTCTTTCCTCCCCACCATCCTCGGACTCCTACATGCGTTTCAAGACCCGATTTTCCAACCTGAGAGAATTCTATTTGGCCCAGCCATGATAGTCTTCGGTTGCCCTTTTTCCAGCCGATGACCAGACTGAGGTCTGTATATTTCTCTTCGCCTTTATGGATTTTGTCATATTTCTAGTCATCTTCAACCACCGTGGTCCTACGAACGGCTGCTACCTTCTCCTTGGCTCGACAACAGTGTGTTTAGTTGTCTGGACATGGTCTCCGTAATAGTGCATCGGCGTTCTTGTGACTGCTCCCTGCTCGATATTTAATCTCGAAATCAAATTCTTGAAGTCGCTCGATCCAGCATGCTACCTGTCCTTCGGGGTTTTCAAACTGCAAAAGCAATTCAAATATTGGAATATCTGAATATTGGTTAGAGTATATTAGTCTTTCAAAGTCGGCACCAAGTTTTTTCATGCATACGGCTGCTGCGCATCGTGTGCGTGAAGATTTTCGAATTTGCTGCTAGATGTGTACTACTATGCTTGTCATTGCCTCATTATTCAATAACATTTTTTCATCTGATACCTGCTACCTGCACAGAAAAAAACTTGGTTATCCATACTATGCATGCGGATCTTAATATTATCATTAAGTGCTATCGTTGATATCATGATCAAGTACATTACATAGGATCGTTAGGGTAATGAATTTCATTCATCAAACCAATGAAGAGTATTCAGCCAAGCAATGAATTTTATTCGTTCAACTGATGAAACTGTGTTCATCAGATTGAATAATTATTATGAAAAAGTTCAGTGGCTCGATGAAAATGCTCATGAATATTGGTCGAATGAACACGATCGTTATGTCAATGTACCACTGGTTATCCATACTATGAATACGGATGTAAATAATAATAATGAATGCTTTCGTTGATATGATCATCAAGTACATTAAATAGGTTTGTAAGGGTGATGAATTCCATTCATCAAACGAATGAAGAGTATTCACGCAAGCAATAACAGTATTCGTTCAACTGATGATTATTCATCATAATAATTAACATTGTTCGTTCTTCGAATAAAAATGATGTATGATTAATATAATGATTTAGATCATTCCGACGATGGATGTTTTTCATAAATCCAATGGATGGTGATTATTGAATGAATTCCATTCATCAAACGAATGAAGAGTATTCACGCAAGCAATAACAGTATTCGTTCAACTGATGATTATTCACCATAATAATTATTATTGTTCGTTCTTCGAATAAAAATGATGTATGATTAATATAATGATTTAGATCATTCCGACGATGGATATTTTTCATAAATCCAATGGATGGTGATTATTGAATGAATTCCATTCATCAAACGAATGAAGAGTGTTCACCCAAGCAATAAATTGTATTCGTTCAATTAGTGAAACTGTATTCATCAAATAGTTATTATTTCGATTTTTACTATACCTTCCTCGATTCAATAATTGATATACATTGAATCTATGTTTCAGTTCATTCTCGTAATGCTTTCATACATAGAACTAATGATTTTGTTTCATTTGAATAAGTAGTATTTATTCAATCATTACATATGTATTATTCGTACATTCAAATGAAAATTAATCAACATGCACTCATCAGAAAATCGCAATTTTATTGAAAGGCGCATCTTCAAGTTATCCTTTATTTCGGCTGGCTCCTTTCGGATGCCTCTGAAGTCTGTGCTACCTGAGAACATTCTTCATCGGTCACTTACGTCTGCTTAACATAACCTACTCTGTGCAAACAACGATGTCGTGCGGAGTGGTCCCTCTAGTGAAGGCGCTGTGTACCAGTTAGCGCTAACTTGTCAGCAACGGAGAATTCTTTGCAATGATTCGGTTGACCGAAGGCCAGCAAAACCCATGAGCTATGATACTTATACACGAGATGGCTTGGTTCGACATAAGACTTATTAAATTATGAAATGGGATAAAAATCTTGCTCCTGTCTGCCTAACAAAACTGGGACTTGGTAACTTCCTTACACTCTCTATGATCTTCCGCAAAGAAACCGGTTCATAGGTCTGAAAATAGATCATCATTGATCTCGATAACATTGAATTCATGTAGCATATATATTTCAGTGAATGGTTATTCACTGACTCGATGAAAAATGTATTGTGCCAATAAACGAAGATGTATTCATTAACATAATGTACCATATTTTTTACGACACTGCTCTGGGACCATGAATTATGTTCATTTATATGATAAACTATTTCAAATCATTTCAGTGTGCCGCTTTCGTCACCTTAATGAACTTTTTTCGTAGACCGTTCATTTATGATGTATTTTAAAGCACTCAAAATCGTTGATTAATGACCCCTGTTAATGAATCATTTTCTATTATTCAACGATTTTATTATATGCAACCCAACATACATTGTTCTAATGCATTTTATATTGGTTAGTACTATCTGTAATTAGTTATTTGTCAATTCTGAATTAAAATTTCAGAAAATCTTCAATACATCAGTTGTCAGTCGAAATCATATAAAATCAATATAGGGTCAATATTATTTTTCGAATATGGATGAAATAATTTTCCTCGTATGCTATCAAACTTGAATAAACAATATGGTTTTTTATCTCTAAAATCGATATGAGAGGAATATTTAAATCGCAATATTGGAGCTAGATGCTGGAAACAATATGTAGGCAATATCACTCTATCGATATTGGTGAAAATTATTCAACCAATATTGACCCAATATTTTATGAAACAATGTACATTCAGAACAGGATGAGCCAATATTATTGAGGAAATATTGTTTTTCTAATATGCACCCATATTGGTTCAATATTATTTTTACATTTACAATTGATCGATATTGGCCCAATAGGAAAACAAGATTAAGCCAATATGAGGTGGTACCTGGTGAGTTTTCCGATTATGTCAGTAACCCTAGGGATAAAAGCAGGTATGCACGTGCAACCGTTTTAACCTCCTCCCTATTTTGACTTATGGAAATCTCATGGCCTTGTTGATCTTGGCTACAGTATATCCATTCAATCTCAAAGCCACTCAAAGCAACTCTTCTTGTAGATGCTCCGGTTCACATATTCTCCGAGCACGTTCCGTCAGTGTAAAGATAATCCCTCGCTTTTTACTCGGATGTTGGTTCGATGGTGCATGAAGATGTGCATGGGTTTTCGGTACATTTTGTGGGTCAGCCTAGCGCCACATCTTTTGATGGGAGGTACATCTAAGAGAGCTGTTGAGCGTTTAGGTGGTCTAGGGAAAGTTTCAGTCTGTTCCTTTCGTGTTTTCAAATGACGAAGGTGTCATCCAAGTATCCTTCTCAAATTGTACCATGGAAAAGTTAGCTATCACCCATCGCCAGACCATCAAATTCTTCCTGATTTTATGTTGTCCTAAAAAAGTTCTCTAGTGGGTGTAATTTTGCTCTGCTTCTTCAAAATTAACTTTCTCATTGTATTTGTAGGTACAAATTACTTAAAATCAAAATGAAACAGATATTGAACAAATATCATCTCAGATTTCATGTTAAAATTGAATATTTACTATTAGGGAAAGCACCAACTTCTTAACGAATAAAAAATGTTGTGTTCATCTTATGAATATACAAAAATACATGTTTATTTGTCTGTTCAGAAAACATAGCGATATATTATGTCGAGGAATAATTGAAATATACAAAATCTAATATATTTTGAAATGTTTGGTCGAATTATTCGAATATTACTGTAAGTTTGATGAAAACTATAGTGTTCGCTATTCTTTGTAATCCTCACTAAAGTCCACAACTTGGGAATAAGAGTTGTAGAATACTCAATGGGGAACAATAAATAAGCACTCGTCACTTTACTAAGTACCGCTTCATTCAGATGTCTGTGTAGAACTGAGCTCTCTCCTATCTAGAGTTAATTAACAATCCCTATTCATAATTCGGGATGGCCTAATTCATCGATATCGTAAATCCTAATGGTATGCATACACTACAGAAACTACAACCTTGAAAGAATGTTTGCAATATTTTGTTATTATAACGATTATTCTACTCATGCTGATGTACGTTTTGATTGGTTTTGAACGGTTGTGCTATAATAACTGAAAACAACATGTTTTCGATTTTGAAGTTCTGCTCTTGATTGGTGGCTCTTGGCTACTTACAGGTTGTGTTTACGATTCTGCAGTTCGATTGGTGTTCATCGAGTAACTCATAATAGGTTATACAAAAGTTATGTTACGTACTTGGTTTCCGAATAATTTTTTTTTTTTTTCGAAAAGTCAACAAGAATAAAGTACCTCTTCCAAAGTACAGAAAAAATCATGTGAAATTTTCGTTACCTTCTCACGAACCATTCAGATTGAGATTTTCATTGATATGCTGCAGTATTTAGATTATGATTTCATGAAAGAAAAAACATAAACAAATCGAAAGCGACAGAGTTTGTATCTGTTTCGGAAATGACACACAACTGAACTTTGACTAACATAATAATATGCACTCATTATTAATTCATATTCATATTAATTCATATAAACTCCATTATTTTCGATAAATTATCATAATGTTTATTGGTAATAATAAATCCAAACATAGGTTATAACCTTACCTACAATTGTATCATTTTCGATACAACTGCAGCATGAAACATGCTGTAGGTTTGTTCAATTGAGTAGTGGGTGGTGGCATGTTTCAAATGGAGGAGAACAACAGATAATATTGATTCGTTTTATCGATGATAATAAAAAATTCCATTTATTTTCTAAAACTCGCTACTACACTCGTAACTTCGCAATTGAGTATTGGTGTTCAATAATTTTTGCCGGAGAGTATCAAATAAATAAAATAGTAAAATCAACAATGTCGAAGTAACCTTTTTTCCAAATATTTTTCCATCAGCCCCAATGATTTATAATCCACTGTATAACTTATATATATTATATATATTTTATAATAATAATAATAGATTTAATTGTTCAAGAGTGCCTTAACATACAGTAGTACAGTTTTTCATTGCTCTAAAACATTAATTCATCACAAATGGATAAGCAGCGACTCACAGTAATTTCAGTTGCAACGCCACCCGCGGGGAAAAAACAAAAAACATTCCTTGGTAGCAAAGACTCCAAGAAGTGAACAGCGTTTAAGGATTTTTGCTGGAGAGTATCAAGTAAATGAAATAGTAAAATCCACATTGTCGAAGTACCCTTCTCTTCAAATAGTTCCTCCATGTGGAAAATATGACGCAAACATCTGACAGAAAACAATTACTTGCGGAAATTCATTGGATGTAATTCAACGTTCGTCGTGGTATTAGCCAGGAAAGTAGTTGTTTTCTGATGGATTTTTGACCCGAATACTCCTATAGTATAGGATTATTGCAGTGAGCATCCTGGTATGGCAGGGCATCTAGTGTTGAATTACTTGCCTGGTAATACCACGACGGACATTGAACGACATCTGACAGATATTTGCGCAACGTTCTTCCGAGAAGATTCAATTGTAAATGCTTATTGTGATCTAACAGTAGATTATCTTTTATTTGGCTGGAGAAGACCACCGCAGATGCGTTTCGACTGTTCCGAGATTCTTGCCTCTCGTTAGTGACAGGTTAGGTCGGACAACATTAAAGTCATCCTGCCCCAGCCCAATGAATTATAATCCACTGTATAAATAATATTTCCTGACAAATGAATAAGCAGCGACTTACAGTAACGTCAGTCGCAACGCCACCGACGGGAAAAACACAAATACTCCAGGAAGTGAACAGAGTTCAAGAATCTTTGCCGAAGAGTATCAAATAAATGAAATAGTAAAATCGGCAATGTCGAAGTACCTTAGCTCAAATCAATTAATAAGTTATATAGTGGATTATGATAGTCTGGGAGTAACTGTCACTTTGGAATACGTCATAGTATGCACGATGAAATATAGTACACATACCACTTATTACTAAACCAAGATTCAGACCGCGCGACCGCGGTGGTTAAATTGGCGGTAGGCTGTGCAACTTGTCTATGAAATATTAATTATTATTTTCGAAGAACTATTCCTATAACACTGAGGCCTATCTGAACTCGAACGTCTCCTAATGAAATTTTATTCTGAGTTCTGATAAATATTCCGACTTCCAATCTGGATGTTCATCATTAGTCCGGTGATCTTAGAAATTGTCTAAAGGGACACTAAGAAAAATATGCATCCCAGTCAGCTGGGTCGATTAGATTATAGAAAAGTTTGAATATGAGAGGATATTCGGAGTTTTTAAGGAAAGCAATAATTTATTTTCTATGTGAATTATTAATATATGAGAAGACTTTCTGTTGTTATCAACGAGTATAGGGTGGATCACGCACTCTTGGAGAAAATAGTAATATTCCAAGTGTGCAAAGTGTTACTTTCCCGCTTGCAAATACACTCAGACGGACGACGCGAAGCGGAGTTCGGATGAGTTTTTGCATGCGAAAAAGGCACTTTACGCACGTGTTAGGAAGAAAAATTTTCCTACGAGTTACATAATTATCAGATCACAACAAAAATAAGAAAAATCGTAATTTCACAAAAATATTTGACAGTTCATCAGGTTGTAAAATGTGCGAGAATAAATTTCTACCACTTTCAGTTGTACCAAACTGTTAAAAAATGAAAGAAGGATAACCACCAATCAATTTTTGATCTGTTTTTTGTAACTAAAGTTGGTAGTTTTGTATTCTATTTAAAACTCGATAATTTGGGTATCAATATAACGGGAATTATTTACTAAATAAACATTTCAACCATCTTTGGTATAATGACAATTTTAGAATATGAGGGTTTATAAACATAAAATCTATTTTTTTTATCAGTTTCTTTAACTAAAGTTTGTAATTTGCTTTATTTATAGCTCTATTTATCGTAATGCACATATAGTCATATGATGCAGAATCTTAAATCCAATTACTTAAGTATAAAAAAACATTTCACCTTTTTTTATTATGGTTCCTTGGTATCACAGCAAGCGTTTTGGTTACTTTGTCGCTCGGCAAGCGCAAAGTAAAAAACGCTCGCTCGTCCGAAAAGTGCAACTTTGCGCTTTCTTTTTGGAGCGCAAAAATGGTACTTTTCGCTCGGTTAAAAAAAATTTGGATGGTTTCAGAAAACATGATGACTGAGGGTTATATAAATTGTAAATGGGTAAGTACTGATGCATACTATATTTTTCAACCTAATACGCTTAAAGTATAATATGAACTTAGTTTAGTCGCTGAAGTAAGATATACATTATATCTACTCAATAAATCGGCATTCATAGACTGTTAGTAGAAATCCCATATATTATATAACCACAAAAATTTGTTTTGGAGGGACATGGCTTCATCCCTGAAAAACTACCTCTTTGATCAGAAATGCCTGTTTTCGCCTATAAGTCGTCAAGTCAGTCGGTAGTTAAAACGAAAGAAGCTACAGGGTGGGTCAAAAACAGCGACAATTCAGCATATTTTGCTAATCTTTATCATCGGTCCCATCAGTGAGACTGACCACTTTTCATCGCATTATAACTTTCTGCTAGGATTAAGCTTTCATTTTTGTTACGAATACTTTTTTGATATTTTCAACGGTTAACCAGTTATAGAGGTGGTTTTTAATGGGTGCAGCCATGTACCTCCAAAACGGGTTATTGTGATTTTATGATAAAAGTGGCATCTACTAACAGTTTATGAAAGAATAATTTCCTGCCGGGTAATTGGGTACGAAATTTCTACACCGACCGTAATCCTACCCTTCACGATTTTCAAATATTCAAAATTTCTGTAAGTCACTGTGAGCATAATTATACGCACACATTGAACAGAAAACAAAGCCATATAAATATAAAATATTTGAGGTTAGGTAGCGTTCTTTCCATTCACAAAGGCGTAGACCTCACGTTTATATTGAGGAATAATAAGTTTCTGAAATTTACCGATTTCCTGCAAATTCACATTATTCCTGAGGGAAAACACAGTGACACTGAAATTCACATGGTGAGTTCCAAGTATTAGCTAATTATACAATTATTCATTTTCTACGTTCTTAGTCATTTTCAAGAAAAACCCTGAAATACGACGGATTATGTTTTCGAAAAGATACTCTGTGATTTACCCCCCTCAAAGTGACAGCCTGTCCACCTATTTTTTTAAATGAAATAGGGGGTAAGGTGATACCTCATTTCATAGGGTATTCAATTGTCTACACAGCCATGTCTATTTTTTGAATTTCGTTCATGCGTCGTAAAAAAATAGCTTTCAAAATGTTCAGAAGTATCACGTATACTATTGAGTTCACTGTATATCCAATTCACCTCCAATTTTTCACATACAGTTCTTAACCCTACTGTCACGTATGAAAAACAACATTCGGTAAATTACCCAAAAAAAATTAAGGCGCATTGAATGTTGAAAAGAATTTCCACTTAAACATTCTGAAATAATTATTCATACCAGTAGGGTACAAACTATACTTCACTTACCTATAATTCATATGCACTTCGCTTCACTGGAGTATTGTATTGTTCTCTTCAATACGAATTCAGACTTCTCCTGGCGGCTAGCAAGCGTCATTATACAGCTAGGAAGAAACCTTCCCAGAACAATCTGGCCATTTCTACATTTTCTATTCGCTTCTAGAGTGCTTCGCGGCCTGTGTCTACGTACGCTAGCGGTGACGTCACTTTTTTTACGAATTGGCAGCATTCTGTTCGATTTATTTGTTTCTTCGGTTAGGGATTCCAGAGTCACGACAATATACAGCAAATTTAATAGTATAAGTGATGCTTTTTAACATTTTGATTTTTTTTTAAGTCATGAATGAAATTTAAAAAAATAGACATGGCTGTATAGACAATCAAATACCCGCCGAAACGAGTATCACTTGACCCCCATTTTAATTAAAAATATTGATGGTTGGCTATCACTCTGAAGGGGGAGGAAAAGAGGCAAGTTTTTTTGTCACAGAGTGTCTTTTCGAAAACATAAATCGACGTGTTTCGGGATTTTACTTGAAAATGGCTAATAACGTAGAAAATTAACTAAACCATTACTTCACGACCTCACTGTATATTCTGACATTTACATAGTGAATTAAAAAAATTAAAATTAATAATTATTTTCTCATATCATATTTCTCTTATCATCGGAACGAATGCAATTTTTTTATACTAATTAAACTATTGAAAAAATCAATTGATTTCTTCGTGAAGTTCCTGACTCTGAACATATTTTTTGTCAAAGTGGGTTTGATTGTTAATATTTCGGGAGCATGTCGAAAGCAAGAGTTATCTCCACTTGAACTGAGAGGTAGATCGACACCAGAACTAAATAACGAATAATATTTATGTGAATATGGTAACTCAATGAAGTATTCAAAGAATACGTTAACCTTAGGTCAAACTTCTACAATTTCATTATATTCGCAGAGAATACGGGGCACTTGATTCGGATAGTGGATTTTAGCACGTCGCACATTGAAGATGGCGACGATGGCGTATCTAAAATGTACCTACATTATGTAATTTGTATATGAAATCATTACAAATTATATATTCGAAACATGCTATAAAAAATATAAACATAAATCTGAATTGTCCCAATTGTTTAGTTCAAATACTGTGAAGACGTTCAGGTCGGTCAGGGACAAGGAACAATGTCATGGGAAACAGAAAATGTACCGAAACAATAATTAACCTCGATTACATAACATTTAATCTTCTGCGAGGCAGATTAATTTCATAATCATTTCTGATAATAAAATCCACATAAACCGTCTAGAAACCAGAATAACTTCCGATCCTAAGCCAATTTGTCGATTTTTCAATACGAAAACAGGTGGTCACTTCACAGTCAGTGTTATAAAGAATTTGGGTAAAGAACTTATAACAGATGGATCGAACAAATATTTGTGATGTTTTTTCAGTTTTTCTTTATTTCCTCATTCAATCCGACTATTGGCCTGAATCAACAAGACACCAACAGAAAAGCTCCGAGCACTTTTTCTACGACAGTGTTTAAATTAACTGTTTACGCACTGTTCACACAATTGACGCACAATTGACTGTGCCACGTGCTGCTTCCTCCTGACCTGAAGATTATTCTGTTCAAGAGGATATATATATATATATATATATACATTTATCAGTGTGTTCAAAATGTTTGCAGTGTAAACAGTACCTGGGCACCCACCCTAACGGCATGATTAAAATCGTAACAAAACACATAATTCTCGAAAAAATTACAGATAATTTTTCAATGTGTCGACTCTTCGATTCACGATTTATTAACATGAGAATATATAAGGACAATATTGTCCTCTATGTGGCATACTCAGTAGTAATACCACAAGTGATTGAATTTTCGCGATAAGTCTGTCGATTCATTTCTGAACGAAACTGAGAGAAAACACCACGAGTCCGCAGGACGAGTGGTGTTTTCTCGAATCAATTCAGTTGAGATCACAAATGAAAGACAGACTTATGAGATAAATTCAATCACGAGTGGAATTTTATTAGACTATTTCACAAACAGAGTGGAAGATAAAAAATCTGAAATTCGGCAGGATTAGAGGAAATTGGCAAAAAAGTTGACCTGAGAAATCAATAAATTTTAATGAACAGAAAACATTAACATCGAAAGAAATACTTATTCAATTTATCCAACAATAATATGACATACTGAAATATTTTTCAATTATAATTATTATAAATGGTACAGTTATTATATACAATGTTTTGAGCTTGATTATTTGAACACGCGCTTGTACTTGCAATATTTGTTACATCTTGATTGCTATAATTTCTGACATTTGCTATGAGTTTTTCGTGATGTTGTTTACTAAGTTGGATGTAGGGTTTCAGCGAATTAGAGCTCGAATGTCCAGTAATTTTTATGGTTTCCTGTTACTCCTGTTACTCCTCTACATAAAAGTTCACTGACTGCAGTTGCTCGATTTGAATGGTTGGTAATTTTTTGCTTTTTCACATCAAGCCCTATATTCTGAGCTGATGTTTTGGTCCATTTACTGATCGTATTGATCCCTAGAGGCATATTTTTGTACCAAGGAGTGCAATGATCACCAGGCTTCCAATGTCCATTCACGGTGAGAAACAACCTATTAGATCTTACATTATTACCTCGTTTTGAAATCATCTTTTTATAAAGTCTCACGGGGCACATTGTTGGATTTTGCACATTTTCAATCAACCATTTGCTGTTCGCACATCGCTGACCACCTCCTTGGCAAGTTTTTGAAAAAACTGTGTTATATTCGATTCTGCCGGTAGGCGCTCCCTTATTATCTAATTCTTCTTTAAAATAATCTAACAAACAATATGCAGCTTCACCTCCTCTCCAAGCAAGTTCTACTGCTGCGATATGGAAAAATTTCTTTTGGAGTCCTGTGGGTGTATTTTCATCCCATTGTGTACATATTGCTTGATGTTCTTCATGGGTCAACGGTGCCGAACTGATCTTTCGTTTCTGTACGTTACCTTGAAGCAACTTGCGTTTTGTATCTCGCGCATTTCTGGCCGATTGAAAAATAATATCTTTGAATGGGTCGAAACTTCGTCCATATTCATTATAGAATTTTTCTTGCAATAATCTAGCACTCATATTCCAAATCGTCTTCACAACACATTCCTTGTAATCAGAACCATCGATTTTCCTCATGTTGAAGCCCCAGTCCTTCAAAATAATAGCTAGTCTCTCGACAGGCGTTGCTTCATCTAATAGGTATTTTCGTTCATCGCAAAATCTGGTAAATTGCTTCCAAATGTACTCCTTCGATTTCCTCGTATTTTTCGGTACATTTTCATCGATTTTTTCGTTGATTGATTCGATAGAATTCATCCCAAATCTACTCATTTTTAAATGCGTGCACAGCGTAATCACTAATATTTGACGTTTAACTGTCACATGCACTGTAAACAAATCTGAAAACACCGAACTTGATAGGCCAATCAGAGTCTAGAGTCAAGTTTGGTATTATCGGTAAGCCGAACTTGACTAGAGCTTCTGATTGGTTCATTTCGTAGGTGAGTGAAATAGTCAGTAAAATCGTATCTTAATAGTTATTTAACGAACAAGTGTATTAATAAGGGCGATTAACAATCGAGATATTTTAACGCGCTCGCTCCGCTCACGCGTTAATGTTTGAGATTGTTAATCGCCATTTTAATTCACGAGTTTGTTACAAAACTTTTCCGTCGACAGAAGTTTTCAAAAATAGAGATATCTTATTTTCAATGTTTATTTATTTAACGATACGATAAAAAACAATCACTATTTCCTATTTATATTAACTCTACTCAAAGATAGATAGTTTAATTTTTCTCAGTGGTAGTTTTATTTTATTTTTTATTATTTATTTTCAAATTGAAAAAAAAAAAATTACCCTCGGTGGGTTTTGAACTCTCGACCTCAGTGTTGCAAGCCAGGTGCACTGTACCATTTCGCCACGGGACCATATATGGTTTTGAGTGACAACTGGTGTGATGAACATTTTCTAAAATTTTATTTGAAAATTGACAAATAAATAATGACAGATAGTACTAACCAATATAAAATGTATAAGAGCAATGTATGTTGGGTTGCATATAATCAAATCGTTGATTAATAGAAAATCATTCATTAACAGGGGTTATTAATCAACGATTTTGAGTGCGTTAAAATACATCATAAATGAACGGTCGACGGAAAAATGTGTTACTAACCACCGGTCTATCAATAGTGTGATGGATCAAGACAGGCGGGACAATTAGTTTGTTGAGAGCATCCGATTGTTTGTTTGTTGATTGTTACCGGTGCGATAAGAAAAAACCCGACAGCAGCTCTAGAGGTCCTCCTCGACTCATCACCATAACGTATTTTCTTTCGAATCAAAGCCAGGTCAGCTTATGGGCCTCTACAGGTTCCGTAGACGTAAGAGCCTAATGAGTCTGACAGAAGAAAGCCTATGCAGGCTAACAAGATAAAGCACATGCAGTACGGGTAGTGAATACCCGACAAACTGTTTTGGCAAGTAGAAAGGTTTTCGAATGCGGAAAATCAGCAGGCACTCATGATATTATACTTGAAGGAAGAAACTTTGTATTTCATAGAGAAAGATTAATGAAATATTGAGAATGTTTGAACTGAAATTTTTTTATTTTTTTATTTTTTATTTAATTGAAAAAATTTTAAAGACATTAATTATTATTATTTCAAACGCCTATGAAGCGGTACATAAGCTCTGTTTAAATTGACTTGAGTATTGAGACAAAGGTCATTGTTGAGTAATTCTTTACTTATATGTAAATCTTCAAGGAAATCTAATCTACGTAAAGAAACGTAAAGAGGCCTTATATTGATCTTTTGCTTGAAAGTTTCTTCATTTCTTTACGTTTGTGCTACCCAAATTGCTTAAACTTGGTCTAAGATAGTTCTCATTAGACTTTTCACATGTCCTTAAGCCCAATTGTGGGTGCTCAAACATTGGAGCTAATTCACTTAACTTGGGTCACCTCTTAGGTTCAGTTTGTCTTCCCAGTATGCAGGTATATTGAGTGAAGTTCTCATTAGACTTCTTCTCGGTGTCTTAGCAATATTTGGTTAAGGATGGACAGATCCATAGAGAACCCACCCCCCTATTTTCTTTCTGATTATTACTCATTATTTTTCCCCCATTACTAAATTTGATAATTTATTCGTAATCTTGATAGAGTTTTCTTTGGTAGCGTATTTTTGGAAATCGAAACGTTCCCATTAGACTAATCACTTTCAGATTTACGTTTCCTTTTTAAAGTCATGTCTGGATTAGTTCAATTTCTATTTGAGTTCTTTGAATCTATGTCACAAATGTCAATGGTCACTGTCACTTGTCAATAGTGTCATTGGCATACATTGTCAATTTAAATTTCTTTTCCACTTTCGCTTCAACATTCAGACAGATATGATGTAGTATCCCATATCTTCATCTTTAATAATCCTCAAACAGGATGAAAATTATTCAATTTTAAATATGTTTTATATTTTGTAACATTTTAATTTGGTCCATGGACATGATGTTTTTATATGGCTTCTTGTAAACCTGACGAGTAAGTAACCTCACTTTTCATAACTTTCAAATTTCAAAAATTTTCAATTTTATCAAATTCATTTTCAATCATTACTGACTTGCAGTTACGCACTGATGATGACTTAACAGTCGAAAGCGCTTTGCTACAATTTTTAAAATAAAAATATTTTGCACGAAATACAAAGTTTGTTCCTTCAAGTATATTGAAGCGTGCACACAGCTTGACAATTTCACTCATGATATTAGTCAATAGGTAGTCAGATGTCTATAAAAGCCTAGAAATATATGATTATAACCTTTTGATGATCTGCATCGACTACCGCAAGGCATTTGATACAATCTCGCATGAGCTCATCGTGAATTTGCTTGGATGCCTTGCGGTCCCGATTAGATAATTAGATACATTGGACAACTGATACTGCCCTAGAGGACTCGCTTCAACAAAAGAGTTTGTCAAGTCAGAAGCCAAACAGAGCAAGTAATCTTTAGAAGGGACTCCCTCAGCTCTCTTCTATTCTACATTTTCCTTTTTCCATTGTTCGTTACCCTCCACTGAAACTGAAGCTCTCGTTTCTGGTTTGTCAATAATAGTGCTGATTTTGCGCGCACTTTCTGTGATAGTCGCGCGAAAAGTACGCGCTATCACAAAATCAACACTATAAATGACATGCTAGAAACGAGAGCTTCAGTTTCAGTTGATGTGTCAAGAAGAGTACTTCAACCACGCCACTGAAGATGACTGCCGCAGTTGCAGTTGAAACGTTTGGAGATTGTAACCAAAGACGACCAAAGAAATAACCGAAAACCAACCAAAACAATGTTTGGTTGTTTTCGGACGATGTTTTATCCTTTTACTCTCGTCCTCTTGCATTGCTGAGATGGCTCCAAAGATGTCTGTCGTGGCCTTCTCCAAACTGATGACAATGCATAATCGTCGACAATACTCTACAGGTGGTCCTCCTGTCCAAATAAAAAAAAAGTAGGCTATTCGATGACAGTGAGCAATTGCAGGGAGCACTTGCAATAGTGCTCTTGTGATAAGGAAGATTGCACAAGTTTATGCTTGATATAATTTAATGCCCGTCGGGGTGGGAGTTTATGTTTTCAGACAAGTATTTGCCTTCATAGCCTACAGCACTATAGGTGGATGGAAGTAGAAGGGTAAAGCAACGTTAGGTAACGACTATCGGTTCTGCTAAAGCAGTTGAAGCAATATATAGGCTTTCAACAATATTTATAGAAATTTTGTTGTGCGTGTAACTACTATTAAGTAGATGGACTAACTCATGAACCTGGTGGAAGATGCGGGCCTAGTTAACCTGAAGCCACTGACGACGGACTACACTAGCCTAGCACTTTTAGTTCTATGTTAATCAACAACCATCACAAGGGTAAACCGGTATCTTGCTCGTCAGTCTCAAACCAACTATTAAGTAGAGCAAAGCAGGTAGATCAAACGCATGGATTTCGGACACAAAGTTCTTGCGGATTATTGTCAAAGTTATTAATCTTTCACGTCATCACTCTCCGCAAAGCTCTCGTGAACTTCATGTTCGATACCCATGGGAAACTAAATATGACATCGACTTCAATTTTCCAGTTGATCTCGGCAGTATGTTTACTTTCTCTTCGAGAGGAATAGTCTGTATTAATAGTGAACGTGAGTTCTGTAGTACACCAGCGATTATCGAGTATTTTAGTTGCGGATGTCCCTATACGATATGAGTTGGAGATTAAACAAGTTGAAGTTGAAGTCAGAAGTTGAAGTGTTGGGAAGTTGAATATTACTACGACTTTCAAGTATTTGTTGGAAATATATGATTTCTTGAATTAGATAACATGACTCGAATGGGAATACTTCGACTTCAATACATACAGTGCACGCCATGAAATTACGTTACATATATGAAAACATATATGAAAAATGTATATATATTATATAATCATTAGAATACCGAAAAACAAATTATGGGTAATCGATTGTGCATGTCCGACAACCCGAAACTCAATATTACAACATGCATATGGTCACTGGTGTAGTGGCAAATTGGAAAATATCTTTAAGTTACAAAAAGAAGGTTAAGATGACAAAATATCGAAAAATGGCATTTGAAAAAGTTGTTTACAATTCAGTTATATTTTAGTATAGAGAGTTTCAAATGGAATTTTTGGGATAATTAGAAATAGCAATTTGTTAAGAATATTTTGTGAAGTTTTCCCAGATGTCATAATTTTTACTTTCATATAGCTCGACTGCAGTGGAACACTTCTATTTCGGTAATAATAACAGAACTATCTCATTTTCACCAAATAATACTAAATTTAAAAAAAAATGTTTTTTTCTAAGACACCCGCTGTTAGATTGGTTCGTATTTAAATTTATATCAGAATTCGACGACTATTGTGATGAATCTGTGCGAAATGAAACAAACGCTCGTGCGCGATTATAAGCGAAACTTGCTTATGATCAGAATATTTTACATGATATTTTTTATTACTCTATCATCAAAATAATCAAGGATTTTGATACTGTTGAATATGAACCAATTTAACAGTAAGAGTCTTGGCAAAAACTTTTTTTTTAGTGTTTATGGTGAGGAGAAAATGGAAAAGTTTTGTCATTATCAACAAAATACAAATGATCCGCTACAGTCAAGCTCTTCAGAAGAAAAATAGTTTGATATTTATAAAGACATCAGAAAATGTTCTTGAAAAATTGCTATTTTCAATCATCTCAACAATCCATTTGAATATATATAAGGGTATATAATCAAATTCTAAGCAACTTCTTTAAATGACATTTTTTGATATATCACGTGTCATATTGAAAATTTATTTCCAGAATGTTGGACATGCCCAATCAAACGAATGTTTTTTTTTTTACTCTAATAATAAACTTTTCTCCTTATGATATTACATACTTTTTGGCGGGCATTGTATGTCTTATTCAGAAGTCCATCAGCTCATTGTGAAAATGCTCAATAGTACTTTGGATTTTTTCGAACTTTTGGTGATTTCAGTAACAAATTACAAAATATTATCAATGCATATTTTATTCTCTGTTATTTTGTTGTTTGATAATAATTGATCTGCAAATAAAAAGTATTAGTGAGACTTATGTTAACTCACCTATTGCAATTCAAAGTTTACATTTTTAATTGCTACGAGCAGTATTTTTCTCAGTTTTTTTTATTAAAAGATTGTTTTGTAAGTTTTCTGAAGGCCACCAATAAGATAACTGGCTCTATTTGAAAAATTCCAGCTGAAATATATTATTACATTGAATATGCTAATTTGACTGTTACTTTGTTGTTGTTTTTTTTCATTTTCCGATCGATCTCCTGAAAATTTGTTCCGTTGAGGTATAATTTACTATTCAATCTAGCTAGTGCTTTCTAGAATTTCTATTTTATTCATAGGTTTAGTAATTTTTCGGATATTGAAATATGTAGGATACTTCCGTTTACGTGCTGGACATCCTCTCCGTGTCCCTCGCATTTTCCTCTTCTGAGATGAACCGTGGCACATTTTTCAATCCTGAACTCCATTTCGATAGCACGCGTGTACTCTTGCACCACCGTTAGGGATTGACGTAGTTACCTTTCTCCAGAGGCATACAGTTTGAAGTCATCCATATAAAATAAATGGGTGACCTTATGCCTCCGCTGCTGGGGGTGCCGCAATTGTATCCACGGGTTATCCTGAGTATAACGGACGATGGCAATAGTGAGATACAGAAGAGAAGAGTGCTGTGGGAGTACCCCTGAAATACGCCCCTTCTGAAGATTACCTGCTCTGTTTGGACTTGACCAGATCTTATGATGAAGCGAGTCCTCCAGAGCGGCATCAGTTGTTCAGAGCATCTCACTATTTGATCGGGCACTGCAAGGCATCTGAGCAAGTGCATGATTAGCTCATGCGATGTTGTATCAAACACCTTGCGGTAATCGATCCAGGCCATCAAAAGGTTCCGCTTATACTACAGAGAGTCCTGCCGATGAGCAGGTTGTCTTTGCAGCCAGCGACCCCCCTCTTTGACTCTCTTTGCTTATATATGCGTAATTCTTTGGATCAGCCAAATCTTCGTTTTCGGAGATAAGTACGGTTCGCCCCTCGACAAACCAATCCTGAATCTGTTGCTCCCCATTCAGCCAAGTGTTGAAAACTATTGCCAAATGGTGGTGGGTACCGGGAAATTTTTTCCACCAATAGTTGTTTAATCCATCAGGGCCTGGAGCAGCGAAGTTCTTTGAGCCTTTGAGGGCCCGTCGAACTTCTTCCGGGGTTATCGGATTGCGCTGATCATTGAACTCAGGCTGTTGAAGCCTCCTGCAGAAAGCTCAA
Organism: Chrysolina haemoptera; assembly: GCA_958298965.1. Taxonomy (NCBI): domain Eukaryota; kingdom Metazoa; phylum Arthropoda; class Insecta; order Coleoptera; family Chrysomelidae; genus Chrysolina; species Chrysolina haemoptera. The sequence goes on along the minus strand of OY282591.1, from coordinate 18,717,297 downwards.
AACTGCGCTAGGGCTGGAGTGCCTACGTTTAAGTGGTTGCGTATACTCATAAATGTTCTTCCAGAAGGTTTCCACCCAATCAGCGGCCGGCGGATTATCGACAACACGTGGAGGCTCTTGGAATAAGCGAGAAGGTTCATCGCGGAACCTCATGTTTTCCGCGATGCTTCTATCCCGCCTCACTTGTGACTTTCTTGCAGCCACCAGCATTCGTATTCTATCAAGACAGTACTGCTTGATGGTGAACAGCACGCCTTGATTCAGTGTGTAATGAGCCCGTCTCAGTTTTGCGGCAATTCGCCGCACTGTGACCGTGAAAGGCCTATTGGGCCCCACGGAGTTCACCACATACTGGATACGAGACGCGTGTTGTCTCGCCGACTTGATCTTAGGTTTCATCTTGTGTATGCGTCTCTCATGCCTTCCAACCAGAGTGGCGGTATTCCTCCTCTTCGTTCGGGACAGAGCATGAGCGGCGTCATACACGGCAGAGTTGATCTGCCAGATATTAGCTCCCTCTGAAAGAACTCCACGAATATTTGCATCCACCTGTGATGTGAGCATCCTCTGCAGCCAGGTTTACATATCTGCCACTTCTGCCACTACGTTAACTAGCTGAGGAGGACCTCTGACGTAGCCTCGGACCCGAAGATGATATACGTAATCCCTAAGATTTTGGGCGGAAAGGGCGGCATGCTGTGGGTATCTCTCACTCCACAGAGCATGCATTCTCGCCATGTATCCTCTCCGGGCGGGTTCACTGCTCTCGTAGCAATGCAGAAGGCCGCCTCTCAGCTCATCCGTACAATCAGGGCGTCCGTTGTCATTACGGTTGTCATCGTTTGCAAATCCATCGTTTTGGACCCCACCACATTGTATTCGACCCCTATTCCGATGGGGTCGGATCTTCCTCGTACATTTGGAATCCGAGTTTCAGGGTATACCGGGGGATTAGCCTAGTATAACTCACGGCCGACATTAGAGGGAATGGTCTTTCCGTCCCCGGTGCGCATGAGCTGCCAGTCCGGTTTTGCACCCATTGCTCAGGAAAGTGGTGTTGCAACTCACCAAGGCCTTGGATGACGGTTAACATCGTCTAGTAGCATAGTTTATCAACGGCCGACATCTTAGATATAATGCTCTTTCCCGCCCGGGTGCGCCTACGCTGCTGGTCCTGTTGCTACTCACCACGGCCTCGGGTGTTGGTTTATTCTTTTCATTATTATCATTATTATTATTATTATTATTACTATGATATAATTTGAACCACATACAAGCAATGCAGTGGGGAAAAAATGAAAAACGAGCTGGTAAAGCTTTGAAGAAAGCAGTTAATAAAGTGATTTTCACTGGATTGTATAGTTACATCAATGAGGATATTTCCAAACAAAAAAAAGCTCACACTATTGTATGGACTCTGAAAGGATTTGAAGTAGTAAATAAAGGAGCTGAAGACTTCGAGAGAAACTTGAAAATCACTGAAAATATTATTTAGAACATCATATACCTTTTTGTTATGGGAAAAATACGTCAGCTTTTGATATAATGAAATGGTATGTTAAGCAATACATTATAAATGTGTAATTTCTGTCAGACTCTACAGTTTACATGTGCTTCATAAACAAGATGACATCTCCAGGAAGTAGGTAAATTTCGAAAATAAATATAAGTTCACGAATGAAAATATACTAAAATAACATCCACATAAAATATCACAAATTGAAACGCATATACAAAATCTGTATTATATCAAGTCTAGTTTCTTATTGAAATAAAGTAGTACAAATTTGCAAAACTATTTTTCAATCGAACAATTATTAGAATAAAGAATAATTTTTACAATCATTACTAAAAACTGATATCAATTATACTTATCTCAATCAATTAATACAAATCTCCCACTTCACCCATTAATGGGAATTCCTCCTCGTTTGGAACAACTTTTAGACAGTTGAAACTTGACTGTTTACCAGAGAAGTGCGCCTCATTTTGATCACCTGTTACAGTAACTGATGCTGACACTTCCAGAATCTCCTCGTTCTCGGAGGGTTTTATGTACCTAACTTTTAGATAAATTAGACTTATTATACTTTGACTCTATTCTTTAATATTAACCTCTCCTTTTTTATCTATGAAGACTTAAAAGTAAACAGATTTTTCTCATTCTGTTTGAATAAGCTCTGCAAATTGTTTTTTGTCGCCATTTATAAAGTGGCACGACAAAATAAGCAACATTGTTGTGGGAAATTAGTGCTCTCGTATGAAACAAAATCTCTTACATCAATATAAAATAGTTATAGAAACAAATAAATGCCAAACCTGATGAGTGTAATTCATGTTTTCAATGAAGCTGCATCTTTCAGAAACCGAATGAACGAACAAGTTTTCTTTTTACTGTAATTTTAGCAATCGGGGGCAAACCATTTCTATGAAATATTGAAATAATTGAATAACTGAAGTATAATATGAATAGTGAAATGTTAAGAATCCAACAAAAATTCCATATTAAAAAAATATTACAAAGAGATGTATGGCACTTAACCTCAATATTATTTCCTTTGAAATGGATTTGTGGATATTGAAAATAACTATATATAAATATTTAGTTTGAAGTTTATCCCAAACATTGGATGAACTATTGATTGAAAGTTTGATTTTGTGGAGGAAATCCGATTCTTGTCATGATTTTTTGGGTTTATGACCTTCCACAATCTGAAAATGAAAAAATTTTAATCCAAAGAAATAAATTAATTAATTTGCCCGATAAGTTACTGCGTTCACAAGACTGCTGTCTTGAAAGAAATTAATTTTTGTCAGTAACGTACCCTACACTGAATTTGCCTATCTGAAAAAATGAGATCGAATTAACAAAGAATACTTCCCTTTTTTTGAAAATTGTTGACGTTTCGGAGGCTGTATTTTTTCAGATAGGCAAATTCAGTGTAGGGTACGTTACTGACAAAAATTAATTTCTTTCAGTCTTGTGAACGCAGTAAATTAATTAATTTGCCCATCTACACTTGTACAGATTTCTTTGGATTAAAATTTTTTAATTTTCAGATTGTGGAAGGTCATAAATCCAAAAAATCATGTCAAGAATTGGATGAACTATTTAAACTACGCATACATACTTATCAATACACTTCCAACAAATTTTACGGTAGAATACTTACAAAAATCATTCATTTGGAAACGGTCAAACGTCAAATTACAGAATTCAGTGCCACCAACCATTACTGTGACGTTAGACTAGGCGTTAGACTAATCTTCCTATTACATGTTTCATTAGAATATGAATACTCCAGAAAAGCAAACACTTGAGCTGCTTTTGTTCCTTATGTGTACTAAGACATTCCAACAATAAATTACTGTTATTGCTAGCGCTTTCTGCGAATGTCCTCATTCATTTCCTATTGTCATTAATGGGAGTTGGAATGGTCTCTCCATGGACCGGGTCTGACAAAAGACATATTGGTATTATTTTCTGATATATCTCACTTTCTCGCACACGCCCTGCTTCCAAAGGGTTTTTCCCGAACACCTGGGGGATTCGTATAAAATACATTTAACAAAAAAAACTGTTTACAAAATATTACTATTTCTATACAATCAATCGAAATGTACACCCAGTTCAACTGTGACAGGAAATACAGAAACGAAATCATGCTCTCCTCTGTGATTCCAGGGTAGACGGCAACGAACAAAGAGTTTTTCAGTAATTTCTGGTTTCCACGAGAAGGAAAATCCTGTATTGTTCAAACATCATGAGAGCTGAGAAAAATTAGGTAGGAATTGGTCTACTCGAATTTCTGAAGGCTGTGTGCCTCAGAGAACACTTCCCGAAGCAGCGAGTTCCAGAGCTTTGCCGGTCGTTGAAAAAAAACTAGTTCTGGGAAAGAGATGTTCGGCATGTCTCCAGTCTCGATGGGACCGCTAACAGTGGAACGATTGATGTTATTTCGGAAGCGCATCGTCTATGAAAATATCTATAAAACAGAGACAGATCGCCAACCACGGGGTGGTCGATGCAGTATCATCCGACCATTCTAGCACCAACACTATTCCATCTCCACATCAATGATTTATTGGGAACCACTTCTCATGTCCAGTACACAGTAAAGAAGAAGTAAATTCACCACAAAGTAAAACTATAGTGATCTAAAGACTCAGATGACTCATTAAGAAGAAAGAGACTTAGGGCCGGTTGCATATAGAAAAATCAAACTTATCGTTAACTAACGTCACATTTGACGTCTCGTTAAATATCTGATGTGTTGCATAAAACTGGATCAAGTTATATTGAAGTCTCATTTACTAATGATGTAAAAGATGTGGCAATCCTGCTATTTGTCCCATATCACGCCTCATTTAGCTTTTCTAGGTTAGGTTTATTTGTGTGTTCGTGTGATTTCGTATTTTTAATTGTTTTAATCCAGTAAAGACAAACTTGAGCAAAAAGTGAAGAATGAATTGTAGCACTCTGAAACTCGCTACATGACATCTCGACATCACGTATTATTAAAAAAAATTGTTTACCAAAAAAGAAGGGTGGAACAATTTTTACTTCTAATTGCACAAGTGGTTTGTATTTTATCGGGTAAATTTGGGTTGTTTAATGAGAAACTGTTTCCTAGCAGTTCAACGAGAATAACTGTCAACTATCAAAAACACGACTCCGAAGGTGGAGTGTTCTTAGGTTGACAGTTATTCGAGTCAAATTGTTAAAGGAAATAGTTTAAAATTTGAACAACACAAATTTACCCGATAAAATACAAACCACTTGCGCAATTAGAAGTAAAAATTGTTTTAGGTTCCACCCTTCTTTTTTGGTAAACAATTTTTTTTAATAATACATGATGTCGAGTGTAATTCGGCAGGACAATTTAATGAATAAGAAATTCAGAAACATATCAATCTCAAACTATCCATTTTGACAACCAACACCGCTATAATTGATAAACAAATGAATGAAAAAACCACTAGTGTATTTGTCGGGGGTAATATCACAAGAGCTCAGATTTTTCCGGATATTTTTTGTGGTTGTTTTCGAATACTTACTTACATTGGCAATTTAACGAGAACTGTTCTGACAGAATCACGAGAGCGTAGCTAAGACAATAATTTGATATTTTTATAAAGCTAGGAAAATATTTAAAAAATATTGCTATTTTCAATATTATCACATCATTTTGTCAAACTTCGTATATCTATACAACACTGAATTCTAAGCAACTTTTTCAAATTACTTTTTTCGATATCTTGACATTTTATCCGACTTTTTGCTAATTCATAGTAATTTTTTTCAATTTGCCGCCATACCAGGGATCACGTGACATGTGTCAAAATCGATTTCTAGGTTATCGGACATGCACAAACTTTTCCTAAGAATATTTTTACTAATACTCTAATAATGAATTTTCATCTTTCAGTTTTTGATTGATACCTTAATCAGTGGTGGAGCTCTGATTAAGATAATGCCTGATCAAATTCGAGTTGATGTGACGTTAGAACTTGATTGGCTTTTATCCAACCGATATTTCTCGTTGACTAGCAATCATCATAAGTTAACATGGCATTAAGTTGATGTGCCATTAAGTCTTTGATCAGTGTTTTTATGCAACCCAATCTGGCATATAATGCCACGTTAAATATTTAACGTGACATCAAATACTTGAGGGAGTTTTATGCAACCAGCCCTTAAAAAGAAAGGAAGAATGGGTAAGAAAGGAGTTTACATAGGGAAAGGATATGTCCAAATATTAGCACAGATGGAAGCAAGTAAGATGGTATTCACTATTAAAGAAGTGCTCAGTTTTCCATGCAGCGACTAAATAGAATGGGAAGTTTCACAGTCACAGTCACATTCGTTTATTAATAATGAAAGATTAATAAACATATTTGCTTAAGCTAAATACAGGGTGTTCCAAATTAAGTCGGCAACATTGCCAACTCCGTTATTATTGATACTACGAATTCGGTTAAATGGGTTTAATGGCCTTCTCGATGCCGAAAACAAAAAAAAATTGACAGTCGCGTTTTCGAAATATTTCATAAAATGATATTTTTTTTAATGGAACACTCTATATTTTATCATGCATTTCGACTCGTAATTACATTCTCAATAACAAAGCTCCTATGACTTTTTTTCCTAAAGTTGAAAATAAGTCAGTTTTATCAATAGGAAACATTTATAAAAATCGGATTCGATAAAGCGCTATAAAATATCGAGTAAATGTTCAAAAACACCGCCTTCTGGTTGAACACTTATTTGGGCCCTTCTCTTGACACTACGTGTTGCCTTCAACACAGTTCGGCCATCAATTCTATTAATTATAGTTTCAATATAATTTTTCAGTTCATCTACATTATTGTGTTTTATTTTGTACACCTCATTTTTCAGAAATCCCCAAAAATAAAAATCTAGAGGTGTCATGTCTGGTGAGTGAGGGGGCCACTTAACAGGCAATCCATCTGTTTCCAAAATAGCCTCGCAACATTCTTTTTACGCCACTGAAATTATGTGCTGGTGCTCCATCCTGCTGAAAATAGATCATCTGACGAGCCTCCAGATCAAAATCATCGAAAAACTCTTCCAACACAAATTAATGTAACGGGGTCCGTTCAAAGAACCATGGTAGAAAAATGGACCGATATTTCTGCCTCTAAATAGACCACACCAAACATTAATACCAAATCGTCTTTGCGGATTGTGGAGATGGACTAGAAATGGATTATGTCTACTCCAATAATGAAAATTCTTTCTATTATACATTCCACGATTTGAAAAATTAGCCTCATCGCTCCGTATACTATTTTTATAGAAGTTTGAATCTTGTCTGCATTTATCCATAAACCACCGACAAAATTCCAATCGTCTCTCAGGATCACCAGGTTCTAGTGTTTGCACTGGTCTTAACTTATAAGGAGAAATCTTATGTTTCTTCAGAATTCTCTGATGGAATTATTTGGATTTACCTCAAAGTAGGCTAAAACGTCAATTTCTGTATCTTCAGATATTACAAAAGGTTTTTTAGTTCTCCTCTTCCCAAAAACTTTTTCATTGTTCCTGAATCGACGATGAAGCACAGCAAAAAAACGCGAGTTAGGTAATTCACGATCGAGGAACGAATTGCTGTAGTGTTTTGCATTGCTCTTACGCTATTTTTCTGGCAAAGTAGGATTCTAACATATCACATTTTTCTTGATGGGAAAACGGCATTTCGAAAAATATTCGAACAGTAGTTGACAGTTACAATAATTTATGACATTGTCATGATATACTGGAGAATAATTGACAAATTGTATTTCAACAAAGTTTCAAGTCAACTTGATTGCTCATAATAATTCTGTTTTATCGAATCAAACATTTTTTTTTCTACAACCGCATAACAAAGTAGCCTTTGTCGCGTTCAAATCTCAAAGCAAAGTTAATGTTTTCTGAGGAATGTCATTAATTGACAGCTTTTACGCTTTAAAGCGACAAAATTGAGAAAACGCTCGCTTATTCAGATGTTTCCCCGATTTGCCAGCGTGTGGAGTATCAACAGCTTTAAAGTCAATGCTATGAAGACGTCTGTTTGGTCTAGAGGCTAAGGCTCCTTCACCTCTCTCCGCGCTCTGCTTCGCGTCGCGCGGTAACTCTCTTTGTTCGAGCGGCAATCCATCACCTTGCGCTCTAAATACACAAATAGCTATTGACGCTCCAGCATTTTCTGTTCTGTACAAAAACGGCTTCAAAGTTATCATTATGGCAGAAATATTTTGATTCACAAACTAAATACGGCTAGTGAAATGGTTTTAAGATGGAAATTATCGTTTTGTAAATTAATACCAAATAGCTCAGTTGTGTCAATTGACGGGTGTCACGAGTTCAAATCCCAGAGCGCAATTTTTTCTTTTTACTGTCTTATTTTGCTTTTAGTAACAAAATATTGTCATTCGTATAAATACTTTAGGAAAAAAAAGTCATAGGAGCTTTGTTATTGAGAATGTAGTTACTCATCGAAATGCATGATAAAATATAGAGTGTTCCATTTAAAAAAATATAATTTTATGAAATATTTCGAAAACGCGACTATCAATTTTTTTTTCGTTCTCGGCGTCGAGAAGGCCATTAAAAATGCTACTAATTTGTCCATTTAACCGAATTCGTAGCATCAATAATAACGGAGTTGGCAATGGTGCCGACTTAATTTGGAATACCCTGTATATGGTAGATACCACTATAAAGTAAAATGCACTACCGATGTGCTCCGCCCATCATTAACAATTTTAGATGAATAGTCTTAACAATTTTGTATGGTATTCTGTTTAAGAGAGGTTAGTTCAGGTCAGTTTAGGTTGAATAATAGTTTTCGAATTCTCAACTAAGTTTGTATGCAGCTGTATTGTCATTCGAACTTCACGCCATTGAAGTAGGTATTGCATTTTTTGTGTATTTTACTGTCATCACCGACCCCATGACGCACATATCGGCCCAACCTGCTGATGAAGAAGAACGAACTCCAAACCATGGAAATCAGAAAAATCATCAAGTCACAAAAAGAATCAGTAATAGCAGAAATAAATGCTTGCAGAAGCATTTTAGCGTAGATGGTTCAAAGAATAACTGCCGAGGCTGACCGAAAGAAGTGAATCCAACGGCGATAACCCATTTCTGAAAGCCGGAAATATTGTTTATGACCACGCTCTTGGGCATGAGGCACGAGTGGATTATTGAAAAATAAAATACAGATATATATCCGGACGTGATGGACGAAGACGTGAAGATGAACATACAGTGGAGTCGCGATAATCCGGGTGCTTTCAAAATCTAGATTGCCATTGCGCTCCCTTGAAGCACTCTGTATTATGGATTTTACTTGATTCAATAGTCCTAATTCAATTACGTGGCTCGTGTTTCCATACATAGGAGCACCAAAATCTCAAAAAAAATGGTTTTGAAAAACGACAACATATGAACTTTTTCAACCTTCCACAGTCTGAAAATGAAAAAAATGCTAATTTATGGAAATCTATGCAATTGTAGATGGGCAAATGAATCAATTTGCCACTTATAAGTTACCGCGTTCTCGAGAATATCTGCAAGAAAGATCTAGGCCTGAGACCAGACTAGGCCGGAGAAAATGCCCGACTGGAAAATGTCAATTTGAAAAATATTATTAGTCCGTTCCAAGGTTGTACTTCCCCAGACAACAGGGATGCCGTAGAATTTGAAGTGTTAACATAACATAATGGTACTGGATGGAGTTATCAGGAATGTATAGATCCCTTTCTCTACTTGGTCTGTGACCATGAAAAAACAGGCATCGGAGCTTTTTTTTACAGTATACCATGCAGCCAATAAACTTGGTCTCGTTTTCGACTTCGAACGGGTCAACCCAGACTCTGTCACCGAGTTGGTTTAGCAAAAAGCTTACAGTGAAGCTGCGGAGTACTTCTACAGCTACATAAGGATGAGCTCGGAGACCTAGTGATCAATAATGGTCTGCCAGGATGGTGTCTTCAACACCCTGGTTTACCAAAGGCGCGTGATGGGTATAAAGGTCTCAGACACTAGATGCAGAGCGTGTTGTAGTGTTACTGATAATGCATTTGCTGCCGCGCGTGTCAAGCTCATGTGGTCTCATCCTATATCTACAGGCATAATGCAACAAGCATTGTACTACCATATAAGAAACTAGAACTGAATAGACGAGGCACTGATGTTGCCATATCCTCCGGAGGATATTGTTCCTCACACTCAGGCAAAGCAAATGAGCCTGATTTAGTCCCTCTCGACCATCATAGGACAATTTTCGCCATAGAGTATAGAGAGAAAGAAAAACGGACTAAATATCGAGAATTATTCTTTGGGCTCTGCAGGCTCTACCCAATTGTGCTTTTAAAATGGTTCAAAATGGTAAAAGTTCTGGTCATAGGGGACCTTGGTGAGAAGATAGATACGCTGCTTTGAACTGAAGATCATAAATTAAAAACTTAACTTCGTGTAAAAAAAGTGTGGGGTGCTTCTCACTTACATTTCCTCAATCACAGCCTTTCGAGATAGCTATAAAAATAAAGATTGATGTATCAAGAATCACACGATTATTGAAAATAATAATTTTTAGTCCTCATTACCGTAACATTGTGTGTTTTAAGTTTTTCCAAAACTATAGTTAACCTACCAGCCTTTTTATTTCTGTGTTTCGGATTTCGAATCCTGACTGGACTAGAAAATAATGTGTTTTGTCAGAAATTTTTCTCATACTTCGTTCTTTGTGCCAGTTTTCAGAACAAAGGGTATCTCGACATTCTCGTAGCCATTCGTTTCATTCAGAATCATCAATTACAAATGTAACTCCTGAAAATTCACCGGATTCTTTCCAAGATTCCTGATTTATAGTAGGTAATGGCCACTATTATCCCAACAATAACTTTCATTATGAAGGGAATGTGCCTGTTATCCCTCAAAATGGAACGTCTGTTGATATCATCAATTCGGCACAAAAGTTGATAACTCGGACTATGATCGTCGCTGTTGTAATTCACCATCCTTCGCAATAAAAACCGTAACTTTATTTTAATTATGAACTCAATTTCGGGGAAGCTTCACTCAAATTCTTATCGTTACTTAGGAACAGACTCATTCATAAATGAGTGAACTTATTGGGAGAAATTGCTATTAACCCTTTAGTTAACGGGCGAAACGAAATTCCTTGATAGGATGGGTTGGATCTGAGATACTAAAAAGAAAAAATATTCGAAAAATATATAAAACTTGTAGCAATTCTGGGACAATTATGTTCCTTCATTCGCTTCCAATTCTCGAAAAATACACTAAGTATATTTTAAAATACGGATTGTAAAATTTTTTCTTCAAATAATCTTGAGAGTACAGTTAGGGCAACATAGCTGAACATAAAATTTTCATTTCTTGAGCAAACATTTGATGTTAAGTACCTTATCGCTGGATATAATACGAACTATAGTCCATTGTACGACGAATGCGCAACATGGGCGTGCATATTTGAACAGTTTCGGCTGTTTGTCGAACTGTACGCTAATTAACTTTTGATTTTCTAGATAGACTATGCCGTTCCTTGATGGAAATCCACAGTATATGATTAGATTTACACCCTTTTAGCCTCGGTAAAATGGTATGATTTTCAAACTTTTTCTTACATATTATTTATTATTCATACGCGCAGCTAACAAGTTTAGTCACACCTGAGCGCCAGATAACACGTTTTTTTTTATAATTTTCAAATTGATCACTATTCAATATATCAATTTCTGCCTCGGTAAAATGGTCCAGTTTTCAAACTCTCTCTTACATTGTTAATAAACTGTTCATATATATTGTAAACAGAACAGGTCCAAGAACTGTTCCCTGAGGTACTCCGTAGGTCACTTCCTTTGGCTGGCTTATAACATCGTTAATTTTGACAAGTTGTTTACGATCCGATAGGTAGCTTTCGAGGAGGTCGTATGTTTTTCCTCTGATACCATATAAATTCAACTTCTTCAACAAGGTTTCATGACAAACCATGTCAAATGCCTTTGAGAGGTCTATAAAAACACACAGTGCTGGTTTTTTCGCATCAATTTCATCATATATCATTGTTGTTAATGATCGGATGGCATCGTCGGTTGACCTTCCCTCTCTAAATCCATACTGGTTATCAGGAATCACTTGATATTTGTCTAAAAACTTGACAATTCTAACTTTCAGTACTTTTTCAAAAATCTTGGCAAGAGTTGAGATCAATGATATAGGTCGATAGTTACCAACTTTTGTTTTATCACCACTTTTGTGAATAGGTTTGATCAGTCCCGTTTTCATAGATTTCGGAAAATAACCCTTTTCGATGCACTTGTTCATTATATAGGATAGAGGGACAGCAATGAATTCTGCTATAGGCTTAGATTATCAGCCCTAATATTATCAATTCCAGGTACTTTATTTGATTTCAGACTATTTATAATATTGATAATTTCTATTTCAGTTGTTGGAAATAGGTACATTGTATTTTTTATTGTAGGTATATTTTCATTGAAATCAATTGGCGCATCAATTTTATCGGCAAGATTTTTTCCTAATTCACTATAGTATCTGTTGAATTCTTCAGCTATCAAATTTTCGTCAGTTACCTTATCATTTTTTGTTTGGATGATATCTATTTTTGTTTCCGATTTCGACTTGCCACATATATTATTCACGCATTTCCATAGACTCTTCGATGAGTTTTTATTATTTATTTATTTATCTAAGAAACATACAGGACTTAAACCTATTTACATGTTTCCGTAGGATTATTTCTATACAATATAGCGGATATTGTTAATAACTAAATTCTATTTTAGGTATCGATATTAAATAAAGGTAACTATGCACGTATACAAACCTACACGCATGAACAAATATTATGTATACCTACATACTTGTAACTTGAAAAAGAGGAGAAAAAATAACAGATAACTAAAAATAATAATGATATAATATAGAATATAAATGGAATCTCTAAATATTATAATCAAGTTTACTTAATGATTTATTCAGAATCAATGAGATTTAGAACCAACCAGTAGGTTCTCAAGTCATTGGGCCAAGTGAATAAACCAAAGTAAATGCTCATACTATAAGGTTATCTCTCTCATAACCCAACAAAATGAATAGGTTTGTTTCAAGAAATCCGAGTAAAAGCATTCACCTATGGTTCATTCACATGGTCCATTGTGGTGGCGGATATATAATCACATATTACATGAAGGTAGGAAAAGTTTATGAAGCTCAATTTTTAGTCGTGGTAATGTAACAATAAATATATCCAGATTAGTATTTTTTTGCAGAAACTTGTTGACACAGACACACATTTTATCAATCAACAGGGAAATTCTGGGAATATGAAATACTATGCTTTTCGGTCGTAGTCTTGGCACGTACAGTTTCAGAAAGGATAACAAAAATGCACAGTTGATTTTGTCGGTATTAGTTTCAATAGTTTTCCTGAATTAATCTCTTTTCGATTTTTCAATGATGTGGTTCAGTTTATTTTTATATGTTTTGTACTATATTTGTGATATTTCATTATTGGGTTCTCTCTGTGATTTTAAGTACAGTTCATTTTTTCTGTTCACGGATTTCAGTAAAGCTTGCGTTATCCATGGTTTTTTACTTCTACATTTATTTGATATTTTTATTCTTTTTGTGCTTTTTTGTATGTAGTATTTTAGGATATCAGTAAATGTTTCCAGCATTTGATCAATATTGTCCATTTCATAGTTTTTAAGTTTTTGTAGTCAATGACGGTCTTGTAATTCTCAATTGAATTTCCTTGAGAGTGTTTTGTTAGAATGTTGAGTTTAATTAGAAGTATTATAGGATTATGATCGGTTATGGTATTATTTACAATGTAAGAGTGAACTTCGTCAAGTATTTACGACTGCTTTTAACTTGAAAGTGATCTAGACATGAATTGCTGATTTTTCTCGTGACTTCATTTATATAAGAGTTGAAATCCGAGGACGTTAGTATATTTCTATATTCTTCCGTATCATCCGTGTCTTCAAGTAAGTTGATATTTATATCTCCAGTAATGATGTGGTTTTTCAAATGCGAATTCTCTAAATATGCCATGAGATCTGCAAATTTTTGGGCAAGTACTGGGTGATCTATAAACTGCAGTTAATGTAATTGGTTGTTCGAAAATTTGAATATTTAGTTCAATGGCTTATGACGGCCCCATTTTTATCAACTTGTAACTATAATTAAAATGGCTCTTCAAATATATAATAATTCCATCGTTTTGATTGAAGTTTCCATTGTTATATATTATATTATAGCCTGGAATACTCACTAAATCTAAGTCATGTACCAAAAATGTTTCTGTGAGAACTACTACGTCAAAATCAAAGTTTGGTTGGCTTATCATTATAACCAGATCATCAAAATGTTTATGAATGCTTCTTATGTTCATATGAATTATTTTAATATGTGATGTTTCAATTTCCAATGAATTATTTAGCTCTGATAAATTTCCAAGTACTTTGGATTTGATTGTTTCATTCTCATATTCCTTGATGTAGGGGTCCATTTTTGTCAATATTGTGATTAGTGCAAGCTGTTTAAACTGGTGATTCAAAGATGAAACGAAATAAGAAAAGTAATAAGATTTAACACAATTAAGGAGATGTAGACGATTACAGATATGTACAAACTAAAATATATTTAAGTGTTTTCACTGTTCGAGAACTTCAATTTTGGAGATTTTAGGGACATAAAAAACGATAAAAAGATACAATTACACGAAAGGTTTTTAGGTAAAATAGGGCAATACGGATTTTTATAGAGTAAAGTAAATTTAAATTTAAATGTGTCCACTGGATGTCGAACTCGACCTCAGATTCTTGGTTCTTTCCCTTTGTTGAGGAACAGCAGTAATTTTAGATGTCTTTTTTGAATGGTTTTCCTTTGTTGGAGTGTTTATAATTCTACTTTCCTTATTTGTCCTGTTTGTTTCTACAGTGGTTGAATCTTCGGTCTCGGATTTGTCTTCTTGGTCCAGTTGGAAATGGAATTCCTTTTCGAGGTTACTTAGGGTCGGTGTCGGTGGAGCACTATTTGCTTTTTTGTTTTCGGTTTGGCTATTTTCGCTTCCTTCAAGTTCCTCGACAGTATATGCTTTATTATTTATATAGAGTCTATTTCCTCTTATGTAACAATTGTTTGACGGGTTCAATCTTGCTTGGCTTAGGTGATTCCTGAGGATTTTATTGTGGCCCCTTTGTTTGTAAGTGAGATCGTTTGCAATGACAGTACCGGATCCTTTCAATTTTTTGCAGTGTCTTAGAACTTCGAGTTTCTTCAGGTATGAGATGAACTCCACCTTTAGCGGATTTCTTCCTTGAGATCTCAGCCTATAAGTGTTGTTTAAATCGGATACCTGTACCTCGACGTCTAACAGTTTCTTGAACTCTCTACAAACCGTTGATGGAGAAAAGTCTTCAGTTACATCCAGACCAAATATTATGATATTGTTTTTTTTGTTGTAATCTCCAGTGCCTCTATTTTGTTGGTGAGAAACGAATTCTCGATTTCTAAATTTTTCACTCTATGGTGTAGCTCCTCAATTTTCAAAAGTAACTTGCTTTCAGACGCTTCGATAGCCGACTTGATTTCTCTTCTGTTCTTTATGATTTCTTCCTTTAAAACCTTGACTACTTTTTCCCATTCATCTGCCATTGTAAATTGATTTCCGATTTTTTGTATTTCGTATATGGTCTCCTTTACTCTGTTGTCTATTTACCTACTTATCAGCCGATAAGAGATGTATAAATTCAAGGTCGCGTTTGTGTTGTTATATTCCTAAATGTATCAGATCGATGATATGATTCAAAATTTCTGTTGTTCTTTCATCACATTGTATTCGTTGGCAAAATTGTATAAATTTCAAGTAAGTTATTCACGTACCAAAACAGTAAAACAACATCACTTTTCCATGGCACATATATATCGTTTTATTCTTGATAATTTGAATTTTTGAACTTTCATGACATCACTCTCATTTTTCATCATTTTCGTCAACAAGGAATATTATAATGTTACCAAAACCACCCGCCAATCTTCGATTATTATGGAATAGATTACTTTATAGTGACACAATTTTTTAAAGACGTATCACCTTCGTGACGAGATGACTCAATATCACGACTACAGAATTTGACCGTTCACGACTTCAGTCCAAGATGCCAGCTAGTTCCAGTACAATTATTTATACGTCCATGGTTCTGGCGGGGCTAAACATTAGATTTGTCATATTTATTCTGAAAATTAACAGAGAAGGAAAAGTAGCTATTTAGAAAATCATGGATATTTCAGTTAATATGGAATAATAATTATACTGAAGCAAGAACCAGTACCGTCTTTGGACTATATGCAATGAGTTTACAGTAGTAGGGCATGTCTCACTTATACATCACTTAACCCACCCATAGTCCCGGCATAATCTTCAGAAAAAAAAAAGTTCTCCTTGTATGGTCTTGTTCCAACTACTGGCATGCCGAGTTTGGTGGTGCTACAATCGATACTCCTCGCAAAACCTAATTCTACTGAATTATCAAGGAATTTTCTATCACCATCAGAGTTCACTCCTTGTCTGAAATAACTGGTTGAACTTCTTTCATTTCTATAAATTTATTGAATTAAAAAACGTTATCTTTCCCGAGGTGATTTCGTTGTTCACGAAACTCTCAAAGCCTATAATGACATTCAGCTGAGTCTCATTGAAGTTACCGTGAATGCGAGGGAAAATGGTTTGAACGCCAGTCAGCACCGATTGCTCGATCTGACAATAAAGATAATTCCTTGTTTGAGCCAGATATTTTCAGGCATTGTGCTCAAAGCAATAATGCTTGTTTCTTGTTGAAGCAATGAACAATTCGAAAAACAAATCAATTTTAAACTTTCGTTGCGTATTTTGAGTGGGCCATGCGTGAAAAAAGGAATGAACCTTTATTAAAAGACTAATAGAATGAGGAAGTTACAAAATGAAAAACAATTAAATGGCACCTCAGGTAGGATGAAATGGATTCGGTGGAGCATTCATTTTAACAGCTACAGGAAAACTTGGAAAAACTTGCTACACGACATCATCTGAATTGATTGGATAAAAACTGCTGAAGAAGTTCGTGTGATGTGGAGTGATTCCAGAGACTGCAAAAAGAATGAATAACGCAACTGTCAAAAAATTTCTACCAATCAATTTTGGCCACTGGCCACAATCAAGTCCAGAACCAGTGTGAATATTGGTTGAGTTGTTAGAAATGGATCTGCATATAGCAGAACTTTCCGTCGCAGACTCTATGAAAAGTTTCCAATGTCTGCTCAGGGTTGAAATTTGAAATGAGGATCAACATGCACAACGTTCCTACTAGTGCAATGGTGATCATGATAATTCCGTGGACACATACTTTGTAACAGTCATGAACTCTGACGCAATGAACATGCTTACCAATTTGCGTACAATATGTGAGGAGGTCCATTCCAAAAATCGCCTTATCCATGTTACGTGATTTTGACAGCAGAATGGAAACAAGATGAAAATCTTTATATGATATAACCATGTAATAAGTCGAGTTTTGAAATAATAGTTATTCTTCGAATCAGTGTTTTTATAGAATGAAGAGAGTTTCAGAATATTATGACCCGTTCAGGATATAGAGGTCTAGTTACTTATTTATTAATAAGTGGATAGGGTAAGTTTTGGAATAGACCTCCTTATGTGAGGAATGCCAATGCCAATGTGTGGTGGCTATAATCAATAATCACTACGTAGATGACAAGTTTTTCACATGCACTCAAATGCAATCTTCGAAATAAGGAATTAGCTTTTGAATTCACATACAGTATCGGAAAGTTTTCATCTTGGGTATGGTGGTTTCATGAGAGCATAAAGAATAGCTTGCTATATGTTGAGAGAGCATTACCATTTCTCCTCTACCCGCTCGAGGAAGGGATATCGACGTGTGCTGTTATCTGTGTGTCGCATTGCCACGTGGTCCGTTAATGTTTTGTTTATGTGGTATCATTATATCATTACGTTTCTTGTTGCTCGTGTAGATTTCTGTCTATACCCCAGATGAAAAGTTTCCGATACTGTATATTCTTGCAAATAATGAACAGCTATAAGAAAAACCCTGTGAAAATCAACATAGATATAGGTTCCGAAAAAAATTTAGAAAAAGTTCTTGGTATGTGGTGGAATTTTACAACGGATTGTCGATTAAGTTCTCTTCGTTATAACAAGGGTGATAACAAAACCTGAAATATTACGAATATACGATTCCTCAGGGCTGATATTCAATTATTTCGTATATTTGAGAATGATACCTCAAGATATATGAAGAAACAGGATTGAATAGAATGAACGAATAACCAGACGAAGAAGCTGAAACATCTTCCAGACAAATACACTATTTTCATTCAGAGATGTAATTCAGAGAATTTTCAGAAATGAAAAAAAAAACAACGTACAGTTTCATATGTTTGTAGATGCCAGTGAAAATTCCAGTGTAGTAAGTGCTTATCCGACTATCTGCGATGAGAAGGAATTTATAGAATGTGCGCTTACCGACTCAAAAACACGCGTAGCTCAAAAGAATGCTTCGCCTATAACTCGACAGCACCTTCGGAGTCCAAATTGTTTGTAGCTGGTTAAGTTTAGAGGATCCACGGAAGTTGGCATATTTGTAGCATACTGAGTGGCAGAAATTCATGATTATACTATGATTTCCAATTGGCGATATGTTCCCACCAAACTCAATGTTGCTGATGAAGCTACAAAATGGGTCGATTACATATCGTTGAAAGTTTCAAACAGGTGGTTCAGAGAACCCGAGTTCTTGTATAAAGAGCGTCTTTGGCCATCAGGACAGTTCAGTGAAACACAAACATCAACAGAAATTATGAATTGCCATGAAACCTAAGTACATGAAAATAAAAGATTTCAGTGGTAACATCAAATCATTACGAACTGTACGAACAATGGGTTTTGACCAGAAAAATAATAGCGATAGCTAAAAGAAACACCAATTGGAAGCAAAGATATATGGGTACGATAAGCTGAGTTCACATGCATATGGAAAACTGCTGGCTGTATTTGTCTGAAAATTTGTATACAGGAGTTTTTCGATGAGCTCGTTTTGGTTAAAATATTTTCAGTTGTCTACAATTTTCGGTTATACCGGAAGTGAACAGCAACCTATTTTTATCGCATTTTCAGAATCTATAAATCAATATAATTTTATTTCAGTTATTTAAATTTTTTTTTAATTTTTTTTCACATGCAGCCCTTCACAAGAAAACAAATTGCCAGAATTTATGTATATATGTCCACACAGCTTATCGTGGTAGATTATATTAGAATAGATCAGATTAGGGGCATTCGTGCTACAAGTCTCTACACCGCGACCTTCTCAGATCTATGGTGAGTGCCCTCGAGATCATTCGGAGTTCTTCATCTAGCCCTGTCTTCGTTACGGAACTCCAAACTCCTATGAATCTGAAAGCTCTTGGTTTTTCTTCTCCCAGCGTTAGGAACCTTAGCCTTGACAATCCCTCGCAGTGGTATAGAATGTGAACTGACGTTTGCTCTTCTTCCTGAATAGCATTTCTTCCACCGGACCGATTGTACTCATATGTTTGTTGAGCCTATAGTGCCCTGTGAGGAGTCCTGCTAGTATTCTAGTACTTTTGCTCCTCTAACTTGGTAGATATTCTGTGAATGTTGGCTGAGGTTGTTTGATAAACTCTTTGGCTTGTCTGATTTCTGGTGAACTGTTCCACCATTCTTGAGACTTCTGTTAGATCCACGATTTGGTATTTCTTTTTAGTACAGCTTTTGCTATACCGCAAAACAGTTCTGGGCCATTCAGGGACTAACTTGTTCCTTCTCGGGCTAGTGTCGGCCTCTTCATTGCCTCTATAACCTGTGTGTGCTAGTACCCAGTCAGTCTATTCTAACTGCCCAGCTCTTTCAGGGCATCTATGCATTCCCAAAGTTTTGAGGTAACTAAATAATACATTCAATACTACTCCAAGTTTGCAGAACTTTTGGAATTTTTTCAACGAGTATACAGCAAAATTCAAGTTAACTGCCATTTTGACAAACAGATGTATTTCTTTTCGATGTACCATTCACTTGACCAAAGATTGAAAACTTCTAGAATTATTATGAATTGATTGTCTATTTCTACTGGTCAACAGCCGATAATTCTACACATCAGAGAGTATTATTACGACATTGCGATCATAACAGCGTTTTCAGGGAGATTGGACAAAAGTACCACGTTACGAAACTTTGAAAAACCTTGAACAAGGTCAGAAAAAATAATTAAGCCTGTGAAATTAAATTTACAACTGCCGCTTCCTGAATGACGACTAGCTTCATTTACAGCTCCATTTACTAAACCATATAGTGTTGACTACTTTGGTCCAATAAATGTCATGGTTAACAGAAGGGTCGAAAAACGATAGGATTCATTATTTACCTGCTTCACTACTGGAGAATGTACACCTTGAAATGGCACATACATTATATTTAGATTATTGCATTCTCAACACTATATACCCTCAGGATAGTTCAGTGAAATATATTAAACAGCCAATAATCTGTCAGATTCAAAAGGTCAATTAGATCATTCATAATAATTGAGCTCGGCGTTACTGTAATGTTGAGTGAAATGTGAAGATGTGTAATTCAATATCAACTTCAGTTGACGTCTTACAGTTTTTTTTTTTCAAGTGCATATCTTACGTAATGCCATCTTTATAGACCATTGGCCCATTACACTAGGTGTGTCGATTATCTACGTTGAAAGCAAAGTTGAGAATTGTTTCGAAGAAAAAGCTTCACAATGAATAGTAGGATCTCGCTAAATTAACCTGGCGCTAGCCAATTTGCATACGTCTAGGTTGTTCCCCCAGGGTGGCATACAGACCAGAAGTTAACCTTCAAGCTGTCACGGAAGGGAGCTGTTGTGCAGATCCCGAAGGAAGTTTGACGAGGTCCCGGTCAATATATGTACTAGACCTAGGAGCGTACATACGTATGTATAAAAGAGGAGATTCTGAGGTTCCCATTTGAGAAAAAAATATTTTGAGTCAAAAAATTTGCTGTAATTTTCTTATTAACATGCGTCCCTCGAAAGAAATTGGAAATATGCAATTTTAAAAATCAACCGAAAAATGGAAAAAATCTAATTTCATTTTCTATATATTGAGCCCTTATAGGGTGTACGACCTACGGAACCGAGATACGAGGGTATGTTTTTTTTTAAACATTGTCACGGAATGTCCCAAGCTATAAATCAATTTTCAGCAGGTTTGGAATTTTGCCACCTTTGAAACCAAACGTATAATACCTAAGCATAATATAATGAAGAATATTTATTTAGAAGTACTTCATACAAAGTTGAAACATTTCCGGTAGCAGTAAAATTATCAAGTCAAATTCAAAATATCTGAAAATATCGAATTACAGTCTTCCTATAATCTAACCTTTCCAAGAACTAGCCGAGAAACATGTTACAAAAAGATCTTTTTCATCTCAGTTTAAGTTTTCTTACTTCTAAGGGGCGATATTTAAGATAATAACGATACACGGTTTAGAGTCACAGAATTTTGGCCCTTTCCGGTGGCCACCCATATAGTAACTTTTTAGAAAGGAGAAGGTAGAGAAGATTGGACTGGTAAATTCTATATTATTTTTCAAGCCAAAAGTTAGTCCTTAGTCTCAACTCGTAATGGTAATATGTACCCAGTAAAATTGTGATTCATTGTTCGCATAGATTCTGTTCTTTTTTATAAGTTTATTCTCTTCCAACTCTAATTTAATGAAATACGGGATAACTACTTAATTTCCATTATAATTTTCATTATCAATTCAAGTTTCAAGAACGATCTTTCCCACCTCTTCAGAAAGTTATTTCTTTCAATCACCTTGTATCACATTCCTTATATTTTATTCTACTAAAATTAATTGTATTAGATTACTGTTAAATTACTAAATTATCTAGCCTCATTTTTCCATTATTTCGACATTAATAGATATTAAGTGTTGTTCATATCATGTTATTTACAATTCACACATTGGCTTACAGCCACATCGAGTTAAGAGAAAGGTATTTTAATTAACAGAGTTTGATCATATTAAGTAAGTCATAAGTGCTAATTCGAGAACAGAGTCAGTTTCGCAAAAAAAAAGTCGACTACTAGCCAGTGAAAGAGAGAACCGATGGAGAAGCTAGTCGAAACAATTTTTGCTTCAGGCTCTGTAACTCGGACACTTATTATTTTTTTTTAACCAAACTTTCTCCAAATAATGAGTTGGTTGTAGGCTACCCCTACATTCCAAACCCTACTTACCAAAATGGTATTGGTATGTAGGGGTAAAATGGTAAGATGGTTCAACCATCATCAGGATTTGAGTGACAACATGCCCCACAATTGTGGCACAAATAATATAGATTTCCATCGGTGCAGTTTGTATGTGCCAATTGTTTGCATGCTGTACACGGGTCCAACTTTAAATGGAAGCACTATGAAGTTTTTCACCTACAAGGCATATGCAGTGTTTTTCGTCTAATAAAATTTCTTTCTTTTTTTGTGATTGAAGATTAGAGCTATCTATTACTAGGGAGGAAAGTGCCACTTTTCCTTCCGCAGGATGTAGTAAACATCCAAGGGAGGAAAAGGCACTCTATTCCCATGTAATACATATGATTCTTCCTCCTACCCACTTAATGAACCTTTTTTGAAAATTTAAAACGAATCTCAACTGCTTTTGGTTAAAACGGACCTATACTTGCATGACCGGAAGTATACAAAATTATTTCATACTGAAGGTACTGAAGGTACGGATTCGAGCGCGGAAACCGGTAATTTTTTTTTTTTCTCAAGCAAATTATTTTCCTTTTTTTTATTCTGTTAGAGATATACATTATTGGATATTTGAACAGCTTATCCATTTGGGATTGAGATTGAGTGTTAATTTTTCTCATAGGCAATATTATGTGCCTATGTTGAATGAATTGTCAATCGTTTTTTCCTCCATAGGGAGAAAAAAGACTTTTCTTCCCTAGGGAAGAAAAGTATGAGTTTCCTCCCTGATCTGAGGAAGGAAAGTGTGTACTTAAAATAATAATTACTAGCCGATCTCTGAAATATTTTGTGAGTTATTGGTGATGAGTAAGACCTCTCGCATGTAGATGGCGCAGAGTATTAACTCTACAAATGAGGCAGGAATCGACATTGTGACAACTTACTTAGAAAACAGAGAGACTAAGGTAAGAAAAAAAAACTGAAATTTTGTGGGGTAAGATTCTTATTTCTTTTGACAGAGAGTCCATCGTTCTCATAAATTATTTTATTTACAACTAATATATAATGTTAGTATAATATTTGTGGTTTTTGCAGTGTGATGCTATACACTAATCTCTTAGTGAATAATGACGAGGGATTAATACAAATTAGGAAATTTATTGATAAACCTCTTGATGAAATTTTTCTTTCTCATAAATTTACCTCATGACAATGAGGTTCATTCAAAATTGTTCGCAATTTTCTTCTCGTTGGTGTCGCTTTGATGCACAAAATATGAAGAAAATTGCAAATGACATTAACAAGAATTTTGGCTTCATTGCGATTTTGTATAGAAGAAATTAGGTTTGGTACCAGAATTAGACATGACATCACCGATACCACACAAAATGACCAGAGTTGTTTGTCTATAGGTATTTCTGATAGTTCAGTGTTCTGTTTGATTCTTTTCATTTCAATAGTTGAACAGAATTTTGCATTGTCAGGATGTGGGTACTGATTATTCTACATTTCTATATATTGTTTTTCACATGATTTGGACAGTTCAATTATTTTTTTTTTTGTAGAAAGTATATACTACGAAATCAACTCACGTATTTGTTTTCTAGCATTCCATTCCATATAAAACGTAATATATTAGTAAGAATATTGATATTAAGATATAATTTCTGTATACGTTGAAACATTGTGAATATTCTATATTATTTCATATCCATTCAAGTTGCCAATTAAGTGTTGTTCTAGTAGTGAATTCGTTTCGAAAAGAATTTGAGATACTCTCAGTAGGTAAGTAAGTCTAGCGACTACATGCGAGTGAAATTATAATCTAGAAAATCATCTACACATGTGAAAGCATCATCGACTTCTGAATTTGGAATCTTTGAGATATATAGGAGAATCAGAAAGTGTAGCGCCTTTTGAAATAAGTACCAGTCTCTCCAATTTCACATTGCTACATCGAAAGGGTCTTACTGTGCATTCGACTCCGAAGTATAAATGGAATGTCACATTGGGCTGATTTCGAGTCACATTTTGCTTCACATTTTGATGTCTCGTACTGACCAGCGAGGCACCGAATAGACGTTTATGCAACGATAATGCAACGACATTGCGATTCACTGGCGTGATCTCATACATGAATGTGCAGACCACTACTATCTCTGAGACCATTCTATGATGACTGGGATACTACTCGCAATAATGGGTTTTATTCTCTCGGAATGTTACTTCCTCGCCGCCAACGCGGCTCAGCTCAAATTCCCCGAGAATTATTACTTATTATTTCTATATTATTAATGACTTCGCTCGGTCAATCAGTGGTGACAGAATGCTATTCGTTGTTATGATAGCGTTTTGTTTCACCTTTAGGGCCTTTTTACTGATTTTATTGTGCTATATATAATCCCTGCAACTCGTAAATCGTATGAAAATAACTATTTCATGTGTTTTACAATCACGTCACGAGACTTTCGAATACGGCTAAATTTTGTATAACATTGATTGTTTGGTCAAAATAAAGGGTTCTTAAAATTTGAGGGAAATGTCTGTTGAGCCACCCTTGATTTCAGCATTTCTTTCAACTGGAATGTGATTATTGATCAGGGAGAGGAGCGACCGGGAACCGATCCAACAGACCACTTCTTTCCTGAAAATCCCACTCATGTGTATAACATGACTACAAAAATCGTAGTTTGCTATTGGCTGAATAGGAAGGAACAAAAATGGAAGTGGCTAAAAAAAAATCGGATAAATTACGTTACCGTAGCAACGCTACATTTACTGTTCGTTTATTGAGCAGTTTGTCAATAATAGTTATAAATGTCAAAAACAGAATTAAACCGCAAATGATATTCCATTAAGTATGTCGAGATTTGGTTTTATTTCTTTCTAAACATTATTCTTCTACTTATTGTTCATTTAGTTTGTTAAATAAGGTTTAATTGAATTAAGTTTTCTATTTATGAGATTGTCTTACCAGATACTTACCATGCGGGTCAGATCTAGCAGAATATTTTTACGGTGGTTTTCTCATACTTACTTTCGGAGGTAATACCACGGGTACTCGCAATACTATCGATAGTAATTGAGTCAGAAATGAACGAGATCAAATTGTTTGGTAACACCACGATACCAAAAAGGCGAGTGGTGTTACCTCAAAGCAATTTGATCGAGTTTGAGATTTCTGAAAGAATTTTCACGAACAAACAAAGTGAAGGAAATCTTATTACCGTGAATTCTTCGATAGTTACTTACCTATATCATTGTTGTTTATATATGTGGTTGCGACTTAACGACGTGGTCTTATTGACTCGAAAGGAAGGAAGCGTGGACCATCGCGAAGTCCCGTTTTCGTTGGCTGTTATATCGCAGGATACGCGACTTTCATATCATGGGTGAAATTATTATAAAGGTAATTTAACCCGATTTGCTCTGGAGTTCTTGTCAAATTGCAGATGAAAGTATTCAAAATTAACCCCAAAAAATATCGGGGTAAATCTGAGCTCTCGTGGTATTACCTCGATAATCTAGCTCAATCTGCATGTCCCTTGAAGTGGACATCTTCGTAGACACCCCTAGTGGCATGAGCTCACGATCTACTACAACGACACAATGGATCTTCGATTCAGCAACTCAAATTTCATGATACAATAGGAAAAAAATTTTATTGGGTTCCTTCGAAATAAATAGTATGATGTCGATGCTAAACGGAATTCAACCTCGTCTTGAAAAATTGGGAAATAATGAACATAAAAGCTGTTACTGCACCAAAGATTTACTTATTTCAAGCATATTTCCAGATTTTACGACTCGACTCGCATTTTTGTTTTAATTGGATAGTTAACGCCAACAATGTTTTAAATTTTAATGGAAGATCATCATGTCTGACGTTATGCAAGGATTCCTTTCGTCTGCTGAGTTGGAAGATTCATGATTACTTTGTAGAGGCGGAATTATATTTTCACCGCACTGAAAAATGTTTTCATTTATTTTTGCATTCATATTATGATTCCGAAATAATTTCGCAATATTCCAATATCAACACTACGTGATATTCAAAAAGAATGTGATTTTTCCCTACATTTTGTTTTACGGGGTTGACTACAAAGTAGCGACTCTATCAATAACGTTATGGTCTCGTTCACAAGTGCTTTTTGAACTACTATTATTCTGGAGGGACCGAAAATTATAAGCGAGGTGTCATTCGATTCGTAATGGCATATAGAAAGAAGTATCAAGAAACGAAGTTCTTGCACAAATTGCAATAGTTATAAACAAATTAATAGAGAAAACCTATAAGATATTACAATTCTTTCAATATACCTTTCTATCAGAAATTTCGTAAATAGTAAAAAAATAGAAAAAAATAAAAGCAGCAACACAAAAATTAAGGAAAAACTATATTTTGGAGGCATAAAGTATTGTTTGTCAAGTAAAGCTACCACAATAATCCAGTAACGACAGACAAACTCGAGCAAAAAAGTGAAGAATGAATTGTAGCTGGCACATGACATCTCGACATCATGAGTTATTAGAAAAAAAATCAGGGGTCGAACCTAAAAAAATTTTCATAAAAAAAATAATTTTTGGTGTTATTTTATTATTATAAATACGCTCGTTTCTCAGAAAACGTGGTTTAACGCCGACGTCACATTTCATGCTCGCGCTAACACGCCACTGCAAGTTCAGGCAGGGCCAAAAATCAGATTTGTCATAACTTTGCTAAAAATTATAGTATACAAGGAAAAAAAGTGCATATCGTTGCTGAAGACTTCTACTTTCTCATGCAAATATAACATGTGAGTATTTGAGTACCTAAAATATGTTTTATCCCTCTTCACATAACCCTTCTACGATATTTACGAAGAATCCGAAAGTCATGGATATTTTAGTTGATATATGAAATAATTATACTGGAGCAGGAATCAGTATACCCTCTTTGGACCATATGCAACGATTCAAGGCTACTGAGCCCTCTCTTATACCCGGCAATTTCTCCAAAAAATGTTGGAAATAATCGCTCATACACATCCTACATAAAAAATGAAGTAATCACATACTTCATTCAAGCTTGAGGTTTGTACTTCACAATAATGTTATTAAATATTCATAATATCAATAGTTTTGCTTTAAATAATGAGCAGTAGTGATACTGAAAAAGAACATTTTATTTTTCCGTTTGGAAATATACCTATTTACATGAGTTTTGTTGAAGTCAAAAGTTCCTCATAAATGTGTGTCAAAATGACATTACGTCAGGATAGTGTGACTCCGACCAAAATTTCCAGCAGACTCCAATTTCGAACATGGTCTTTGAAAAACAGTCGAGGACGGTCAATGACGATTATACAGTGTGAGTTGTGCGATAAGATTATACGTGTTGGAAATTATGGTCGTAGGTGGACGGTCGCGGACGGTCGGTCCTAGTCGATCAGTGTGATTCCTGGCTAAATCGGAAGGAAACACTGTCAAAGAAGGATATCCCAGAAGTGATCCGTGAGTCCACTGCACAGCACAGAAGAAAGAATAAGGTACTTTTAGAAACATTTCTGAGTGTATTCATTCAAAAAATTTTTCAAGTAAATATAAAGTCATAAAACATAACCTCATTCAATTATCGACTATCGAACTTTTGAAACAGAGTGATTTGATACATGAAAACCAGTGTCGGTAGAAACTTTATTTGTTTTACGAGGAGCCCAATCTGTGACCCCCCTGAGAGACTGTTTTATGTCTCTTTGAAAACTGACTGAGATGAAAAAGGAAGGAAAAAACAGGTAAATAAGAAATTAATTGGTGAAGTTTCTATCCATAAAAGCCAGGCATGTATACAATACAAATTCTTATATCCAAATCATTCTAGCCGTAATATGTCATATAATATCAATTGTCATCTCAACGGGTATTTTTTTTTCTGGAAACTATAGCTCTTACAAAATCCATTAAAATTATAATAATATATAACTCTGCAAATAACCTTATCACCTTGGACACTACCCGCATCATTTAAAGATTCGCTGATGACAACCTTGGTCCTTTCCAGCGCTAATTCAAAGAATGACGTCAAACTTAAAATAGAATCAGAGTTCGCGAACATACCTAATTATTGACTAGTTCAACTAAAAATTTTTACCAATTAACTTTTGGGAAAACCGTTCAACCCAATATCGAGTTTTGAATGGACACCTGAATAATTTATCAGTTATCATTAGCGGTCACAAAATTATTACAATTAATGCAACAGTTAAAGTGAATTTTTTGTGTGTTTCTTTCGATCGATTGAGGACTGTTTCGTGACGAAAATACTAGGGGAAAACCGACTACGCCATCACATGTAAAACAGTCCTCAGTTATATTCCATTATGTTTGGAACTCGCAACTGTCATTTATTAATTTGCCATATTACAAAAAGTGTCTTTTAAATTTTTTGCTTGTAGAGGGTGTTTCCGAAATTGAAGCGATTGGGAAAATGGGTTATTATATGAAACAGAATGTAACGATAAATTACAAGAATTTTCGTTTTTGAAACGCAAAAATTTTCGAATTTTTTATGAAAGGAGGGTAGGTATGGTTTTGATAGGGAAATTTGGACTATTCATGAAAAAATATTCAAAGTCTCTCAAATGCTTAGAATGAGTAATGTAGTAGGAACTACATTTAATTTTTTTTTTATTTAGAATAAGTTATCTTCTATGATATGTTCTTATCAAATATTTTCAAAGAATACAAAGTGGCAATCAATAACTAATTGTCAAAACTGACATTTTTCATTCATTGTACATTGAAATACAGGACAAACACATACGCTCTGTTTTATCATATTTTGCCTTACGAACTCTGCTCTGAAAGAACTCATTTGAAGATGTTCCGGAATGGTTTGAAAGTTGAAATTTTACGAAAATGGTTCTTTTTCATAGAACTAAAAGTGTGCAAAATCTTATACTCTCCTTTTATGAAATCGCTTTCAATGACCTTTGTTTGGGAGGCACTAGTTTGATTCTCAATGCCACAGAGTATCTATCCGCTGGCAGTTTCAGCGCGGTTTGCGCAGGCTGCAGACCTCTGATCAGTGATTACCAAAATAATTTTGAAAATTTTAAAATTTATTCTCCCGAAACAATTTTTTTCGGCAAAAATATATTCTTTCATTTTGTTTGGTTGTGTCATCTTCTATTTCCCTTTTCATTTATCGCTCCAATTTCGGAAACACCCTGTATACGTATCAGTTGATACGTTAAGAAAATAACTCGACTGGGCTACTGAAGATGAGTGCTGCCGTTGAAGTCGAAACGTCTAAACTCCCCCTACTCACAACAGGAGACCAAGGGGTATCTACCACCACAACGGGAAATAGATTCCAGTTGGTGGTGATAAAAAGAACCCTGTACTTACGTACACACACAAACACATACACACACTTGTTTTTTTTATACAGGGTGTCCCAGAATAAAGGGGAAAAACTCCGATGGTAAAATTCTCACTTCATTTTAAGGCTATGAGTTCCAATTAACATATACCCTAAGAAGAATAATAACCGAGTTACAGAGTGTTGAGAGTGACAAAAAATATATGTTTTCGAGAATAACTCCTCATCGACTAAACTTTACTTGATGAAATTTGGTATGTCACGTTACAGCATTCAATTTAAAATTTCAATGAAAATCATATGTTTATATCTTCAAAGGGGAGTACGGCAGGTTGGTGCCCCTTATCACCCCTGCCCAACTTTCACGCCACTGGATCAATATCGATTTCGTCTTCTTTTTCCTAATCCCCAATATTTCCTATAGAAAAGAGGGATTGTTCCGTATCACAAATATCAACGGTTCTCGAGATATTTGAAGTTGATAATTTGATTTGAATACCCATTATTGATTATTTTGTTAGTTGCCATGTAGTTTTTAATATCGGGAGGTTTTTGCAAACAGAATCCCTCGTAGATGCCAACAATTTTCGAAATATTTGAATTTATACTCATTGCAAGGTATGAAATCTGTTGGTTATAATGTTATGAATATGTAGTGACGTAAGTACACATATTCTTTTGAAAAATCAGATGTTGATACGCACGCACTTATTCAACTTCAAAAAAACCGTTGATATTTGTGAAACGAAACTTTTTTGTACAGAAAATATTGGGGATTAAGTAAAAAAAGACGAAATTTATATTAATCCAGTGGCGTGAAAGTTGAGGAGGGGTGATTAGGGGCACCCACCTGCCGTACATTCCCGTTTGTACTTACAAACACATGATTTGCAATGAAACTTGCCTGTGACATACCAAATTCCATTAAAAAAGGTTTATCCGTCATGGAGTTATTCTTAAAAACATATATATTTTTGTCACTTTCAACACCCTGTAACTCTGTTATTATTCATATTAGGGAATTTATAGCTTTGAAATGAAGTGAATATTCTACCATCGGAGTTTGTCCCCTCTATTCTGGTACACCCTGTAAATATAGAATGCGAAAAACGTATAAACGTTATGTAAAGTATTACTATACGCACAGTTGACGTTTTCACGCACAGTTGATTTTTAACACAATTGTCCTAAAAAGTATCAATTTATGCACAATGCGTTAAATCTTAGTTCATGCACTGTCATTGAAATATTAATTTCATTCTCTAGATGGATTTCACACGCTGATCTAGCTACTTTAACAATGAATGATGGTTTTCCGGGTTTCTAGGGCGAGGTTTTTTTTGAGATATTCTCGATGGTTCGCTAACACGAGTGGTCACTGAACACTACTTGTTTTCTGAGCCAGTATTTATGGGTCGACGTACTCTTACCTATACGTCAGATGTTGTCGTACCTGCGTCGAGTACTGTCTTGGAATCTTTAATAATATACAGCGTGATTTACGTAGGCCGTGCATTAGAAGTTTTTAACTTGCAGTTGGACTAGAAACTTGAAATTTGGTATGCTGTCATAATTGATCATGTGCGTTCTACCTCAAATGTTTTCAGTCCTACAACTATACAGGGTATGCCAAAAGTCGGTACCAACTTTCTTATTTTAATTGGAAACCTAATATTTTTTTATCATGGTTCGATTGGCCTTCTGATTATGACTTCAGACAACCTAAGTTATGTTTACTTATCTATCACAGTTTTTGAGATATGTCCATTTTTCTGAAAAAAATTACGGCTGTGGTAGTTTACGAAAACACGTGTAGCCCGCAAACCGTTCAAAATTAGGAAACCAAATTTATGGAGCAGTTAGCTGGTAGTCCAGGCTAACACCTGATGTCCCATCGACGGTCCCATTTTGTACCATATGGGCGCAGGCGATTTTTGAATGTCGCAATATAAAATTGTCAAAAACTCAATTTTTTCAAATGGCACCTACCATTTTTTTTAAACCATTCGAAAGAAAATTGAATTTTAGGATAAGTTATTTCAGCATTCCCTATACCCAAGTTCCACCTCTATCGAGTTATTCAATAAAAATCAAGAAATGCCTTATCCTGTCGAATGCTTTTGTGTTTATTCAAGTATGCCATGAAAACAAAAAACAACTGTAAACAAGAAGGTGCTATTCTGTCAAAGTAAAAACGAGTCGTGCTAATTCTTAAATAAAGTTGATTGGAATATGGAAAATTATACAAACGAAGTTGTGTTTGACTTGTTTGTTATCCACGGCATGTGTCAAAAAATTGTGCAGCGAACTGTCCGAGAGTTTAATTTGAAATATCCAAACTTACCGAGGATGACACGGGGCAAGTTCTCACGATTGAAAACTAATTTTATACATTTTGGGAAGGTGGCTAGACCCGTTACGAGAGTCAAACCACTAACTGGCAATGACGATAATCAAATTACCATTTTCGGATATTTTCAAGCATATCCTCAAGCCTCAATACGAACGGCGTCTTTGGAATTGGGATTTTCATACTCTGTAATACAAACCATTTTACACCGCCATAAGCTACATCCTTTCAAATTTATACGATTGCAAAAATTACACCCAGGTGACTTTCCCCGTAGAGTAAACTTTTGCGAGGACTTATTACTCAAAATACAAGAGCACGCCGGATTCTTAGACAACATAATTTGGACTGATGAGGCAAAGTTTTGTCAGCAGGGAGTTTACAATAGGCGCAATCGACATTTTTGGGCTTCTGAAAATCCACATATGGTGTTCGAAGTTGAAAATCAAGTACAATTTCGAATAAATGTGTTTTGTTTGGTAATGAACCAAGAGGTACGCTACTTTATGTACGATGAAAATCTGAATAGTGACAGATATGTAGAAATTCTTCAAAACGTAATAGAAACATTTCTTGACA
Organism: Chrysolina haemoptera; assembly: GCA_958298965.1. Lineage (NCBI taxonomy): Eukaryota > Metazoa > Arthropoda > Insecta > Coleoptera > Chrysomelidae > Chrysolina > Chrysolina haemoptera. The sequence continues at coordinate 18,685,146 of OY282591.1, read as the reverse complement.
ATTTGCCACTGGCTAGAGCTGCACGTTCATGGTACCAGATGGATGGGGCACCACCGCACAATACACGAACTGTGTTTACCACATTGACATCCATGTTCGAGGACCGTTGGTGGGGAAATCGAGGACCCTTTCTCTGGCCTGCAAGATCTCCAGATCTTACCCCTTTAGATTTGTATATTTGGGGTAGGGTAAAAGATTTGGTCTATTCTTCACCAGTTCACAATATAGATGAGTTGAGACTTAGAATAATACAGACTTTTGACAGTCTCGATCCCAACGAAGTCAGACGTGCTACGCAATCTATTGAAAGTAGAATAATAGAATGTTTGAACAACAATGCTGGTCATATTGAACATTTACGCTAGAGTTCTGTCAATATTGTTCAATATTTTTGATTAAATTATTACAATTTTCTTTTGTTTCCATGGCATACACACATAATCATTCTGCAAGATAAGGCATTTCTTGATTTTTATTGAATAACTCGATAGAGGTTGAACTTGGGTATAGGGAATGCTGAAATAACTCATCCTAAAATTCAATTTTCTTTCGAATGGTTTAAAAAAAATGGTAGGTGCCATTTGAAAAAATTGAGTTTTTGACAATTTTATATTGCGACATTCAAAAATCGCCTGCGCCCATATGGTACAAAATGGGACCGTCGATGGGACATCAGGTATTAGCCTGGACCACCAGCTAACTGCTCCATAAATTTGGTTTCCTAATTTTGAACGGTTTGCGGGCTACACATGTTTTCGTAAACTACTACAGCCGTAATTTTTTTCAGAAAAATGGACATATCTCAAAAACTGTGATAGATAAGTAAACATAACTTAGGTTGTCTGAAGTCATAATCAGAAGGCCAATCGAACCGTGACACAAAAATATTGGGTTTCCATTTAAAATAAGAAAGTTGGTACCGACTTTTGGCATACCCTGTATAGTTGTAGGACTGAAAACATTTGAGATAGAACGCACATGATCAATTATGACAGCATACCAAATTTCAGGTTTCTAGTCCAACTGCAAGTTAAAAAACTTCTAATGCACGGCCTAAGTAAATCACGCTATATAAGGGTTACAATTAAACAAAGCATGGCTACCTGTTATCAAGAATACGCTAATAACACTATAACGGTCAGACAACGGATATCAAACAAGTGATGTTCACTGATCGGAGCTATCAACATAACTCTTGAAAATGCGTTGGCGAAACATCAAGAATATCTCAAAATAAACGTCGGCCTAAAAACCCGGAAAAACATAATTCATTAAACAATGGCCGCGAACGCCTTTCACAATTTTTACTTTGACAATGTTTGTATCATTTACTATTTGTACTATTTTATAATTTACCATATGTCATTCACATATGCCACTACTATTGAATCCTGATATATGTACATTGAATTTATTTAATGAGATGAAGTAAAGTTTAATTCTATTCATTTTCTGATTCTTGTTGAAGTCAAGAACTAAATTTATGTATTGTATTTACAAAAGTTTTGTTGAACTTCGCTCTAAGTGCTGATTATTTAAATTGCTTTCGAGCCCTATTCAGACTAGGCAAGAGAAATTTGAGTACATACAGTTTGCTGTTTGGAAATACGTGATATCAATTATTCATTAGATTCCTATTCCACAAATATAGATCCATTAGACCGATTATTGAAATTCACTTATTGGCACACTTGGAGGTATTAGCTCGTGCACAATTCTCACCACTGAAGCCATATCGAAACCAGTTTTATTTGTGTGATTTACGTTCTGCCAAGAAGGCATCAGAATATGAATGAATTTTCAGTAAGTGTTTAGTAGGTGAAGCGTACTTAGATTTGCTCTAGGGGGAAACCGCTGAAGAAATTATGTAAGTACACTAATTCCCAAAAATCGTAAGTATAATGCCTCTAATACACAAATAATACCCCCCAGTATTGCCAGTAATGCCCGTCAGATAAGTAATAAAAATATAAAATCTTATCGGTTTGTTGTCAAGTACATTTCTGAAGTCAATTTTTTTTTTCATTTTTCTTTGCACAATTCTGATTTCCGCCAGTGCACTCTAATGTTTTGGATAATTCATGTGATTTCCAATTCCCATGTTTCGAGGACCTTTTTTTTGCTCTTCTACGATTATAATTGTTTTGGATTGACACTAAGGTAAAAAACGATTCAAATTTCCACAAAATGTATTGTCTTTGCGACATGTTTCGATACACAGTATCTTTTTCAAATGCTCGAGTAATATCTTCCTTTCCCGTGTAATGCCCAATTATTCCTAACTAATTCCTCTAATGCCCAAGTAATACCCAATAATCTTCAAGTAATGCCTCTAATTCCTAACACACGAATATTACCACTAATGCCCAAGACATGTACACCAGAATTCCCCAGCGGTTTTCCTCTCGGATTTGCTTCATTATCGCCTCCTGAAAATTCCGCGTATGACACAAATGCATTCAAATCAAACTCTTATTAGTTAATAATTGTTTCTACTCACATGGGTATTTTCATTTATTTATCAGAAACTACCAACCTACTTACACTTCAATGATATTCAAGCTACCTAATTTCTAAAATTATACCATAAGTATGACTTAATCTAGTAACAATTCACTAGAAAATTATAAGTAGATCATATACCTACGAAATCATATCCCATCAACAATTTATTAGGCTATTACTATGTCTATGTTCACTCAAGTCTCAACTATAACTAAGTTTTCAACGGTTGCTGCGGTAGATAGAATGATTTGTTGATTTTCCAAAAACAATATTAACGACTATTTGTTCAAAAACATATGGTCACTTTTGTAAAGAGTTATTCACGGAATTGAGAATTATAACTGTGATATCCATGTAGCTCTACTTCACTACTTATTAACCAGAAGAAAATTTTTGACAAGTTCCAAGAAAGAGATACTACCCACCTTGCCACCGGCTTCACTCTATGACTGTAATATCCCACCCCCGTTGCCAATGTGATATCCTGACGTATTTCTAAAATAACGACAGTAGTACAAACACTACAAACATAGCTGCAAATTCGACAATATTCATCATCAAGAAAAAAATTTGTAAGTAATCATTGTACTTTTCTGTATGAGTGTGAACAAAACATGCGACTACAAAAAAGTCCCTCAGGAAAGTGAATCATACAAAGTTTTTTCTACGACAGTTATTATATTGAGAAATTGTACTAATTATTGTATCATGGATTTCAATGTTTTTGCATGATACAGTTTTCTTGATCACTTACGGTATCTGTTGTCGAAACAGTGTTTTGTTTACTGGTTACTAAGCCAAAGTATTACTTACCGACGCCTAAATGACTTACCGTCGCGTCGTCTAAATTACTTACCGTCACGTCGTCTAAATTACTTACCTTCGTCTGCATAATACGGTTGCTGGGCCAAAGGCGTCGAAGTAGTTCACTTATCGACACCCTATTATGTCACTTTTATATAAATGTTACTTCTGACTTTTCAGTTATTAGCTAGAAATTAATCTGTTTCCATCAAGGAAAAAAATGCCAGGATCATGCAACCGATATCAGAGAATAATTGGAGTCATCGCTACGCTCAATTGTTTTTGGTCAGTAAAATGTGCTTACCGTTATTGACACATAATTTACTATATTAAATTTCGTTGTCAACGAGTAAAATTTAAAGAAAAATAGTAGTTTTTTTCAAGAATGCTAAATATGTATGAACTTTGTGTAAAATATAACTTTATGTACAGTTGATGTTTTTACACACAGTTGATTTTTTGCGCACTTGTGCTAAAAAGTATTATTAACATACTGTGCTATTTGTACTAGTTTCTTGCTTATAATATAGTTCAGTATAATTCATATTAACCACCTACTACAAGTATACATACTTAACTGAAACTTTATCAATTTTTTGATTATGACAATTTCTATGTTACCAGGAACTAAGTAAATTGTCATCGTATTGTACTGTATTCACAAAACTTTGTTGAACTTCGCTCTGACTTTTATGTGTTAATTATTTCGAGTGCGTTCACGCCCTATTCAAACTAGGTGAGAGTAATTTTAATACAAACACATGTTTGCTCTTTGGAAATATGCGATATCAATTATTCATTAGATTCGTATTCCAAAAATACAGACCGTTTTTCACGTTTACGAGTATTGGAAGGTACACTTTAGTAGACGTAACGACTTGGTCATAGTTGTTTCCGCCAAAGCCATATCGGAACGAAGTAATATTTATGGGAATTACGTTTTCCAAGAAATCGTCAACATATGAATGGGAGTAATGGGGAATGGTAAATGGAATACAGGGTATTGCACATTCAATGGCCTATTAAGGTGCGCATTCACTTGCAACAGAACACTCCGAACGAACCAAACGCGCCGCTCGCGCTGAACCGATTGCAAAAAATATTCGGGCTGTTTGGAGAGTTTGCGGTATTCGCTGCGTTCCCACCCGTAATCAGTGTTGTTTGTGTGTTCGTCGACATGGATGCAGACGATGTGATAGTAGCCGCTGGTGCTTTTTTAATTATAGATGCGCTAACAATCGTTAAAAAGAAAAGAAAAAAAAATAATTTGGGCAAGACGCCTCTTTTTGAGACTAAAAAATATGGCCATACTCAGTGATCTGGATTTTATGCATATCAAAAAGTTTACGAGAATGTCTGCAGAAGATTTTGACAATCTAATATGTCTAGTAGGTCCTAGAATAACTAAGAAAGACACTTCATTTCGAAAGGCAATTCCTGTACGCAAACCATTTTGACAAGTATATTGCTTCTCTTCCTGTAAAAAATACAAAATTGTTTATAAAAAATATCAAACCAGGATATTAAGTAAAATATAACATCATTTACAGCGTTATAATTGTATTGTTATTTCAATAATAAAACGTCAATAATTTTACAGTTTTATTTTGTTCAGTGAATGTATATTTTATCTAATAAAAATTGTATGTTTCATTAATTGGATGTCTCAAAACTTCATATGCCAAATTTAAACAAAATCGAACATAATTTATCATACATCAATTAACCCATGTTACTCTTAAGGTAAAAAAATATCTAAACCAAACAGGTAGTTTTGTTTCAAAATAGTAAAACCATATCAACTTCAACGATTTCTAAAGGCGTGTTTGATTTTTTATTTGAATAGTATTATTTATATTTTGTCTAACTATAGAGTGTCCCAAAAAAAGTTAGGTTAGAAAGAAGTATGTTCGATTTTGTTCCAATTCGGCGTAAGTAAGAAACAAACAACTTCTTCGAGTAAAACTTTTCGATTTTTCATAAAAAATTTCAATTTTGTTTTGACAGGCAAAAGCAAATGTTTAAAAGTTTTGGTTAACTAATTATTTTTCTATTTAACTTGAAATGACTGCAAAATTAGAAACAACTTTCCTCTTTCTGTTCTTACAGATTTCTTCCGCTTGGCTTTTTCCCTTCTAAAACTTGAAAGGAGACTTTCTATTTTTTTTTGACATCATTTACGGCACATCCCATATTTTTAGCAATTACCGCGCAGGCCCACCATGCTTTTTAATTTTGTTCAAATAACATCCGTGTGTAGAATCCCATAATTCAGGTTGCAGTTCAATTTGGTCAATCAGTTCTAGACATTTCTCCCTGCTCCAGGCCATTTTCTTTGCTTTTCCGGCAAGGAACGAAGCTCTACGAACACGCAGCAAGCGCACCAAACGTTCGTATCCACTGAACACTGGCGAAAGAATAATTCCTTTTATTCAAATCGCGTTTTGTTCTCTCGGATTGTTTTGTTACAAGTGAATACGCACCTTTAGACGTTTGTGGAGAACGGAACGACATACCACTTTAAAAATTTGTAGGTATTTATAATCAAACATGCTCTACCCGTCCGGAATATTTTCATCAACACAGTGTTGCCACTTGTATCGGAAAATAGTAGCTACTTTTTTATTCCAAATGGAACATCTCGTATATTATATAATTTTGGAATCCCTACAGCATTCGTCACAACTTTCACTGGTAATTCCCTATATCTATCTGCGAAGGTTTTCGATAATATTTTGACCATTGAAAAATAATTTTTTTTCTACAATTCAAATTTATAAAATATTGAAATATAAGCCATGGCTGCATGATGCCATTTAGTATTCTGTCGAGGAACCGGATCTCAGTTTCAGCATACAGGGGGGCTCGGAAGTAACTTTCTTTCGGAAATTCATGAAAATTACTGAAACTCAGTTTTTTCAAATGGAACACCCTGCATATTATCTCATTTTTTAATTCAACCAAACAGTTTGAATAGGTTTCTCTTTCTCTTATCCTTTATAAGATATTAATATTTTTGAGGTCTGTGCAAGTACAAAATTTCAAGTATTAAATCTGGTGAAAATTCTATCGAATAGCAATAAGTGCTTCGTCTTATTTGAGAAAGGTGTCATGAAACACATAATCCATCCTTCATACTGGGTGTATGACGAATATGATTGTATTGACAATTTGAAGAATGAAAATTGGAATTGATTAAATTCATTCGACATTACAGATAATAATTAAAAATTTACTTAGCAATTGTAGCACATTCGATACTGAAAAATTTAAAACTCATTAGCTCAGGTGCTTGAATTTCTGAAAATTCGTGAACACTGATCGATCGACGTTATTATATGATCAGTCGTGGCTCTTCGACACAATTTTCAATATTTTGTAAGTTTCCATTCTAAAAAAATGTTATTTTTCATTGGCCCAGGTTTTACACAAAAATTTGACAATTTTTATCTCGAAAACCGCCATAGATAGGTAAGTATATCTCAAACTTCAGAATAACCTATATTTTACATATTCCCATCACCCACTCCTCAAAATTTGATTATTATCATTTTTTGCCAAAACGAAATCGAAAACCTGCCACCTGGAAGTTACCTATTCGACATTCCAACTGGATGCCAGTTATCCTGTGGCGACCAAATTATAATCAATGACCACCAAGTCACCAATAGCGAACCAATCATCCTACCAGACCTAGATGAAAGGAAGTCAGATCCACCCAAATCAAGTATAGGGATCCAACTTGATGACTTGAAACTGGACGAACTCCACTCAATAAAGACAGCCATAACGGAGAATGAACCGATAATATCCTTCAAAGACGTAGCACACATCACAAGTTTTTGGACCACCAGAAGATAGGCTTCAGGGGGTGCAGAACCAAGACAACAAACGAACAACAACAGGAAATCGAGATGTCTAGGGTTCAACTTCCTCGCTAACCCTCCTACGTCGAATCTTCAGGGGGAGGAATTATATCGCCCGTTTCCGTGTGAAACGCTGACCATGCTGATGCAGGATCTCGCGATTCCAGGAAACTGATGTGCAAGCATCTTAATCTTTATGGGAAGATTCATTTTAGAATTCAGTTATATTTTTGCTCTTGTACTGTTCAGACCTATTTTGTTAATAAAAATTAGTTTTCAAAAAAGGACTTTGACATCCGAAAGTTATATTTCGCTCTCATGAAATCACCATACCTAAGATGAAAACTTTCCGATACTGTATGCATCACCACAGTGTTAAATCAACAATAACAAATTACGTATTGTGTTGATAAAATAATGTTACTGTCAAATAAAAAACTATGATATGATAATATGTTCTGTTATTGCCTAGAAAGAACCCGCACTTTCTCGTGTACAACATCCATTCTGGGAAAAATATATTCTGTTTTATATTGTTGAAATTGATTCGTTGTATTAAATAATTTATGGAAAAGTTAGGAATTTCTTCGGAGAAAACAATATAGCCACATCCAAAAAAAGTGACCGTTTATTAATAATGGATTTTTACTAGATAGATACTCTATCAGAATAAAATTGTTTGATATAAGCACAGAACGTATTGTTACTGAAACGTACCTACGTTTCAAAACTGTGGGAAAATTGCATCTATGAAGGAAGTAGGTAGGTATATCACCTACAAGTTATCAAAATTCCTAAATGTAAGGAAGAGGTTTATATCACCCTGAAAGAATATACAGGTGTTTCATAAAAAAATTCGTTGTCTGTTAAAAAAAAATTTCGAATAAACGCAATGCACTTTTTGATAATTGAATTATTTTCCGTATTCCACTGACTCCAAGGTTTAGTTTCAATTTTTGTTTGAGGTCTTGTCTGCATTTCCTTTTCAATACCAATATCTATAATTTGGCGAACAAGAAGACTACAAATTCGAAACTCACGAATCACGAAGATACGAATCTGTTGAAATATGATATGACTCAAATGAACAACAAAAATGACCGATGGTTCATTATCGTTGCAACTCATATTATTTCCGCTTTCAGTACTTTTATCATACTATTTGCTCTTGTTTTAAGGTGAACAATGACCTTGTATCTTCAACAATTTTTGGTTAAAATACACAAATTGATTGTATAAATTCAATAGTTATTCATTGGCGGTGTATTAGAATTTTTTTCATCTCAACACAATTTTACGTTGAGTTCTTTTCTTTGAAATAATGGAAAATTATTTTGTCCAATTTAGGGAATTATTATTATTCATGTTCGATTGTAGTTTACTGCCCTGATAATGAAAAAATGCAGTTTATAAGACAAACACAGGTACTATGGTTCTGAGAACAATTTAAGATGTTGAGACAACAACAAAGACTTTTTTGTATTGTTGTATGCACAATATTTTGGATATTACAGTTTAAACTGTTTATGGAACGAAATGTTCCAAGTGATTGCTGTAAAAAAAATGTCATTAAATTTGAACCTTTCATATCTACGTATTTGCGGTCATGTGACTAGAATTAGCTTATCAGACAAACATTACACTGATAAGTGCCCCGGAAAATTATCACTGCTGAGCAATCGTGTCACCATGCAAATGACATATAGTTTGACGTTTACTCAGTTAAATTTTTAAAATGTTAGTTACTTCGAGCAGAAATGGAAATATAAAAAATGATTCAATAGATATACTTAATCATAAGTGAAAATACATCAAAAATACTACATTAGGTGTTCCTACGGAAATGTAGTGTGTTCACATATTTGTTGATTTTCGACCAGTTCGGGATCAATCGGGAGTAACCGACACCTGTTAGCGGGTGTTTATCAGAACTGGCGTCATTGTAGTTGTATGCGGACGTGTTTCATCGTGCGTCGGAATTGTACTGTTGTGAATTGTGTGGATAGTGTTAGTGAATCATCGTTTATTTCCAAATTTTTCAGTTTGATATAATATGTATTGTACTTGTTGTATGTATATATGTATACCGGGTGACCACGAGGTGAGGTACGCCCCCCAATTTTTCTATAGTTTCGAACATACAGATTTCAAATTTGGTATGTCGCTATAATAGTACTTGAATACGCATATTTTGACGCCACTGCTGAAAATTCACCTCTTCCGGTTTAACCGGAAGTGACCCCAACCTTTTTTTTTTTTCAATAAAACCCTGTACATATTTTTTCACTATCCGAAAGAGCATGCAATTTGTGATAACACTGTTCTTCAAAATTAAAAATCGGTTGAAAATGACGGAGATACAGTTGATTGTTCAGTCAAACAAAGTTGGCCATGAACAAACTTAAATCATCACAACTGAAAAACGACATCAGAGGATACTTCAAAGTGCGATACAGTTGAAAACTGAGTTTCTCGTGTAATTGCAGGTCCCACATAATCCAACAATTATCAAAAATTCACTAAAAACAGAATAGTACCATAAAGGAATGCTCACAACTGCTATTTCTCAAATGGCAACATGTTCTTTTCACTTCGCCATGATGAGAAATGATTAATTATCAGATTACTCGTGTGGAAAATTTTGAATAATTTCGAAAGAAATCGCAAACACAAGATCATCATCATGAGTGTTCTTAAAATTAGATATTCTTTAACGAAGGCGGCCATGAACATAAAACAAAAAAGCAGCATTGTTTAAATAAGTATAACAAACTTTGACTTCGTTGAAATAATATGAGCTTTTATATATTGCTTTCTCAATAATTATGTTCTAAGCCGCCTACGTTGAAGAACTTTTAGAAACTTTTTAGGAACACTCATCATGAAACCTGATTATATCTTCGTTTCTTTTAGAAATTCTCCAGAACTTTTCACACGAGTAAACGGATAATTTATGATTTTTCATCATGACAATTTGAAAAGTACATGTTGCCATTTAAGAAATGGTAGTTGTGAGCATTTCTTTATGGATACCATTCCGTTTTTAGGTAATTTTTGATAATTGTAGGAATATATGGGAGCTGCAATTACATGAGAAACTCAATTTTCAACTGTATCACACTTCGTCTGGTAACTTCTGATGTCTGTCAATTGTGATGATTTAAGTTTCATGGCCAACTTTGTTCGATTGAACAATCAACTGTATCTCTACCATTTTTCAACTGATTTTCAATTTTGAAAAACAGTTTTATCACAAATTGCGTGCTTTTCGGATAATAAAAAAATTTACAGGGTGACAATTGAAAAAAAAAAGTTTTGGATCGCTTCCGGTTGGACCGGAAGTCGTGAATTTTCAGTAGAGGCTTCAAAATATGCGTATTCAAGTACTATAGCGGCACACCAAATTTGAAATCTGTATCTTCAAAACTAAAGAAAGATTGGGGGGCGTACCTCACCTCGTGGTCACCCAGTATATATATGGGCTTTTTATGTATAATAGGATCAGGAGAATTTTCCATGAGACTGAACAACAGTTTTGTTCCACATATTTTCACATATTCTCATTCACATATTTTTATTTCCCTTCTTCATTACTTTTTTGTTCAATTTTCAGAACGTTCTAATTATATTTTATGTTATACATAACTTGGATTTGTTATGATTTTAATGTGCAAAGACATTAGCTTGCGTGCCACCCAACGATTCATCTCATTGTGCATTTAGGAATAAAATATATATATATATATATATATATATATATATATATATATATATATATAAAACATTGTATAAAACATTTATTTATTTAGTTATTTGGGAGGAATAATTCTTCCTTAATGATAAATTTACTTGTCACTAGCAGTTATCAAACTGAGCACCTACCGCAAACAGAACGTAGATTGAGGCTAATAAAATGAAAAGTTTGGTTCTAATAAAGAGTTTAATATCGGTAGGTCACATCATGTTCCTCAAATTACATCAGTAACAGCAAGTGATCAAATTCAGGAAATAAGGTACGGAAAACTAGGCTATCTTCATTCCTTGATGGATAATCCTTCATTGAAAAGATGGAAATTATGTTACCTAGAAATATTCATAAACAGGGTGTCCCGAAGATGTGGTGCCAAACTGAAACGGAAGATTCTAATCGGGTATCGGAAAGTTCACCGAAAACAATTTACCGAATACGGTTCACCGAATACAATTCAACGGAAAACAATTCATCGAAATAGCAGTTCACCGAACAAACACATCACCAAAATAAAATAATTATTCTTGTGTCCCACTGAAATGCCTACGTAAGGTTAGTTTGTTCTGGTTAGATTAGACTAAATAATTACCCCTCGCAAAACACATGTTTTAAATATCCTACCATATATATATATATGGTTCATTCTGGTTAGATCAGACCCAATAATTATTAGTCCTCGCAAAATGCATGTATTAAATTTACACGCACCCAAATGTATGAGTAAGGTTGATTCGTTCTGGTTGGATCAGACTAAATAATTGCTTCGCGCAAAGGAATAATTTCCTATATATTTTATTTATTTCGGTGAACTGTTTGTTCGGTGAATTGTTATTTTGGTGAATTGTTTTTCGGTGAATTGTATTCGGTGAATTGTATTCGGTGAATTTTATTCGGTAAACTTTCCTAGACCAGATGGGACCTAATATATTTTTGCTCAAAGGTCGTCCGTTGCAGAGAACATGAAGTAAGAATGTTTTCATTCAAATTAGTGCTTTATTAAAAAAAACACACTTTTCAGTTTACCACCAGTGGAGTACAATAAGGGTATCAAAGTCCCGTTTTCCCCAATGCTTTACGCAACTGCTGAAATCAGAAAAAATATTCGTGCATTTTTTCACGAAAATGCTTTCCTGCAGAGGTACATGGTGTAGAAACTGAAAAATTGAAGGACAGTTTTCTCGTAACTGTGACTGATTTTTTTAAATACACCTGTGTAAAAAAAATTCTTTCAATCAATGTTTCGCTGCCAAGCCAATGTTTTTTTTCCAAAGGCCTTTTTGTCATTGACAATGTTTATTTGTTTTCTAATACAATTTTCCGTTTTTTACAGGTAAGCATAACTGGTGCATGAATAGTAGTTGAGATGATGTGGTAAGTGACAAAGAAATAATTTCAAATAATAATGAATAATTGAATCGTTTGATTTTCAAGACTGGATAACAAAGATATATATGAAAGAGCCACTCATTTAAAATTTAAGCGTCCATTTTCTATAACGTTCTTTCCAGCAGTCGTTGCTGCCTGTTACCATGTTTTACGGCTAACAGACACAAACTTCGTTTTTATAATTATTGTTAGCTTGATATTGTTGCTCCATGTTTTACATGTATGTAAAGTCTTGTTCTTCTTTTCACACAACATCTTTTAACGACCAATCTCAATGACATTGACTTTCACTTAATTCTTTTATTATTAATCTTCAAATTTTGTAGCTTCCTGATGATGACAGTAATCACTGTTGAAATATTGGATAAGATAATGTTATAAGAGTACACTTGCGTTTTGCTGCTTTCTCAAATAGTTTCAGAGCTTTGTTTCTAACAAATCAGCGAATACTTCCCCTCCGCTTTCTTATACAGTGCGGCTTTTTATAGTCCCCCCCCCTGTTAACTTTTGAACGATTCGACGTACAGCGATAAAAAAAAAACATTTCGAGGGTTTCACCGATACTACCTTTTGAAATATAACGCATTGTGATTGCTCGATAGATGGCGCGGGGGGCACAAAAACCTAATTTTTTTAAATGGCATGGGGGGTCGAGTGACACATCGTTGAAAAGAGAATTGGATTCTCTTTTCAACCATCTAATTTTTTTTAAATTTCGTTAATATGTTTTTTCACAATAAGCATTTGAAGTGGCAATGTAACAAAAAGAAAACAAACTATTATGACATGTAGTATTTAAATAATTAGAAGCAAAATTGTTGTCAATTAACGAAGCAGGTGTTCGAAATGTCCACCTGATACTTCTTGACAATAAAAAATTCGATTCACAAATTCCTGCCGAACATTATTCAACATGTCTGCAGTTATACCAGCACAAACCCGTGTTATTCGTTTTTTAAGTTCTTCCAAAGAGTTGGATTGTTGCTCATACACTTTGGATTTGACGTATCCCCACAGAAAGAAGTCACAAGGTATAAGGTCTGGTGATCGTGCCGGCCATTCGATTGGTCCACGACGTCCAATCCATCTCATAGGGTATGTAACATCCAAATACTCTCGAACTTGACGTAGGAAGTGAGGAGGGGCCCCATCTTGCTGGAAGGTGATGTGTTCCTGAAATTCGTTCTCATTTTCTTCTAATATTCCAAGTATGAGTGGTTCAACCGTATCTCTTAGTAAATCCAGGTACAAATTACCGTTTAAGTTTTCTTCCAGAAATAAGGGACCTACAATATGGTCTCCCAGAATTCCAGCCCACACATTTACTTTCTGTGGGAACTGTGTGTGACCTTCTCGAAATATATGGGGATTTATATCACTCCAGTATCGCACATTTTGTGTATTCACATTTCCGTTCAAAAAAAAGGTACTTTCATCTGAAAAACAAATATTTCTAATGTAATTGGGGTTCAGCTATATTTTCCTCCATAATTTCACAAAATTCCATTTTTCGGTCTGGGTCGTCTTCTGTGAGTTGGTGTAACATTACTAATTTGTATGGATGGAACTTGTGTTTCTTCAAATATTTTTTTACTGTAGCTGTTGAGACCCCAATCGTACTTGCTACACGAGAGGTACTTTGTTGCGGATTTACCACCATTTCGGCAATTATCGAAACCTTTGTCTCTTCCGGAATTGATTTTCGACCAGCTCCACCTTTCCTACGAACACTGCCAGTTCTGTTGAATTTTTCAAGTAGTTCCCTCAAATATTTCCGAGTTATAGGATGTTCGGGAAATTTTTCATTAAAAATTCTCTCCGCTTCGTGGTAATTCCGACAGGCCTCACCAAAATTATAAATTGCTTCAATTTTTTCTTCGAAAGGACGTATACGAACCATGATGATATCAAATATTCAAAGTAAATAATAATTATAAGTAGACAAAACTCCTCAGTGAATATGAATACAATAAATCATCAATCCACTGTACTGTACTTTTATAGGTAACTAATTAATTATTGTCATTTAAACAAATCCAATAAATAGTCCTTTCGTAGTACCTGTTATTACTTTTGTCATTAAAAATAAATGAAATGGGTATAATTTCGATATCCTAATACCTAATTAAGCTTTGAAAGGAATTCAAAATGAATAATTATTAATGTTGTGAATTGTCTTTATTGACCGTATTTCGTGGTATTGATTGCAATTGTGAATCACTAGAACAATTAAGGTATTTTTCTTCAAACATTATTATTTTACTACCACCCAAAATATTTTCCGTCCCATTATTTCACATCAAACCCTTCAAAAGTTATTGAGGTAAGGTAAGGAAACGAATTCAGATCCGCTCTTACACTGACACTTCAAATGCTTATTGTGAAAAAACGTGTCAACGAAATTTAAAAAAAATTATATGGTTGAAAAGAGAATCAAATTCTCTTTTCAACGATGTGTCACTCGACCCCCTATGCCATTTAAAAAAATTAGGTTTTTGTGCCCCCCCGCGCCATCTATCGAGCAATCACAATGCGTTATATTTCAAAAAGTAGTATCGGTGAAACCCTCGAAAAGGTTTTTCAAAAGTTAACAGGGGGGGGAGGACTATAAAAAGCCGCATTGTATATATATATCCTCATTTTGCCTCATTTGTCTGTTAGTAACCCAAACAAACCAGGCAAACGCTTTGTATTTGACGCAGCAGCAAAATCCAGTGGAATTAGCCTGAACGACGTTCTTCTAAAGGGCCCCGATTTATTGAACTCTCTTCTTGGTGTGATTTTCAAATTCAGACAAAGAAACATTGCAGTATCGGCAGACATATAAGAAATGTTCCATATAGTGGAAATTCGCCCAAAAGTCAGAGAGAAAGAGATGGAAAAATCTCAACAAAGTATGAGATGATTGCTATGATTTTTGGAGCGGTTTCATCACCAACTTTCGCACAATATGTCATGAAAATCAATGCTCTAGAATTTGAAAATGACAGAAGCTGTTGAGCTATCAGAGATTGCCATTATTTTGACGACTACCTGATCGATTTGATACTGTAGCATGCAGAAGCCAAAAAAATAACGTCTGATGTGATTGAAGTTCACGGTAGAGAAGAATTTAATATAAGAAATTGGAACAGTATTTCAAGAAAAGTTTTGAAAACTATTCTAGAAGAATACCGAAACTCTAATAAAACAGATATGGACATTGAGAAAGAGTCACCGTTAACCATTCTAGGCTTATTTTAGGATCCTAATGAAGAAAAATTTGCATTTTCAATGAAATGGAACAAAGACGAACTTCATAAGATTACAACACCTGTCACGAAAAGAGATGTCCTAAGAATCGTAATGACTATCTTCGATCCGTTTGGGTTCTTGAGCACCTTCACAATTATAGCAAGAATTTTACTATGGCAATAATTTTACTACAGGATATTTGGCGAACAAAAATAGGTTGGGACGACAATATCAGTGAAGACATGATGGCAAAATGGAAAAAGTGAATAAAACAAATTTAGAAATTTTCCGCACTGGCGATGTTATGTTCCAAATTTAATTAACGTTCAAGAAATTCAACTCCATTCTATGACGCAAGTGCCCAGGCTTACTGAATGATGGCATACTTTCGAGTAACAAAAAAAGAAACCATCGACACCTGTTTCATGGTGGCAAAGTTTAGAGTGACTCCTATAAAACAACAAGTTTCCATTCCGATGCTGAAACTCTAAGCTGCAGTTTTAGGCAGTAGACTATAATAGAAAATCAAATCAAAATGAATAAATGTTTCTATTGAACTGACTCTAAAACTGTTATTGGCTGGATCAAAGCAGAACATACAATATTCAAACCGTTTTTGTCGCATAGAGTAGCTGAAATCATCGAAACCACGGGTGCAAAACTGGAACTTGATCACAACCAAAGAAAACGTGGAGGATGAAGCTATAACAAATCGCTATTTTAATAACCAATAACGTTCTGTCACAACTGATTGACCGAGCGAAGTCATTTATACTAAAGCAATAAAATAATGTATGGGAACGGTGAGCTCTCTGTCAAGAATCATACCTCACAAAATTTCAGATGTTTCTCTTACCTTATCATATCTAATTCCTCCTCTCCTGTGCCTTGGACAGCATCTCCATCAATGCATTCTTTCACTGGCTAGAAATGGACTTTTCACGAATTTTACTTATGACTTTACTTATTCTGTTCAACCTTCTCATTTGAAATGTTCAAGTCTCAACTCGGTAAGGCTTACAAAAGCCTATATGTGAATTACTAAATAAATAAAACAAAGAAATCAACAACACTTATATCTATTGAACAAAGGAATAATAAATAATAGGAAACAAATACTTCAATTAGGGACATTTTAAGAATTATTCGGCAGTGAAAATCTCAATTTTTAAATAACATGATTTGAAAGTAAATAATAGAAAATGATACTAGATGTAACAATAATCAAACATAAATTGAAAATAAATTAAATTCAATAAAATAAAACCAAAAGGATTTTAATACAAGTTGATTGAGAAAACAAACTGGTGAGAGGTGAGAAAGATCGTTCTAAAACTTGAGACTTCATAATAAAAATAATAATGGAAGTTATAACGGAAATTGAGTAGTTATCAAATATTTAAATACTTAAAACAGAATATACTTATAATAAAGAACAGAATTTACGCGGAAAATATAACAATAACACAAATTTACGAACTACATGCTTTCTGTATGGATTGAAAGCTAAGACTAATTTTGTCTTGAAAAATAATAGAGAATTTACCAAACCAATCTTTCTACCCTCCCCATTCTAAGAAGTGTTTCTTCTTGGGAGACCACCGGATGTGGCCTCTAACTAAAATATTCACATGTAAGAATTGAACTAGCTATTGAAAAGAGTCGTTGAATTTATGATTCCTGAATGTGGTCCCTTCGTATTCAACACTTAAAACTAAGGGAAAAAGGAACTTTCATAACATGTGTCTCGGTATAAGGAGGCTGTAATTTGATATTTTCCGATATTCTGGATATGAGTGAATTTGACCTGATCATTTTACGACTTCAAGAAATACTAAAACTATTTTTTAACTAAAAATTCTTCAATATATTTTACTCATTACACGTTTGGTTACAAAGCCACAAGGGAAAATAACCTTTATCACCGGTAGCAGATAACTTGATATTCGCCATACTTAAAACTGGTTCGTACACCAGCTTGGATGCTCAGATTCATTGAGAATTCATGAAAGACTTCACCAAAAACCAAAGAACTCATACCTATAGAAACGAACTCCGCCGAAAATTTGGGAATAGGAAATGTTCAAAACGAAAATTTTCAAGAAGAAATGGATTGTTTGAAAAGTGCAAGAAAATTTGAAACTTCGAGTAAATTGTACAAATTATCTCCATTTTTGTACAGCGAAGGGATAAGACGAATTGAAAGCAGAGTTTTGTATTCTAATGACCTGGAGCGAGTTACAGAATTTCAAATAATTCTTGAATCAAAAAAGGATTTCACCAGAAATGGCTTCACTTTCGAATTCCCGTCTAACTTCATTTGTGAAACCATTTACCATAGTCAGTATGGACTACTTTGGGCCCATGCATGGTTTTATCGATTGGCCGAAGACGAGAGAAGAGATACGGAGTACTCTTCACGTGCATGAGCATCCGTGTAGTTCATCTTGAAATGGCACACTTTCTAACCACTGATTCGGCAATAATGGCCATCAGGAGACTTGTCGGTCGTAGAGGGTGTCCCAAGAAAATATTTTCAGATAACGGCACAAATCTGAGGGGTGCTGCAAAAGAACTACAAGTATCTTTGGAAGATTTGATCCAAAATGAGATAATTTTGGAACTGACCACTTGCAATATTAAATTTTTCTTCATCCACCCTTCTTCTTCACACATGGGTGGTAGTTGGGAGATACTCATCAGATCTATTGAGACGACTTTGAAATAAGCATGCTAAGTTTTATCAAAACAGCCTAAAGATTTTTGAGTTATGAATGAAAAACTGATTTTTCTTCAAAACTTGGACACCCTGTATTTCGAAAACGAAGCAAGTTGGGACACATGCTTATATGAAGAAAATATCTTATTTTCACCTAAAAAACCGATACTGAACGTTTGGCGGTTTAACCCTGGGTCACCCTGTATATACTGTCAAACTAAAACATTGGTCTTGTCACTCTCATCTTTTGATCCAAATAACCAAAGGCTTATAAAACCAAAAATAACGAGAGACCGTCACAATTTTGATTGAATATTCAGTTGCAATTTGAACCAGCAATTAGGATTGTGAAATTCACTCCAGCCGAACAATTCTTCCATTATTAGTATGTTTGTATTCATAAATGCACATCGTTATCTCGAAAACGTTTGATTTTTACGGGTTCAAGCAGATATACATTTTTTACTCAAAATTCAAAATAGAGAACTTATTGAACGAAATCATTATTTTTAATTTAATTGAATCATTTTCAAAACTGTGAAAGTTGTGAATGAAAAATACTTTTCATTTTCCATATTCAGCACCCTGTATCTATACAACGAACGACATTTAAGAGAAAAAATATTTGGAAAGCTCCATTTATTTTTCGATTGGAATCTTCCATTTCAATTTGGCACTATAGTTTCGGAACACACTGTATAATTTGGTTTAACCATTCAACTCTTGATCTGAATGAAATCTGAAGATAGAAATATGCCTGCACGTGTAATATATTTCGCTGAATTTCGTTGACATGTATTCGACACATAATGCATACATAATATAAATCCACTATGAATTGAACTGATGATAATAATACTCTTGGGGTTAATGAAGGCTTGATAGAAAAGCAAACTCATAGAAATTTGAGTTCTTGCCTCATGGCGAAATAATTCAAAGCTTCCTCATCAAGTTAATTGTTCTCACAACTGATAATAACACTATTCGATCTCACATTTCGTACTCAGAAATTTTAATAACTTAGGCTGTTCAACTGATTTAATATAAGAGATAAAATTTCAGTGTTTTGAAATAATGCGAAAATATATCTGGAGACGGAGGCACCTTGGCCTTAGCTGTCTAAAGGGTCAATTTCCTGACCGCGGGACACAAACGGGCACACCCGGGACGCAAACGGGCAGCAAGAGGGTCAGCTCTCTGACCGCGGCACCCAAGTGGGTTCCTGCATGCAGAATATAGAAGAGTTTCGACTAACGAGACGTAGGTGTACCAGATACTACATTGACTACATAATAACTTACGCACTAAATATTCGCATAACATCGAACTTCGACCTATCTGCGATCATCATTTTCAAACAATAGATATTAATGTATTCCAAAAAGCTGAACTTCTCTGAATTGAATTTTGGTATTACGAGTGTGCATGAATTGAGTTTTTGAAAATGTTCTGAATGAATTTCTTTCGTGTTTCAATAATGCGTTCGAAAAGAAAATAAAAAAATTGAAAACAAAAAGTTATCTCGAATCAAAATATAAAATTCTGCTTTGTTTTAATGTGTTTGAAAATCATTTAGTTCGAGTAAAATTGTTCTGGACTTTCATTGCCTATATAACGAAAAAAATAAACTTAATTATCTGCAGTTTTTATAATCACATCGTTATATTATACATATATTGCCAACTTCTCAATTACGAATGCACTCTCCCAATTTGTTTGATTGCTTAAATTTGTTATTCCATTCTGAATCCAATGACAAAGACAATATTTATTGTCGACATATAATGTCATGATTTGGAAGAAATCAAAACCTCGTGTATTTCGAGACTGCAAAATTAAAAAGTGGTATTGGTCAAGTGATAGGCATTGAAAATGGAAAAAGTACCTGATTATTCGTGATAATTGAGTATAATTGATAATTTTGTACGCCGATACAAATAAATGGTATGTCAATTGAGAGCATTTGAGAAGTTCTTCAAAGAACTGTACGTAACTATTTTTTTTTCAAATGGAAAGTGTCATATTTTTTATATTGAAAATGACGACTGAACCCTCTTCTAATATCTTGCTCTATAAGAGGACCAACGTCGTCTGTTTCATTTTTATGAAAAAAACAAACAAATGGTTCTGGAGAAAACATTTCTGTGGAAAAGTCAAAAAACTGATTTCTAGTAGGCGCTCATCAATTTGAATATATTTTGGTGGTTTAACAAACGTCATTCATTATAACTAGTTATTCCATAGCAATATTGACTTCAGAAGGGGGAATAAAATATTAGGCATTCGGTTCATTCGTTCATAGGGAATGCCTCTGGCTCTGAGAGCGCATTTGCTTTGGAACTTCCACTGACGGTAGTTTTTGCCATCAAACATTGATGTTTCTCACGTCTCACTTGTCTTTCATTTTTCTTTCTCTTCTCCAGTTTCCTATCCAAGGTTCACAGAAACTGATTCTTGTTAATTGAGTCGATTATATGAAACAAATTCGATTTCAACTAAGAGACTTTGGTAGTACAGATCACTGATCTGAGCCCATACTCAACAACTCAACAACTTGAAGGACTTGTGAATTGAATATTTTATTTTATGTAAATTACAGAAATAATCACATCGCTGAAAAAATTCCATTAAAGAAGAACTTGATGCTTTAGAAAAGAATAGCCGAATTACCATCGAATCAGAAAGCCATCAACTTAAAATGCGTTTTCAAAGTGAAAAGACTTCCTGATGAAACCATATCTGGTTACAAGGCAAGGTTGTGTGTAAAGGGTTTTGCGCAAAAGTAGGGGTAGGCTAGTGCCTATAATTTTTGTGAAAAAAAAAATTAGCAGTAGGCAAGGACCAGATGGAAAATGTTGTTGAGGTGTCAACTTGGAGGAAAAAATAGAATTGAACACGAAAATATGCAAAATGGTGAAATCGGGTTGCAGTTTAGGGGTTGAAAATTAATTTTTGCGATTTGCGGCTAAACGTGACCTCCTATCGGAAATTGTTCAATACACAAGTTGTAGATAATGAAAAAAATCTAAAACTTCATTCAATACTTTTTTCGGTATTTAATTTTTTCCTTCACTATAAATGATTTAATTTACAGCAAAATTTAAAAAAATATCTTTTTTGGTGTCACCGCTCTTACCTTCCACGAACAATTGTCTTGATATTTTTTTTGGATTCCGAAGGTCTATAAGTGATCATATTAATTGATGAAATATATACTCTTGAATGGTCTATGCAACTTGGTGGTTTACTGATCGTTGAAGCGCTTAAAATTGAGAAAAACCGAAAAACAGTGTCTCTGAATCACGATTTTCTCAATATTTCGATCGATTTTCTTTATTATTTGTATAACAAATAAAAAAGAATTACACTACAAAACTAATTTGATAATATTATTTTTATTCTTCTCAAAACTATTAATTTGTTTTGTTTCCAAAAATATATAGTCGTAATTTTACAAATATTTAATTAATTCTGATTATTTGCTTTGCAGTTGGCCCTCTTCTTCGTCTATCACATTCAGAATTTCCAAGGGAAATTGATTAAAACCGAAAAAAAGTCTTTCTGAATCATGATTTTCTCAATATTTTCAATGATTATCGATTTTCTTCATCATTTTTATAACAAAAAGTAGTTTATATTAAATTAATTATAATAAAATATTCGTAATACATAATTACACAATAAAATTATTTTATTCTTTTCAAAACTATTGATTTGTTTTGTTTTCAATTACATATACTCGCAATTTTACTAATATTCTTGAAAAATGTATTCTGATTATTTTGCTTTGCGGTTGTTCCTCTTCTTCGTCTATCACATTTGGAATTTCCGAAGGATCTTCAAAAACCATCGACATCTCAGGCTCTTCAATTTCAATTTAAGATTCTTTGCTGACTCTTTATCAATAGTATCCTCTGAATCACTTATTTCTTCAAATATTATTGGGTTTCTATCACAACATTTGACAATTACTGCATAAATTGATCAATTATAAGACGTGTTTTCGGCAACCACATCTTTATTTATCACATCCACTTGCATAGCTGCAACTTATATTTTTCATAATGTTTCGAGAATTAGGTCTGAACAGTATGAGATAAATCTGGGCACGAGTCTACCTGCACGTTCGGTCCAGCCTCATTGCTTTGCTCGTTTGTTATCGGGCTCACTGTAAAAATAACTTAGTCAAGATTGCAGTTGATCTGTAAGAGTGTTGCATAGCAGCTCCCTCAGATGGAGGAAGTTTTTCCAATTTTTAAGTATATTTATCAGATGCTTGTTGGTAAAGCTGAAATCTTAATTTATTCAATGATATATCTATTTTTCTACTTTTGTAACTATCAGCTGTCAGTTGAGATCCATTTTGTGCGATGGAGATCTGAATTTTTTCTTTTTCAGCAAAACGAGAAGTGATATCACAACCCGAAAAAGAGTGATGAAATGCTATTATACTCTTGTACAAATCGTGACTGAAACAATTAGATGTTTAAAATTAATCATTTTCAATGCCGGAGCCCGGTTTGTGTTTTGATTAAATTTCTTTTGTTACTTTTATTTGAAAAAAATATCTCTTGAAAAAATTGTATTTTACTTATATTTATGTAAATAATGATGGAAGTGAATAATAGCAATGAAATCATTACAATTGTAATGATCAGCGCAACGCTGAGTCCACAATAAGTTTGTCTGCTGTATTGGCCCCCCTTTGTCTCTTCCTCCGGCCCCTTTTGGAGGGCTTGGACCTTTAATAAGTGTGCATTCCAAATATATTTCCGATCGCATTTGAGATTATATTGATTTATTTTTCATAAATGTTATTATTATTATTATTGTCAATAAGTTTAATTTTATACATATATATATACAGGGTGTTGATTAAGTACGTTGACAAACTTCAGTAGGTGATTCTTTGAAAGGTTTCAGGACGGAAAGTTCATATAAACATATGTCCCAAACGGCTTGGTTTTAGACATACCGGGTGATAAAAATTAATTTTTTTCAAGATTTTTTCAAAATAACTTCGACATTTTCAACAATAATCAGTTCAATTCGGGCAAGTACAATCCATTCAATAGTAAGCATGATACAAGATAATTCATTTCTCAAATAATTCACAGGGTCCTCCTTTTTTCAGAGTCAAGCCTTGTTCAACCCTTAAGAATTTTTTCCGCCGTCACTGACATATTATGAGACAAGAATAATCAGTGTTGTTTCATTTAACATATTTTTGTTCTCCTGTAGTTTTTCGTTTACTTGTACGGTTCAGGAACTACAATGAAAATATTAATGCGAACATTTTCCAGTATCGCAAATATTCTCACAAACTTCGAAAGGTTTCAGGGCGAAAAGTTCTTATAAACATATGTCCCAAACGGCTTGGTTTTCGAGATACAGGCACTTAAGTTTTTGGAAAACTTGTATGCAAAACATCAATATCAAAATTCTTTCCGTTGAAGATGGTCAAGCATTATATCTTGACCATTTTGAGATACTCGGGCAAACATTATAGTGCTTATATTTCTAAATAGTATTAACAATATGAGTTATGCTAGTACGTTTTAAATTTAAATTATAGATAATTTTGAGAAATTGTTTCTGTAGTACTATAAGCGGTTGTGCAGCTGTACTATAGGCCCAACCCCATCCTAGATTTCCATACATTAAGAGAGACTGAACTAGCGAAAAATATATACTGCGCAAATCATTGACACTCAGTATATTTTTAAGTGTTCGAAAAACATACAAAAGGGCTCTGAGTCTTTTACAAAGATAGTCTATATGTATTTTCCATTTAAGATTTTGGTCAATGTGTATTCCGAGATATTTAACTGAACTGGATTTTTTAAGAGTTATGTTCTTATTTCTGCTGGTTAAATGAATATTGATGTTTTGTGCATGGGGAAGATCATGACTGTTACTACAAAATGAAATGTAAGATGTTTCATCAATATTTATTGTCAGTAAACTATCATCAAGCCAATTAATTATAGTGTCAATATCGTTTCTTGTATGAGACATTACATCTTCCCAGGTGTTTCCATCAATTATTAGCACTGTATCATCAGCATATGAGACCACTTTTCCAGAAATATCAATCGATAACATATCATTCAGATATAATATAAACAGAATTGGCCCCAAAACAGTACCCTGGGGAACTCCGTATTTAATTTATATTGGGTCACTCAGTACGCCGTCTATTTTAACCATTTGTACTTTTTCATTGAGGTAGTTTCTGATAAGATCATTTGCCAGACCTCTGATACCAAGATTAATTAATTTCGACAGTAATTTTTCATGACTGACGGTATCGAAGGCCTTGGCCAAATCGATGAATACTCCCAGGCATGGTCGTTTTTTATTTAAGTGTTCATATATTTGTGTTACTAAGTTAACTATGGCATCAGAAGTTGACCTTCCATTTTGGAAACCAAATTGGAAACCTGAAATTATATGGTGTCTCTCTGTGAAAGCTATTAAACGTTTTTTGAGGATTTTTTCAAATATTTTTGCCATATTGAATATTATGCTTATTGGACGATGATTGTTTACTTTGTTTATTGCGCCCGACTTAAATCCAGGTTTTACAATTATTGTTATTTTGAAGTTTGAAAGGCATATGCCAGTGGCAAAAATAGCGTTTATCAAAATACATAATGGTTTCGCTATATGTTCAGCTAATGTTTTAATGACTTTCACAGAAATTCCATCATACCCAGGTGCAGTGTTTGTCTTTAGCTCCTTAATTATATTCAATATCTCAGCCTCATCACATGGTATTAGGAAAATAGTATCACATACATGAAAATTCATTGACAGTAGACCATAGAACTTTTGGATTATTTCTATTCTCTAATACTATCTTCTTGTAGTACTTGTATTTTTCATTTGATATTGTATTTGTGACTTTATTGCTCTGAGTTTTATATTTTTTGAACAGTTCTTCATTATTAGGAAATTTTTTATGTTCTTTAAATAGTTTTAATAGTGAAATGAGATTTTTCTCATTTCTCATTCCAAGAGGGCATTCATCGTGGTTCGAGATGTGGAGAGTGTAAAGGTTTGATTTTATTTTTTAACAAGCCTATTGAGTTAGCTGTTTTAATAAGTAATTTCAGATCTTCTGGAACGAAGTTAAATACTTTGAGTTGAAGGTATGTGAAACAACGTTGTCCAATTTTTGTGTTTGTTAATTCAGTTTTTACAAGTTGTTTATGTTTTTGCCTAGTGGAGTATGAATGATCGATGTTGTGAAGCGTATTTTTATTTTTGTATTGATTTATTATTATGCTGACAAAAAACAGTTGTTTTGGATCCAGAACTTTTGCTTCACTGTACAGTAGGTCACTTGAATATGTATTTTCTCTTCTGTACATAATTTTCAGGAAACGTTTCTGCATGGTTTCCAGAATCTTGAGGTGTGATTCAGCAACTCCACCCCATGCAAAAATTGCATATTGGATACTTGATTCTATGAGAGCAAAATATATGATTCTCATGTGATTAGTATCTAAAATGTTACCCAGGAACTTGAACCGATATAATATACTGCGTAGCGTTTTAGTGGTGTTATTGATGTGAGAATCCCACCTCAAAAAATGGTCAATTGTTACCCCAAGTATTTCATGTTATGAAATCTTTCAATTTTAGTAATATTGGAGTTATTGTCAATAGACAAGCTTTCATATTCTGGTAAATAATTTTTATAGGCTGTGAACGTAAGGAATTTGGTGTTTTCGAAATTTATAGTTAGGAGTATGATTGAACCAGTCTATTATTTTTGACATATCTTTTTCAGCATTTTCTTTTAGTTTTTGCTAGGTAGTGTCTTTATATACTATCGCAGTATCATCTGCGAAACTTATAATTGTACCACTGCTATTAAAAGTAAGAAGACTATTTAGATAAACCGAAAACAACAGGGGACCTAACACTGTTTTTTGGGGTACTCCAGATTCTATTAATAGGTTTGAACTCACTTTTCCGTTTATGCAAACACATTGTTTTTTCTCGTCTGAGTAGCTTTTCAATAGCTTATATGCAGTACCACGTATTCCTATATCCTCCAAAGCATCTAACAACTGTGGATGACTAACACTGTCGAATGCCTTAGACAGATCTAGGAATACGCATAGTGCAGGATTTCCCCCATCAATGGCATTGTAGACACCAGAAGTCAGAAATGATATGGCATCTTGCGTTGACACTCCCTCTCTGAATCCAAACTGCCTATATGATAATATATTGAATTTATTAAAATAATTTGGCAATCTTGATTTTACCGTTTTTTCAAGTATTTTTTACCAATGTGGTGATTAACAAGATTGGGCGATAGTTTTCCATTTTGGTCTTGATCCCTTTTTTGTATATCGGTTTCACAATAGACACCTTAAACTCAGAGGGGCATATACCATATTTCAGAATTTCCCTGTGTATCTCGTTGAATGTTTCTGCTGTGATATTGTCATACCCAGGAGCTTTTTTCTTTTTCAAATTAATTATAATTTTCCCAACGTCATTTTCACTTACTGGTGACAAAGATATTGTATGTAAATTTCGGTTTGTATTTGGGGGAGGTTTAGTTATGTTTTTTGCTATTTTTTTTCCAACATTATTATAGTATTCGTTGAAAGTATTCGTCATTCCATTGGCGTCCTGTATGATGATATTATTTTTGGTGGTTAGCTGCTTGATATCACATCTAGTTTCCACGCCACCAATGCTTTTTACTGTATCCCATAAATTTTTTGAGGATGACTTATAAGATTCAATCTTTGACTTGTATTAGTTAATTTTTGCGTATTTAAGTAAGTAATTTAAACGATTCCGGTAATTTTATATTTTTCTCCATATTCTGTTGGGTCATTCTTGTTGTTAGCTGCTTGATATCACATCTAGTTTCCACGCCACCAATGCTTTTTACTGCGTCCCATAAATTTTTTGAGGATGACTCATTAGATTCAATTTTTGACTTGTAGTAGTTAATTTTTGCGTATTTAAGTAAGTGATATAAACGATTCCGGTAATTTTTATATTTTTCTCCATATTCTGTTGGGTCATTTTTGTATTTTATAAAGAGTTTATTTTTTTTATTGGCTGAATTTACTAGTGATTGGGTTATCCAACATTTTCGTTTAATGTTTTTTCTCTTCGTTTTATATCTTAATGTGTGTTTGTCAATGGTTCCGCACAGCGTTTTGATGAAAGACGTGGTTGCTGACTCTACATTCTTTATATTATACAGTGGTGCCCAGTCGTAATTTTATATTTTTCTCCATATTCTGTTGGGTCATTCTTGTATTTTACAAAGAGTTAATTTTTTTTTTGACTGAATTTACTAGTGATTGAGTTATCCAACATTTTCGTTTAATGGTTTTTTTCTTCGTTTTATATCTTAATGTGTGTTTGTCAATGGTTCCGCACAGCGTTTTGATGAAAGACGGGGTTGCTGACTCTGCATTCTTTATATTATACAGTGGTGCCCAGTCGTAGCCACCTAATTAGTATTCTTTGAAAGTATTCGTCATTTCATTGGCGTCCTGTATGATGATATTATTTTCGGTTGTTAGCTGCTTGATATCACATCTAGTTTCCACGCCACCAATGCTTTTTACTGCGTCCCATAAATTTTTTGATGATGACTCATTAGATTCAATCTTTGACTTGTAGTAGTTAATTTTTGCGTATTTAAGTAAGTGATATAAACGATTTCGGTAATTTTTATATTTTTCTCCATATTCTGTTGGGTCATTTTTGTATTTTACAAAGAGTTACTAGTGATTGAGTTATCCAACTTTTTTTTTTTCTCTTCGTTTTATATCTTAATGTGTGTTTGTCAATGGTTCCGCACAGCGTTTTGATGAAAGACGTGGTTGCTGACTCTACATTCTTTATATTATACAGTGGTGCCCAGTCGTAGCCACCTAATTCTTGTCGTAATGTCTGGTAATTTATTTTTCGATGGTGTAAATCCAGTTTATTTTAATTGTGGGCATGCTTATTATTGTACCATAGTAATCAGTTATTGATAATTTAAGTATTGCAGATATATATTGTTCTTTGAATTCCATTCAAAGTTCGGCTTTTAAAAAATGTGGTCAATACGAGAGGCCGAGTTTCCCTGAACTCTGGTGTCCACATTTATCATCGATATAAAGTTATATTCACTTAGTGTATTGAGATAGTCACTTACTGTATCATCGGTATCTTTATTTATATATATATGTATACTGATGTAATCATATAGTATTTATTATTTTTGGTTAAAATTTTAATTTGAATAGAGTCGTATTCACCAATAGCAACAATTTGTAATTTAAATCATCACGTACGTATACAACAATACCGTCATTTTGATTCATATTGCCCTGATTATAAACTAGGTGGTATCCATCAATATTGAAAAAGTTGGTATCACATAAATGCAGTGATTATTTCTGTTTTCAACATGGTTTCTGTGATAGGACTATGAAGATAATAATTATAATCTCTTACAATTAGATTAAACAAATTTATAAAAAAAAATCATGAAAAGAACACTAAAAATTCTATTTAAATTCCAGATTAATTCTTAATAAGTGAAAAAAACTCCTGGAAACAGTTTGTATCCACAATTAATAACTTGTTCGACTCCTATGACTGACACATCATACAAAATAACGATGATCAAAGCTATCGACACACACTATAACATATCTTCTCTCATTCACGAAAGACGCGAAATAACAATGCAACAAGATATCTCGAAGCGGAGAAATTGCTTCAGACCACAATAAGAAAATTATAAACGTGGTACCTTGAAATTGGCTTTCAGTTTTCATTTTCGAAAACAAAATACATGCTCTTTCAAAGAAGAAACACTTCAACATAACCCAATTTGCAATTATACGGAAAACTATTTGTGAAGGAATTTAAATTCTTGTGAATGGTTTTTGACGAAAAACTGGAATGAAACGCTCATATTCGGCAGCTCAAACAACATTGTAATAACGGTCTAAATTTAATGAAAACGCTATCAAGCCAATCTGGGGGAGCTGATACTATCACCCTATTAAGGATATACAGATACCTCATTCGTACCAAAATTTATTATGGCGCAATAGCGTATTCGACAGGTAGAAGATCCTTACTGAAGCAGCTGGACACTGTTCACAATACGGCAATCAGACTTGCAATGGTGCTTACCGAACCAGTCCTGTTGAAAGTCTATATGTCGAAGCAAATGAGCCCCCGATGAAAATCAGAAGACAATTATTGAGTCTAACGTATGCAGCGAAAATCTCTTCAGACCAAGACAACCCCAACGTCCCAACTCACCTTTTCTAATAACCTTAACCGAATCTTTCGCAAAACACCACTGTCAGAGCCCCATTGGCTTATAGATATACCTCCTTGCAATACATCTCTCACAGATTTTCCAAAAGATAATGCCCCAACATTACCTACCAAAATACTCTGAAATGAAAGCTATGTTCTCTACACCGACGCATTCAAAACATCAGGGCCCCAATTCTCGAGTTCAGGAAAACGGAACGCTCCCATCACTAGATGTGACTGTTCACATCGCATGCAATGTTCTCGCGCTAGAAATCGGTATTCTCGAACGCATGTGATAACGTTATCACGAGAGAACCGCTGACACAACGTTGCCAGACGATTTTTATCAAATAATCAAATCAGATTTTAGAATAAGACGTCACATGAATGTCACGTCTTCGTTTCGTTAAGCTATTTTTAAATGAAAAAAATGTATACTGTGGATA
This sequence comes from Chrysolina haemoptera, assembly GCA_958298965.1. Lineage (NCBI taxonomy): Eukaryota > Metazoa > Arthropoda > Insecta > Coleoptera > Chrysomelidae > Chrysolina > Chrysolina haemoptera. The sequence continues at coordinate 18,655,119 of OY282591.1, read as the reverse complement.
TGGAAAGTTCAAATGATAATAAGGTAAGAGAAAGATAATATAAGTTTCATTTCCTTGAAATGATATTATGCGAAATCTATTTATAACGGCGTGATAGCAAAGATAATAGATTAAACAAAGGATTTCGCCACAGATATGGAAGGCTTTCCCCATAAAAATGAAAGGCTTCCCTTCTTATATCTATAGATTTTTAATTTCTAATTGGTAGATGGAAATAGCCGTAATTATTTCAGATGGAAATAGAAAAGAAAAGGGTAGCACCTGTTATACAAACCCAAAAAGAAATGTTAACCGAATAACACTCTCTCACAAAGAAAATACAAAAATAAATTATCTAACATCGTTGAAATGTGTAAAAAAGATACAAAGTATAATAGAATGTAAAATACAAATATTTTTAAAATGTATCTTATTTTCTTAAAACACATAGGTACCGCATTGCAACCTTGTTACGTGAATATTAGGTACTACCACCCACTATTGCAATTTTACAAAATGAATATGCTTACCAATTGCACATTGAGTGAATGATAGTTTTTTCTGTTGATATAAATATGAAGAGTCAGGGGAAAAAAGATGAGGGTCCATTTTCTTGGATATTGAGATTAAGGTTATTTCTTGTACATTATTATACGCAGAATTTTGTAGTGAAATCATAGTAGGCATAAAAGATGAGGGTACAAAGTTATTGCAAATCCAAAATCAGTAAGTTTGGGGAAGAAAGATGAAGGTACCAGTGATTGTAGGGAAAACAGATGAGTGTCCCAAGCAAGTTGGCTGCATTGTGGGTAACAGCTGTTTTGTTTTGTTTGTTGCTGCCATTGTGAGAGTTGGAATTGTGAAAGAATTGTTTGTATCATTCTGTAATTTTAGTGAGATAATGTTTAGTTAATTAATTATTTTATCACTCTGTGTTTTACAATGACTGAGGAAGAAGATACAGTGATTAGGCTTCCTAGTTCTAAGAAACGTAAGTCGTTTGGAAGAATGACGGATGTTGGGAAGAAGTTGAGGTTATCCAGTCATGAGACTGGCCCAGACTGTCATTGTCAAAAACTCAAATGTTTCGAAAGTGTTACTCCTGAAATAAGAAAAGAAATAATTTCTAATTTCAACAAGATTGCGGCTTATGATGAACAGTCAGTGTATCTGTGTGGACTAATTACATGTAAAAAAGTTGCCAGACACCGCCCCAGAAAAGTAGAAGATGAGGCTGATTTTCATTCATACTCATACAAATACAAGGTACGAGCAATAAAAAACAATGATCTTTGTGAAATTCCTGTCTGTTACAAAGCTTTCTTGTCACTTCATGGAATTACTGCAAAACGAGTGCAGACCTTGCAAGAAGGACTTAAAAGTACTGGTAAAGCTCCAATTGACAAACGTGGGAAACACGAGAATAGGCCTAACAAAGTTCCCACTCACATTACTGACTCTATTATCGAGCATATTAAATCATTCAAAACAAGGTCATCGCATTACAGTTTGGTTAAATCTAATAGACGTTACTTGCCTGAAGAGTTAAATGTAAAAAAAATGTATAATATGTACAAGTCAAAGTTCCCAGATCACAAAGTGTCATATGAAAAGTACAGTACCCTGAACATATTATGTTCAGGGTATTCCTGCCCAAATAGGGTAGCAATGGCCACATGAGTGCAGTCAATTACTCCAACTATCCCTGGAAACTGATATTTATCATAAAACCTAAATTAAAAAGAAAAACTAAATTAGTTCAATTTATATATATATATATATAGTCACGAACGAAAACGACTAATAATCATGTATTATATATTATATTATTATCCTCTAAGCTAACATCTAGCTTCTTGAATAATAATTTTTTCATAAAAATTACATCTTCTTACCTCCTGCGCAAATTTTCTAACTCTTGAAGATTGTTTGGAAATTTTACCCAGTTATTTAAAATTTCTGGTTGGTTTAATGCATTTGTCACTTCTGAAATGCAGCGAGAAGTGCTTGATTGACTTATACCAGAAAAAAAATCCTGAAGCATAAAATCTCAAAGTTACAAGCACCTACAATAAGAAAGTTATTTGAAACTTATGTATAATACTCAAACACCAATATTTACCTTTATATTAATACTCACAGCCGACACCCTTTTCGGTGTTTGTAGATATGGAGTAACAATTTCAATCAAGAAACCAGTGAGGCTTTTATCGAGTCTAAAGAGTCGAATGAACTGAATGTCACTTAATTCAAAAGCATCTAAAGCCCGGTACATTTTTCGGGGCGGACGCTCTGCTTGCCCCTCTGCTTCTGAAAGAATATAATAAGCAAAATCGGTTGATACTCACAGCGCAAAGCAGATTAAAAACCTTCCACAGGATATTACCTAAGATTACTTTGGATCAAAACTTACATTGGAGATTGTTGAGAACAACTTCAAATACTGCACCTCTTCCTTCTAAAGGATCCATCAATACACGAAAAACAGTAATTACCAAATGCTGTGTAAAATCAAGACTAAAATGATTAAAATTGAGGTTGAAAATTAAACATCATTTGGCCATTGTCAAGAGAATCAAGCGATCTCCCACAAAATAGCAGGAGAATCACGTTCCCCAGCTTTCACGCGAAGTGAATGATCACATGTGTTCGAGAATACGCTTTAATGAGTTTCAGGAGAACTGTGCCTACTTTTCTCAGGAGAACGATGTTCCCCAGTTTCGAGAATTGCAGTCCAGGAGACGAACGTGTTGGAGCAGCAATTATCTTCAATGAAAGCAGTAACAGTTTCAGCTCGTTTGCTGTCGTAAAAAGTACTGGATTAACAGTAAAAAGTACTTGATAGATGATCTTCCCATATCCCTCATTTTTGTGTAACTTTAATATGCTGCCATAGTAAGATATATCTCGTGTACGGAAAAGATTTAAAAATTGAAGCATATACGCGTACGTCAAAATAGTAATTAGTAAGTTATTGTACATTTTCTTTCACTTCACTTCAATTATATGAATAGAAAGTCTTCAATAGTCTTCAATATTCATGAATAATATTATTATTAATATTTTTTGTGAATTTCTGAGCCGTATTTCAAGAAATAATATTAAGTTTGTAGCTATAGTGAGAAAGTCGATATTAGCAGAATACGATTTTTCAGTTTTTTGCAGTTTTTACAAATTTTTCTAGTATATTTTTTTCAAAAACCACTGAACTTTTTGACAAAAATAAAATATATTCTTACTTGGCATGAGAAATACTACAATCCTACCAATTTCTGTCAACGTAAAATAATTTAAAAAAAAAGAAAAAATAAAAACGAAAATATCGGTTTCCTGTGTTTTACTCGGCAATTTTGGGGGTTTTGTGAAAAATTGTGAAAAATTGTCAAAATCAAAGTTGTAGATTTTTTAATTACCTATCTACAACTTTTACATTAAACTTTTTTTGATAAATTACGTAGTTAGGCTGTAAATCGTGAGATGTTGAATTTTTGTCCCTGCATTAGTTATGCCCTTCTCTACCCTTTCCAACCTAGTTCACCGTACGGAATATTTTCCGTGACTTATAGGTATGATGACCTATTATTTTGCCTGGCCTAAATGTCCTTCAAGAGTAAGTTGAAAAAATATCTGAGTGAAAATTTCTGATAACATTTTTTATTATTGTTAATATATTATGTTTTTTTTTTAAATTGTTCTGTTATTTTATGTATTGACTGAATGTGACATCATTTTTTTCATTTATATAAATTTTAACTCATTTATTGTATGATAGATGTATAAGTTGACTAAAAGAAGGATCTTTTACCCATCAGTAGCAACGTGGGTATCAAACTTTGACTTATATTAAAAATTTTTGAGTTCCTTGTAATTTTTAGGCAATGAGCGAACACACATGCCGAAATATTGCACTTTATTATAAAATAAAAAAGAAAAACATGGGGGGCTAAAAAGTGATCAATATTTAAAAAATAAAAATTTTATCTGCAAGGAACAAATATTAAAAATACATTTTTCACTTAAACAAGAAAACAAACATTTGAAAATACTCTAAAATACATAACTACATAAAATTTTAATGAAACACCTTATAACAAACTGAAACTTTATGGCTTATTTACTCATACTTTTTAGAGTAGCAGTCATTGCACAATCCTTTTAAATGTTCGAGGCACACATATTTTTTGCACTTTAAACAAAGAAACCTCGTTTTTCTTTCATTTTTTTTTTCTTCAACAGAATGCACACCTTCCATATATTCGATATTCAGACGTAGGATTTTCTGCATTTATTCCTAAAATTTCAGCAAGTCTTAAAATGATGGTTTTTGAAATATTTTGCTGGTGAGCTCGTGTTTGAATATGTTCCTCGACACGTGCAAATCCTAGATCCTCTAGGAATTTACTTCTAGGAATGTTTTTCTGGGTATTGGCCTTATGAATAATATATGAATTAATTCCAGCGTCTCGATGATCGCGCACAGTTATATGTCGCAGATAATTGATCCACAACGTCAACGCCCGCTTTAGTTTGGTTATAGTCGATAATTATTTCTGGTTTACTTGTTTCGGCATTTTTATGCGATATGTAGGAAACTAGTGAACCCTTTGCCTGAAATCCGAACATGCTGCTTTTTTCTGGTCTTTTTTTTATCATTACTTGCGGTATTTGACGCTTATTTTTTCGCAATGTCCCAATCATAGTAAGTTTATGCGTATTCAGAAGATCTGCAATTTCAATGCTATTGAAAAAATTGTCTGTTGTTACGTTTCTATACCTGTCCCCCAAATTGGCTCACAAAGTCATGGTACCAGAGCAATATTTGACGTATTGAGCTTATATCGCCCTTCAGGTTGTTGTCCCAAATAAATCCCCAGATTCGCTGTAAAGAATAGCTTTGCATCAAAGAGAGCATACATTTTTATTCCATAACGGTTGGGTTTCTTGGGCATGTATACGAAATGCAGTCAGTTTATCTAGCTTTTGTCTCTCAATTCGAGTACTTTTATCGTCGAAACGAATATGTTTCAATAAGAACTGGAACCTTCTAAGTGACATTGTCAGCCTATAGATATCCATTGATCTACAGTCTACCCTAAATAGATATTTTGAATTATGTTTGTTAATTTTATTGGCACCTGAGATTTATAAAAGTCCTAATAATGCCTTTATCTCGAAAAGGTCAGTTGGTCTAGCAGTGCGATTGTCTTTTACATATGATTCCATTGTAATTAATAACGTATTAGTATAGTTTCTTCCCTAGCATGTCTATGGTATGAAAACATTCCCAAATTTCTTTGATATCTTGTTTATGTCGGATATCACCTTGTGTACCTGGTAAACGTGGATATATATTTTCCACACGAGTTCGAATATTTCGTCGTATTATAGGATGCTTTCTCCACCTTGTTTCATCTTTTCTAATCAAACAAGGTGTCCGTGTTTGCCTGATTTGTACACACTCCTCCTCAATATCTTCAACCTCAATATCCTCATCTTGTGATATTTCAAATTCTGAACTTGTATCATATTCCAAATTATGGACTGAAAAGTAAAAAATAATTGACAATTCAATTTCTCAAATGTAAAAGCGTGGGGTGCTTGACAAAGTCCTCTTGAGCTCTTGAAAGCTCTGTATTGTTAAATTAAACTAAAAAATATGAGAATAAAGGTCGAAAACACCAACGATTTTGCATGTTGCAAGTAAAGCGTGCGGTCAGGTCGGGCTCTATTATGTGATCTGCTTTGAAAAACTAGACATTTTTTCTGTCGAGTAACTATACTAGATCAGAAGGTTATGCAAAAAGGTAAGACTCTATTATATAGTAAACAAAAATATTTCGATCATTATTGCTTTTCAAATACATTTTGTGAGACTGGATCAAGGGTGATTTATATCTTCTATCAATCTTCTCTGACATAAAAATTAATATATTTGCATACTAATCAATATCGGGGTTTGATGGCATGTTTTTATGGTGATTCGTCTCCCAAAAAAAAGCTTTCTTCTTATTTCAGACCTAATGGAAATTGTATTTTGTTCAGATTATCAATCGATCGTTATGGGCTTGAATTCTGCATTAATACAGTCAAATTGAAATCCAAAATCGATCTCACGTACATGGAATCAGGTAGGAGCGAAGTTTTTGGCATCGGGACCCCTCCGGAACTTAGTTTTCTGGCCATAAACATGAAATTTTTCATAACTTTTTTTCAGTTTTTGGTCATTTTAACCATGAAATAATGGTTTTTCAATCATGACAATTGACATCTTTTTTTAACTAAATGGTGAAGTATTTCTATACTCACTAATCTCACTTCAAGAATCCGGATGTTTGGAACAACACTAACACTGCGGTTTTGGACCCGTATTCAACTACGTTGAAGTCCGACCGACCACATACGACTGAGTCAGGTTTTTTTTACTGAATCATTACTGGTACACTTCGAATATAATTCAATAAATTTTAAATTTCGTCTCTGGCGACTCAATCACTTTCGAGATACAGCTGTTCAAAGTTTGATGTTTTTTTTTCGAATTTACAATATTTTAGCAATTTCTCTTTTCATAAAATCGTCCTCGTATCATCACGAATCACTTTCATATGGTTCAGCAAAGTATATTTTTACTATATGAGACCCCCACAGACTTTTTTTTGTGACGACCATAAATTTCAATTTATTTTAAGACATTTTTGTTCGCCTGCTCTCGGGTGGGTCAGAAACATAATAGTCGGCGTCGTCTTCAGACAGGAACTCGTCGTCGTCTTTATCGCCGACGCCACCTTGATAGGGATAGCTTCTCGTGGTCAAAGCTATCGTCCAAGTCGGGAGTCTGGGTGATGACGATCTCCCGAATATTCTCGCACGACTGTCCACTGCGCTGGCCGCAGGCAATGGAGCATCACAGCTCGGCTTTTCTGCAGATGCAAGCGTTTCCACACCCTTTCTGGTAGTTGCAGGAGATGATCAGCAGAAGCTGCGACAGACAGGCTTTGTGAGTTACCATCCCCAATGTGTCCGGTCTTGCCACATCCGTACCATACCGTGCATGAAGGTATTGGACGTATGTGGCAGTTACAATTCGAAATGATGCAGTTTTTGGCCACAATACTCTATGAAAGAGATACTTCTTCGATCCCTTGTACTTACATATTCCAATTCTAGATGATAAATTGGAATACATACCTCTTTCCCTTCCACTCCAGTCCCCTCTTTCCTAAACCTTTCTGAAATAAATCATATGAAAGTGATTTGTGATGATACATGATTTCATGAAGTCAACCAAAACTATTACTAAAAATTTGCAAATTTGAAAAAAATACCAAAGTATGAGAAACTATTGTCTATAGAGACAAAAAAATATTATTTATCAATTTCCATCCAGTTTAAAAAAGGTATTCATGGTCAAAATGGCCGAAAACAGGAAAAATTGCAAAAAACGGCACTTTTGGGCCGGAAAATTGAGTTCCGAAGGGGCGCCGAGGTCGAAAACTCAGAGTATTCCCTCATCATTTTGACCATCGTGTGGAAAAATCGCTGCTACCTGATTTCATGTACGTGAGAATGAACTATTTGATTACTACGTTGTAGTAATCATTAGACTTATTCATTCTACTAAACCTTTTTGGTCGTGAATCGACTGTCACCTGAGTATTGCTGTTTCCATTAATATTTGCCACACTTTGTACGACAACAAACAGCACTCGTAAAAAGCTCCTGTTCATTGACAGGTATCCAGTGATATCATTGGATGCATGCCATCGATCTAATATGGGATAGCACAGCTGTCATATGAACATTCCGTTGTTTGTATCCCAACATTATGGTGAGCGATAAAATCCTCAAGTTTAAACCGCTCACAGGCCAGCTGTTCCGGTGATTTACTGCAGATACTAAAAAACTACAATATTCCGTTTGATGCTCAACTACAAAAGGAATATATCACTGTCAGAATATAGGAATATTGAGTTTCGAGTAAACCTTCTATCCCATTCAATAGTCTATCTCTGTTCGGCTTGCGATATTGTTTGGCAACAACACAGTTTTACATCTATATCAACACGTTCGCGGACAGTGACGTCATATCATGTCCTTGACTTCCGTTCCATCGGGACACCAAGAACTCAAGTGTGCTCAAATTGTCACAATGATGAAATATGTACTAGTAGACGTAGATAAACGACACCTGTAGCTCCAGAATCACATTTTTTCAGAGACTTAGAAATACTTGAAAAAAGCAGTGTGTCAAATAACGTCATGCTCACAGTGAAAAGCATAGTTTATTTTTAAAAGAAACTAGTGAAACAGTAAAAAATTATTTAGTAAAATAACAAAAAAAGAAATATCACTAATTATTTCCCTACACAAAGGGGTGGCTTGTTACAGTCATATCGGGTCAAATATAGATTCTTTTTCGAGTATTTTATGTGCAATAAATGAGCCGAGGGGGAAACAACTCGTGTCGAGCATAAAGCGCTTGGTCATTATAGATTTACGATTGAAAACGTTTACATGAATAATTTACGCTAATCAAATAATTCAATAATTTTTCAGAGAATAACCTGGCCCCTGAAACTTTTTTCATTATTTTTCATTACAAGTAATTATTCATTAGGTGTACAAAAAATACTAGTTGTTTCCCCCTCGAAATGAGCCATCTGAAGTTGATCGAAATAGCTCATTTTCGACCAATGGGGATTCCTTCGGATAAAATTTCTTGGTATTTCTTCACAAGACATCGTAAAGAACTTTATAGATTCCATGTACTGCAGATGGGTTTATTGAACCTCAAAAAGTGATTTTCTTATCCGTTAGAAAGAATTGGAAATTGGAAAGAACCTGGGAATTTACGACGTTTGAGAACAAGTTTTCGTCTGGAATATTCTTGTGATTTCTACTAGAGAGACACACATAAATCTTGAGGAATTGATGTGAGTCAGTATACAGCAGTCATTCCACAAGACATGCATATACTTCAGCGGCCTTGTGCTGTGGTATTATTCTAGAAATTTTGAAAGAAATGTTAAAGGATATTCACGTTAAGATGTCAGTTTTGGTAATTTTGTATATCCGACATAACACGCGCTGATATCTGTGCATTTGTGCCCGAGTTTTTACCATAAACTTATTTAACAAAATAAAGGATAATTTTGTCGCTTTGAGTTTAATTAATTGCATTTGAGAAGTGATATTTGTGATGAGTTATGTGTTACATATTGTTCTTCCACTTCTAAAAAACCGTTCAATATAACATTTAATAGTGAAAATATTTCTATTGTGCAACTTTATTTGACAGAAAAGTTATGTATTTTTTTATCTTACTACACTAAAAAGATGGTACATTTCAAAATAAAACCAAAACCTAAACAAGCTTACTGAAGACAAAACATTGATGGATTTCCAGTGTGGATGAATGGAGAAACATTTATATTTTTTTATTTATCGCGGACTTATCGCAACTTATGGAAGATTTTAAGAAGCGCTAAGATATGAAAACGCATCAAGAGTTGATTGAATTGATTAGAAAACATTTTTGCCATAAAATATTGTCAACATGAATGCCGAGTTTTAAAATAAAATGCCTCTTTCAAAGTATGTTACAGATTCTAAGTGGTAGGTATTCACTTTCTGTACTGAATATAAATTAGTAACTAACTTTGTTCATCTTTGTGGATTGTCGGCACAAAAACGGAACATGATCAAATTATTAATTGAATGTGTTGAAAAATACTATAAAATATAAGGAAAATGAAGAAACACATCAATAATATAAGAAAATTGCACATTTTTTTATTATACCACAACTATTGACTTTCAATGGTTTCTAGACTTTTTTATTTTAATAGTGTTATTTTTCCAATAAAACTTGATCTTCCACTACGAGTATGTACTATCACTTTCGTATGGTATTAAAAAATTTTAATAAAATTCCGTAAAATTCAATTAACAATCACAATCACCATGTCCTTGGACAGTGTTGACAGGAAGAAGAGGACGCAATCTCTGGAGCCGATTACAAAAATAAACCACTATTTCATTTAATTTGTCTTCAAAAAAATTCAAACAAAATCTAATCAGTCGGTACACCAGGGTTTTTAGACATAGTATGAAATCACCGTAGTTGTTGCATTTTTGCCATATTGTCACGCTCCATGTCATGGGGCTTTCAAATTTGGGTTCTGGTAACCTATTACCAATTCCCCTAGTTATATTATCGGGGTTTCACTTAAAACTATGTACCTTGGAGTTATAAGCCCGGTTCATTAGGAAAGGTGATGAATGATTAAAACAATTGGATAAATTCAACACATCTAATTAAATAATGGAAATAGAACACAAATTGGTACTTACAAAAATATCACAGTCATTATCTATTTATACCGGTGGTGTGGCACACCTTGAAAAGACCCAGATAGCAACTAACTTCCCTCAAAAAACTCTCTTTCCAATCGAAGGTGATAAATCCTTCATCAGCGTATTCCAATTCCCATCGTAAAAAGATTTTATTAATATCCTACTCATATTATCGAACAAAAATCAAAATGCAATGCCCATGACAGGTCTATGTCAAAAAATTACTTTCAAAGTGTTACCGCAGAAGAAATATTTCAAACAATTCCATCATTGATGTGTGTAATTGCTTCTGAATTTTAACAATCTTCCTGATGATCTTGGCAAAGCGAAATAGATTTTCGTCGACCAAAACATATTGGGGATTAAATGCTTCAATGAAATGAACGATTTCTGTGAGTGATATTTTTTAATAACATTCTCCCTATCTTATTTAATGAATTCCCCTTTTCAACATGAATACCTCCCAAGAGGTTATCTTGAACGATGAAAAATAGCGACTAAAGTTTGTTTTTCAGCCGCAGATGATTCCACAACAGATTTTATGAATATCCTATTCATATTTTCGAACAAAAATCAAAATGCAATGCCCATGACAGGTCTATGTCAAAAAATAACTTTCGAAGTCCAACAATTCCATCCTTGATGTGTATATTTGCTTCTGAAGAGCCTGCTTTCCAATGTTATCAATCTTCCTGGTGAGCATGGCAAAGCGAAATAGGTTTTTGTCGATCAAAATGTATTGGGGATTAAATGCGAGAGAAGCGAACCTTGCTTCAATGAAATGAACGATTTCTGTGAGTGATATTTTTAAATATTATTCTCCCTATCTTATTTAATGAATTTTCAATGACAACTAGAGAAAATAAAAAATATCAACTATCTCACTTTCACATTTTTTTTTCAGTTAGAGTTTTTCACAATATCTATCAGATGTTGTTCAATTTCCAGTGTGGCTTTAGCCGGGGAAGTAGTTGTTTTCTGTTAAAGATATTACAAATGAATCACATTTTTCATTTTTCTATTTTCATGGAGAATGTTCCCCCTTTTCAACATGAATACCTTCCAAGAGGTTATCTTGAAAGATGGAAAATAGCTACTAGAGTTTGTCTTTCAGCCGCAGATAATTATAATAATAATCACTATTATGCTGAAACAACAGTCTCAGCAATTCTTGTCGATACTTCTCAATACAATGTAAATTGGATACTTCCTCGGATTCCATAAAAATGTTTTTCTTGAAAGTGACTCTTTTTCCCAAATGAAAGTAAATTGATTTTCCCCGTTGATGTGACAATATGAATGGTCGCGTTGTGCGCAATCTGATTCAAACTCTAGTGATACTCTTTTGCTGAATGAATGGAAGTTAACGTTGAATGGGATAATTCTGAAATTTCCGCCATCTGTTGTCAATAAGTTTCATTATGTGGGAAGTTGGGTAGTTGAGAAGCTCCTGGTGTGAAATGTGACATTCATTTTGGTAAATTGTCAATAAGTTCTTTCTGATGTGGATCATTTCAGTTTTTATCTGAGCCACTAGTACATGGACGTTTCGACATTTTGTGTATTTTATTTCATTATTTTTTCCACTAGAAACAGTTGCGAACAAAAAACAACAGGCGAGCGATGATTTGATTTTCAGACCTGAACAAAAAGAATGTGGTTAAGTGCGCGTGAAAAAGCCTGGCCTGGCCGACCGAATCATCATGTTTGCAGGGGAATAGGCCAGTAGAAATAGATAATCAATTCATAATAATTCCAAAAGTTTTCAAAATTTGGTCAAGTTAATGGTACATCGAGAAAGCAATAAATCTCAGTTTGCAACCCCTTCTGAAGTACGCACCATTGTCAAAATGGCAATTAACTTGAATTTTGCTGTATACTGGTTGAGAAAATTTCAAAAGTTCTGCAAATTCGGAGTAGTATTGAATATATTATTTCATATCGTGAATCAAATTTGCAACCAATTCAAGCGGAATTTTTTTTTGTCGAAAACTAATGTTTTTCTTTATAATACCATGAGAAGAAATTCCAAAAGATCTGCAAACATGGCAGATAATAAATTATCAAACAGGATATTCTCTGCTTAACGTAAATATCCTTCACTGGATCGGATCGTTGCATCAGATCTCAATCACGAGTTTGAAAACAGCATGTGTGGTGCTGCATTTACCCCTAAACCCAACTTGACAGAAATTTACTTGATTCAAAATATTTCCTAGTTCCCTGCTCCATCATGAGCTCAAAAACTTGATGATGATGATGGGAATTATTGGGATATAGTTTGCTATTTGCCATTTTTTAAAAATAGGTATTGCTTTTGTAACCTATAAAACATCAGGAAATTGTGCATTTAAAATGCACGCAATAAAAAATTCAACAAGTAAATCTAACATAATATACTATAATAAAATACACTGTTCTTCCTTTGTTCATCCTGAAAAAAGACGCCAGTTGAACATGGCATAGGCAGTCATTTCAACAAATTATTTGGGTCAACGTTATCTTTATTGATATTCTCGATCTTTCAGCGATTGTACAAAAATGATCATTGGGAGAATTTGCTGGTATAGTACGATCAGGTGTACCTGTACCTCCTTTCTTTCGATTTAATCCTTTCGAAACTATACAGTATAGGAAAGTTTTAATCTGGGGTATGGTGGTTTCATGAGAGCGTGAAGAAAAGCTTGCTATATGTTGTGAGAGCATTTCTCCTCTACTCGCTCGAGGGAGGGATATCGACGAGAGCTGTTAATTCGTCGGTTATGATACCAGGAGAAGCGCACAGTAGTGCGTCTCTCTTATTTGTGTGATATTATCATATCATTGTGTTCCTTGTTGCTCGCGTAGATTTCTGTCTATACCCCAGATGAAACGTTTCCGATACTTTATACCCCAGAGGAAAAGTTTCCGATACTGTGTTGAGAGAGCACTACAATTTCTCCTCGATTCTCTCGAGGAAGGGATATCCACGTTCTCTCGTTCGCCGTGTGCGCTGTGTCGCAGGAGGGCCGCACAGTAGTGCATCTCTCTTATTTGTGTGATATTATCATATCATTGTGTTCCTTGTTGCTCGCGTAGATTTCTGTCTATACCCCAGATGAAACGTTTCCGATACTTTATACCCCAGAGGAAAAGTTTCCGATACTGTGTTGAGAGAGCACTACAATTTCTCCTCGATTCTCTCGAGGAAGGGATATCCACGTTCTCTCGTTCGCCGTGTGCGCTGTGTCGCAGGAGGGCCGCACAGTAGTGTGTCTCTCTTATTTGTGTGATATTATCATATCATGGTGTTTCTTGATGCTCGCGTAGATTTCTGTCTATACCCCATATGAAACGTTTCCGATACTGTATCATGATGATAATGAAGAACCCATGATTGTGTAGACTGAAATACACGTTAATTGCATATTTTATTTTTCCTTTCATCACATCGATATGTTCTCAAATGAAACACCCTGTATATTATTATATGAATGGTAAGTGTTCATCTGAAAGTTTTGCATTGAGAATTCAACGATATCAGGTTTGATTGTTACGTGAAACGAAAGATATAGTATGTTGAGTAGTCCATTATTTTCTCCATTTTATACTAATGCTGAATATTCAAATGGAGGCGAATAGAGACTCTTCGTTGTTTCTTTCTTGAGTTTCACTTTCAACTTTGACCCATACTAGCTGGAACATAGTGTATAACTGACTGACCAACTCTAATAACACCAGTGAACAATCTTTCTACACAGAAAAAAATTGGTACCTGAATACAATGAAAAAGTTCAGTGGTTCAATACATATCTTCATCAATATTGGTCCAATGAATGCAATCGTTTTGTCAATGTACCGGTTATCCCTACTATGTATACGGATCTTATATCCATGAATGCTTACATTAAAAAGTTTCGTTAGGGTAATGAATTCCATTCTTCAAACGAATGAAGAATGTTCATCCAAGCAATAAACTGTATTCGTTCAACTGATGAAACTGTACATATTCATTAGATTAATTATTATTGTTCGGTCTTCGAATAAATGCTGAATGATTGATATAATGATTTAGATTATTTCGACGATGGATATTTTTCATCAATCCAATAAATGGTGATTATTGAATTCATGAGTATCAGTTACTATGATGAAAAGTTCGTTAGGTTAATGAATTCCATTCAATGAATTGTATTTGTACAACTGATGAAACTGTACTCATCAAATTAGTTACTATTGTTCGTTCTTCGAATGAATGCTGTATGACTGATATAATGATTCAGATTATTTCGACGGTGGATATTTTTCTTCAATCCAATGAATGGTGATTATTGAATTCATGAGTATCGGTTATTACTATACCGTCCTTGATTCAATAATTGATATACATTAAATCTCGTAATGCTTTCATGCATTGAACAATGATGTTGTTTATTATTTGAATAAGTGGTATTTATCCAATCACTGCATATTATTCTTGAATTCAATGAAGATCTCGCATTGATTATGAGCATACAAGTTTTCAAAAGATGGAAATAATAATAAACATGAATTCATTAGAAAATCGCAATTCTGGTGGAAGGCGCATCTCCAAGTTATTCTTTAGTTTGACTGGCTCCTTTCGGAGCTCTTCAGATGTCTCTGTAGTTTGTGCTACCTGAGAAGATGCTTTAAAGGTCGCTTCTGTCTGCTTAAGCAAACCTGCTCTGTGCTGATTTCTATGCGATGATTAGGTTGAACGGATGCCGGCAAAATCCATGAGCTATGATACTTATACACGAGATGGCGTTCGACATAAGACTTATTATTATTTTTATGCTCATATTAATAACGGAGTTATAAAATGGAAAAAAATGTTGCCTCTGCCTGCCCAACAAAACTGGGACATTGTAACTTTGTTGCATCTTCTATGATCTTCACATAGCCGCAACGGAACCTGTGCGTAGATCTGAAAATAGATCATCATTGATTATTATTATATTTATGCTCATATTAAACGGAGTTATAAAATGGGAAAAAAATGTTGCTTCTGCCTGCCCAACAAAACTGGGACATTGTAACTTTGTTGCATCTTCTATGATCTTCACCTAGCCGCAACGAAACCTGTGCGTAGATCTGAAAATAGATCATCATTGATCATGATATACTTGAAGTCATTGTAACAAGCACAGTAGCAGTTCTCAATTGCAACAAACGTTCCATCAAAACATGTAAGGAATATTCTGTTGAGATTACTATTTCACGAAGGAAAATATACTTTGCTGAATGACTTTTATATCTTTAATCAACAACCATACATGATATAAAACAACTATGATAAATTCATATCATTAACAGCATAAATATACAATATAATTTCTTCTTATTGCTTCCAATATATTCCAATGGCTATAGGAATTTTATCATTCTTCGACATCTCTTCTTGAGTGGATTGGTGGTCGTCAATGTATCCTTAATATGGCACAAGAGCATATGCTCTGACTCTGGGAACTCAAGCTGGAAAGGATAGAACGTAGGTAGGGTCTGCCTGTCGTAAAAGGCGACTAAAAGACAACATCCACAAGGTGAAGTCGAGTCAACCGCCCCGAGGACTTCCCGGCACTCCGGAAAAAGGAACCTCTGGCCCGAAGGTACCCTTAAACAAAGGGCCCCTGTTACCAACTCCCAAGAGCATGCCTTCAAGGGAAACCGAAGCAGAGACCTATGTAACCCATTCGAAGGGAACCATGCCAACGGTGCCAACCGTTCAGAGAAACCGGGAAGGGTGCCTCTGGCATGGCATACCTAAGTACGGAGGTTGGCACTCCGGAAAAGGGGACCAAAGGAACCGAAATTACCCACAAAACAAACCTCAACAGTGGAACTTTCCAAGGGGCCACCAAAACTACCTATAGGTGCACAACGGGTCGAAATAAAGAGGGTTTTCAAAACCTGCCCATCTGTGCTATAAGAAGAGAAATAATTCAATTTTTTCGATTCTGAATAATTTTTGTGTGTGAATCATCGTATCAAGGAAATACGCCTCCCAGGTAGCACCTCATGTTGACTGAATCTTGTTTTCATATTGTGCCAATATGGATATATTGTAAATGTAAAAATAATATAGAACCAATGTGTATGCATATTGGATAAATAATATTTCATTGATAATATTGGTGGAATATTGGCTCAACTTGTTCTGAATGTATATTGATTTATAAAATATTGGGTTTATATTGGTTCAATAATTTTCACCGATATGGATAGAGCTATATTGCTTACATATTATTTCCAGCATCTAGCTCCAATATTGCGATTACAGTATTACTCTCATATCGATTTTAGAGATAAAAAACAATATTGCATATCCAAGTTTTATAGCACATTGGTAGAATATTATTTAATCCATATTCGAAAAATTATTGAACCTATATTGATTGAGATTGTTACGAAAACCTCACGTCAATATTTGAAAGACCATATTGATACAATATTACGAAATACATTTATCACTATCATTGAAATTTGAATATTTGTCGAATATTCGATAAACAATATTGATCAATGATGATCAAACTTGGGTAGGAATCCGCTACGTGGCCCCACATATGGAACGACAGCTGAATCATAGTAACATATATTAAATAAGGCTTCTCACAATGCGTTAACAAGTCAATCAACTCGGTGATTAATTGAAGTAGAAAAAAAATTGTAGAATTTTCAAATTATTCGACATTTTCTAGAAATATTTCAACAATGTTTCCAAGGCGATATATTCACTTTGAATATTTTACCAATATATGCAAATGATATTGTACCAATCTCTAAATATTTTGAGGCCAGTATTTTACTAATATTATTTGTATAGTGTCCAAGTAATATTGTATCAATATCCCGACGTTTGAATATTTTGCCAATATTTTACCATTATTATTACAATGTAAGTGTGCTACAGCGATATTGTACCAATATTGCTTAACATTTTGAGGCCAATATTGCTGCGACAATATTACACCAATATTATTTTTTTAATATTAGACCAATATCGCCGAATATTCACATTTTTTTCTCGCCAATATTATTATTTGAATATTTTGCCAATATTTTCACAATATTGTACCAATATGGGTGTGCTACTGGGGCTATATCGAAATCAAAACTTTATCCAAATACAAAATTTTATTCAAATCGTTGGAGACGTTTTCGAGATCCAAAATATAAATAAATAAATATATAAGAATGGCTCATTCAAATATACAAGATTTATCTACAACAAAATTATTCAGAGCAGAGATGATTACCAGGATAACGTTATCTATGGAGAGAAAAAGAGAGTTTTCAGCGGCCTCAAGAAAACTAGCACAGAAAAAATTTTTAACCTCGGAATTATTCTTCATTATATTACATCTCAGAAATTCAGGCAATTCGACAGGGGGCGATATTCTTTCATACAATTTCATATTCAAATTCCACGTAACTCGAGGTTAATTATGAGAAACTTATACCCCTCTGTTGATTCCATAATATCTATTTTCAATATTCCGTGGTATTCCAATATTCTCCTATATAGATGAACCAACAAACAAAACGAAATGCTAATAACACGATGGTTTAATGTAAATTTGCTCTTTAGGTACTTGAAATTCGCTAAATTTGGAATATAAACAGTTACACGGACTACCAATGAAATTAGTTTGTGATTATTATGTTCGTTCCTTAAAAATTCCTATTTTTATGTAATGAAATTCATTCCTTCCTTCGTCAGGATTCACTACTTAGTTGACATGAAAATTAAAATCCAGTGGAATCCAGGCAACATGAGAACCAAGAAAAGATTAAAGCAATTATTATTTCCTTCGAATTTTCTGAGATCGCAATCTTCAGAAGTGACGATTTTCGAAGCTTCACTGTTCAATAATAGAATGAGTACTGAGAAAGAGATAATTAGCATTTGAAATTTGGAATTCGCAGAAAGAACTCAATGAAATAGCCATAAAGAAGTTACATTCAAGGTGTTTCAATGTAAACATGATAATATGACACCCCCAACTAGCAATTTTATATTACAGTTGCAAAAATGTTATGGGAAAAAAATTATGAGATGAATTAAATCGTTGATATATTTTTAAGAACTACAAATACAAAATTGGACCCTTTTTATGAAACACTTCAGTATCTGAATTTTCCACACCTTCATCGAATGATGCAAAATAATGTCTGTTTTCAAAAAACTCAACACTTCCTTTATTCAAATAAGCTCTAATGGAACATTTTTTTTACATAATAAAATATTATTGTTTATTTTTTACACGATCCTGTCAGCCAATGTTCATAAGAAAACATTTCAAATCGACCAATAGTATCAAAATTATACTGAAAAATTTCATAAATTTATTTTCAACCAATACGAAGGCTACTTTTTGTTGCTTACAGTAACGAGAGATTATCGCAATAATTTTGTTAGTTCCTATTAACTTAATGGAATTATTAAGTGATAAATTTTGTTGCTTACTTATACTTTATTGATACTAATCAATTTGCTTTACATATCGAACACCGGGGCTAAAGGGGACACATACATTTTTTTTAAGTTTCAAAATATTATGAAATTCTTGCTCTGCATCTTCTTTAATGGGCAGAAGCTTGATGATTCTATCATTAGAAGTTTTCTGTGCTTCAACAAATATATGTAATATTTTACTCGGGCATTAGAGAAAATATTTCGAACAGACATATGTTCATTTCAGTTCAAAGTACAAATTATGAAGGAGGAAGAATAAGTGGAGTGAAAAACAATGATATTACAAAAGAAACATTCAAGTTTGACACCAACGCAATTGCATGATCG
The DNA here is from genome assembly GCA_958298965.1 of Chrysolina haemoptera. Classification (NCBI taxonomy): domain Eukaryota; kingdom Metazoa; phylum Arthropoda; class Insecta; order Coleoptera; family Chrysomelidae; genus Chrysolina; species Chrysolina haemoptera. Next base: position 18,635,981 of record OY282591.1, on the reverse strand, counting down.
AAAGTATCATTGGGATTTTGTTAATTATCTTGATGTATTGAGGTTCTACCCCTATATTCATAAAACGACTTGTATAATTTTTATGGTCGTTGAGTATTAATTTTTTTTTGTTTTTTCCATGTTTCCGAAGCTTGGAAATATCAGGAGAGGACACGCTGATTACTTGCCCAAATAACCACTTCTCACATCTGTGGGGTAATTGACTATAGTGGATTCGAGAATCACGTGTACTGAGAAGACGAATTGAACCAAAACCAAAGATAACAGACTTCTGCATTCGCCCGGCTAAGATTTCTGGCATGTTTTGGCAAGTCGGTAAAATTTTCAGATTTGAGAGTGATGTGTCCATTAGTCCACCAAGGACACCTACGCTCAAAATTACTAGTCTATCAGTTTGGGCAGTAAAGCCTGCTAAGTTCAAAGATTAAATCTCGAAATTTAGTCCGTTTTTACTCCTCTTTTCACACGATGTATATTCCGCAAGGAGCCGAAAACTCTATAACGAAAATCGTCTTATTTTGATGGTCGAGGAGGATCAGGCTCAAGCCTTGTATTTGCAATAGATTCAGCACTTCTCATTCTCCACAACGTACTCAGTATTCCCCAGAGCATAAAAATAAACCGATGTCTCGTTCATACCGTACCAGTATCGTAGATACTGGGTTCAACATTCCGCATACGCTGGACAAGAAGTTAGCAAATGCATTATGAGTTCCAGGTTGAACGAAGCACCATCTTGGCAGGCCAAAATAAATCTCTCGGCCTTCGAGTGCAGCCCATTTGACCTGAGGAATGAGTAGGTCAGATTTTTGATAAGCCAAAGGTCTGGCATACCCTTGTGTAGCTGCAGAAGTTCCTGAGTCTCTTCAGCTTTGGTGTAGGTATAGGTTATTCACGTTGAGATGAGCATGCCGTCATGTTTGGTAATATTGTATATCCGACGTTAAAACGTTGAAATTCACATTAAAATGCATTCAATAGCGATGAAACTTAGTTCATTGGGAATTTTAACCTTGTTATGTCGGATATATAACAATACCAAAAATGACGTAAATAACCTTCAAATTCTTTGCTGAATGGATACCAACTCAGTGACAGAGTTTGAATCACCTCGTTCGATAATTGATTAAATGCACCGATTCCTGCCTCTTCACCTAACCTAACCTAACCTAACCTAACCTAACCTAACCTAACCTAACCTAACCTAACCTAACCTAACCTAACCTAACCTTGTTATGTCGGATATATAACAATACCAAAAATGACGTAAATAACCTTCAAATTCTTTGCTGAATGGATACCAACTCAGTGACAGAGTTTGAATCACCTCGTTCGATAATTGATTAAATGCACCGATTCCTGCCTCTTCATACTAGCTGACCATGCAGAGGAAATTATCAAAACTCCTAAATGAGTATTAGTTGCAACAACTTTGTTCTCTTCCGACAGTTCTAATGACCACATCTGTTGGAGTATTTGGAAGATACTCACTGTTTTTAACTGTATTTACTTTTCGGGAGCGGCCTTGTTCCGCCTAGGGCTTCGCGAGATCAAGACAATACCAAGACTGATCAGGTCTTGGTCTCTTCAATAGTAGGAGTTATGGACCACTGCGACCTCACAACATACACCTATTCCTTGTAAACTCTAAAACTGCACTACTTAATTTGAAAAATGTATTTTTCATTTTGAGTCAACAAAAATTAAAAAGGTACCATGTGGAAAGTAAATAATTGAAATAAAATGCCATAACATTTTCCATTATATTTTTCTTAATATGGGGTAGATTTAAGTTCATTATTTTTCTATCGAAACCAAAACCATGACTCCTGGGTAGGAATCTTGGTCTTGAGAGGATTCATTAAGTCTTGATCTTGGTCTTGGTCTTATACCAAGACCAAGACTAGTCTCTTGGTCTCGCGAAGCGCTAGTTCCACCCTTAGAGGTAATAGCACAAGATTCAGGGGTTTTAACCTGACACTAGATCCCATAGAAATGATTTTTGCACACAGGCAGCTCTTGAGGAGTACTTTAAAAAAAAATTGTTTTGCAAGCGAACACCTACGGAAAGTGTGAAAAAGTCCCTGGAGAACTCGGAAATTCGACTTTCCATCAATAACTTGGAAGGGGTTCAAAATTTTGATATAATGTATAAAAACAAACTTGTATAAATTAAAAATTTTCATAAAAAAGGTTTTCACCTATTTTTTCGAAAATAACTATAAAAGATATTATCGGATTCCCGTGCGAAGAACTCGTGATATGATAAGATTTACCTCGACGCTCGACTAAAATCTCTGAATCTCCCTTGTTTGTGGTCGAAAATTCATGAACTGAACGGTGTTTCAAATGAAACTCCTTCAACAATTATCATATGTGGCTGGCGGGTGTCGGTAGAAGTAATAATAATATAATAAAAGACTTTATTCACATAAATAAATGAATACAAAATACAAAGAGTTTTTCCATAAATATGTTTGACAAAGCAAAATCTGATAAGTGTATATACACACTTGTTTCGGTATGAGATATAGGAATTGAAAATATTTGTTCAATAATGATGATAACAATAATAATAAAAAGGTATAAAATGTAATAATAGATATTCAATAATAATATAATATAAATAATATATGTTTAGAAGACAGAAGACAGAAAGGTGTAAGTAAAACGTAAAAAGGTAGGTATTTGAAAAGAAGGGAAGTGAAGATTTTTCGTTATTCAGTCAAAATAATGATGCACAGATCTACCAGTTTCAGATATATGATTCCTTAGCTGACATTTGCATATATTAATCAGTGATTTTATGTTTTCTGGAAGAGTGTTGTATAATTTCGGTGCGAGGTAAGAGTAAGACCTTTGAGTAGCAATTTTGGACATGAATGGTATGATATAGTGTTTTTTTTTTTTTCGAGTATTGTGTTCATGTTCCGGTATTTGTGAATGTTTCTCATGGATATGATGTCGCACACAAGAGCAGTGATAATACAATTGCCTGATATCAAATATTTTCGTTTCATTGTATAAGGTACTTGTTGAATACCGGGAAATAATCAATTTCGGAAATCTTCTCTGCATGACTTCTAGAGTGTGAAGATAAGTTTTTGGAGCTGAGCCCCAAACAAGTATTCCATAACGAAGGTGGCTTCCGACTAGGGAATAATACAATGTTTTAAGATAGTTTCAGGTAAGAGTTCTTCAAGTTTTCTGAATTTATACAGTATGGCTCTTAGTTCTTTCAACAGATATGCTATATTTGGGTCCCATTTCATGTGGGTATCAATAATTATGCCTAAGTACTTGATTTTTGTTTCAGTATAGATGGTGGAAGTTTCCAAATGAGTATTTACGTCAAGCTGGTTGAAGGTCGGTCTACTACAGGAGTTACAGGTGAAGTATAAGTAAGTGGTTTTCTCCGTATTCACTGTTAGTCATTTTGCATCTAGCCACTGTTTAATTCGTGAAAATCAAGATTCTGCAGCAACTCTCAAATCATTCCAGGTGTCTGCCTGGTAAAAAATAGCCATGTATATATATATATATATATATATATATATATATAATATATATATATATATGGAACTAGTAAATAGTGGGGCTTTGCAGCAAAATCAAAGAGTACTACTTTAAAGTTTGTCCAAGCTTTCGGAAATTTAATAAATCATTTCCATCATCAGGGATAATCTTTGTTGAGATTGTGAGACGCGATGTTATTCAACAATAAGTGACACATTGTGCAAGATGAAAGTTGATATAAAACATGTAAAATTGGTAGGATGTCTTAAAATTTTTTCATAAAATACGTTACATTTAAAATTGTTAAAATTTTTTTATTTTGACCACACCAGGCCAAAGCAATGCTCTTGTCCGAAGAGATCCGCAGAGACGGGCGAGGGGGGGAGAAATGTCACGATGCCCGAGAAGACAACTCAATGGCAGTGCCGGATTTAGGGAGGGGCTATGAGACTATCAGCCCCCGTCGGTGAATTTTAGAGGCGGTAGAGAAAGCAAGCAGCAATATACTCGTCGCTAACGAGACGGAAAGTATATTATAGCCATATTTTCTCGATACATGATATTGAAATATTTCAAAAGTGTACGGTTGCACATTACAATTAATTCACAAAAGTATTACCAAATATGAACATAACTTTGCTGGCTCACTGTAAACTTTTGAAATTATTTCAAAACCATGTATCGAGAAAATGTGGCTTATATTGCTTCTTGCTTTTTATATGCCGCCTCTCAACTCGTCCCTTTTTGAAGCAAACGCGCAATCAACGACCGCCGGCACCGCATGAAAAGAGGACTAGGTTGGGATACTGTTTTTGTGAAAATCATAACATTCACTAATCAAGCGTCAGCGATGCCTTGGACGCTACAATACAAAAGCAGCTGCAGTACATACTTTTATTTGATGAAGATAAAAAAAGCCGCATTCTACTCGGTAGTGGTATTTTGGTATTTATCTGAAAAAAAATTATATTTGTTGTTTGTTGTGAAGTAAATATAATTTGATTCGTTATACGTAATGATTTTATGTTATTGTCAAATGCTGTGAAAAAAAGCAGTGAATAGTTACTTTGAAATTGACAGTTGAAATTTATTATTTGGCGGCGGTGCGGCGGCATCGTAATAGTTAGCACCCAGCGTAAGTTAGTGTAAATCCGGCACTGTTCAATGGTTTGGCAATGGTCTCAATCGAGTCAAAATTAGCTAGGCAGCAGAATTTTGAAAAAGTATTAAATGATTTTGCTGCCAGAGAAGACAGAAAGACGAATTTGTTTTAAAAAATTATTGTATTATTCTAAAATTATGTTGAAAAGGGGAACGTTCTCCATGTAAATTGAAAAATGAAAAATGTGATTTATTTGTAATATCTACAACAGATTTTATGAATGTCGTATTCATATTTTCGAACTAAAATCTAAAATCATATTGCTCCATTTATTTATTTTATAGTTACAAGAGTTTACATTTATGTTAATATCTGTCAATTAAAAAAAAAAAACTTCAACAAAAAGGCATTTTTGACCAATTGCATAAAACCTCAAAAACTGATGGTATAAATAGAAAAGGATAGGAGGTAAGGACTGCATACTCAGCCCCAGGCCCAATGCTGATGGCTCTCTCCGACCCTGTTTCGTCAATAATATTTGAATTCAAACAGCCGACACATAGACCGCTCGACCAACCGGCCACTATATGATACATATGAATGAAATACATTCGCCATAATTTATCACGTAGGATTCGTAAGGACAAACAATGCAAATGAGAAAACGATCCGGGATATGATTGATGTGTTGGAGTTTGCATATGATTAAAGCGGCTTTGAGCATGTTCATCCAATCACATTGTCATACATTATCAAAGGACTGTTAGAATGCTGTTAGATAATAATAATAATAATAATAAACGCTTTTATTGGTGGATAGTGAACCATACAAAAAAGATACAGTGTGCACTAGATAACTGCCTACCAAATGGCAGAGTTAGCTCCGGTTCGCAACTAGTTAAGGTATGAAACAGGTGCTTTCTTCCACGCAACAATCGAATACAAATGGACTAAGAACTAAATGCAAGGTGTGTCGACTTCAAAATGTTTCAAGTGTTCAAATTATACAAAAAGAAAAAGAAAAACTTAAATTACTAAAGACATACTAAGTTGATTAGATTCAAATGCAGGGAATAAATAAGTCAAACAAATAATTCATCTGGAATAAAAGCAAATTAAGGAGAAAACTCTCCTGATAGAAGTATTTTTTTTTTAGATTCATTCTGAAACCAGAGATGGACAAATTCTTCAAATCATTCGGAATCCTGTTGTAAAGCCTGGCTATGGTATAAGAAAATGACGAACGGAACTGACTCGTTGTGTGCAGAGGGGGTGTAAGTCTAGACTTAAAACGAACATTCAAGTGATGAACATCAGTTCTAAATGTAATTTTCTCATGAAGATACGGTGGGTTCTTTGTTTGTATTATACGATGAAATAATGCGCAACTGTGGAGTATTTGCCTCTCGTGAATATTTAGACAACCAATTTCTCTCAGCTTAATTCATCCATAATGTATCCCCAACTATTTTAATATTCTTCCTTCGACTGAAGATGTGTTTTTCTAAACCCGAAACATGTTTCGCCTGTTTGGGAAACCAAACTATGTTTTAAAGATTTTATTAAATTTTGTGGAGATGACTTCGAGATTTATTCCTACATAAAAACTATCCACTCCACTTTGAGATATGGACTTTTTCAACAATTTGTAAGTTTTTTTTTGTCGGTTGCGCTAAAGATGTCGTCGGTGACTTTCAGGAGTGCACTGACACAACTGTGCTGAGCTCTAAATCCCGACTGGCACTTAGGAATGATGTTGTTAGAATCTAAATGAGATTTTAGTTGCCCAGAAATAATTTTTTCAAACATCTTCGAAAGCGTGCAGAGTATGCTTATAGGACGAAGGGATTTGAGGTCAGTGAGATTTGCAGTTTTAGGTAAGGGGATAATGAAAGAATTTCTCCAAATTTGAGGAAAAATATTTCCGGTGATGCAGAAATTGAAGATTTGGGAGATAACTGGGAGAATTACAGGACAACAGTTCAACAGCATGGCTGAGTTAATTTTATCGACACCGTAGGCTTTGGATTTGACAAAGAGAAGTACATTATAAATTTCTAGATCTGAAGTGGTAGTAAAAGTGAGATTATCAACACCAGGTTTCGTGTTATGTAGATAAAAGTTCAGAGTATCGGGATCAGGAGACATGTCACTTTTAGATGAATTCACAAAGTAATCGTTGATATCGGACGGAATTCTCAAATGAGCTGGTAAAATGTTAGCTTGATTTTTTGAGTTGATGTTCAAATATTTCATTTCTTTCCAGAATGCACGGTTGTATTTATTTTGACTGACTTTGAACTGCAGATACGCTTTTTTTTCCGCTTAGTTTCGTTACGCAATTCCTTGTAATAGTTAAAATTAGCCTCCTGTTTTGAGCGTTTGTATTTAGCAAGTGCCTTTTCTCTGAGTGATATCATTTTTTTTATGACATCTGTAATCCAGGGGGCTTTGGGTCGGGTAATCTCTACAATTTTTAAAGGGGCATGAAGATCAAATAAATCAATGATGATATGGTTGAATAAGTCGACCTTTTCGTCAACACTTTCTGCACTGAAAATGCATGGAAAAGTCGACAACTTCAAGATCACGTGTGAAACTGATAGAATCAAAATATTTGAAGTCACGAAACGTGTATAGTACCTATCTTCTGTTCGAATTTCAATATTTAATACAAATAAGAATTAAAATGTACAAAATTTTCTTCTACGAAGAAATATAATAAATAAATGTGTCTCGATTTGTTATTCTACACGGTTGCCGAAAAAATTGTGTACGCAACATGTCCGAAAACAGTTTTTTTGAACTCGCAGACTTCTAGGACTCGCTACGTTCGTCCTAGAATCTTGTCCACTCGTCCAAAAAAACAGTGTTTTCCGGACTTGTTACGTAAATTACTATTGAAACTGGTTTAATTCTATTTCCATATGATATTGAAGTAACAAGTTATTTGAGTTATAGTGTGAAGTACGCGAACGCATTTTTTATCTGAAACTCATAAAGTAAGAGAATACTTAGTTTTGACTTTATATGCTGTTTGATGTTTCTTAAAAAGAGTTTTATACAAACTGAAACTTATAACAGAGTTTATGAAATCGTTAAACTTGAACATTATAGACGGCATTTTAGAGATAGAAGGCACAATGAGAAGTCTTTCAAAAATTCGAAGCAGCCACAATGAATTATCAAACAACCTGACTGAAAATGCGACAGAGTTTTCATAAAAAAAATAAATTTCGCCAGAGGATGACTTTCAGAAATTTTTCAACTGTTGTCCAGTGATCTGCTCACCATTCAGAAAATTCAATCTGTTATTGAGTTATACCCGCTCGGTGAAAAGCGGGATGTTTATGGTCTTCTGGGAGGACTTGAAGTTTCCGAAATTAGAGCGATTAATGAAGTGGGAAGTATAAGATTACAAAACAAAACGAAATGAAAGAATACATTTTTGTCGAAAAAAAAAAAATTTTGGGAGATATTGAATTTTAAAATTTTAAAATTTTGTTTGGTAATCACTGATCAGAGATCTACAGTCTACGCAAACCACGCTGAAATACTGCCAACGGGCAGACACGCTGTGACCTGAAGAATCAAACCAGTGCCTCCAAAACAAAGGTAAATGAAAACGATTTCATAAAATTTTATAAAAATTTCTAAAATTTTGTATTGCTTCAAAAACGAAAATTCTTGCCAGTCATTGTTACATTGTATTCCATATAACAACCCATTGTCTTAATCTCTCCAATTTCGGACACACCCTGTATGCATTAAGAGCAACGTTGCATCAATGAATGATATCATGAATGCAGCAAAATAAGAGCCAGTGAGTGCAGAAATGAACGGAGAAGAATCGTGAATGAAATAAATACGGACTTCTAGAATAGGGATCCAACAATTTAGTGGAATTCAATGCGAATAAAACCCAAGCATGTCTTTTCTCTAAAAAGTCCGATCTCACAGTAGCCAGCGTAACTATGTCAGGAGTATCTATACCAGTGAAATCTTCTATTTAATTGCTCGGTATTACTATCAGCAATACCCTCTCATGGGAGAACCATGTGAGGCCATTGCCAAGAGTGCCTCTCAAAAACTCTGTTTTCTGTTTCGCGCCAAGAAGTGTTTTACTTCTCGTCTGCTGATTATGATTTTTAAAGCACAGATTCGACCTGTTTTGGAATACTGTTCTCATATATAGAATGCAGCACCCAAACACGCATTAAAACTTTTTAGATTTGGTCCAAGAGAGAGCCATTTGTTTCGTCGGTGATACTTCGCTCACAAGCTCGCTCTAAAACAAGCTCTAGAACATCGCCGAGAGGTTGGCGATCTGTCTCTATTTTACAGATATTTTTGTGGACGATGCTCTTCCGAAATATCATCAATCGTTCCACCGTTAGCGGTCTCATCAAGATTGACCCGTCGAGCTCAGTCCTCACATCTATATACCGTCACTTTGGAGACATGTCGCACGTCTGCTTTCCAGGGCTTGTTTTTCCACAGAACGGCAAAGCTTTGGAACTCGCTGCCTCGGGAGGTGTTCCCTGAGGCATACAGCCTTCAAAAACTCAAGAACGCCAATTCCTACCTACTTTCCCTCGGCTCTCACAACGTTTTTTGAGCAATACAGGATTTTCCTTTTCGTGGAAACAAGAACTTAAAAAAAGAGAGTACGGCTGTTTTGAAGCTTTCCTTTTCACTGTGTCAGCTCATTTTCACTGCAGGATGTTCGGTAGCAAAAAACGAAAGATCGTATAGTACGCTACAGTTTGTTAAAAATGAGCTACGTTGACTAAAAAAGATCTTTGTCACTCGAAAGATATTCAAAATATGATTAATGCGTGGACAAAGTTGAAATTACGAAGAATACAATTTTTGCAGTTTAATGATTCGTTTTGTGTATCAAACAATATATTTTATAATTATATGCACGATTTCTTTGGTTTTTTATGGTAGTGTTCATTTGTAGGAGCGCCACGACAAATAATAATAACCGTCCCCTACGCACCCGCACAGACTGTGCCGTTGGGTATACTTTACAAGTGTTCATGAGGGAGTATTATTATTATCACTATTATTATTTCAGTGAAGTCAAAACTCATGTTGTTTTTTTGTTAATGAAAAAGTTATTGAAGTTTTTTATCGCATATTTATTTTTATTGATAGCGATGAGTACCTGTTGATAGTTGGGAAAATCGCCTAGAATCCCCTCCCCCCAATAATATGCCTTCGGTCCGTCCCTGGAATGGAGTTCATCGAAACCAGATCGAATCAAATATCGCGATAGATGCGATCGTGACGAAAATGTAATAATCCAAAAGGTTGGGATGTTCTACACAATGAGGTTATTATGAGCTGAAAACTAGCGAGAGATAATCAAAAATTTGCATAGGCAGCATACTCCATTTTTAACGTGACGTTTTCCAATCACTGCTTCATTATGTCAGATTTTCACAAGTGTACATCATTTTTCATTTCGAAGTATCAAATTGCAGTATTCAACTTTGCGAATGATGACGTGTAGATTATAATATATGGGAAGATGGGTATACAACCGCGTGCTGACGAACAAAAAATTCCAATTTGTCTCAGACAGCACCTTTTGCATATTTGTTGTGTCAAAGTCAGGGTATCTACACATACAGTGTCACACATAAAGTTCGCGAAATATGGAAGGTTTTTTATTAATAGACATGAAAACTTGACTTCACAGTAAGTTTGTGCTTGAAAAATTAGTGAAAACCAGCCTCTTTGCTTTTGTTATGTACTACTCAAATATATGATTTTTTTTTAGAAAATCCTCAAAATATCATATTTCTTTTTTGAAATTTTATGCCTTTGCTCAAAATTTGGAATCTACTGTCACTTCGAGTTTTTTTCAATTTGTTTTAATTTTTCGAGTCTTTGGCTTCATCGATTCGAACGGAACATGATTCAAAATTTCATAATTTTAATGACTACGAGACTTCAACGTCAAATCTTGCCCAGAAAATATCCAAATCGGTCTGTTACCAGAAAAATAAATAAATGCATCTCCAGCAATTCGTTCTTCTAGTTTTTTTTATTTCATTGTTAAACTGATTTGGATTTTCAGTGCATTGACGTTAATATGTCAGTGATGGAACATACGAATTTCTTTTCATTCTTATTATACTCGTATTTATTCTTTTAATAGATTTTTATTCAATATTTTCAGATTTCAGATTATTTTTCTGACCGATAATTCAGTTACGAACAAACCTGAAATATCATACTTTCCTGTGAACTAAACAATGACCTACAGTTTCCTAACTATTCAAAATACTTTCGTTCTAGCGATTTGTACTAAAAATGATGACTTTTTCGTGATTTTTGAACAATAAAAGATTAATGCAACAACTCGAGAAGAAAATAGGTACAACTGATCAAATCGATATAGAATTTTTCTTTAGTAGACTTTTGAATAAAATTTTTAGTTTTGGTTAATGTCAAATTATTTGTTTTGTGTACAGATTTCCATACATTTATAATTCACATATTCCCTATTTATTAAAAATGCCAGAAAGTCTGTGAATGAAAAATAATTTGTATAGAACGGGAAGGACTGCGTACTGAATGATGAATTCGGGTCCTTTAAAAGATTATTAAGATAAATCAATGAATGTTGCGATGTTTTTTTTGTCAATTTTGTTATGGTTATTTTGGTTTAATGCTTTCTACACGTCTAATGGTGAAAATAAAGAATATAAGATTTTTTATGAAATTGAGTCAAAAAACGTTGCAAAAAATCATTATTTGCTCGAAAACTACATACATCAAAATATTTCGAATTCATCTGCAGCTACAAATCTGTTAAAAAAAGAAATACGAGTATAATAGGAATGAAAAGATATACTTTCATTCGATTACTGACATATTAAAGTCCATATACTGGAAATACGAATCAGTAATGATATGAAAAAACTAGATGCACTTTGTGCACTTTGCAACAGCAAGGACGAATTTCTGGAGGTTCATTTATTTTTTTTTCTGGTTACTGGCCAATATGTGTATTTTCTGGGCAAGATATGACATTGAATTGTAATAATCAAAATTATGAAATTTGAGTCATATTCCGTTCGATTCGATAGAGCGAAAAATTTGAAAAATAAAAAAAATTGGAAAAAAGTTGAAGTGACAGTAGAGTCCAAATTTGGAGTAAAGTTATAAAATCGGAAACTGAGCAACTTTTTCATTTGGCATTTTTGCATTTTTCGAAGTTTTCAAAAAAAATGATTTTTTGAGGATTTTCGAAAAATATGTCAAATTTGACAAAACAAAATAGGCTATTATTTACTCATTTTTCAAGCACGTTGTCAGCACGGTTGTGTACCCATGTAAACCCATGTATACCCATATATATATATATATATATATATATATATATGTATATATGGGAAGATATACAGTGTGACCCATTTAAGATGGAAGCACCCTTCTAAAACTTACATTTTTGAACCGATTGGAATGATTTTTTTTCGTTAGGTAGACATTTAAAAAGTCCACCAGGTCACCAAATTTCATGAATAAATCTCCATTTTCAGGGCCAACTTATCTTATTTTTCAAGGTGAAAAATCTAAAAAAGTTACTAGGGATTTTTTTATAAAAATCTGACTACACCACTGGATTCGCGACATTTTCAAATGGTTCGTATGTAAATTACGTTTAAAGGCGTTAGTCAATAAAAAAGTTATAAAAATTATATTATGAAAAATATGCCGTTTAATCAACCCACAAATTCAATTTCAGAACTTTTATCAAAACTTTGACTACACAACCGGATTAAGGGAGTCTCGAAATATCACTGACTAGAATTTCATTGAAATTTGTTGACAAATGATATTTTCATGAAATCCATTTACATATTTCCCAAATTTTATTATCTTATGATTTTTTTATTTATGAACAGATCTCGATGAAATTTTGACCAGTGATATAGTGAGATTTCCTGAATACAGTGGTGTATTCCGAATTTCGATAAAAGTTCTGAAATTGAATTGGTGGGTTGTTTAAACGGCATATTTTTCAAATTTCATTTCCTTATAACTTTTTTATTGATTGACGCATTTCAACGTAATTTACATATGAACCATTTGAAAATGTCGTGAATCCAGTGGTGTAGTCAGATTTTTTCTAAAAAAATCGCTAGTAATTTTTTTAGATTTTTTACCTTGAAAAATAAGATAAGTTGGCCCTGGAAATGGAGATTTATTCATGAAATTTGGTGTCCTGGTGGACTTTTTGAATGACTACCTAACGAAAAAAAAAAATCATTCCAATCGGTTGAAAAATGTAAGTTTTAGAAGAGTGCTTCCGTCTTAAATGGGTCACACTGTATATATATATATATATATATATATATATATATATCATTCGCAAAGTTAAATACTGCAATTTGATACTTCGAAATGTATGTAAAATTATGTATACCCTTGTGAAAATGTGACATAATGAAGCAGAGGCTGGAAAACAGTCACGTTAAAAATGGAATACCTATGCTGCCTATGCAAATATCTCTCGCGAATTTTCAGCTCATAATTACCTCATTGTGTAGAACATTCCATCATTATTCGTGTTTTTTTTTCGTGGTTTCTGGGCAATGTTATGCTATGAAAAATATCGATGGACTTTGAATATGTGTATCAATTATGGTGTACATACTTTTAGGATGAGAAAAAAACTGAAACCCGTTTATTGACTCTTGTCCAAGTGTGGACTTTTTGTTGATTTTCTAAAAGCATATTCTGTAGGTGAATCCAAAGAAATGTACTGAATACATTTCACATTGTGTCTACACAGTGCGCAAAATATAATGTTGAATTATGGGATATGATACGAGTGTATTCATTGTTGATGTCCGAATTTATTACACAAAGAATTGATATCAAGATTTGAAAAAGCCTTATTCGGACGAGACCAGACACCCAGTCAGTTCGCTACCGCCACCCTTTCATTTTAGGTATAGGCTCGTAAGCTAGGCAGTTTCACCCCCACTCCTTTTGGTTCTCGCGTGATAGTGACGGGTGTAGGGAGATGTTTAACCGCAGCTCCCCTCTTGCCCCTTTAATTTTTAGTAGCGTAACATAGCCAAGAGTTCAGGGACGCGCCAAGTATTTTCAGCGCCGTGGTGCGGAATAATGATAGGCGCCTTCACCAATATCATAATATTGACCTAAAATTACCACCCTTCTCTCATAGTTCACTGTCGAAATTAAAGAAGAAAACTCTATTATTTTTAGTACTGATGACTATATATTTCTATATTTATTTGACAAACAAAAAGTACACTAAAGATATTAATAGAATACTATTTTTTTAAGGAGGTAGCTAGATGTTTTGTAGCATTGTCAAAATTATTTCCGGATAAAATTTCAAAGAGAACATCGTAAATTTCGCCCAACTGAAATCTTAGAGGGGTTATTGCTTCAATTCGGCTAGACCATCTAGTGTCTGACAAAGGCTTTGATGTCAGACTTGAAATGTTACTCTTCACCGATTGGTTGAGGCAGAATAAAAATTATATAATTCTTGAACAGTTGAAAAAAAATGTATAGCAGAAATAGCATCGCGCTCCCACAGGAATACGAGTAGAAAAATTTCACCACTGGTACTAACTGGTCGCCGACCGGGAAAATTCAAGGACCATAGGCGCCTTTAAGGCCTTGACGCCGTCGTGCGCCGCACGACCTTGCCCATATGGACGGCCCCTACAAGAGTTTACAATAACGTCAGAGGTATTGGTTATTCGTAAATATTATCATGAAAATATGTGAAGAAATGCGTTGTGGAATTCGTTCGTTGGTTTGTAGATACATTTTAAAAACATGTTTCGTTATTATGTATACGTGCAATAAGGTCTAAAAAGGTTGTTATTTGTGGTTGAGCTTGAACATCAACTCTTGTTTAGAAATTGATATTATAATATCTATTGAATACAAGAGGACCTCTACATAATCTATAAGCATTATATTCTTTTCTGGAACCTTCTTCTAGTAAATATTCCTTGTGATGTTCCTTATTAGTTTGGATGTTATTGTTGCGATGTTTAAGATGGCCTGATGATAAACGGCGATAATTCCTTCTTTTAGCTGGGAACAACAGTGATATAATATTTCGATATTTCCACGAACTATTAGCATTCACAGGTTCGTCTGATTTGTATCTTTGTTTGTAAGCGATGGTTAGCATTAATCGTTAATTCTTTTGTGCGACGCCGACGACAGAAAGGAACGATTTCTCGAAAAATCTATTTTTAATGGGCAAGTATTCATTCTATTTCTGTTGATATGAAAACTATGACTACATTGAACTCTTGACAAATCCTCTATCATATAATATATACACGATATTTCATGAATAGTCGTTTTCAGAATTCATTTTGCAGCAAAGTGATATAATCAAATATCAAAGAACGATTGATATTTGCTGCCTCTCATTTGCGAGTTTTTTCAGATTCTGACAGTTTTGTTACTCACTAGGCTATGCTATACTGATGATGTGCATGAATGCATGACATTGTAGCTGCTTCAACTCTTTGAGCGTCAGATGAAAAACTAACCGAAGGGAAAACCGCTGAGGAAATTGTGTACTACAGTAATTTGTATAATGCCTCGAAATATTAGGTTTGTTCTTAAAATTCTGAGGACCTTTTTTTTTTTCATTTCACAATTCTGATTTCCGCTAGTGCTCTCTAATTTTTCGGATTATTCACGTAATTTCCAATTCCCATGTTTTGGAGAGCTTTTTTTGGCCTTCAACGTTTATAATTGTGCAGTTGTTCTCTTACTTCCGAATATCAAATAAATACCCATGTAATTGTAATACTCGAGTAATACCTCTCTTTTCCGTGTAATAAATGTAGGAATATTGACAAAAATCAATTCGAAGGTTCTTTGTTTCTTTATTATTGCTAGATAAGTTCATATAGGGCACGTAGGCACTTCAGTTTTCATGCTGGCATGTATACAACTGCTGAGTAAGAGTAACCAACAATAAATGCCCAATCATTCATAATTAATTCCTCTAATGCCCGAGTAATACACCAGTAATACCTGTACTACCCAATGATTTTCAAGTAATGCCACTAATTCCTGACTAATACCCGAGTAATACCTCTAATACCCAAGACCTGTACACCACAAATTCCCCAGCGGTTTCGCCCTCGGATATTTCATAGATGAGCCAAGAATGTATTTATTTTAAAATCGGATTTTTTTCAGACGGTTTCAAAGGATACGTCTTTTCGGAATCACCTATATGGCTACACAAAAATTGATTATATCATCTATGGAATTTCAAAATTGAAAAGCAACAGAAAGTCCACTAGTACTGAAGAGTATCTTCCATGAACCACTGTTCTGTGTCTAACCATGTGGGTATATTGGAAAATGTTATCTGAAAAGTTCAATGACTCATATAACTTTCGTATCAACTGAAATTAAACGAATATTCGCCCATAAATTAGTTTTAATGAGGGTCTTTTTCGGCTCACCCTGTATCGTCATACAAAAGAGTGGACAAAACTTGATCTTCATTCTTTGAGAAAGATCAAACTCAGATATCAACAATGAATACACTCTTATCTCATATAATTCAACACTATTTTTTGCTTATTGTGTAGACACGTTGTAAAATGTATTCAGAACAGTCCGTCATCTACAGAATATGCTTCTAGAAAATCAACAAAAAGTCCACACTTGAATTATCTTCTCAACGATGTGCCACTTGACCCCCCATGCCATTTAAAAATGTTTAGTAGACGGCCCCCCGCGCACCCTATTGAGCAATCCCCATATTTTTCATTTCAAAAAGTAGTATTAGTGAAACCCTCGAAAAGGTTTTTTATTCATGTGTCTACGTCGAACCGTTCAAAAGTTAACAGGAGTGGAGGGGACTAGTAAAAGCCGCACTGTATAGTTAGAGTGGCAATCGGCAAAAAAACTTTCTGTATGGCTTAATTGGACCTAGTCTGCATCTTAAAGATATTATTATTGGAACTCCCGCCTTAAAATTAAGTGAGGATTCTACTATCGGAGATTGTCCCCTCTATTCTGGGACACCCTATTTGTGACTCCTTCTATGTTATTTTATAACTTCATCTGAATTTTACACAGCACATCTGTTCATTGAATGTTGAAAATTTGGAATAAAAGAAATATCCAGATTCAGTTATCAATTTCATGAATAACTTGTATGCAATTCATCGAACCAAACATCAGCTGACGTAAGGTCAGTTATCGCCCTGTATACCACTGTATTCGATGAAACAACAATTTCACTGCTGGGATGTAACTACGGAAATAATTTCCGGATAATTACAACACTTGATCAAGGGTTGCTTTTTAGGTGTATACAAATATTATTTTCATCGGATATTGACAGGGATTGATTACACAATTTTATTTACGTGAAGTTAGCCACATTTTCCGACGGGCAGACCGTCGAGTATGGGATGGAGCGAATATGTTTTCGATAAAAAATACTCATCCACACTTACATCCATACGTACAGCCAGAATATATCAAGAAAACACGATTAAATCCTAAACCAAACCTACCTATAGGGTTTAGTTAAGTATATATGTATATCTGGACGCCCACCAATATGACCAAACTAAATTTATATAATACTCCGAATTATCAAAACTCTAAAAATCATTGTTCTGATACAAAAATGAAAATACAATTGGAAAAATTGAGTTGTTCAAAGGAAAATTTTTAGATTTCTTTAGACTCCTGTCGACAAGACAAAAAAAGAGACGCGCTGCTGCAAAAATAAAAATACCATTAGAAAGAGGGGATAAAACCTATTTCAGATTCCTTTGAACTCCCGTCAATATGACTAAGAGACGCGCTGCTGCAAAAAGAAGAATACCGTTAGAAAGAAGGCATCCAGGTGTGTACAAGACCTCTTCCAGATTCCTGGGGACTCCTGTCAATAGAACTGAAAAAAATTAAAATTAATTTTCTCATGCAATGAGAATCCCAGTAAGAGACGCGCTGCCACAAAATAAAAATGCCGATAGAGAGAGAAGATCGAGATGTGCATGAAACCGTTTTCAGATTCCGTTGAACTTCCGTCAATATGACTAAAAAAAATTCTCAGACTCCCGTCAATTTATCTGAACAAAAAAAAAGAATTTTCTCAGACTATGAAAATCCCAGACAAAGGCGCGCTGCCGCAAAACTAAAAATACCGTTAGAAAGAGAAGATCGAGATTCGCATTAAATCTCTTTCAGAATTCTTTGGACTCCCGTCAATATGACTGAAAAAAAACATTTCTCATGATAGTATAACGCGAAAGGCTGCACTGTTTCTGATTAAGTATGTGCAATATTAGGTTTATACTGTCGCCAATCCAAGATATCTAGTTTTTTGCACATTCGTGAGAAAATATATCTAGTGATGCAGGCCATATTTATTAATAAAAAAATAGTGAAATCTTTTTTTTTATGCAAATCGCGATCTCCTCTTCCTAACGGTATTTTTAGTTTTGCGGTGGCGCGTCTCGTTCTGGGATTTTCATAGTATGAGATTTTTTTTTTAATTCCAAAGGAACCTGAAATAGGTTTTATGCACATTTCGATTTCCTCTTTCTGGCGGTATTTTAATTTTTGCAGCAGCGCGTTTCTTTCTGGGATTGTTGACTGAGTTTTTTTTTGTCAGTCACATTGACGGGAGTCAAAAGGAATCTGCTTATTTTCAAATATTATCAAAACAAAAAATTATATGTGATTCAGAATATTACAATGAATGTTGCTTAATGACCTGTATCGGTTTTGAAATTAACAGTATGCGGTACATAACGATAGTAGGTTAGGTTAGGTTAGGTTTAAATGTGAGTGAGCCCATATCAGGCTCTCCACTGCGGCCAATGGCCTATTGTGGCTCACCCTATGGTTATATTTCTCCCAGTATATCCAATTTCTTAACGAAATTGAGTAACATATTGGGAGAACAGTTTACCAGATCTTCTGGCCTTACTTTTGTATTGCCAAATATTGAAAATCTAGTTCTAGCTGCTGCAGGGCATGTACACAGTATGTGTTTAGCCGTGTCATCATCCTCCATGCATAGACGGCACTCTGCATCCTGTGCAAGTCCGATTTTATGCATGTGGTGTTTGAGTTTGCAGTGGCCAGTGAGCAAACCTACTATAACTCTGAGATGTGCTCTACTGAGTTCTAGAAGTTTGTCAGAGTCCTGTTTTTTCCTTGTACAAGCAATAAATGCTTTGGAATGGGCTAGTCCTGGTAGACTGAGCCAATACTCAAGTCTTTTATTGTCTGCCCAGGCGGTTGTAGCATTTTTGGCAGTGCTATATGCTAAACTGATGACCGGTTCTGGCCCAGTGAACGTTGTTTCGGCCCCCCCTTTTGCTAGGGCGTCCGCTATTTCGTTTCCTTCTAGGCCCGTGTGACCTGGTATCCAAACTAGGGTAACGTTGTTGCCTTGTGTTAGTCGGTTCAAGGTGTCTCTGCAGTTCCATACTGCTCTGGATTTAAAGCAGTTGGATTCAAGCGCTTTCAATGCTGCTTGACTATCTGAAAATATTTTTATTGTTTTTCGTGTGAGGTGTCGGTTTTCCAGCTCCCTTGCACACATTTCAATGGCATATACCTCTGCCTGGAATATCGTAGCTAATTTACCCAAACTGAATGAGCGTTTCACTACTGGGTTCATACCATATATTCCGGCTCCGACACCTTCCAAAGTTTTGGAACCATCGGTGAACCACCTTTCATTTGCCCTACATAGGTCAGTTTCATTCTGAACCCAGTCTTCTCTTTCAGGGAAGACCACGGTGTAGGACATGTTGAGGTTAGTGGTTTTAGGCATGATGTCTGAGGGCATTCCCAGAATGTTGTGAGCTATTATGCCTTCCAGCATGCTGCTGCCTCTCATTACACTTGCCTGCGGTAGACTAATGGCCGCTTGGTAGAGTCTGTATGTTGCCCATCTTGCCTCTCTCTCCAGAACTATGTGGAGAGGAAGTAGTCCAAGAAGAGCTTCCATTGCTGCCGTTGGCGTGGAGCGAATGGCCCCAGTAATCGCCAGGCACGCTTGTCTCTGTAGTCCGTTAAGTTAAATAACGATAGTAGTTGCGACCGATGTTTCTCTCTGCTCCCATTATACATCTACAACGTAGGCTCACTGTGGCAAGTATACCTGTCAGAAAACAACTACCCTCCTGTAATACCAAGACGAGCGTTGAATTATATCTAACAAATACTTGTTCAATGTACCTCATTGCAGACGAAACAAATTGCAAGTGCTCTCCTGTAACCAAATTGCAGAAATTTATTTTGATTCGGTAAGAGTTGATTTGGAAACAAATAGTATTCGAATTGATCAACACTCCAATTGTTCCATCAGATTTTCGAACTGGAATAAGAAATGACGTTCTATATGCAGAGCAAGTGGTACACCAAGTTTGATCATCTTGTTTTATTTCGTCTAGGAATCATATTCAATACTCGATATTCTACTTCTATTCATTCTTGTCATGTAAATGTTCTTGTTCGTGGGAGGAATACGTCTCTGTATTTTCAGTTCTCTATTGAAAAACCTTTACCATGTAATGATTTCATGTTACATTCCTCAATAAAAGATGCCTTGTGGACACTATTACTCTCGAATGGGGTCGTATTTTTCCAAGATACATACATAAAATTCGTATTCGCATATTTCGAGGTTGACATCATGAAAAAGATGATACAAGGCGGATGATATATTTTAGGGCTCTTTCTCGCTTTTACTCTGATTTCATTATTCCGAGAGACTATATAAGTTTGGAATTCAACTATAAGTTTCCGAACATAAGAAAGCTTTTAGTTGAGAAGTGGTTATTTCAATTTTCTTACATCAGAGATACAGCGTAATTTGCATTTTCAATTTACCTCATTATTTGATTCAAACAAAGTTCGAAAAGTGTGCCGGAGAGTATCAAATTAAATAATTCCATCCACACATTCCCACAAGTTGGAAAATATGAAGAGAATGTCTGTGAGAAAACAACTACTCTCCCTTACGGATATTGAATCATATCTGGTGATAACTCGGATAGTGTCAATAATGAGGTGAGAGAAGAGACTTTAATGCTTTCTGACATATCTTAGCCCTGACGAGAAGCATAAAAGACATGTCATGTATGCACGTGGCTATTCCCAACTGAGTGAAGGATAATATTCAATGTCTCCTTTAAGAACGTTGGACAAATAAATCTCGGATGTAATTCAAAGTACGTAATGGAAAGAATATGTTCTCTAATAGATATCTTTTTGATTCAGTTGAAATCCAAGAAACTTTTTTGAAATATTTTGTTCAATGGACTCTTGAGTACAAATAAAATTGTGGAATTCATTTCAATTTATAACAAATCTGACGACAGATTTGGTAACATGTATTAAGGTGCGTATTTTCTAGACACCAGAGCATTCCTTCCGCATGAGCGTTTACATTACACAGCATGACGCAGCCTGATCTTGGACCGAGCAGCACATGTGCTCATTCGGTGCTCATGCGGAGTGAATACGCACGATCACCAACAGATGTTCGGACTTTGTATGGTTTACAAAGTAGTGGCAGTAGTTTATTTGCCGACTGTCTGTCCGACCACCGACTTTAATTATCTACCCCAAATCTATCGACGAATTTGTCGTCAATTGACGGTCGGTGAAATATGTTGCTCTGTCGTCATATGGTTCACCAGAAATCGAAAGCTGGATATCCAACGACGTCTCTAGGTCATCCATCCATTACCGACCTAATTTGCATCAAATCTGACCACTGACATGGTGCAGGTATCAATAGTTCATCGGATGGAATGTACAGCAGGATGGCGGATGAGTTGGTTATCGTTGAATACGGACACAAGAATTTCACAAACACTCACTGAATGATGACCCCACGAATCCCTCGATCGATGAACATGAGCATGTCGACGTCTTTCAAAATCTGCAACTTGCACTGGATGTACTTCAACATGCACAACCACGTATAGCCGGGTAGGGTGTAATACCATGCTGGAGTCCAGGCCATATCTCTCGAAAATTCTCAAAAATATCCGTCAAGAGCAATATGTCTGTTTTCATGTACAAGTCAGTGTACTCGCCCAGTGTATTGAGGTTGAACCTTTGCCACACGTTCTGCACATGGTCCTATTCCGACTTGCTGATGTGGCAATCGTTCAACTTGTAAAAATGATGGAGCGCCAGCAAATTTTCAACTTCCAAGTTTTCCATCGAATCTACGAAAACGTATGGAAATACGCACTTTCGATTTAGCAATTCGTACTGGGCAGCCGTCAGATGTGCAAATTCACGTTCGGATATTTTCGAATGGTGCACTGTCAAAGTCTGAACCAAATGGTCCAAACTCATACCCATAAAATGGAACGAATCAATGAATCTGAACTTGATGTCTGTATTGTCGTCATACTGATGGGTCGAAGATATGTATTTTTTTTCCTTTGCTATATCTCGAATAATGAAATGGCTGTGGTTACCGGATAAATTATGGAAAACGATCGGCACCATGAAAGACTTTTTGTAGGTCAAGTTGCACTGCGCATGCATATATCCGCGAAAGACATCAGTGTAGTGATTATGTTTTTTTGCAATTTTGTCGCCAGATTTCCATGGTTTTTCGCAAATGTAGTAACATGGCGCGCTAACCTCATCAGGTGATTGCGTGACTATGGGGGCAATATCTAAAGTTTTGTTGTCGACAATTTTGTCCTCCATTCACTATGCAAACCTATCCATCGAATCCAAACCCGATGGGTATCGTAAAATGACAAAGTGTCATCTTATGTACACTTGAAATAAACATACTCCGCACTGAGCGGAGTATGAGCGGGGAACATTCTCCATGAAAACTGAAAAATGAAAAATGTGATTCATTTGTAATATCTAACAGAAAACAATTACTTCCCCGGCACAAGCCACGCTGGACATTGAACTACATCTGATAAATATTGTGAAAAGAATGTAACTGAAAAGAAAAGAAGAAATGTGGAAGTTAAAATTCGCATTTTCATTCAGATCCACCCTTCTTTGGGACAACACATAACCAACAAATGGATATTTTTATCATTTTACATTTGATGGGTTGGTAACTGCGCGCGCTAACTATTTTTGGATTTTTTGTGAAAAAATAATGTTTTTAGTGCTTGTAATTGTGAAATGTGGGTTGATTAGTGTGTAAAGAAATGGCCTATCAAAAGAAGGAAAAACTTTGAGTGATTTTTACTAAAAAATTAGTGTTTGAAAACGGTCAATTTTCAATGTTTGGAGAGTCAAATCTCGAAAAGTAGTAGAGAGCGCCGCAAAATAATTTCAGATTCGTGTTCAGGAGACAAAACTACGTAAGTAACATTACTTTTTTTTTATTTGCGTAGAAGCTCGATAAGCTTACCTTTACCGGCTGTTTTATTCCAATCCTAGATCAATCCTCCTGAAGAGCTTGGCAAAGCGAAATAGATTTTCGTCGACCAAAATGAATTGGGTATTAAATGCGAGAGAAGCGAACCTTGCTTCAATGAAATGAACGATTGCTGTGAGTGGTATTTTTTAATTACATTCTCCCTATCTTATTTGATGAATTTTTAATGAAAACTAGAGAAAATTAAAAAAATCAACTATCTGAATGAAAATGCGAATTTTCACTTTCAGATTTCTTCTTTCCTTTTCAGTTAAAGTCTTTTCACAATATCCATCAGATGTAGTTCATTGTCCAGCGTGGCTTGTGCCGGGGAAGTAGTTGTTTTCTGTTAGATATTACAAATAAATCACATTTTTCATTTTTAAATTTCCATGGAGAATGTTCCCCTTTTCAACATGAATACCTTTCAAAAGGTTATCTTGAACGATGGGAAATAGCGACTAAAGCTTGTCTTTCAGTCGCAGATAATTCCACAACAGATTTTATGAACGTCCTATACATATTTTCGAACTAAAATCAATTTTTTTTTAATCTCATTTCCCTGTTGTAATAATAGTAGAAAATTGAAATACGTACAAAACGACAGTTAGTAGGTACGACCCGATCAGATTGGTAACGGAAAAAACCCCGAAATTCCTAACTCGTTATTTTTTGCATAAAAGTAGAGAATTATATGTACCTCATCTGTGCACAAATCAGGCGCTGTCGGATCATATTTTGGCACAATTGCAATTTGAATTTCCTTTAGGTCTACTAGCAGCTTATTCAATTATTTATACCAAATTAATAACTGACAGTTGCGAAAACATAACAGAATATATCTTCACAATTATTTGTTCAACGACTCAAAAAATTATTTCAAAATAACTGCATTATTAGAATAAATGTCAGATTTTTTATGTGAAAAGTTGATTGAAAATTCAAGTGTCAGTACAGCACGTACGTATAATCAAACGTCCTGTAGAAGTCTGTCCTTGTTTGAAATCGATAAGACGAACAGTTTTTCAGATATCAATTGACCCTTTTACCCTAAAAGGTCCCAAATGTGATAGCGCTCATGGCCTCTTAATTTCCGAATGATGTGAAAAATTGTTAAAAATGCATTATTCGTGAGGCCGTGTTTTTTTTTTCAGATATCCCACCCATATAATCGATATAACATCGTACGTTTACATTATTCATCCCTCTATCCGTCTATTGTCCATAATGAACCGATCAATATTTCATGTGTTCAATCTCGAGATCTTCGAAAATGATAAAAAACCTAACAAATCCGGGTGTGTATAAATATATTTTGATGACGTTGAAAGAATAATTCATACATGTCACGCGTACTTTTTTCAGTTGTACAAAGTTAGGTTATGAGTTTTGAATGTCTATCAGCTATTTGCATCGGTCCTACTTAAGGTGACCTTAGGACTTAAGGTGACCTTAGGACTTAAGGTGATCTTAGGACTTAAGTAGACCTTACAATCCGATTTTGGTTCGCACCACCATTTAAGGAAAACATAAGCCTTAGATGAGATGAGTCTCAGATTTTCGAAGCTTAGGGTAAACTTAACTGACCTAACCCCACTTTCGGTATGTCAATCCCTATTAAATTTTATTGGCCAAAAAAGTAGAAAATACATATATTTGTTTTTTGATTATTAAAAAAAAAAGTAGCATCGGACGGCGAGTGCAGTAATATAGGTTATGTTACAATTTTGACTGAAAAATTATTATGACTCATATAAACGATCGTTTAAAATGTCAAATTCTTTTATTTAGTATTCAATGAAAAAAATGATCGTGCGTAGCAATCAAAGTAAGATTAAAAATGTCTAACCTACACATGTTATAACAATGTGTCTAAAATGACAAAGTTGAACCGGCCAACGACCGTGCGAGAAAGTCTATGATATCAAACAGGTTAAGGCGGGCTTTTTAAAAGAAGCAATTTAAAAAATTTGATTTATTTGTCCAATTTCGTCATTTAAAATTAACAATTCATTGACATTGATTTGATTTCAGTTTATTTCTATGAATAATTGTTCGCGATTATAATTAAATTAATTATTCAAAGAAAATTTGCAAAAACTTTGAATAATATATGAAAATTAAAAATTTATATTTCACAAGTTTTAAGAATATTTATGTCTTAATGAAAAGTTAACGTAGTGCAAGGGAATGTATTATCGAGCAGGTTTTGGTGGACTTTTCAAAAGTTTCATCATTTTCATGTATTTCATTTATTATTTCAATTTCGTCGTAATTCATCGAAAAAATTGTAATTTGCAATAAACTTCTTGTTTGTATTATACAAAATAGTGATGATTCAGTGATAATAATTCAATTCAATTCATAAACGTATGCAATTTTTTATAAATCACGTAAAATTATCGTCCGTAAACGGACTTTAGAGATGACCAATTTTTTTCTGAAAACGCAATCAACATTATCATAAATTTGGAATTTTTTTACAAATCCATACAAATTTTAAGAAATCGTTTCCATGACAATCACTGTCTGTTAATTGTTGTAACAAAAGTCAGAGATTCACTACTAATTTCGGTTTGATACCCTGATCGCCAAAAAAATATGTATAAATATTTGAAATGATATAGTGATAATGATGTCCAGGAGGGCCACCACCGGAGTTAGTGAATGCTGCTGAAAATCGTATCTCAATTTTATTGTCAGATATATCTAAGGCATAATATGAATACGCATACAAATATGAGTTGGTTGTTTGCGAGTTTTGATTTAATCTTTATAAAAAACCGGTAGGGACCGCTTTTGACGGCCTTGACTGGCAAACATTTTCCCGGTCCGTTTTTCGATCTGGCAGAGTTCGTTGCTTGGCAATGGACTAAACTACTAGCTAGATTAGCGTATTTTGGGGTCTGAAGTTGCTCCGATAAAGTAGGCATTCTTGAGCGATTTCAGAAAAACGTATTTGTTTGTGTTACATTACACGATCTAATGAAATTTACTAAATCTAAATCTGAATCGATTTCATATATATAACGATGAACTATCAGTTCAACGTCCCAAAACATTAAATGAAATATATTCAATCGATGCTCTTGAAAGATGTCAGAACTCCAAATTGGAAACAATCAATCATATTGAGGGATAGATTGTATAAATTACATTATCCTTCGCAACGACAGCTGGCAAGATTTATTTCAGTGACAAAGTCATATCGTTTCAACTCTGCTTCTACAATGAAGATACCGTGGAATAGTACCTACCGAGTGACCCAAACCTTTGATTATTATCTGCAGTTTTGTAAAGGTTTTATTCATGTGTGTCGCTCATTTAGCATCTTTCACCAGAAGTGGAGCGTCCAAACATAATAAAATGAAACAAAAACGACAAATGAATTCATTATTGAACCAATCCAGCGATGTTGGATTTTGGCTCTCGGCATCATTCACTCGTACTCCGAATGAACGAAAAATGAAACGTATGAACACAAACGAAACGTTCACTCGAGTTCGGTAATTTTCGTCTCTCCTTCGGTAGCGAATGTTCGACCGCGTAATGGAAATAATTACAGTATGTCATTTTGTCTGTGTCGTGTGAACGTGGAATGAAAACAAAGAAACGTTCACTTGAGTGATCAGTTATCTGAGTGAACCGTCTGATATCACCTGAATTATCAAGTGTAGACATAATTGGACGTTTCGTTTCAAAGTGCTTCTAGTTTTCGGGTGTTGGAGTTTTTACTGGGTTATTGCAAGTTGCTGTATCTATCTCAAATAACCTTTCAAATGCGGGATCTGTTGACATGATCACATGGGTACAACGGACCGTGAATAGCGTCCAATCTATCTTGCACTCAGTAGAGGCAAATACCTCTAAACTAATAAATAATCACGTCTTTGCCTTTTCAGGCAAGGTACATGTTTTTATCTTCAATATATTGCGATCTGGTCTCAGGGCCTGGGTTTTTGTACCAGCGATGGTATGCATACTGCCTGTTTGAAGGCGATAGCTCTGGAGCAGTTCCCTCCGAACCTGAATTCATCAGTTTTTGGTATACAGTATCGAAATGATAATACCACATAAATAAGAGAGACGCACTACTGTGCACCTCTCTTGTTACCCCACCCATCGCATTAACGGACCACGTGACAATGCGACACACCACACACAGCTCACGTCGATATCCCTCCATTGAGCGAATAGAGGTGAAATTGTTATGTTCTCTCAACTCTCAACATATAGAAAGCTATTCTTTACCCTCTCATGAAACCACCATACCCATACCCAGATGAAAAGTTTCCGATACTGTATATTACGAAGGCGTGGAACAGAAATGCTATATTATTTTCCTTAATTTTGAATTACATATTGGAATAATTTCGATATTTCGATATTACTGTTCATTTCGTGTTCCAAAAAAATTTCGCTAATTTCGTTGCTGTTGTTGTTGTGACTCAAAATGGAGCATAATTTCGAGTTCCGAGTTGAAACTACCATAATTTTGAGTTGTAAATCGATGATGAGTTTAATTTCAAGTTGAAACACGAAATTGCCATTAAATTGGAATTAATTATGGCAAAAAATATTGCATGTCCGTTCTACGCCTTCGTAATATAGAGTGTATACATGGAGTAATGAATAAATCCAGAAGAATATATACAGTGTCCTTCATAAAGTTCGCATCATATGGGAAAAACTTTTATTAATAATTTATTTTGAAATTCGACTTGGGCGTTAAGTTGTGCTTGAAAAAATATGAAAAATGACCTACTTGGATGTGGACACGTGACTTTCGCTACCTGTCAAAAGTCATTTTTTTTCAAAATTATCGCTGAAAATAGGCTTATTTATTCGAATTTCAAAAAATTTTGAAGGAAAAAGTTGTTTCTTTTTCGATTTTACACCTCCATCTCGAATTTGAACGTTCTATTGCAACTTTCACCTTTTGGCATTTTTTTGATAATTACGAAATTTCTGTAACATTAAAAAAATCGTAACTTCCACCAAACTGTTTTATACCACTAGCTCTAATGTGCAACTAACTTTCAATCATGAATCATCAACAAAAATATGTTTTTCTCAAGAAAATGAGAATTACTGCTTAACATTTCTGTTATGTTTGATGCAAAGTTGACATATTTTCAAGCATGTAGGATAAAAATTTATTTAAGTGGATTTTTTCAGTATTAAAATGATACCAAAGTCATAATTCAAAACATCACAAAACTTCTTTACGTGTCTAACCAAAGTTTACGACTTTTCACGGTACAAATCTCAAATTAAATTCTTACCCCTCCGGCTATGAAACTTTCATCAATTTTGTGAAGTAGGCTATGGAGATAAATGAAATTGGTAATCTATGATAAAAATTAAATATATTTAAACAAACTTACAAAAAAAATATTGTCAACCTCACTCAATTAAGAATTCTAGAATGCAAATAAAGTCAAACATGAAAAATTCAAACTTATTTAATAAAAAACACAAATTATGAGTTAGAATTTTCTGAGCCTCACTCAACTTTACATTTCTGTATGCCGCCCTTCTCTTTCAATACATAACATGGTTCTTCTGTGTACATCTTTTACTGCATTTCTGATGAACTGTGGGTGTATATTCGCTACACACTCTCGAATGGTCTGCTCCAAATGGTCAATATCGTTGAATGGCCGGTGCTTGTATACCTGCTGCTTCAGATAACCCCACATGAAAAAATCCAGTGGGGTTAAGTCAGGAGAACGAGGTGGCCAATGATGTTCCCAATTGTTGCCAATTATTTTACCTCTAAACATTTCACCAAGAAAATTTCTTACTTCTGTGGAATTGTGAGCAGGTGCACCATCCAACTGAAACCACAAATCTTGAATAATTTGAAGGGGCATATTGTCTACAACTTCCCTTAGTTCATTTCTTAAAAAATTCAAGAATCGCGCAGCGTTTAAGTTCTCTCTGAAAAAATATGGCCCGATAACTTGATTATTCAATATACCACAAAAAACGTTCGTTTTAAACGAGTACTGGTCGCGACATTCAATAATAAAATTAGGGTTTTCCTGAGACCACCACCTGCAATTTTGTGAGCTAACAGTTCCATTTGAAGTGAACGTTGCTTCATCGGTCCACAATATTTTATATGGAAATCTGTAATGTTCGTCACATTCTCCCTGATACCAAGCTGAAAACCCATAACGGACATCAAAGTCCCTTTCCTTCAGGGTATTAATAAATTTCGGCTTGAAGGGCTTGAATCTATTTTTTCTTAAAATTCTCAATACACTGCTCTCGCTTACATTCGTTCTTCTGCTAATTTGAGAAATACTGGACTTTCCGTGTTGTACAACATCCAAACAAACATTTAATTGCACTTCCTCAATGTTTTTCGAAGGCTGATGTGGTTTTTTGAAATCAGTTAAAACTGAACCAGTACTTTTGAATTTTGTCAAAATTCTACTAACAGTAGACTGCTGTATATTTTTTCCTGGGTGTCGTATATTAAAATCTTCAGCGACTTGTCGATGCGGTGTACTTTCTCCACACATTAAAACAATCTCAATTTTTTCTTGTACAGATAACATTATTACGTTTTTCTGAATCAAACGTATTGAACTGCGTATTTAACTGTCAAACAATGCTTAATATGAAATTGTCTCCATTGACTACCTTTTTCATTTGTTTCCAAAGCCTACTTCACAAAATTGATGAAAGTTTCGTAGCCGGAGTAGTAAGAATTTAATTTAAGATTTGTATCGTGAAAAGTCATAAACTTTGGTTGGATACGTGAAGAAGTTTTATGATGTTTTGAATTATGACTTTTGTATCATTTTAATACCGAAAAAATCCACTTATATGAATTCTTATCCTACATGCTTGAAAATACGTCAACTTTGCATCAAACATAACAGAAATGTTAAGCAGTAATTCTCATTTTCTTGAGAAAAACATATTTTTGTTGATGATTCGTGATTGAAAGTTAGTTGCACATTAGAGCTAGTGGTATAAAACAGTTTGGTGGAAGTTACGATTTTTTTAATGTTACAGAAATTTCGTAATTATCAAAAAAATGCCAAAAGGTGAAAGTTGCAATAGAACGTTCAAATTCGAGATGGAGGTGTAAAATCGAAAAAGAAACAACTTTTTCCTTCAAAATTTTTTGAAATTCGAATAAATAAGCCTATTTTCAGCGATAATTTTGAAAAAAAATGACTTTTGACAGGTAGCGAAAGTCACGTGTCCACATCCAAGTAGGTCATTTTTCATATTTTTTCAAGCACAACTTAACGCCCAAGTCGAATTTCAAAATAAATTATTAATAAAAGTTTTTCCCATATGATGCGAACTTTATGAAGGACACTGTATATCGATTTTTTTGTTTTCGAATTGCCACTTTCTGCACTACACCCAAAATCTTTGGCGTTATCCTCAATTGAGTAAAAATGAGACTGGTGATAATTTTAAATATGACACCCAGTATATGCTTCTATTTTTTGTCAGTATCATCATTATGAATCCAGTGATACTAGATATGATAGGATTATGTCAAACGCCAGCGAAATTATGGAAAAAAACTTCTGATATGCCCAATGACTGCGACAGAGACTTTCCGAATAATGAGGAGTCTCATCAGTTAGCTCAATTGTTTGCCAACGTCTCCGCATCCGTTTGACATTAAACTATCAAACCTGGTATAACCGTATTCGTTTTGACGACCTCTAAACAGTAATGGAAAAATATACTGGGTATCCCATACGAAAATATTACCAATGTATGGTGCCAAAGCCGGCCCTTCGCGAAGATTTTCCCAAATATCCCCATATTCAGAAATAATGAATGTATTCATTACCTTGTGTGTGCAATGTATATTTGAAACTCCAGCATTATGGTCTCAGAAATTTTCTGAGTGCGTTGTGTTGGATCTCCGGAATACAATCAAACTTTTTTCCATAGATACTCTGACAAAATTATGAGAAGAATATTCCAGTGACTGAACTATGTGAAAAGAGCAAATGGTAGATATGAGATTATGTTCAATTCCCAGGTGTAGCACAAACATCTAAACTGTGATGAATCACGTATGATGGAGATAAAAAGATGAAGTGTATTGCCAGACTAGTTGTTGACATCGGCAAGGCGTGTGGGTAACTTGATCAGGCCTCGGCTTGACGACCTAGCTGTTTTGTGTTTGTAGTTGAAAAATTTCAACAAAGTAGAGTTATATTCATCGAAATCTCTAATTATGATGACTTCAGCTGTTGGATGTTTTGCTAGAGTACAACTTGAGTGATGGTAACTAGAAAATGTTGCTACCTAGATAACACACGAACATCAATGAACATACAATGAACATACAATGGACATGTCCACAGAGATGTCTTATAATATGGGTTATCCGTCAGCAACAAAGTTGGGCATCCATTGGATGTCCACTTTTTACTAAAAATTTTTATATATTGGACCAACATGAACATCCACTGGACATGACAAATACACCATGGAACTCTGGATAATGGACCCGTTACAGTATATACTTGATATGTCATGGCATGAACTAGATATATTTTAGATATTGACCTTTTTTATATTCTGCTTCGGCGAAAACGAGAGTCCTGCTATGTTCAGAGAACGCCATGACAGCCGAACGGAAATAAATAGAAAAAATGTATTCTCTTAAAGAAGTTAATGATTTTCGTGGTTGCTGCGTTTTTCTTTGGATCTGCATAGCCACTTTTTCATTGATTCTTCCGTTGAATTCCGTTGAGTTGAATTCGGAGATGTATGTTCTGAATAAAACCTGAGAACTATTAAGCTCGAGGGTTTTAATTTCTCAACATAAACGAGTTAAATTTTCTAAAACAAAAAGGTTTGAAAGGAAATCCCAAAATTTATTCGATTTGATAAACGACGGTCGAATTGTATTTGATCAGATTATTTCCCAAATATGTCAATTAACCAATAACATTTATTCCACAACTTACATAATTATTTTTTTGTACAACTGACATTAAAAATGACGTTTTTAATTCATTGACACATGAACTAAAAACTGACGTTTTCACAAAATCACTTTTAACACTAGTGTTAAAAGTACTTTTAACACTAGTGTTAAAAGTAAAATGACAGATGAGATGATGGATACTCAGTAATATAGATCTCTCTAATAGAAACACTTCAATCAGATATTATAATCAGAACACCTACTCAAGAGGAATCGTTTATAAAAGTTCACACATGTATTTGGTCGTTTGCGCAATTGATAATACTAATTCCTTTTGAAGTTACAAACGAAGTAGTATTTAGTCCAACTGTAGAATGTCCTTCATCACTGACAAATAATGACATTCATAAATAAAGTGTGTTGGG
Organism: Chrysolina haemoptera; assembly: GCA_958298965.1. Taxonomy (NCBI): domain Eukaryota; kingdom Metazoa; phylum Arthropoda; class Insecta; order Coleoptera; family Chrysomelidae; genus Chrysolina; species Chrysolina haemoptera. The sequence continues at coordinate 18,603,573 of OY282591.1, read as the reverse complement.
GTTTATTATATTTGAAGTATCTGTCAGTCAGCCTTGTAATCCAAAGATCGTGTGTTCGAATCCTTATGGATCTTATTTTTTTTTTGTTTTTTTCTTACTAGCAGTAACTGTTGAACAAAAAATTTTGTATGATACATTTGTTAAAAGTGATTTTATTTTGCTCGTGGGGTTGCTCCACTCGCTAACGCTCGTTTCGCAATATTCCCCACTCACAAAATAAAATGCCACTTTTAACACTTGTATCATAAATAACTATTATTAAATTAATGATCATAATTATTTACGGCAATGTGTCGCACGACTTATGAAATATGTGTGTGCATACATTCAGGCTATTGTCTAGACGGACCATGCAGTGTATTCGCAAAAGGAACGAAGCGGGTTCATCACCGAATAAATTTCTACAGATGAGGAAGATAATCAGTAATAATATCCCGACAAAATGCAAAATTTTCAAAAAATACTTTCACCATGGTGGCACGAAAACTGTGTTTCTTAAGGTACAAACATAGAGGAGCGACGCGTCAAGCGGCAAGCGACGCGACTAGCGACGAGGCAAAAAACATGCACATAGTAAGGCGACACTTTTTGAACTCTTGTCAGTTTGATATATGAATTCTATTATATTTATTACCTGTTAATTTACCTTCTTCAGCTACTTCTGCCCATAATTGCTCCAGTGACTACCGATTTCGGTGATCCGGATGGGATTTATTCCATATAGCTTGTATTTTGAACACAGAATTTATTATCTGTTCGGTTTTCATCGTTCTTGAATACTTATCCCCAGTACTGAAATCAATAATCAAATTTACAAAATGCACTCTCCTTCCAAATACAAACGATTGCACTCACTCCCACGCTACTACGCTAGACGCAGCTGTCACGCGTAAATAAATATTGTCGCTTGAGATACGTAGGGCGTCATCGCGTCGCTTACCTCCTTACTATGTGCACTCTAACACAGAATGCACAGAAATATTCTAGTCGCATCGCTAGTAGCGTCGCTTGCCGCTTAACGCGTCGCTCCTCTATGTTTGTACCTTTAGAAACACCATGAGAGCTTGCTCGAGTGGTGTTTTTAGAGCAACACAGTTTGAGAGCCTGGCAAGGTGAAAGTATTTTGAAAATGCTACAGGGATATTCGATCAGACAATTTCACGAATACATTATATTATGGGCTAAATGCGTATTGCAGGATCGGTTCTTCTTGTGTAATCAATGTCAGTTGAAGCGTCAAACTGATGTTTGTATATTCACCGTGATAGAAATGTATACAGAAGGAAGAAGCCAAACACCGATGTGAAAATACCATAGGCTAGAGGCAGTGTTTTCAAAAAGTCCTGTCCTCAATGGTTTGAAATGAGAAAATCATGGCATTTGATTGGTTTATATAACATGAGGGAAATTGTCTATCTAACTATTTCAATTAAGCTGTTTTCATAACTTTTTGTACAACTGACATTAAAAATGACGTTTTTAATTCATTGACACATGAACTAAAAACTGACGTTTTCACAAAATCACTTTTAACACTAGTGTTAAAAGTACTTTTAACACTAGTGTTAAAAGTAAAATGACAGATGAGATGATGGATACTCTGTAATATAGATCTCTCTAATAGAAACACTTCAATCAGATATTATAATCAGAACACCTACTCAAGAGGAATCGTTTATAAAAGTTCACACATGTATTTGGTCGTTTGCGCAATTGATAATACTAATTCCTTTTGAAGTTACAAACGAAGTAGTATTTAGTCCAACTGTAGAATGTCCTTCATCACTGACAAATAATGACATTCATAAATAAAGTGCGTTGGGGTTTATTATATTTGAAGTATCTGTCAGTCAGCCTTGTAATCCAAAGATCGTGTGTTCGAATCCTTATGGATCTTATTTTTTTTTTGTTTTTTTCTTACTAGCAGTAACTGTTGAACAAAAAATTTTGTATGATACATTTGTTAAAAGTGATTTTATTTTGCTCGTGGGGTTGCTCCACTCGCTAACGCTCGTTTCGCAATATTCCCCACTCACAAAATAAAATGCCACTTTTAACACTTGTATCATAAATAACTATTATTTGCATTACTCATAGTTGCTATAAGGTTTTTTGGCTATAGTGAAATTGAATTATAAAAATATTGATCCCTGACTAGTTGATTGTCAGTTGTGAGACCTTCAATAATAATAATAATAATAATAATAATGTAAAGATTTTATTGACAGTCTCATTTACTCAGTACCTTGGTAATGGTTATAAAACTAACAAAAAGCAGAGTTAGTGCTTTGCCTGTTAACATCATTAACAGGTGTATACGCTCTCTTACTTCAACCTTTTGCCAAAATTCCTCAAAAATATTGGATGATATATTCATCAACGGGATATGTTGCATCGTCTGAATTATTCGTAGATGCGCCGATGATACGAAATGTTGCATTCAAAATATAGGACAAACAAAAATTTATCCTTTGACATCATTCATTGCCCTCACAGTCTACGATGTCTGTGCTACATTGAGAAGTTTGCCACTAGCAGACTATTTTCTCATACTTATTATATATGTCACAAAAAAAAATACATATTGAAGGCTGGTTGTTAGAGATCCATTGGAAAAAAACTATCCATTTGTTTCTGTCGTAGATCAATTAAGTTCTGACAATAACCTTTCAAGAAAACAATTAGTGAATCAGATCATTAACCATAATTGATAGAATGTCGGTTGGTAATTGATGTGTTTAAACATACAATTAATTTGAATCATCTAACAGTCATGCATGTATTCCTCGGAAGAGGGATTATTCTTTTTTAAGTATTATTTCTTGAGCGAGCCGCATTTTCTGTTTCTTTTTTCTGTTTGACAAAATGTTATTCGAAAAATTGATAGTTATAGTTTTCCATTACTTATAGGCAGTGTATGTATTTTTCTTCTAGCATGTCTTGTTTTGAGGGTACACACCAATATGCTTTTTTGTAGAGGAGCCTCTTTTTGTCCATGTTCGTGAATGTACTCGCTATCTTTGAGATTATCTGTTTGTAAGTGTAATAATACAGTTCTCAACATGAATACTGAAAAAAGTACTCGTCTCAGTGCAAAAAAATGTATTAAACAAGTTGATTTACGTGTGTTGACAGTATACATTCTTAAGTCTCAAGGGAAAACGTATCTGAAAAGGTATTTTCGTGCAACCGGACGCAAAACAAGCATTTTGCAGCCGCAACAGAGGCCGCAAAATGATATTTTGCGGCCGTTCCCATAGTGACTGCCGGCAAACTGAACGCCACTACAGCATTTGACATTTCTGAAATATGACAATAACAATGTATTTCGAACCAAAAACTATTTCCAAATTCACAACAGAAACATACTTTATTTTTGATATATATTAACATTGATTGTACTGTTTATATTATTACTGATATTCATCCCTGAAGATGAAGCAACTAAATCTTTTGTTTCTGAACAATCATTATTTACATTAGACAAAAACGTATTATTTTCTTTGGACATTAACATTTTGCGATTGACTACATTTGAACTAGATGCTACAGTGCCAGAAATTGCATCGGAAATTTTGTTCTTATTATGGATGGAATCCTCGACATATCCTTCCGCTACAGTAGTGGACTTCCATCCAACGTGGCGTTTAAGAACTGATATATCAGCACCTGTATTGGCAAGCAGCGTGGCGGAACTTCTTCTAAAACTGTGACCTGTGTATGCCTCACTATTTGGTAAGCCGAGATATTTTGCAATCATACTAGGTATTTTTCCAATCGTATGCACTCCAACAACCTGTGCCGAGCACTTTCCATTTTCATATCTCAGAAATAGACGACGAATAGGAGTATGTTTTGGTCGAAGAGTTACATATTTATAGTAAATTCTTATATAATCTTGATTAGTAATGGTAAAAACACGCTTTTGATCAGTTTTAATATCAGGAACAGTTACTATCAATACAGTTTTGTCTTCCTGAATATCTTCGAGGGACATTCTCACTAATTCATCTCGTCGCAATGCTCCTGATATTCCCATTATCAAAACTACCTATAATAATAATTATTATGAATAAAACATCATACTTCACTTTTTTTCCATATTTATATACCTTCCACAGTAATGATTTGCATCATTAGCTTGTTTGAGGAATGAATCAATTTGCTTTTGCGTAAAAACTTTTGATTTCTTTGCTCGATAACCAACTGACTTTTTCTTGAGGAATGGTACCAATTTTAAAAACTTCTTTACGTCAATTCCATCTCGTACGTTAAGCATAGTCTTTAACATAGAATAAATGCTCCATAAAGTTGAACTCTTCACAACTTTTGATCGCTGCATCAAATATCCTAATAATATGTTTTCTGACACCGTCTTGACATTTTGGTTGACACACCAATCTTTGAAGTTGCTGTAACATTTTTCATATTTCCGTTTAGATTTTTCGGGTATCAAATCAGAAAGTGCTGAGTCTATGAGATCTCTCAGCTCAGGAGGAGTGCAAGTAACTGAAATATCACTATCGCTATCGGACATCTTCACGACTTCACGAGAAATGTCAAATTGATTTGTATTGCTAAATATTTCATCTCCATAGAAACATTGTGATATTGAGGTGTAATTTTCTCTATTCGCGTTGAAACGCTGTCTTTTCTAAAGATACATAATGTTTATTGAAATTATGTAATTTTCACGGTTGCACGAAAAATATTGTGTATACTATGGAAGCGAAATGTTTTCGCGACCTCGAGATTATCTTGCCTCGGCCGGAGCGGCCTCGGCGATAATCTCTCTCTCGGAACGCGAAAAAGCATTTTGCGGCCTTAGTATACAAATAACTATTAATGCGTATTTTCTGAATTTTGGACGTATTGTGTATTAAGATAAACCCTGGATTCCGCAACTGTTTTGTGTCTCATATTATGCCACTCTCCTGTCGTGGTTGAATGGAAACAAAACATATATCCCATTTGCAATACCGGAGAAAACTATGAATAATATCGAGAACCCTTCTTTGATATACATTTCAAAACCTTAGTGAAGACATGTCGTCTCATTTTCCTCCTATAATAAAAGTCAAACCAAAGAGTTAGATATACCGAGAGACAAGGGCGTCGCCAGCTTCTGACTAAGGGGGGGGGCAATTGGGCAATATTATGGAGGTTAAAAAATATGAACGCCTGGTACAGTCGAGAGCATGAAGCTTGTGAAATTATTCACGTTTTGTCATGCGATGCGGAATTTATTAATAGGGAAGGAAGTCAATTGCTCGCACGGCCTTAGGACTTTGTTCGCTTTCCGGCTGGCTACATTTGATCTCTAGGGGGGGCAACTGCCCCCCTGCCCTTCCTTGGCGACGCCCATGCCGAGAGATGGAAATAACGATGGCATCCAGTCTTTTAACCTTCTTTCTTCAAGTGATCTAGGCCAACCACATTTAATTATGAATAATGTTCATTCAGAACGAAATGAAAAACAAAGTATAATAATAAGTACAAATATAATACATGTGAAGGGTCATATTCAACAACAAGAATAAAATTGAATGATTTGTTACGGGACTTGATTTGTCCGTTAGACAATAGTACAGGATCCAGGATTATTCACCTGACACAAATTCCAATAGAAATGATTTTTGGCATACAGGCAGTTCTTGAGGAATATACTAAGATAAAAAATGTTCTGCGCGTGAACACCTATGGAAAGTGGGGAAAATTCCCGGGAAAACTCGGAAAATCGGTTTTTCATCAATAACTTGGGAAGGGTTGAAAATTTCGATACATAGCTTCCTATGAGAGATAATGAGCTAATGTGCGAACAACTCGGGATTTAATAAGATTTACCCCGACGATCGACTAAAATCTCTGTATCTCTTTTTTCTTTGGTCGAAAATGCATAACCGGCAGAAGTGGTTGTATTTGATATTCGAAGGTGAAATAATGATCATCGATAAATAAAAAAATGTAATTGTACAAATCAGATATAACATTCCTGGCCAATCTTGGGCCTAACTGAATCAAGTTTTTCTGTAGCCGTTTTTGTTAGTTCACTAATTTTTCATGACTGATGTCTTTATAATCGACGTAAAAATATCAAAGTGGATATTTCTGAAAAAGCGCACCTGTCATTTCATTTCCAAGTTCCGGTACTTTCAGAATATGAAACCTCTGATAAAAAAGTTTTTATTCATGATTTTCTATATTTTCCAAAAATTTCCCTAAACGCCTCAAAATCGACTATAGCTTTATGAATGTGAAAATATGTAGTTGAGAACCTGCTCTTTCTAGCGGTGACTTTTTTTTGTTGGGAAATCTCAAGCCAGTCTAACAATCAGATTGTCAGTAGCCTTTGGTCGAACTTCATCATCTACTTACCGGATGAAACATTATTTTTAGGAATTTTCATGAATAGGCGAATACTCCTGAATTGAGTTGCCTATCAAAATATGGTCAAAACTATATACAGTAAGTTCCAAAAGTTTGTAACATACGGAACCTTTTTTATTGATGCACTGCGGAATACTTGTATTTGAGATATCACAATTTCAAATTTCCAAACGGTGTACAGGGGAGAACGAAAAATAGATCAAGTCTAAACTAGTCTGGCTATGATTCCAAATTTGAATATTGTTTTCAATATTTTTCCAATATTCCAAAGCCTCTATCAATAAACTTTTTTATTACGTCAAAAATAAGGTTAGTGTACACTTGATTACAATTCCTATTTTTGTTCTCCCCTGTATACTGTTTGGAAATTTCAAACTTTGATAACTCCCATGCATGCATGTTTTCTGCAATGCACCACTTTTCATCAAGAATAATATTTTCTGACAAATAAATAACAAACAACTCTCCATGGGAAGCAAACTTTTTGAAACTCACCGTATACAGTATCGGAAAGTTTTCATCTTGGGTATGGGGTTTCATGAGAGCGTAAATAATAGCTTACTATATGTTGAGAGAGCATCACAAGGGATATCGACTTGCATTGTGTGCGGTGTGTCGCATTGCCACGTAGTCCGTTAATGCGTCGGGTGGGGTAACAGGAGAGGCGCATAGTAATGCGTCTCTCTTGTTTATGTGGTATTATCATATCATTGCGTTCCTTATTGCTGGAGTAGATTTCTTTCTATACCCCAGATAAAAAGTTTCCGCTGACTTTATTTTGATTCGTCTATTCATGAAAGTTTATAAATACCTAGTATATTTCACTGGTGAGCGGATGGTTGAAGTTCGACCTCCCTTCAGATACTGTAATATTCGCGCTTCTCTTCCCTGTTGATGAGCCACCATTTGGGAAGATGCCAGACTTTCTTATTTTGCTTTATTTAGTTAGTCTTTGTGTGTGTATTTTGAACTCGTATCATGGATTTGGAAAAAAAACTGATTGATAATATTATAGAAAAAATGTCATTGTAGGATTCTTATTTATTTCTCCCACCAAAAAATTTCCCAATATCGTATCTTTTGAAGTTATATGGTAGATATATTAAAATACATAAATGAAAATTTCAAATCACAAGAAAATATTGAGAAATGAAGGGGAAAAGACAAAAATGATATTTTGGAGATACGTATAAATATAGTTATTAATGATATAAGTTCGTGAGGAAGGATTTTTTTTGTATGAGCGTGAAAACAAAAAAGCTCTCTACGAAAGTGTATAATACAAAGTTTTTTCTACGACAGTTAATATTGTCAAATTGCAACAACTGTATCATTACTTATATTACTTATATTTAGTTACGTCCTGGCGTAGAAAAATAATAATTTATGTATCAATTGAGTAAAGTGAGACTTTTTTTGTACGAGTAGGAATTGTGCCTATGCCTACGGCGTTGTGCGGCAATTCCTACAAGTAAAAAAAACACTTTACTCACGAGTTTCATACAGTATTTTTCTACAACTGTCAAAAAACACAATCAATTAAATTATTTGCAAATATGAAATGAATTTGGCATATTTATTGATTCATAATTCCAAGTTCGAAGAGTATGCCGGAGAGTTAAGTTTCAAACAAATGAAACGAATAATTTCGACAGAGTCGAAATACCTTTCTCTTCACACTATCCCGCAAAATGGAAAATTTGAAGCGAATATTAAATAACATATTTATCGAAGTCAATAGTATTATCATTATCAATGTTGACTTGAATTTCGAATAACTATTTCATCGGAAGTAACTTTTCATGTTCTTAGATTTGTCTTCAAAATAGTCAAACAATATTCGTGAAGCTACGAATACCTTTTTCTTTCTTTGCACTATGTCAAGGAAATATCATATTTACACTATCTACGATTTTCTCCGTTCAATCTTCATCACTTTTCATTTCTACTTGAATTAAATTCATAGTTATCAAGAATTCTTTATCTGGATAGATGCCTAATTTCACAAATTTCATTAATTATTGATGTCAATTGTCAACTAGTTTCCGACGGCCAAACAGCCACAGCTACCTTGGATTACCTATTGTGGATTAGGTCTAATATTTCCTTAGAGGTATATACATTTTGAATATATTCGCCGCGATTGTTTGGAATTTTGATAATAATCATTTTATAGTAAGAATGCTAACAATATTATTCGTGAAACATTTGTATATATTTATAGATAATTAGTTGCCAAAGAAAATGATAACTGGCTTTATGACAGTATTTCGTTATTATTCGGATCTGTCATTGTTGTTCCCTAGCAACAGCCGTTAAAAAAAGTGCACTTTTTTTACGCTTTTCCACTTAATAATGAAGTCGTATGTTGATAGTGAAATATTGTAATACTTTACGCACACAAACCACACAAAAAAACTGTACTTTTTTTGACATTTGTAGAAAAATATTTTGAAAACGGGCTATTTGTATTTATACGAGCTTCACTCGTTTTTCAATCTAATATGAACTGCAGTCATTTAAATAGCGAACGTAAAAGCAGCAAAACCAAAAAAACCTGTGAAGACTATCTTTAGTCATTCTTGTTTGAACTAGTAGTCATTTTTCCCTCCATTCTAACCGTTTCAGTTCGAATATTGCGATTCGTTATAAGCTTCATGATTTAATTTTTTCCCACAATTTACAAATTTGTTTCAATTGCTGTCGGATGCTTGTTAATAAGAGATTCCCCTACGATTGTTGGAATACTGTTGAGAAATAAAATCCGCTTCGTTAAATGATTGCAACTCCCGAAGCTGTTATTACAATTGACGAGAGAACTCATAACTACTGTGACAACTATTTCCGATCAGACCACTATTTTTATGGCTATCATTATGAGTTCTTTTAATATAATTGTTGCCACTAGTATTATTATTGTCATCACCCTGTACACGTTAGTTCCAATAGGATATGCAACGTACCGGTACGCTATCGCTATCTGGGTTACTTGGGTAATTAGAAGATAAAAGAGTGACTAAAGTATTATTAATGGCTGGAGTCTGGCTAAGATATTGAACAATTGATATTTTTTTCAATTATTTTATATTGAACGTATACCTGGATACAGATATGTAATCGATTAAATTTGATGGTAAATAAACTAAAAATCATATTAAATTATTATAAAATTGTCGTAGAGGTTATTGGAAATCAGCTAATGTTCCTTGATGGAATCACACTTACATTAAATTTTGTGGAAGCAGATATAGATGATTTTGAGGTCCTAATTGGTCAACCAACTACAAACCACGAAGAGACATACAAAAATATGAAATCAATATTGGATTTAATTAAATACAAGCATTAAAATTGGATACTGTGTGCTGACCTTAAAGTAATAGTTATTTTACTTAGTTAATTTGAAAGGTGGATTTACTAAATACTGTTGTTATTTTTTGCATGTGGGACAACAGAGCTACTGGTGAGAATTATTTGATTAAAGATTGACCAAAACTAACGGAATTTGTGTGCGAAGTCAAATATAAAATACTAGCCTTTAATCAACCCCGATGGCATCATTTTACCTCCCCTACACATAAAACTTGGTTTAATGAAACATTTGGTGAAAGCAATGGATACAAATGGCGACGGATTTTTATATTAGTCTATTTTTTCTAAATTAAGGAACGAGACGTTAAAAGGAGTGATTTTTATTGGTACACAAATACGTCTTTTAATGCCATTAATAAACAAATTTTCGATTAAAGAACTATGCGCATGGACATCATTGAATGATGTGATAAACGGTTCTTAAGGTAATCATAGAGCCGATAATCTGTAAAAAACTTGAACGATATGTTGGGAGTATACACAAAGATAGCTTGTCGAAGTGAATGAATAATTTGTTGTTCCATTGTTAATGAAATATTATATGAAACGCCTTATTCGAAGAAGATCAACTGCGGTACCTCTGTTTTTTGCAATTCCATACGCAAAATTTTTGAGTTTACTAGCTGAACCACTAAATCGAAACGTACCCACCTCTACACCAACTGCAGCGTCCCATCTCTTCCCAGTACATAACCTCATTTTTCAAAGCAAGTCTCAACTACCGGCACGAATAATAAGTTATAAAAACATACTGTAAAAGTGATGGCGAGTGATTTGGGACACGTTGTTTTTGACAGTAACCCAAATGAATTCAATGGGATTCAAATTCGGATGGTAGGGTGGAAGTCGCAAAACGTTATGTCCATGTTCAAGAAAAATCTAATATGATGCTTTTTAATTGCCGTGATCAAGTCGTAAAATTCGGGGTTGATCATGTTAGGGGCGAACTTAATGTTTTTTCTTGCAGCCACTTCACCATTCCATTTGAATATTATGGTATGGAGCATTATCGATCTCGACTATCGAATTCACCGGTAAATTTGGGATTGACTTCTCTTGTAATCATTTACCATAATTTTCAGAATTCATTTCTGAATAATAATCACCTGATTTTGTGCCTGATTTGAATATAAACAGACAATCATGTATAAAGCCCATGTCCTCCTGCATGGACAATAATGAGTCTTGGTCTCTTCGAAATATTTTTAAATAACCCTTTGGTTGATTCATCCGTCCAGTTCTTGAAAGACGTATGTCCACTATGAACGTACGTTTCATCAAGAAACACAATTGGTCGCTGTTGGCTACGAAAATAACTGATTTTTTTCTAAATACTTGATCCTCAATCCTCTAATGTCCATTTTCTCTATTTAAATTCTTCTATTATTTTCAGTCCTTCTCCATCTGAAACCTATTTTCTTTAAAAATCTACGAAGAGATGTTTCGGAAGCCACAATTTCCAAAACGTCATTAATTTTGAGTTGGATCTTTTTTACCGTAATACGACACCTTTCCGTCTAGTATTGGAATACTCATACTCGGGAATATCAGTTACAGTTACTGGTGCTCTTCTAGTCCGCTTCTTTTTTGGTGTGGAAAATTTTACTTGCCCGTTATTTGCAGCAATTAATTGCTCCCCTTCTTTAACCACTCTTGCAATGGTTCTTATTGAAATACCTGAAATAAAATTAAGATTTGCGTTGAAATTGTGTATTTTTAAATTTATTTAATGTTACCTGTAGCGAGAGATGTTTTATTTTTCACATTTAATAACGTATCCGTCTCACATTCAACACTTTGAAGATAATTGATCACTTTAAAAATAATTTCACGTGCCTGACTCTTGATGACTGGTTTTTTGTTAGACAATGACATTTTTTCAAAAACAACACAAACATTATTCAGACAATGCCAAACGCCAACAGAATTGGAGGACAAGTAATGATACGTCTCTGTATTTATATGTCTTGCAAGAGCTGTAGTGGGCGTCACATTGAAGAGTTTGTGCGCATGGGGCGGGCTCGCCATTACGTTTGGCGCTTACAGTACTTGGCTTGAATTGAAAAAGGTTCGTATTTAACCGAGCACCAAAGTAATATTATTGATATGATTTCCTACTATTTATCTTTGTCACCAAAAATCATAGTTGAGCACCAACATTTAATTACCAAAATATTTATTTTTGAGCCCAAAGTATTGAGTTTTGAAGTTTATTTATACAGTGAGGACCAAAAGTCCGTCGCCCTCTCCGTAACTTCTTTACAAAACTTATATTTATATTTATATATATTTATATTAACTTTTCTTTTAAATAATACAATTAATCGATAACTAACAACCCTCTATCTAATTATTAAGGAAATTCAACATCGGACTCAATAATAACCTGGTTGCCTGATAAAGGACAAAATATTCCCCCTTTCCATTTCCATATAGGTACACTTAAAACGTAGGCTTATTGTGGCAAATACCTGTTAGAAAACAACTACTCCCCTGGTCAATACCACAACGGATATTGAATTATATCTGACAGATACTCGTGCAATGCACCTCAATGCAAAATTTATGTAGTCTAGTTTTGAGGTTTTTGCCACAAAATAAGCAAACGTTGCAGTTGTATATGGGAGTAAAAAGGGTAAAACATCGGTCGGCAACGACTATCGTTATTAAACGATCTCCCAACAAAACTGAACTTTGAGTTCATTCATATAATTGAATCTTTCAACCCTGAGATCTGCTCATGAAGGAGCGGCTTATATCCGTTCCACCAGCGTGAGACCAGAGTGACCAAATAGATTAAATGGTGTGGTGATTCAGACGGGAAATAGATAGCCTCAAGGCTGTCTGTAGTGACTTATCCTGTACTGATGTTCAGGTAAAAACCTCGAGACCAGTCTACAGGTGGTCCCTCTCTCCGAATCAAAACTCTGCTATTTGGTTGCAATGGAGCACTTGCAATTGGTTCCTCTTCAATGAGGTACATTGCACAAGGATCTGTCAGGTATAATTCAATACCCTTCGTGGTATTAGCCAAGGGAGTAGTTATTTTCTGACAGGTATTTATCACAATTTCCTTTGCCAAGCTGGAATCGAATTCTAAAATCGGTATCGTCGAGTGTTTTAAAATAATTTGGTCTAGAGCGAATTGCGTTTCTACGAGGTCGCATAATATGTTCATAATATCCATGAAATTCGTCCTCCAAAACGTCGAATAAATCTGTATCAAGACAATTCAGGACAGGATTTGAACACAGGAAAGGCAATACAATTTTGCGTTACTGCCACAGTGCTCTTGGTCAATACCATAGTGACTCCTGGAGTATTATTTTCTCCACAGAAGGTACCCGGGGTACGTGGAGCACACCACGCCGAAAGCTGGCGCACGAGGCAACCCGTAACGACGAAAGAGCCTAATACACAGCAAACGAAATAATAATAATGATAATAGTAATCTTTTATTTTCCTTTAAGACAAACTATTGTACAGGAATAGTCACATGCTGTTGAAACCTAAAACCTACTAAATATATTAAAACTAATGAAACGAGAACAGGTGATGATCAGAAAGATCTGGCAAAATTAAAAAAACATTACAATAAAAAATTCAAGTATTCTGCATTTATAAAATTGCATTTAAGTTGAATTTTACTGTAAAGTCCAAAAGTTCTTGATTCGAGATATGAAAAAGTATATTCAATACTTGCACAACTTTTGGAATGTTTTCAACGAGTATACATCAAATTTCAAGTTATTTGCAATTTTGAGAATTTTCGGGACTTTATAACGGGTTGCATAATTTTATAGCTTGTTTTAAAACCATTTCCAAACTTTTTTGAAGCTTGAAAACTTCTGGAATTATTATGAATTGATTGTCTATTTCTACTAGCCTAGAATGTTTCATCGACAATCATCGACGATTTTCGTCAAACGGTAGGGCTAGAATAGAGGGACAGAATATAAGTGGATTTCGCTTGTCGTTAGTAGGGGGTTGGGCAATGGTTAATTGGCCTTATTTAGTATTTCTTTACCTGTATACGCAACGTTACCATTATTCCACTTCGGGGTACACCTACGCAATGTGAGGAATTTAAAAGTTTCGTCTCTGAAATACCATATTCTGTTACTAATAATAAAGTATTTCAGGGACAGTTGCTGAAACACATGGCTGAAGAGTTTCACGTGAATGTTTTGATGACGAACAACCCTGCGGGAGCGAGATCCAGTAAAATACCTATGAATATAATGAATTGACTGCATTTAATCAAATACAAACGATACGTACAATCCAAAGCAAGGTGAGCGAGGTAACATACAATACTGATTGCTGAATAAATTTGACACTCACCTGTTTTGTCTCTTACCGACAGTGAAAGAGACCTCTGGCGTACAGCAAGGTAAATAGTATTTCTGAAGAGAATTTGAAGGAAAGCATGAATCACATTAAGAATTCCACATGAACGCTCAACGGCAGGACTAATACAGTATTTGAATAAGTCTTCTTGAATCCACAGGGTATTTCCGAAATTGAGGCAAAAAAATTTCGAAATTTTTATGAAATTTTATGAAAATTCTTTCAGTCACCTTTGTTTGGTAGGCAATTGTTTGATTCTCCAAGCCACAGCGTGTCTGCCCGCTGGCAGTATTTCTGCGCGGTTTGCGCAGGCTGTAGACCTCTTATCAGTGATTACCAAAAAGTCTTGAAAACTTTAAAATTCGATTCGATAAAGTTTTCATTTATTGCTCCAATTTCGTAAACACCCTGTATATTTATGAAGATAGGAGTGTGAGACAATATTAGCACTTTTGAACTGTATCGATCAATATATGGAAAACCAAAAGTGGGTGGAATTTGAAAATTTCGCAGTTTACTATTGTTGATGAGGGATATCCGACTAAAATATCAAGAATTTGACCCTTCCGGTTGTACCAGTCCCAACTTCCTTATATTAAATGAAAATGCCATATTTTCAGATTCTACGAAAAAATCTGAACATATTTCTTGTTTAGTGTCTTTTAACCATGAAAGTCTAACCGCTTTCGAAATATTTAATAGTTTAATCTGAAAATTGCGCTTGTAGCAAGTTTTTGTTTTTTATTTCTGTACAGGATCATTTATTTTATATTTATTTTATACATTTTTTTAATTATTTTGTATCGTAGAAGAAGACCTGATTCAGCAGAATACTGATATAAATTGGATTAAAGTTATTCAGCGCCTTCACCGGACAATGATATAGATTAGGTTGAAACAACTAATGATTTTTTTTTCATGGAAACCCACAATTCTATAAATTTTTTCGATTCAGTATCGAAAATGAGGCTACTCTAATTACGGTTATCTATGGCATCATTCAACAGTTCTCAAAATATTAACTAATTTCTTAAATTCAGTGTTTTTCAGTTGGCCATGGCGCCCGCGGTTGCGTTAGAAACAATCAACTGTCATTGAAATATCATAGTAGTTATCATGCCGGCTCGTTCGAATTACTCAAATGAAGATTACGTGAATCGGTTCTTTATTCATGACGAATGTAATGTTAAAACTGTTGTTAAAATTGTTATTTCTGTCAACCACCTGAAACTTGTGTGAGCTAGCGAAAGCGCAGTTAATATAGAACACATGTCCTTTGGATTGGCCAGCGTGCACACTACCAACTCGCCACCAAGGTCCATGTGTAAAGAAGTTACTAATTTCCCAGATTTATTAGGTAAGTACAAGCAACAAAGGACGTACGTCACTGATCATTCTGCTGAAGGTAATAGGTAACCATAGATACACAGGCATGCGAAATTTAACTTTGATGTTCCACTCCTAAGTATTAAATATCTAGGTATGTTAAATTAGAATACAGCTTTGTTTTTTACTTAGCACATCGAGATTAATTTGCATTGATGACATGTATATCATACCATTTTTCAGCAATTGTTATAAAAAGTAAAGCAAAAATCAATGAATGTATTATTAAATATTAATCTTTAAGATCTAATCATCAAATAAAAAAAAGACTTATTGTATTTTTTCTACTTCCTCAAAATCTCCTGTTCAATACTTTTCTCTTATGCTTCCCATCCGGTATATCTCTTTTCAACATCCAGAGTAGCCTGCCAACATGTTTGCGCCCCACCTTCCTTGGTATCTGCGCTCCATATCCTTAATATCTTGGTGGAAGCTTGAAAGGCACCAGAATTACCAGAAAAGAATCCATCAGATAATGTAAGTCTATTAACGACTAATATGAAGTAAGTATTATATTTGTGGTTTTTGCAGTATAATGCCATAATATGTTAATCAGGGAATAATGACGAGGGATTAATGCAAATTATGAAATTTATTGACAAAGATTTTTCTTTTGCATAAATTCACCTAATTACAAATACATTTTTTAATTTAAGATCTGAAAGGAATAAATAAGTTGTAAATGAAATAGAGTATACTACTCCCAATAATGGGAATATTATAATAATCGGAATGTTACTCGGAATGTTACTCCCTCGCCGCTAACGAGGCATATTTCGTTAAAATTCCTCGAGAATAATTGCTATCATTATTGACTCGTGGTATAATTTACTAATATCTTTAGATCGCCGCATATAGTTCAACCATGATCCAAGTAATTTACTGTAACTTTCGTTCCTAGAGACGAAAATTGCCTAATAATCGTCATATGTGCCAATCGAGTATGTTTGAGTTAGTATTAATAGTAGTATTAATCATAATGATCCTTATTCATGTTGAAATCAATTTGAAGAGATGCAAACAACATATTGATATATACAAATTACAAATCACAAAACCTACCACAAATAAGGAGAATATTGACAACAAACATATTCATTTCAAAAACTGAACCTGAATGATAAACTGAGGTTTCATTGACCCCATAGGACGTTTGTAAATAGGAGCAATATGTGTGAGTGTGGATAAACTTCATGATCAAAAGTTCACGATTGTGATCAAATAGAATTTTTCAAATATTTACCATCCCACCTTCAAACAGGAATTTTTTTAAGAAATCCAGATTCAGTCGAGATTGCCCTACTATTGTGCATAGAAGAAAAAACTCACTATAGAACGAGAATAAATCTGGATGTTTACTAGTTCACATTCGATTCCAAATCCAAACATCAAAGCAGCAGTTGTGTCCACACAATTTTATACTATCATAATCAAAGGGTCCCGTTATTCTCTTATGTAAAATGGTTATATATCAATTTGCCTGAATTGTTACTGTTTCATTATTACAAAGAAATTATTTCATCTGGTGCCGGGGCGCTTAAGCAAAACGTACCACGTTTCAGCCAATGGAAGATATTCTAGCTGTTTGATTTGTTGTGACCAAACACAGGTGCACTTTGCCATCCAGACTAAAACGTGCACTTTGTCGCCCGGAAATTTATTCGAAAAAATTCCCTGTGGTGACCAGGCAAGCTAGGTTAGCTTGCTCAGGTTAGGTTTGTGTGTAAATCGCAAGCGAAAAACTAATTCACGCATTTTCGATTCGCAAGCTAGGTTAGCAAACATTGCTCTAATACATTTTATATTGGTCAGTACTATCTGTCATTTTGTCAGATATTTTGAAAGAATAATACAAAACTACCACTGAGGAAAATTAAACTATCTTTGATTAGAGTTAATATAAATAGGAAATAGTTATTGTTTTTTATCGTATAGTTAAATAAATAAATATTGAAAGTAAGACATCTTTATTTTTGAATACTACAGTCGACGGAAAAGTTTTTTAACAAACTTGTGAATTAAAATGGAAATTAACAATCTCAAACATTAACGCGCTGGCTCCGCTCACGCGTTAAATTATCTCGATTGTTTCTCGCCCTTATTAATACACTTGTTCGTTAAATAACCATTGAAGATAAATAAGTCTTTCAACAGTGCTCC
Organism: Chrysolina haemoptera; assembly: GCA_958298965.1. Lineage (NCBI taxonomy): Eukaryota > Metazoa > Arthropoda > Insecta > Coleoptera > Chrysomelidae > Chrysolina > Chrysolina haemoptera. Next base: position 18,585,918 of record OY282591.1, on the reverse strand, counting down.
GTCCTAAGCCCAAAGGGCGTATCCCAATTTTTTTCATATTTTAGATTTGGTTCCCTATGACCAATATGTTGACTTGAATGACAAATTCGGCCGGATCTCATCGTTCTATGCCGTTTGAAACATCAGTAAAAAAAGACGTACCTACATCCAAAATATACCTTGCAATATATAGGCGTAACTCATGAATGCTAAAAACTGAGATACCCCCTTTGGGCTTAGGACGGCAGAATGATGAAAGTGATAAGTGAATGAATATACATTAGGCGCCATATTAAAAAAAATATTGGGCCCACATTTACAAAGTTGTGAATATATGAAATAAAAACAGAACTTTTTTTTTTCAAGATTGAATGTTGAAACACACCCGCTTTTTTAAATGCTCTGTTTGCCGAAGATCAGTGCTGATATAGTTTCAGAGGACAGCTTATTCCTTTGAGAGAAAACTCGAAGAATGTGTTCAAATTGCCTGCCACCATATCTAAGTGAGCTAATAACATGAATTAACTCGTGAATCGGACAAATACTTTTTTTCTCCACAGTTATGGCAGTATTCATTTCATCTTGGACTGTAATCAATAGGGTTATTAAGGGTTCCACAACAAAAATTATAATGATTTTTGTTCGAAATTATGATTGGGGAAGTGGTTGTTTTCAGTTAGATATTACAAGAAAATCATATTTTTCATTTTTCAATTTTCATAGAGAATTCAAAATTCAAAAATTATAATCTTGAACTATGAAGTTTTGTACCTGCGGCACTCGACATACTGATCAAAGGTTTTGATTTTCACGAAATTCATAAAAGTGCCAATATCTCCAAAACTATCAATATTTTACCAAGTTCATATTATGATATTCTGGTCAGTCATGAGCTGGACTATCAGCCCTCCAAAGGATGACGTTGAGTTTTCAGACACCCTGTATATAGTAACGGCATTTGAGTTGATTATCATGCAGTCAACCGTCCTTTCAAACCATTAGTAATGAATTCGGAAATATCTATGGGAGGATTAAGCTTACAACCAAATTTAAATCTATGAAGGAATATCTGGACCCTTTCGGCCTAATAATAATTCTGCAAAAGTAACAGCATACTAAACTAAATATCCCAAGCTCAATGATAATCTCTGAAATATATTGCGTTACTCACTGCCAAGATCGAACATGAATTCTGCCTGTTGACAAAAATGTTAGAATAAATAAAATGTTCATGTTTCGTTATTCAGTTCTGTCTATGAAATCCATTATTATTATTATTATTATTATTATTATTATTATTATTATTATTATTATTATTATTATTATTATTATTATTATTATTATTATTATTATTATTATTATTATTATTATTATTATTATTATTATTATTATTATTATTATTATTATTATTATTATTATTATTATATAATAACAACTAGCTTCTGCCCACCACTTCACCATAAAATGACTCGGGCTATAACATTGACAAAAATATATTGGAAGTGTTAGTCGGCCTATCAAGAATAAACAGATCATAAAAAATGGATACATAATTGATGTTTCTTAACATTTTTATTCAGTTCAACGTTCGGGCAGGACAACGTACCGTGTTGGCTAGTTGTTTTTATAAACGTAAAACAACCTAATCAATATTCTCAAGCGAGGCTCTTCATGAAGTAGAGCACCCGCAAATGGGATATTGTAGCGCCTCAAACTTAAAAACATCATAATAGGTACAAGACGTTAGAAGCAACAAACCCTTTCCGCATAAAATTTCCTCTCGGCCGAGGAGCTTTTATGTTTCAATAGATTTTCGGTTCAGAAACCATCTTTGTTCGCTCAAAAGAATGGTGAATAAATTTACATTTTCCATATAAAATAATTCAACTGATCATTCGAGTTATATTAATGTCTACAGCATAGGACCACTCATGAAAACAAAGGTAAATAGCGAAGTGGTCGAGGTGTTAGGAGATATTGTTTTTGCCCATTCGGCCCGGGTTCGGTCCCCACCTGCATCACGGAGCTGAATTGGTTCGGAATCCACTTTCCATAGGCGTTTTCTAAGAAAACCTGGGAGATTCGTAATAACAAATTCAAATTTGAAAAGGGGAACATTCTCCATTAAAATTGAAAATTGCGATTTTTTGTAATATCTATCAGAAAACAACTACTTCTCCGGATAAGACACACTGTTCATTGAACTACATCTGATATATATTGTGAAAAGACTATAACTAAAAAGAAAAATCTGAAAGTGAAAATTCGCATTTTCATTCAGATAGTTGATTTTTTTTCAATTATCTCTAGTTTTCATTGAAAATTCAAACAAATAATTGAGATAGGGAGAATGTTATTCAAAAATATCACCCACAGAAATCGTTCATTTCATTGAAGCAAGGATCGCTTCACTCTCATGTAATCTCCAATACATTTTTGTCGACGAAAATCTATTTCGCTTTCCCAAGCTCAGGGAGATCAGAAGAATTGGAAAGCTGGCTCTTCAGAAGCAATTTCACAGAGCAAAGATGGAAATGATGGAAATATTTCTTCCTCGGTAACAGTTTGGAAGTTAGTTTTTGACATACACCTGTCATGGGTATTGCAATTTGATTTTGCTTGTCCGAGTCTTTTCACAATATCTATCAGATGTAGTTCATTGTCCAGCGGGGCTTTAGCCAGGAAGTATTTGTTTTCTGTTAAATATTACAAATAAATCACATTTTTCATTTTTCAATTTTAATGGAGATTGTAACCCTTTTCAACATGAATACCTACCAAGAGGTTATCTTGATCGATGGAAAATAGCGACTAGAGTTTGTCTTTCAGCCGCAAATGATTCCACAACTGATTTTATGAACATCCTATGTTCATATTTTCAAACAACAATCAAATTGCAATACCCATGACAGGTTTATGTCAAAAAATAACTTTCAAAATGTTACCGCAGAAAAAATATTTCCATCCTTGCTGTGTAAAATTGCTTCTGAAGAGCCTGCTTTCCAATTCTTGTAATCTCCATGATGAGCTTGGGAAAGCAAAATAGATTTTCATCGACAAAAATGTATTGGGGATTACATGAGAGTGAATAAGCGATCCTCGCTTCAATGAAATGAACGATTTCTGTGAGAGATATTTTTGAATAACATTCTCCATATCTCAATTATTTATTTGAATTTTCAATGAAAACTAGAGATAATTGAATAAAAATCAACTGAATGAAAATACGAATTTTCTCTTTCAGATTTTTCTTTTCATTTAAAGTCTTTTCACAATATCTATCAGATGTAGTTCAATGTCCAGCGTGGCTTTAGTCGGGGAAGTAATTGTTTTCTGTTAGATAATACAAAAATATCACATTTTTCAATTTTGATGGAGAATGTTCCCTCTTTCAACATGAATACCTCCCAAGAGGTTATCTTGAATGAAGGAAAATAGTCACTAAAGTTTGTCTTTCAGCCGCAGATGATTCCACAATTGATTTTACGAACATCATATGTTCATATTTTCAAACAAAAAACAAATTCAAACAAATTCAATTGTTTCTCGCTCAGTTAAATTCTCTGAAATTTCATTAGGTTTTAGTGAGATGGGTCATTTAAAAATGTTTCAGTTTAAGATTTTGTTTGCGTTTTTTCTGAGGTATATGCGTCCAAAATTCGTTGAAATGTCTTAGTGGAATTGACAAAGAAAAAAACTGTTTTGTTAGTTGAAATAAAAAAAATTCAGGATTAAAATGTATTTTTCGGAACTCGTTAACATGTCCAATTATAATACTTTTAATAATAGGACCATTATTTTGAAGAAAGTGGTTTTTCGGGATTTTTTTTTCTAGCACTATTCCAGAACGAATAAGTTATATTTTGGTGAGTCGTCATAGTTTCAGGATATTCTAGGCGATAAAAAACGTGTTTTGTTTCTTGATGCTGACAAAAATGTACACAACTACTGTTCATTGAACAGAAGATAAGGTAACTTTCTGATGAATTCAATTGATCAATATTAACTTGTCAGTCAGATACAGGGTACGTACCTTTTTTTAGTTATTTTACAATTTATTTATTTTTGTCCCATAAAAGTTTCGTTAATTTGGACCTAATTTTACTCACACTATTTGGAAAATCACACTATCACACATGCGAACCTTTGTCAACTTTATATGCCCCGTTTCTATAAGACATGCATGCAAGTTCGCGGTGTTAAGATATATGAGGATGTAACTATAGGTTAAACAAAACTCAAGGGAACATTTTGATAAATTGAATTCAGTTTTCGAAATAAATTGTTTGTTGCTACAAACTACACCATTTTTTGTATAGTCGTCGAAATTAATAAACTGGACAATTGAAAATTAATATATTATTGCTTTGAAATCAACATTAGTTGAATTTCATCAAATATGGAAATGATATATTCAAATATATACATATCAGAAGTGATCTCTGTCTCAAATCAACCATTGCCAGAAATACCTTCCGTAAACTCTCTCTTTCCTTTTCCTTATCAATAAATAATTACGTATGAAATATACTTTGCCAATGCATGGTGATGTGTTGCGCAGCGACAAATTCACCTACAAGAATTCAGTTAATTTATTTGTTGTCAGTTTGGAACTTATTGTCATAATCCTATACAATACATACAATACATACAATTATTCCTATTGTATAGGAGTATGGCAATAAGCGTCGTCCTGGAAGGGCAGGACATCTTGTTTCTCTCTTGACAAGCGTATTGGGAAAAATGCAATGCAGGTTTCTTCATTTGTATTTGTGGTTAAATTAATCACGCAAGTTTAGTTGAGGGGCTGGAGTTCAGATGGCGCCCTTGATTTAGTAAACGCTAGGCTGCGGGCGGTGTCTCAGCTTCTGCCTTTACATGGAGAGTTTGCTGAATCATTTGTTGCAGATATTAGTTATTGTCTGCAGAGACCTACCCTATACTGATGAGAGCAAGAACCCACAAGTCGATCTATAGGTGGTCCAAATGTTTCAATGAACATTTCCATGCAATTAGCAATTGCGAAGACATCCTTGTAGGACTGTGCACGAAAATTCATTAGATGTAATTCAACGTTCGTCGTAGTATCAGCCAGAAAAGTAGTTGTTTTCTAATGGATTTTCGACCCAGTTATTCCTATTGTATAGGATTATGGCGATAAGCGTCGTCCTGGTAGGGCAGGACATCTTTTTCTCTCTTGACAAGCTTATTGTGAACAATGCAATTCAGATTTTTTTATTTGTATTTGTGGTTAAATCAATCACGCAAGTTCTGGGTATTGCTTTGTTTGACGGGCTGGAGTTCAGATGGCGCCCGTGGTTTAGTAAACGTTAGGCTGCGGGCGGTGTCTTGGAACTTATTATCAGAAGAGGTATTCCACGAAGCCTACAAGCTCTCAAACTTCAAAGAAAACTTTTTTTTTTCACTTTTCCCCAGTTCTCAGGTGTTCTCTTTGATGACAGTGTATATCTGTATATGAAGCGTAAAAAAATGCTGTAGAGAATATACTTAATCAATTTTCTTTATTTTTAGGTACAATTCCTAATAGAGCTGACAGGCCAATCAACAGGGCTATCAACTTCAACTTAAATTGCTCCGGCGATATTTTTTTTTTCAAATTGTAGGTCACACTGTGCACATTACTTCTTAGAAGAATTAGCAACCCCCGCAAAAAACACGATGAAGTTTATTTTGAAATATCTCAAAAAATTAACTTTTTATCAAAAAAAAATAACTTGAGGTTCAGAAAGAGCACAAATTATTACAAAAAAACTGTTCCCACCAAAATTTTGAGAAATCGCACGGTAGTCTTGAAAAAAAATTGTTGAAGTTATATGCTTTCGCAGGTATACTGCGCTGGCTCCCGCCGACGCGATGTGCATTTTTCCAACTAGCGCGTGAAGTTCTATAACTTCTCACAGAAATGTTCAATTCGAGTTAATCTCACGTTATTTAAAAAAAAAATCGCAGTTTTAAATTCCAATATTATTTATATTTATAGGCGCAGTTGCCAGCTGCAAAATTACAATTGAATATCTCACAATCTTAACGTTCCTGAATTCGTGAAGTAATGCTTGTTATGACTGAAATAATGTCTTATTACTTGTAGCAAGTAAAATGAACAGTTGAGAAATACTTCATTGTCAAATTACATAACATTTAACCGGCCCAAATAATGTTTACGATTTTGGGGGTATGGGGTTGCACCGCCCCAGGAGGTGAAGATATTATTGCTAATTACCGACGGAATTGCAAAAAAGAAATCGGTAGAGCAATTTAAGTTGAACTTTCATGAGAAAAATTGTTGATTGGCCTATGAAGAGTGTATTGTACATTTTCAAACACATATAATATGGCGATGTACTTGTAACATTCAAACCTGGAAAGGAGCAGGAGCATGTCATGTCTCGGCTAAACAGATAGCTATCTATGTACGCTGAATTTCAAATGTAGCTCGCATTATTTTGAATGTTTCCGACTACACAGAAAATAGCGAACGTATCGCTCATATCATGCGGTTTCTGTGGCCGCCACATCACAACATGATAACTCAACTTGTTGTGGAATCCACTTTTATTTTTGTAAATGTGTTAGGCCTGGGGGCCTATTCTGGAGTGTATGCTACTGAATTCTGTATACAATTTTGGTAGTCGAGCGATACAAACACCGTGCATTAGATAGAGATAAAACCAAAATTGTATACAAAATTCAGTCGCATGCACTCAAGAATTGCCCCCTGGGTAATGTTAATATTCAAAATGTTTCATACAAATCTCTACAGCAATAGGAATTTGGTTGTGATAATTGTAATGAACAGTTAAGTATCATGACCTAGGCGTCAAAAACAATATTAACTATTAATGTACTTGCGGTTAAGTTGGCTGTCTATCAGGTCGATGACTTTTTCTCAATCGACGAAAGCATCAATAAATATTTTATTTTTTTGTTCAAAATGAGGTCTAGTGTGTAGGTTGGAATATTTGTCCTTCGGATAATCCCATTTCGTCGGAGACATGTTATTATAGATGAATCATAAATATTATTGGAGTTTGTATACAACACTGAACTATTAAACTAATCGAATTTCTCATTTCGATGAAATGTTTCAACATGAATGAAGATAGATAGGACACAAAGCTCAGAGTTCTTCTGGGAGATCGTTTGATAACGATAGTCGTCGCCGACCGATGTTTCACCGTTTTTTACTCCCATATTTACACCTACAACGTAGGCTAGTTGTGGCAAACACCTGTCAGAAAATAAGTGCTGTCCCTGGTTAATACCACGACGGGTATTGAATTATATTCAACGCGTATTTTTGCAATGCAAGTCATTGCAAAAAAAAACAATTGCAAGCACTCTGGCTCCCGAGGTTGAAGGATTCAGTTAGATATCTGAACACAAAGTTCAGAGTTCTTCTGAGAGAATATATATATATATATATATATATATATATATATATATATATATATATATATTCAATCGTTCAGTTATGTACAGTGTGTCAATTGCAGAACTTGCAAGTAAAAATATCCAGGATATGAATAAAAATATCAAGAAACTCCCGAATCCGTTACGATGTCAAATTGGTTAAATCTTAACAGCATGTGCGAACCTCGATGCTTTCTACATTTCTTCATATTTAGAGCAACAAAATGGAATATTCACTCGATTGAATAGAGTAAATTTTAGGGTTCTAAATCGTTTGATTTGTCGAATTTCAATGGAAAGAGGTTGACTTTTCGTTATGACATTTGTCAACTCTGGCTAAAATATAAAGCTTGTTCAGAAATAATACAGGTAAAGAACTAAAGTGAGTGAATGAATCGCAATTGTAATAATAGTAATAAAAAATAGCGGTGTTTCAAATACCTATTCAACATTTCCAGCTATTTTGTAACCGAGATGATATTTTTTGACCTGAAGGCATAAACCTTGTTCCTTGGAAGTAAGGTTAACCTATTTTCAGAGATTTCAACTGCGTAAACACGGTGGCAGATCACTTGTGGCCGCCACTTCTGATTGACCTGTTGCAGTTAAAGTAAATAGAGAGACGATCAAATGCTTTAAATGTCAAAATTATCAAGATCAGTATATATTTCATCCTGTAGCTATAGAAACTTTCGGAGTGTTGGGTCCCTCGGCGTTAGAATTCATTAACAAAATAGGAAGACGGATGGCTGAAGCAACAAGTGACAGAAGATCTACTATATTTGTTCCAACTATTTCTGCTTCTTGTCAGTTGGCTGAATTGTTTATGAATCCTCGAGATACTTCATTTCCACTGTAGTTTGAACACAATTAGATCAATAAATTTATCAATAATGATTATACCATATACATGGCCAATCGACCTTGTTTACGACGGCATAAAAGTCAATACCTCAAATCTCATTTTTTCAGAATCGGTTGATGAATATATGGAAAATTCAGTGGTAGTATTATTGGACAAATTTTTTGGGGCATTCTAGTTGTCCGACAGTCCCAAAACTTTGCGAGGCCCTTAAAAAAAAACGCCTCGCTACCGAGAATTGCCGCAAATTGAAGAACACATATACGAAGTATCAACGGTGAGTAAATCAATTTTTTTTCAGGTATTGGGCCCGAGACCCATAACAAGTATGGATGAACCCATATTCTATTTTTTCTTCTCTTTTTTTCCTTATTTCAACCACAGCAGCAATTGGAGAGTTTAACTATAGGACGCGAACCCTACCGGGAAATATCTCTATAACCAGTGTTTGTTTACCAATGTATCTGTGAACATCACATTAACCAAGGAAACTAATATTTATATGAAAAAACACTCGAGAAGATTACAATAAGTCGAACAAGATGACAAATGACAATGGTTAGCGTATTGCACCAGAATATTTTGATAACACTTCAAACTGATACTTGAGGATATAAAAAACCACTCGAGAGGATCAAAACACTAAGACAAACACGATAAAATTGAACGAAACTACAAATGACGATGACTTCATGTTTCCATGTGGAACAAGCAACTCTGCCTTGTCGCCATTTTCCTAAACGTTGAATGTATTCTTCGTCCAACATTAACCCTCTCAAAAAGTTTCGTAAAAGATTACTAGTATTATATGAAACTACCAGCTTCATACGAAGAGGCTACTAGATTCATGTGACAAGATTATAAGGTTTATATGACAAGATACTCAGATTAATGTGACGAGATCTTCACCTTCATATGACAGGTATACTGGGTTGAAAAGACGAGCTAACTAGTCATAAAATTTTGGTTGCCTAATTATATTCGCCAGAGTCTCATTTTTACATGCCCAGGTTACTACATTGGTAGAACTGGGTTTCCTGCTTAATATGCCAAGAGCATCTGATCCTCTGGGACTGGTTGTTTGGGAATATATGAAAGTAGTTTAGTTTTAAGAGGCCATGAGCGCGATCACGTTTGGAACGCTCTTAAGGATAAAAAAGTCAATTGATAACTCAAAAACGGTTCGTCTTATCGATTTAAAACAAGGACAGGCTTCTAGGGGAAGTTTGATTCTACGTACGTGCTGTAATGGAAATTGAATTTTCAATCCAATTTCACAAAAAAAATCTCAAAAATATCCCAAATATGCAATTACTTTGAACAATTTTTTGGGTAGATAAACAAATAATTGCAAAAAAAACATTACAGCACGTACGTAGATCAACGTTTTACCTTTCTTTTTATCTTAAATTCATTTCGATCGAATAAAAATTGCTTAAAATTTTAATGGAAGAGAAATACTACTACAACTACTTCGACTATACATGAAAAGAGAGGTGCTGCCGCAGACATAGTTACGTAGAATCAAACTTTCTCTAGAAGCCCATCCTTGTTTGAAATCGATACGATGAACCGTTTTGGTGTTATCGACTCTTTTACCCTAAAAAACGGCCAAAATTTGATCGCGCTCATGGCCTCTTAAAACACCAAAGCTTATTTGGAACAGGTGGCCCTCGTCGGATAATCTTAGGTTTACGTTTTTCTGTTATGCTGGGTATATGGTATCTGAAATTCAGCTAACGGGTATATGAATTTCGTATACTAAGTATCGGATTTTTTTTCCGTGTAGAGATAGTAGCACCATCGGTCGATTTACTCTCCAATTAGCACAGTCTTCTTCTGACTACAACATCAAGGCAACTGGGGACTGATGATAAAAAAAATGACTCTTGTCGTGCTGTGCGACTTCGGTGTGAAGGTAAACATGTGACTTGCGACTTATGTGACGTGGTGCTTGTCTTCCGGCTGCAAGTCGAACGTTGCACGCCACTTCGGTGTGAATACCGACTGAAGATAACTTCCACAGTTGCAGTTGACACATATGGAGATTCCAACCAAAGAAGACCACGACAATTAAGAGCAAACAATACCTTTGATGAAACGAGTTTCGGTTTTGAGCGATCAGTTTTAGTTTTTTGCGAAAATTGTGTTGGTACAAATGATTTAATTTGTTTGTAAGAATGCGGGAAATTAACTGATTTTTGGTTTTGATGATTTTGAAGAAAACATTACTTTTTATGGTTTGTTAGTTTCCCGGGTTCTTAAGGAAATTATACAACTAGAGGAATTTTTTTTTTTAAATAAAATCATTAGTTTTTACGCAAAACCGAAACTACGATTAGGAGCTATCTAGCTTATTGGCGCTTCTAGCTACGTAGTTTTGTTGGGAACAGGTGCTTCGTTATCTCCACCATCATTCTTGAAAAATATATTCCCTCATACCTAAGATGTGCGGCGCAATGATGAAATTTGGCGTTCGTGGTGACGAGCTGTTGATGCATCTTAATATACCCGGAAACCAGCCAGAATGAAAATATCAGCAAAATCTTATTGTCTACATGATTCTCGCATTTTTATTTTGAATATTAATGTAAGAGCTTGCTTTTGAAAGACGAATACACTTCACAATAGAGCATGGCTGAAGATGAGATTCAGTAAGTAAATGAGTAGTAATCCATCAATGAAGGTGATATGACATTTATGGCAACAAGGAAGAGAATCCTTTTTTTATAGCTGCTATGGAGTATTATCATTGTCAACATGTACTCCAAGAAATTTTGTAACGGACCTGCTTTCAATCAACTGATCTTTCAATGTAATTTATTCAATATTCAATTTGAATAAGACTATCAGAGTTTTTGATTCGGTCAGATTTTGTGACTTGTCTGGTTATTCTCCTGACTGCTTGTTCCTTCAGAGGAAGTAGATTATTTGCCGTCAAATGGCGAACCTACCGCAATTTTATCAAAAATGTACTTGGCTGATTTTCCCCTGTACCCTTCAAATATGGCGCTCCTAATATACAGAGTGTATCAACGATGCGTGAGTGGACGATAGCTGCTTCCCTATTCAAGATAGGAAAAAATGTTTGAAATAAAAGTTGTAGAGAGCAATACAAGCTATGTTCCAAACTACCCCATTTACAGGGTGTACCATTTGAAATACTAAGAAAAAAGTGATCCCGAGTTTAGGTTGCCCCTGTATGGGAAAAGTACCATTCGGTGAATTAATTGATATGAAATAAAAATTTACCATTTTCAAAGATATTTGGTGAAAAATTTTTCTTCTTCCCACTTATTGATTTTGAGATATTTGGTGTTGAATGAACCAATTTTGGGACATAAATGTCACCTTAACTTCAGAACCACCCGGTATAAACCCATACAACCAAATATTTTTGAGAACCACTCTTTCAAAGAAATTCAATGGAGTGAAAATATATAGGGTGTTTCATTTAAAAAAACTTTGATAAGTCACACATTTACCGGACACCCTGTATGTTGGTAGTTATGTTTAGAACAAAGCTTGTATTACTCTCTACAACTTTTATTTGAGAACATTTTTTCTATTTTGAATAGGGAAGCAGCTATCGTCCACCCACACATCGTTGATATACCCTGTATACGAGTTGCGAGTACAAGCATATAGAACTTGAAAATATAGGTCTCTCACTTAGTTTTTAATTGAAAACAGCTATGCTCATGGCCGCTGCCCTCACAAAAAATTACTTTCATAAAGTCATATCATGCATGTTACCTACTAATAAAACAAACATTCGTTAATGAGATCAATAAGCAACGTCAACTTTGTTGCTATTATTCATTATGTTCTCTAATTAATAAAAATCTGTTAAGCTACAGGCTCATATCAACAACATTAATGATAATCCATATAAATCATCTGGAAAACAAAGGATCCTGCACATTTACTACGTAAAATTGCTTTCGGATTGATATATTGTAGATCCTGGTATATTCATAACGTAGTCCAATTTACAGATCGATCCTATGATCAGTTTTCGAGTCGATTTTTGCTACTTTGGGTATTATGCATCGATTTAATTTTTGTGCTCTAATTCGAAATTGAACTGTCTTACAAATGAACTTATCACCTCTAAGTCTAAGTAACTCATGAGTCCCTGCATTGGAATAAAAAATAATATTTCATAATGAGTGTTGCATTCAAGCATGGCAAGAAAATGTTCATAGAAATAGATAAAAATCAATACCATAATCGTTTTGATTTTCACTAGAAAACAAACGGCTAGAATTTGAATATTTTCAGGAAGTATGGGTCTTGATAAACTACATGAGGATTCATATGATTGCCTGTCCAACGATATATAGTTTTCCATGTATAGGGTGACAAATTAAATGCTTTCAAATGATATATATCATTAATAAAATTATATAATCATTGCGAATTTTCCATAACTGTTACGAGGATATGAAAGTTAAACTAAAATGATTCATGGAATAATCCTCCCCATCACCCCCTTATCACCAACCAACCCCATCACCCCCCCCCCCCTCCCATTATATTTGAATATAAATCTCTACTTGTGATATATCATTGAATAACTGGTAAAAAATAATCTTCCCCCTTCTCATCAAACAAGTAATTAAATATCATTTACTGCAAAAAATAGGCAAAAACATACGACTCACAGCCTCAGTAAATAGCTCCTTACGCACGGTAAACAAATCGCACAGTTTTCATAAACAAAACGATATATCTCGGAAACGGCTCAATCGATTTGGAAGAAATTTTGTATGTGGATAGGGTTTTGCTTTTTAAGTTTATCTATATAGGCGTCTTTTTGAAAACTTTACTGATAATGATAATAATAATAACGATAATTTTTGGATCTCGAAAACGGCTTCAACGATTTGGATCAAATGTTGTATTTAGATAAGGTATTGCTACTGTTCATCTATGTAGGCGCTTTTCATGAAAATATGTGATTCTACTCATAATATGAATAATAATAATATATACATTTGGATTATCTGAAACGGCTCTGAAGATTTGGATCAAATTTTGTATTTAGATACAGTTTTGCGTTTAAAGTTTATCTATGTAGGCGTCTTTTTTAGAAAAAAACGATGATAATAATAATAATAATGTGAGTTTTTGGATCTCGAAAACGGCATCAACTTTTTGGGTCAAATTTTTTATTCAGATGAGGTATTGCTACTTGAGTTCATCTTTATAGGCGTCTTTTCTGAAAAACAGGTCATTTTACTAATAATAATAATAATATGAATTTTTGGATCTCGGGAACGGCACACTGTAAGTGGCCGTAGGTAAAGTATAGTACGTAATGCGTGTTGTAAAGCAATTACGCACTCATGGAATAATTTTTTCAACTTCAGGCATGCTTCCATAAATGTTTCATCGGTCATATTCAAATCAAGAAGGAAATGCCAATTCTTATTTTGACTGTAGATAGTTGTGTGAAGGATGTCCCCAGTGAGGAATGATATGATACAGTTCGACAAACGTAAACATGTGAAAGTGCTCGTACGTTCATGTTGAGTGCCTCATCACTGGATATATTACGGACTATAGTTCGTTGTGCGATGAGTACGCATCATCTTCATTTCCATGTGAGAACATTTTCAGCAAAAAATCGACCTTTCTCGAGATTGGCTGAGAGTGATTCAGCTTCGCAACTCAGTCCAGGATTAGTTGAGTGTCGATACTCTTCATCCAAAGGACTTTCACTTTGGCGTACTGATACCGCTCTGCTTGCAAGCTGTTTATCTCTTCACTGTGCTATTTTTGTAAGTTCCGTCAACCGGCTGCACCCTTACGAGCAACCGTCAGAAATCTTCTAGAGACTTGTGCGGGCTAGGGAAGACGTAGCACTCACCTTTTAACGTGTGATGCCATGCACGTAATAGATGACAGCGCTGAGATACGAACCCACAAACTTACCGATCAAAAAGCGAATACTTCACTCACACGCCGTGTTTCGAAATGGCTTCCGATGCCTCTGTTAAGTTTCAAAAAAATGCAAACAAACTATGTATTTTACTGAAATATCAAAAATCACTCTTTTTTTATTTTTATTTACCACTAAGGCACCAAGGCACACCCTAGGACTTGGCGCCTGGAGCCCGGCCCTATATACCGTGCTAAATTACAATACTATAATTTTCAAGTCTGCCTAAAAATGCAGGTGCATTGTGAAATATTTTTTCAGCGGAACTTTTACTAGTACTGTATGCATATATTCATTTGTTTGTCATCAATAATAGATAAGGTTGATGTAATTAAGTTTGACAAAAATCGTTTGTTGCGAGTCATTTCCACTAGCGCAATTATCTCAATCACACACAGCCACCAATTAAAATGCTATAAAATAGTCGAATTGTTGAGAAGTGCTCTCCTTTGAATGTTAATCGTTTGATTAGCTTCTATTCGTCGTTAGTATGACTGTACTTTGGAAAATTTTGATGAAGAAAAGTAAATGTCGGCATCGCTTCAATCGGAAATATTCATGCCTAGGTAATTGTTATTGATTAAGTGTTTTCCATATGTGATTAGGAGGAAAATTAATATTCCGGAAAGAAATAGTTAGCCCATCATTGAATAATTCAATTTGAACGGAGTTGGAAAAGTCTGCCGGCGAGTTTTAAACAAATGAAACGAAGTCGAAATCTCCTTCTCTCTACACTATGCCATAAAGTAGAATGTCTGATGCAAATATCTGTCGGAAAACAACAATTTTCCCAACGAACATTGAATTACATCTGACATCCACTTGTGCAATGTTAAAAGGATCTCTTCATGATTTACAGTTTTGGGTGTTATCGTACATTGGGTGGGCCAGGATAACTATAATGTTGTATAACCTACTCCTCTTGCACTGATGAGTGCTTCATTGCTCCATTGCGATTACCACTGGTGTTCTCCAGGAGGAACATTTCGCAAATGGATGTCAGATATAACTCAATGTGCATAGAGGGAAGCAGTTGTTTTTTTTTTTCAATACAACCATTTGTCATATTCGATATCGTTGGAAAGCTTGTTTTTTTTTATTTCGAGATGACTATATCATTTATACTTTCTTGATGGATAGAGTGTCTTTCGTATTTTATGTCCATCTTTGTAAGTTTTCATTGAAATGATTTTCAAGTACCAGATAGACCGGGAGCTGAGAGGTTTTTTGCATGTATCATAGGCCCCACGCTGAGACTTT
Source organism: Chrysolina haemoptera (assembly GCA_958298965.1). Classification (NCBI taxonomy): domain Eukaryota; kingdom Metazoa; phylum Arthropoda; class Insecta; order Coleoptera; family Chrysomelidae; genus Chrysolina; species Chrysolina haemoptera. The sequence goes on along the minus strand of OY282591.1, from coordinate 18,570,439 downwards.
GGGGGCTGATAGACAACGTTATTCCCCACTTTGAAATCCCGGTATTGGCATTTCTGAAGTGTAGCTTTTAGAGGGGATGAATTTTCAAACGTGTAATTAATATCCATGCCCATGGATCATAGGCCCCACTTTGATTCTTGTTTAATGTCATCAAAGAGTTCGCCAAAGTCCGCGAACTCAATATGCCATACTAATATGGCGTCACTTAAGGCCCACCATACTTACCGAAACGTGTAATTTTTCCACTGTGGACATGGATCATGGGCCCCACGCTGTTGTTTCGTGATCCTTGTTAACAATGAACTGTAGAACAAAGATTTCAAAACGCCATACCGCTGGGGCGTCGCCAAGTGGCCGCCATACTGGACTAAACATGTCATTTTTAGCAATGAAAATGTATAATAGGCCCCACCATGGAAATGTGTCTTCTTAATTTGTTCATTTTGATGTCCTGAACAAAGTTCTGAAAGCGTTATACCGATGTGATGTCGCCAACGTCAGATATTGGCTTCCAAAGTAGTCACATTTTTAAAGGTTACGTGCATTAAAGGCCCCACTGCCATACCGGCAATTGAATTAAAGCACGAATATATCACTGCAATACCAATGGCATGTCGCTAACGTGCACAATTAATTGTACTAATATATATCTTGTTTTGGAAATTTATATGTATATGATAATATTGTGTAAAATGTTTTGCATGTACATAAGAAAAAATACAAAAAAAACTTAAAAAAAAGCTTTTATTTAAAATGCACTAAAAAATAAAATAAACTGAAGTAAATCGAACCGAACCCATCATTTTGTTACATTTGAAATTTCATATGATATACAAGCTTGTCGCGAGAAAAGTATTCCTAAAAATTCAATTTGAATTCATCTGTATCTTGAATTTCTTTTCATCAATTTCACAAGTAATGTTGAAAAACCTATATATTATTATAATATTATGGATTGTTTGTGACTGAATTGTTAGTTGTGACTTGTAAAACTAATTTGCCTCTACATTAGGCCAAATTTGTTATAAAATTTGTGTTTGTATATTTAATTTTTTTGGTTTTTGGTTTTTGTTTTTTTTTAATAAAATAAATATTGTTGATGATGATATGAAAGATTTTGTTGTTGTGAAGAATAAATAACTTTTTTGTATAGATTTATTTTACTAACAGTTGTTTGTCCAGGTGGATACTTACTCTTTACTTTAATGTTTTTTTGCCTTTTTTCTCTCCTTACAGTATCTCCAACTCAGTCGGCGCTCAGGAACATGTAGTCCTCTCTTCTCAGGGTAGAATAGGGCTTTCCAAAGTGACAATGTTATGAAATTTGTGAAAAGTGATGTACCAAGAGAAATAAACAGGATAAAATTCAAACTCAGACAACTTACTAACAAATAATCAGGAAATGAAATAATAACCAGTTCTTGTTTATTCTTACCTTTCTAACCCTTTCCTACCGATATCTATTCATATACTATGTAATTCGTAATAGTTCTTGTAATTTTAATGAAGTTAGACAACCCACAAATCTTTGTTGAGCTCTGTGTGTTGTACTAAGGAAATTGTAACGATTCTGTTTACTTTAATAAAAATAAGGCTCTTTCACAAAGTTTGTGTAGGTGACCTAACCTAACCTAACCTAACCTAACCTAACCTAACCTAACTTTTTGTGGTAATAATAAAATGTTTATAACTAGAAAAATGGGTGACAAATAGTCCGTAAATATCGTAAATGGTAGTTATTAAAGTGTCTTAAGGTTTTCAATAGAGTCACTGATAGTTTAAGTGCGAAAAAAGTTTTTGTGCAGTGAAAATTTTATAAGTTCTCGGAAATACTGGATTAGCTGGTTGTTACCACAAAGAATAATGTTGTTGGAACAAATTGGAATTGTTAGTCTTTGGCTAATTTGGATAAATACCTTTGTATTCTCATGCAGGATGCCGGTCGATGTTGTCAAAGGATTTTTCTTATCAGATTTCTATGTTACAGGTGAGTTTTTGCGTTTAGTAGGTAGAATGATGAGTCGTCGTCAGTTGGTTTTCATTAATGTTTTTTAAGTTTTTTCTGGATTTTCTTCTAAATTAAAAATGCTGGTACAAATTTTCTCTTCAGCTTTTTGGGCGTCCCTGCAACTCTCTCTCTTTTCAACAAATTCCCTTTTCCATGGCAACTTTCTCCAGTTCTCTCTTGATTTTTCGTGCACTCGCGGTATTCACACTATTTAGTCATAACACTTTCACTTTTGGTTTTTAGCACTTTGTTTAAAAATTCTTATAACTACCTGTACAACCTATAACTATTTTGAATAACTACTATAATACAAAGTTTTTTTACATTTAACCAAATATTCCCACTTCCTGACATTTTTATCTGTTAGTTTCAATTACTCTATTAACTCTCTCAGAACTTGCTTTTTTTACCTTGGATTGCCATGTCAATTTTGCTACTTCTACAGTATGTTACTTTTTAATGGAATTTTATTAAAATGTAATATCATTTTGAAATTTTTATTCATATTAACTCAACTTCTAGCTTGTTTATAATATTGTTTTCAATATTGTTTTCAAATTTAATTCTGTTTTGCAGCACGAATTGACTGTTTCCTGATGGTATTCTGAGAAGCGAAGCGATTCCTTGTAGAGCTGAAACTTGTTTCGAGAACTGATATTTGGGGCTATATGGATGGTTCTTTTTGTAGTCTGTGGCTGAGATGGTTAAGATAAAACACAGTAAAGTCCAGGTAAGGTATCTGGGTTAACTGGTTTTGATAATAATAATAATATTCTATTTATTTTCACAATAACAATGTTTCTTATATAATTATTATATTTTTTCTCAAAAATTGACTATGTCTTATAGTTTTCATAACAATATATGTACCCATTTTTAGAACAATTTACGGATTTGAACATTATTTTGTCCGCCATATTGGGTCAGCCATTTTGACTTTTACAATTTTGACATCAAATCCGTGATCAGCGACCTCGAAAACCTATAAATACAAGTTTGGAAGCAATTCTGCTCGGCCATTCCGGAGCGTCGGTACAAACAAAAAAAATATATGTTCATTGCTAAAAATGACGTGTTGGGTCCAGTATGGCGGCCACTTGGCGACGCCCCAGCGGTATGGCGTTTCAAAATCTTTGTTCAACAGTTCATTGTTAACAAGGATCAAGAAACAACAGCGTGGGGCCCATGATCCATGTCCACAGTGGAAAAATTAGACGTTTCGGTAAGTATGGTGACCTTAAGTGACGCCATATTAGTATGGCACATTGAGTTCGCGGACTTTGGCGAACTCCTTGATGACATAAAACAAAGATCGAAGTGGGGCCTATGATCCATGGGCATGGATAATAATTACACGTTTGAAAATTCACCCCCCCCCTAAAAGCTACACTTCAGAGGTGCCATACCGAGATTTCAAAGTGGGGAATAACGTTGATTATCAGCCCCCAAAGTCTCAGCGTGGGGCCTATGATACATGCGAAAACCCTCTCGTCTCCCGGTCTAACATTACCTGGCGTATGCATAGTAATTGGACCGCACGGTGACTCTCCAGAAGTGCACCGTTCGCCACATAAATCACTTTAATAACGGCGCACCTCATAAGGGTCGCTGCTCTTAAAAATGACTATGCAAACGGCATCATAAAGAGATTTCACTCACGATGTTTGGAAGAATTTTAAGTATTGAAAACTGAAACATAATTCATCAATACTTGGAGCGGCCAGCACGAAGTCCAGATCTCACACTTCTTGACTTTTATCATACGGTTATGTCAAGTCAAGTATGGTCTAACGAACAAATGGACTGCATCGTTTCTTCTCTTTATATCAAATATTTCTACTAAACTACGTGAATAAAATTTGAAAGTGGGTGAAAGTCACGTTCAAAGTATCCGTTACATAGGTGCATACAAGTGAAGCTAATATAAGCGTGGTAAAAATTTTAAAAGTAAATACTCATCTGCAGTCACACAATTTCAATTTCCTTCGAAAGAACAACCAAAACTATTGAAATCACCTGACGGAATAAACCTACAATGATATATATTCATTTTCGGATCAGTATCAATCAATCAAAATATGCTTTTCCTACGAGCGTGCGGAAAAGTAACTTTTCCGCACGATTTTTCGATTTGAAATTTGTACTTTTCCGTACGCTTTAAAATCGTTCGGAAAAGTTATTTTTCCGCACGATTTTTACTTTTCTGTACGATTTTTACTTTTCCGCACGATTTTTGTATTTTTGAAAATGATGATATTTAGGACTAACTAAATGATCTATGTAACTATTCTGTCTTATTAGTCATTTTGTAGCATTACTATAAGAACTTGTTTATTAAAAAGCTTGTTTTTTCATAAATAAGATGGACATAAAACACTCGTAGGATAAATATTGTACCTAACTCTTACGGAAAATGTCTTTTCGCACTTGCTAGGTAAATAACTATTGTTATCAAAGAACAATATCTTATTGACAAAGCCTGAATAAATATGAATGAATGTAAATTGAAATCAAAACAATCAGTCGCATATAGGTGTACATAGATATAGGTAAATATAAACAGTCACATAATTTTTTTTGAAAATGAATAATGAAAATTATTATTAAAGATTCATAAAGAACATTTTCAATCTAAAAATTAAAAAATTTAAATTTTTAAATATTTAAATTTACAAATAATAAAAAATTTACAAATACATCAAACGATTAAAGGTATGTAATATTACAGTATATAGTTTTGGTTTACTACTTATCCTTGTATTATATCCACATAATATTCTTCCAAACTATAATAGGCTCTATCTAAAAGAACTATTTTAACTGCTTTCGTGAATCTGGCGTTCGATGATATATATTTAATATTATTTGGAAGGTAATTGTACATTTGGCAGCCGTTGTATATAATGGAATCTTTAACGAGAGTGGAAGATTGTAATGGTAGTTTGAGATGATTACTTTGACGAGTGGCGTACCCACAGTCTGTAATGAAATTTTGTTTGTGTTTATTTATGAGACACGCTGTTTCAAGTATAAATCTTGACACAACCGTGAGTATATTGCGTTGCTCAAAGTGAAGTCTACACGAATCGCGAAATTTAATTTTTCAGAGGTATCTCAAGGCTCGTTTTTGTGAAACGAAAACACTTTGGAGAACATCACCACTGCACACTCCCCAGAATGGAATACGTTATCGTAAATGTGACTCTACCAAGGAGTAGTATACTGGGTGTTATGAATAAAAGCTAGCAAAAGCTTTTACTATAAGTTTGTCTCTCTCATTAATTAATAAAATGGATTGGTCTGTTTCAAGAAATATGAGTAAAAGCATTTGCTTAAGGTTTATTCATTAGACCCACTGTCTTTGCGGTTGAGTATCCTAGTCTATTTTCAGCCATTTTCACAGCATAACAACCAGAGGACAATTTTTCATTCAATTTTTTGAAGTATTCATTGAATTTAGGACCGTTGTCAATGTATAGTCCTAGAAATTTTGAAAACACACTGTTTTCATTAATCTGATCGTTTAAAAAAATATCAACAACTGCACATTTGAAAGACACTATCTTGGTTTCTAATATATTGAAGGACAAAATGTTCGAATTCCTCCACTCTTTGACTTTTATTATATCTCAATTAATGATATGATGAAGATCAGCTTCCTTATATTTATGCCATAGTATGTCAATCGTTGTCATATCATTAACATACAGTAAGAACAAAATTGAAGACTGATCCTTGTGGAACACCACATTGTACATTACCCAAACTTGAAATTGATTTTGTCTTAACTAATTCACCAAATTGGGTATGATGTACATTTCAACAATAATGATTCTCACAGGAGGTTTAGCTTGTCCCGGATATACCCACAAATTACTAAATAATTTAGGACATATTGCAATTTGGATGTTGATTTAAAAAAAAATGTCAAAGTCAAGCTTTCATCCAAATGCGCTGTAATAAAGTAAATAATAATTTCTTCAGATGTGTAATGATGTGTAATGAAGGTTATTCTGTGAGTTACAGATTTAAAATCTTGCCGCGCTCACTCACAGAATACTATACTTATCTTAAGAGAAAGTTGTTATATACTATGAACAGGGTATGCAAGGGTTTGGTAGTCCCTCACTTCTTTGGTTCATATTTCACTTTGAGTCAATTAAAAAATAAGTACGTATTGGTATAGTTATTTACCTAACAAGTGCGGAAAAGACATTTTCCGTAAGAGTTAGGTACAATATTTTTCCTACGAGTGTTTTTGTCCATCTTATTTATGAAAAAACAAGGTTTTTAATAAACATGTTTTTATAATAATGCTACAAAATGACTAATAAGACAGAATAGTTACATAGATCATTTAGTTAGTCCTAAATATCCTCATTTTCAACAATACAAAAATCGTGCGGAAATGTAAAAATCGTACGGAAAAGTAAAAATCGTGCGGAAAAGTAACTTTTCAGAACGATTTTAAATCGTACGGAAAAGTACAACTTTCAAAACGAAAAATCTTGCGGAAAAGTTACTTTTCCGCACGCTCGTAGGAAAAATATGTTATCTACGTTCCCATTTCTTACTTTTTCAAAATTTGATTTAGTTTGCATGGCAACATTTTGTATGCGGAGAATGGACCACTGGTCTTTCAGTTTGTAAGGTATCACTTTCACTTAAAAAATTATTTTATTTGAATACAGGCTTTTCTTTAATTCTGTTTAATTCTGATTTTTTTTATTATTTCATTCTGTTTTTGGTTATGGTTATTACAAGACGTGTTTCTCGTGAGTTCAAAGCTATTAAGCTCTTCAATAAAGAATCTATATATCAACTCGTCCGCCATACGATAGCCTCCATTTATTTTTTTCTTTGATCCCATGATGAATCATTGTCACTTCAATTATGATCATCGGCCAAATTTCAAGTTAATGGGAATACAGATACCGATACAGGTGAAACTATATAAAAGCTTTTGAAAATTAATTTTGACGTGATAACGATGAATCGATGAAAGCCGGCTGCACGCACGAAAAAGTATTATTCATTGTCACGTTTCGCCTGAGCCGAGCGTGCAAGATTGTCACGTTCCGCCTGAGCCCAGCGTGCAAGCGAGAGCGCGGAACAAACGATAGGGCACGATCGTCCTAAGCGTTCGGCTTGTGACGCATCTATGTCTCTTCCACTCCATTGCCTTATGCGTCCGAGTAGAAGAGAGACAGCGGCAGCACACAACCTACACGTGAACTGTTTTGTCAATTTCAAGTGAAGTGAAAAGTTAATTTGGTTTTCATTTTTTATTACAACAACAATTGCGGCAAAAAAGATTTTTAATTCTTGCATTTCAAGAATTTGATTAGCGATATCTCATATATTTGTTCTTTGGTTATTAAAAAAAAAGTAGCATCGGTCGGCGAGTGCAGTAATAAAACGTAATCTTATAATTTTGACTAAAAAATTATTATTACTCATATAAACGATCGTATAAGAAGTCAAATGCTTTTATTTAGTATTCAATGAAAAAAATTATCGTGCGTAGTTATTAATGTAAGATTAAATATTAATTTTTAACCTCACACATGTTATAACATTGTGTCTAAAATGACAAGTTGACCCGGCCAACCACCGTGCGAGAAAATCTTCAATAAAATCAAACAGGTTAAGGCGGGCTTTTTGAAAGCAGCAATTTCAATTATTTTATTTATTTGTCCAATTTCGTCATTTCAAATTAACAATTTATTGACATCGATTTGATTTCAGTTTACTTCTATAACTAATTGTTTGTGATTATATTTAAACAAATTATTTAAATTAAATTTCCAAAAACTGTATATAATATTTGCAAATTAAAAATTAATGTTTTTACCAGGTTTTAAGAATATTTAAGTTTCAATGAAATGCGGTGCAAGAAAATATATTATTATATCAAGCAGGTTTTGTAATTTTCAATGAACTCCTATTTTGTATAATTCAAAATAATGATAATTCATTAATAATAATTCAATTCAATTCATAAAAGTATGAAATTTTTCATCAACGTTTTCGTATGATGTTATCACGTGAAATTATCGTCCGTAAACCGACTTTACAGGCAACCAATTCTTAACATAAAAATGTTGACAACAAATTCATAATCTTCGATTCCGAAAACCTCCAAATACCAATTTTGAATCGAATCGGACCAGAATCACAATACTCTTTCGCCACCTTGCAGCCGTCATTTCGTTTTCTTCTCGAACTGGAATTATGAACAACTGCCAAATTTCAAGTTAATCGGCTGACGAAGAAATGGGTTAAAATTTACTTGCAAGATTTGATCACAGACACCAGAACAGGTGATACTATATGGAGGCCTGTGATGAACATATATAATTTTTCACAGGTAGCGAAAGTCACGTGACCTCATTCGAGTTGGCAATTTTCATATTTTTTATTCATAGCATGACATGCTAAGTAAAATGAACATGGCACTGGATACATGTATTCTTGGGGCTCGTCAGATTTTTAGATTTTTTATTTATTATTTCAGAGGTTGGTAGAAATAAGCAACATTCCTCTTGAGACTTTGTTTCTGGTCCCACAGGATGAGCTACAAAAATGAATTGAAGGTCTAATGCCAATTATGGAAAATTCTGTTTGCGAGTGAATTTTCTTGATTTTAGGAATAATGTACTGTAAAACGTATATATCGATCAATTTTAACACACTTATTGACTTCTCGCGCTAAAGTGGATTTTTTGTTCACTTTCCCGAAGCATTTTCTGAATATGAAGCCAACGAAATCTTTGAAAACATTTCACAACGTGTCTACACAGTGAACAAAAAATAATGTTGAATTGTGGGAAATAATACCAGTGATGATATTTTGATATCCAAGTTGACTATTTCACAGAGAATGAAGATCAAGTTTCGTCTACCACTTTGTTAGACCATGAAATTAAATGATATTATATCTTCTTCATGGTTAGACCAGAACATTGTTTAATGAGAGAAAAATCAATCAATTTTCTGTTTATTCTGATATTTTATAGTAGATGATCAACTTTTGTGCAACCGTAGGAAACCTGAGTGATCACGCAAAGAGGCTATATGGTTGCTAAAACTTATCTTCAGGTCGCTCGTGAATATTTGTACTCATATACACGAGTTGAAAAAATGAAACTTACCACCTCATATCTTTCATAATAATATACCCTCCGATGTATCAATTTTCTACGGACTATAGCTTGAAAGTACAAGTTCAACTTATATAGAACCTTTATGATTGATGGTATAGTTAACATATAACCTTTTATAATTGACCATGACCCCTCATCGTTGAAATATCATGGTTCATGGCTGCTTAAACAGGGTGTCCTAGAACTATGGAGACAAACTCTGAAAGTAGTCTCCTCACGTCATTTTAAGGCTAGAAGTATCGGAAAGTTCATGAGAGCGTAAAGAATAGCTTGCTATATGTTGAGAGAGCATTTCAATTCCTCCTCTACTCGCACGAGGAAGGTATATCGACGTGAGCTGTGTGCGGTGTGTCGCATTGCCACGTGGTCCGTTAATGCGTCGGGTAGTAGTGCGTTTCTCTTATTTATGTGGTATTATCATATCATTGCATTCCTTGTTGCTCGCGTAGATTTCTGTTTATACCCCAGATGAAAAGTTTCCGATACTGTAAACCCTAAAATGAGTATCAACCGAGTGTTGAAAGTGACAAAAAATATATTTCACTTGAAAGCAAAAAGTTTCAAATTTCAATGCAAATCGTGTGGTTGTAACTCTAAACAGAAGCGTACGGCAGGTGGGTAACTCTAATAGCTCCTCCCCAACTTCCACGCCACTGGATTATTATCGACTTTTTCTCTTTCTCAATCCCCAATATTTCCTATACAAAAAAGGAATAGGCTACGTTATCAAAAATATCATGGATACTCATTATTTATTATTTTTTTAGTTGCTATGTAGTCGGGAATTTTTTAAAACAAAATCCCTCGTTAATTCCAACAACTAGAAATATTTTAATATATACTCATTGCAAGGTATGAAATCTGTTGGTTATATTGTTATAAGTAGTGTAAACGATAGGTGATATAGTCATAGGAATTTCATGGTGAAAAATAATATAACATTGGTTTTCAAAAGTAAAATGTACAGTACTCCAAAAAGTATATACCATATGAGGTAAAAGTTCATTATTAAAGTGTTGGAAAAAAAATTGTGTGCAAAAGTTTGCACATGTCCGATAACCTAAAAATCGATTTTGACACATGTCACGTGATCTCGGGTATGGCGTTAAATTGAAAAAGAGATGATATGAAAAGGCAAAAAGTGGGGTAAGATGGCAAGATATCAAATAAAGTTATTTGAAAAAGTTGCTTATAATTCAATTTCAGACCCACAAACAAAGTTTGAAGAGATAATGCAGAGAGCACTAAATTTAAAAAATTTGATTTTGTCAGAACCCTCTGGCTCGTATATTGGTTCGTATCTAACAGTTATATCAGAATTCCATTGTAAAGACTTGACACTGCAAAAACATAGTATGTTCTAGATTAAAATAAAATTTTGATGTAAATCGTGCCAGAGTGTTTTACTTACAATCTTGAAAACTCTAACCCACCTGCCGTACGCCCCTGTTTGAAGTTATCAACACATGAGTTGCATTAAAATTTGAAACTAAATCCGTTATGGAGTTAGTTATTTTAGAAAACATATATTTGTCGCTTTCAACACCCTGTAACAAGGTTATTATTCCCCTTAGGGTATATGTTTATTGAAACTTATAGCCTCAAAATGGAGCGAGGATTATATTTGCATGAACATTTTCGAATTTTATAAAACACTTCCATCAACCAAATTTTTTGACCGGTTTAGCAGGCTGCTGACGCGTGGTGTCCCAATATTGTTTATTGTTTTATGTTTATTGAAACTTAAAGGTTTTGATCGCATTGCCTTTTACAAATTTGTTGGATCCCGCTCATTTCTAGTTCCACGGGCTGATATAGGTATTTGACCAGGTTGTTTCCTTGTTTATATATAATCTGGGATGAAAAAATTTCCGTCAGTAGTTTCAGCTCATTAAATGAAGGCATATGCAATAGGTGACATTCTGTGTTGTTGTTTTCAAGAAGTAACGGTTGAAAAACACCGAAACAAGTTTGTGATAATTCACAGCAATATATCTCAATTGGTTCTCTCATAAAACAAGTTTACGCTTTTATCTTCTGTCAATTAATTGCCGTAATTTGATTGAGAAAGTAAACAATATCAAATAGACGGTGGAACTGAAAAAGTATTTTTGTACAACTGACATTAAAAATGACGTTTTTAATTCATTGACACATGAACTAAAAACTGACGTTTTCACAAAATCACTTTTAACACTAGTGTTAAAAGTACTTTTAACACTAGTGTTAAAAGTAAAATGACAGATGAGATGATGGATACTCAGTAATATAGATCTCTCTAATAGAAACACTTCAATCAGATATTATAATCAGAACACCTACTCAAGAGGAATCGTTTATAAAAGTTCACACATGTATTTGGTCGTTTGCGCAATTGATAATACTAATTCCTTTTGAAGTTACAAACGAAGTAGTATTTAGTCCAACTGTAGAATGTCCTTCATCACTGACAAATAATGACATTCATAAATAAAGTGCGTTGGGGTTTATTATATTTGAAGTATCTGTCAGTCAGCCTTGTAATCCAAAGATCGTGTGTTCGAATCCTTATGGATCTTATTTTTTTTTTGTTTTTTTCTTACTAGCAGTAACTGTTGAACAAAAAATTTTGTATGATACATTTGTTAAAAGTGATTTTATTTTGCTCGTGGGGTTGCTCCACTCGCTAACGCTCGTTTCGCAATATTCCCCACTCACAAAATAAAATGCCACTTTTAACACTTGTATCATAAATAACTATTATTTCTCCGTGTTTTGTTCTACCATCAATCATAAACTGGCGAAAATATGCGAGATTTCCGATTTTCTTTTGTTTATTTAGAATGATTAATAAGAGAAACAATCACAGTAGAAGTGAATCTATCAATGAAATAAAACGTTTTTTCGAGTGATTCAGTTGGGCCGTTTTCAACAATTTTACTTGGATACGGGATAGCCTAGGCCGATTCGAATACATGGGTGCCCACCCAGGGTTTTTGACCACGCATTATAAATTCCTCCAGTATTAAAAAAGTTAATACTTCTGAACCAACGGAAATATGACTTCTTGATAGAAACGCAAGTAAAAGGAACGTGTGTGAACTGTCTTGCGGTTTGCAGGCACAAAGGTAAAAAATATATCCAACGGAGGCGATCCATAACATACAGTGGAGGTGAGATGATACTGGGTAGGTAAAAAACTTACAGTCGAACTCCACCAAATAAAATCTTTATTAACTTTGTGTGTGTGTAGTCAGAGGACACACATCAGCACATGACGAGATGTAGTCAGAAGACTTACATCAGCAGCAGACATGTTTCGAAGGATTAATCCTTCATCTTCAGTGAAAAAATAGGGTGGTTAACAAGTAGAGATCTACAGAAAATAGAAAAAGGTATTACATTAATGACCATAATTGGTAATAAAATTAGAACATACCATATGTGGTGGAAAAAACTATTGTAGACTTGAAAAAGGGGGTTTAATAATTTTTTTTTGACAACTAAAATGTCCACATGACGTATACCCGCATTTGAGCGGTTCCCCAATTGTTAGGGGTCGTGATTTGACCAGAACAATCATTTGGTGAATTTTTTAATCAAAAGTTGTGGCCATGCACGTGTTCAAATACTTCTAATTGACTGAGGAAGAAAAGATTATGAAAAATTGAAATTTGAAGTTGACATCTGTCAACTGTCATCTGCCGAGCGAGACGTCACGACTCATAGTGACAGAGATGCCGTTCTGTGGACTCAACTGATGTTGTATGATTGAGTCCACATCGAAATCATTCATTTCATCTATTTGGAATTCTTCACACTTTTCTAACTTTGGTCCAATCATGCATTAACTCTTCCTGGACTTGTTGCTGTTGAGTTTCGAGTGTTATCATTGACCTGGTGGGCCAGGGTGACTCTAATGTTGTCTGACCCATCCAATCACTGATAAGAGGGAAATAACCCATGAAACGAGTCAATTCCGCAGGTGGTAATTCGCAGGAGAGAAGATAATATACAATGCTTTATAACAATTAGCACTTGAAATTGTGTCCCTTGGAGTTACATCATAGTAATTATTCTTTTCATATTATTTTGTGTTCATGAATATTAACTACATTTTTTTAGAAGACATTTTTAACGAAATCAAGGAAGAAACGATCTTGGATCATCAGATTGGAGAAAACTTTCACTTGTTTTTTTTTTGTTCACTTTCTGATTTCAGTATGGTGCAAACCTATAAAAGGAGCAAACAAAATTATAAATATGCCAGCTTAAAATGGTATGCATTACCAGGTGAGATATATTGATGCCCCCAAGCCTTTGAAAAATATGGAATCCTTCTGTTTTGATTCCACAAATACCTAGAATCTGAACTTTCAGGACATTTTTTATTTTACGTCTATATAAGGAGTTGACTTCTCATGTTTTTTTTTTCGGGCATTTGAATTAATTGGTAACAGCAATATCAAACACAAGAAGACAAAAAAATAAAAAAAAGATTGAAAAAATTGATTAGAGAATATGATTTTTTTGTGATATTCAATAGAAAAAAACTACTTCCCCAGATAAAGCCATGCTGAACATTGATCTGATAGATATTGTTTAAAGACTAACTGAAATAAAAAAATCTGAAAGTGTAAATTCGCACTTTCATTCAGATAGTTGATTTCTTAAATCAACTTTAGTTTTCATTGAAGATTCATATGAATAAATGAGATAGGCAGAATGTTATTCAAAAATATCACACACAGAAGGTACGATTTTCTCGCATTAAATCCCCAATACGTTTTTGTCGACGAAAATCTATTTTGCTTCTGAAGAGCCTGCTTCGAATTTCTTCCGATCTCCCTGATTAGCTTGGAAAAGAATTGGAGAATGTAACCCTTTTCAATATGAATACCTCCGAAGAGGTTATCTTGAACGATGGAATATAGCGACTTAGTTTGTCTATCGACCGCAGATGATTCCACAACTGATCTTATGATGAACATCCTGTTCAAACAAAAATCAAAGTGTAAATATACCTTTCTGAAAATTATCTGTTACTCACTTCCAATCATTATGAAAGCAATGAGTGTTGACACCTAAACTAGTTGTTTATTTAATGTTGAGTCTACTGAATATATATTTCTCTGGCTATATGTTTAATCACTAAGGAGTCGAAGGTACAATGACCAAAGTCATTCAAAATTCTGAGTATTTAAATTCCAAGGCCTGGAGAACACTATTATTAAATTTATTGTAAAGTTGCTAGTGCTTTCATCTTTGGAATATCTTCAATAATATTTTTTCGTTTATTTGTGTAGAATGAATAAATGGTCATGAGAGTTTTTTTGACTTTTGTAATAATTACTTTCGTGACTGTTTCATAAGCCAGTCTCTTTCAAGTTTTTTCGAAGCGATAGATGGAAATTCATAACGATGTTCATTTTCGGTTTCGATACATATGGACAGGGGCCATCTTTTTGAAAACTGAGTTAAACAAATTTCAACTTAGAATGATGCTTTTTCTTGGACGTAGTTTCAATCATAAAATCTCTTCATCATAAATGACGGAGAATGATTATGTTATGAGGCGCCGTTGGGATGGAATCTTCACCTGTTTTTTTAAGCGCCACGGACCACATCTTAATATTAAAGGATGTTTTTACGATTGGAAATTCAATACAATTTTGGAATACCAAACATTGTCTTCGAATTTTTTCGATGGAAGTACTTTATTAGGAGTTCACCTCTAATCACGTAGGTATTAAGTTTATTTTCATCATTAAAGTCTAAGGAGACAGATCCACATACGTATGGCACCTTAAAGAATGTTTTGCCATGAATTCAATTGAAAGGTTTACAAAAAACTGTTTTCAACTATTCTCTTGGACTATTTAAATTCGTATGGAATGGTTTTCCAACGTGACTTTTCTATGAAATATGACTCTAATAATTCACTTTCGTTTTTTTCTAAAAGCAATTAATAACTCGCCCGAATTTTCTGGAAATTTCTGTCCTCTGCATGTTGAATTGCAGGCGAGTTATTCAAAGTTTTTAATAATGCGAGTTTAGATCAAAATTAGTTATCCTCCAACAGCTCAGTGACGTTATGTCATTCAGATATACAGTGCTCGCCACAATGTATGTACCATATGGGCACAAACTTTATTATTGAAGAATTGAAAAAAAACTTATGGGTGATCGATTGTGCATGTCTGACAACCTGTAAATCGATTTCAACACGTGTCACGTGATCACTGACATGCCGGGAAATTGAGAAAAAAATTACACTGAAGTGGTGAGAAGGTGAGGTAAAATAGCAAGATATCGGAAAAAGTTATTCAGGAATGAGATAAGTTATTTGGATATAAATTTTATACTCACATACAGAGTTTTAAATAGTATTTCGAGAAAATTGGAACTAACAATTTTTTTTGAATAATTTCCGATCAAAATATTAAACTTGTCTCCTCACCAGACGAGATGGCACTGAATTGAAAATTGGTTTTTGCCAAAACCCTTGCTATTATACTGGTTCACATCTGAAAGTTTGACCAGAATTCCTCAACTATCGTGATGATATGGCAACCTGAAAACATTGTGTTTTACCGATCATCGTAAATTTCGATGATAATCACGCATGAGCGTGTCACCCGCTCATAAACTTGAAAATAGAGGGTCAAATTAAAGGGGCTTTGAGTATGCACGATCATCATCCAAAATATATTGTAATCAGAAAAACACATTGAATTGAGGTTGCCGTATCATAACAATAGTCGTGGAATTCTGATTAAACTGTTAGAGACGAACCAATGTAACAGCGATTGCCTCGGCAAAAACCAATGATTTCAGTTCAGTGCAAACTGGTGTGGAGAAAAGGAAAAAGTTCTGTCATTATCATCAAAATCCAAATGTTGCACTACAGAAAACAAAATTATTCGTCAAGATAGAAATTAGTCCAAAAAAAATGTTGATAATTTTTTTTTTCAATAACTGCTTTAAAGTTTGTATATGAGTATACAATTAAATCCTACATTTCCAATCAACTTCTTTTGATACTTGGTCAGTTCACCCCATTTTTTCATGGAATATTTTTTCAATTTGCCTCTGCACTAGTGACCACGTGTAACAATGGGTATTGCATTTAATGATAATCTATTAAATTAAGGCGGTCCTAAAAAACCTACAGCCAAGACATCCTTTGTATCATTATGGATCGAATTCCCGGACTTCGTCATGCAGGATATTTCCAGCCGTATGCGTAGTCATTCACCAGCGCGGCGACTCTCTAGAGGTGCGCCGTTCACAATATAATTTGGGTAGCGAACGGTGCACCTCTGTGGACTCCGCACTGGAGAATTACTTTGCATACGGCTGTTTGTCTGAGAGAAAGAAAACTGCTTATCAAGCTTGCTTGATGAGAACAAGGCTATTTTTTTGTCGTGGGAGACGGTTTATCAGCGACGGTTGGTGAAGAAAAATGATCCAGGAGACGATTCGCGATTCGCGTGCCGGACGGCATTTGAGAATGAGCGGGCAAATTCTAACCGATGCAGTGACCGGAATGTTATTTTTTTTTTTTTCATTCTGAGGTGCAAGCCAGATTTTCTGGTCTGAGATGTCGTGCGCAAACATGAAGGATTTCAATTGAGATATCGGTATGTCATTTTTTTTTTTGTATTATTTATTTTTTTGTATGGAAATTGAAATTGCGGTTGTCGAATATTAACACAATTATTTTAGACGATATACAGGTATAGCAGATAGTTTGTAGAGTAGGCAGTAAAGTAAGGAAACTTAGTATAATTGTTTTAAGATACTAACCCCTTATACAGAGTGACCCATTTGAAAGCGGGCCACCTCTTTAAAACTGTTATTTATTATTCGATTCACAAGTTTTTTTTCAACAGATAGAGCCTCAATAGTTCTAGTTGAGAGCAATAAATTCGAAATAAAAATAAAAATTTAAAGGCCTACTTCGAATTTTTTCCAAGGTCAAAAATCTGAAAAACATACTAGCGATTTTTTCAAATTGAATTTGACAACACTACTGGATTCACGACATTTTAAATGGTTTGTGTGAAAATTACGTCGGAATGCGTCCATCAATATAAAAGTCATTTGGGAATAAACTTTGAAAATTATGTCATATAATCAACCCAAAACTTCAATTTCAGAACTTTTATTAAAATTCTGACTAAACCACTCGATTCAGAATATTTCGAAATATATTTGGCCAGAATTCCATCGAAATCTGTTTATAAATAAAAAAATTATAAAATAATAAAATTTGAAAAGAATATTGTTAAAAAAAAAATATTTTATCATTTTATAATTTGTTTATTTATAAACAGATTTTGATGAAATTCTGACCAAACATATTTCGAAATATTCTGAATCCAGTGATGTAAACAGTATTCTGATAAAAGTTCTGGAATTGAAGTGGTGGGTTGATTTATTGACATAATTTCCAAATTTTATTCCCATATAACTTTTTTATTTATGGAAGCATTTCTACGTAATTCTCACATAAAAAAATCGCAAGTATGTTTTTCGGATTTTTGACCTTAAAAAAATTAGAAGTAGGCCTTGAAATTCTGATTTTGATTTCGAATTTATGGCACATAACTATAACTCTTGATGCTCTATCTATTGAAAAAATAACTTCTGAATCGGATAATAAATAACAGTTTTAGAGATGTGGCCCGCTTTCAAATGGGTCACTTTGTATATAGCCCTTATAGATAGGTACTTGTCTCTTTAATGTGTTTTTTGAGTTGTGGCCCCTCAATTTGATTGGGACATTCATTTTCCCAAGAACAAAAACCAAACCCTCTCGATATTAATTCCAGAATCATGGATTCATTTGGATTATTGAAGCTTATATAGGAAACATCTATGTTCCTTACATTTATCAGCTTAGAGTTTGTTTTGTAATGTTAACGATTATAGGTTTCTTTGTTCTCTTTAATTTTGCATTTTAAATAGTCATTTCACATTTCTTATTTTTTTTCATAAAGTTTAAGTAGTCAGGCAGTTGAGCCAGTTTTAATTTTGATTTTGTTATTATTATCAATTTTTTTCAAAATTTCATTCGTATTAATCAAAATACATATTATTATTATTACCAATAATAATCAAGCTTTGTTCTAAGACCTCCTGCGCGTGCCAGTCACGAATTCCATTAGCGTTTTCGGAAAAGAGACCATCAAGAGAGAGAGAGAGATCTAGTTGCCCTACAAGGGAGCACTTTACTGGTATCCCTGGAACCAGTTAGCCTTCTTCATAACATCCACAATTCTGGATGGTGACTAAATATATAATAAGGGGTGAAAACACCGCAGACCCTAAAGGGTTATTACAATGTGACAAGTATCGAAATCGATTTTCAGGTTGTCGAACATGCAAAATCGATTACCCCTGAAAATGTTTCCAATACTTTAACAATAAACTTTTGTCCATATGGTTACTTTATGGCAGGTACTGTATAAATTAATAATTTTACTTTCTATGTTCTTCCGTTAAACAGGTATATCTCCTTTCGGTGCCATTGCCAGCCAAGCGTGTGCTGATGTGCCTGCAAGTTGAAAGTTGAAACAGAATCGTCAATAACACGCTCTCTGCAAACCTGTCAAAATGAACCCATTTTCAAGCATTATTCGATTCAATTCCAGTAAAAAAGTTCAAGTACAAATTGTGTCAATATAATTTGGTCCATCGAAAGGGATGCGAATGCAGAAAACCCAATAAAATCGCAAGATTTTCTAACAATAGGAGGCAACATCAGTTGAAATTTGAGTGGAACATACCAAAAGCCAAGTATCGATCACCTTCGTTATCGTAACAACTGAAGTGGGCGACTGTGTCGGTGAGTCCGTTCCCTATTCCCACCTTTTCTCAAGGGCGCAGCAAGCTGGTGGCAGGGGCGGCCCCCGGCTAGAGCGCCAGAGTAGGAGGGGGGCACCACCGAGAAAGATTTCTAGAAGTCTAAGAGCTGGTGAACAATTTTGAGTAAGTTCTTGAGGCACTACGAACGTTTCTGTAAGTATCCTTGAAGGACCCCTGAATAAGACAGTCAAGGTCTGGCTGAATGGTAGCGCACTCTACCAAGCCAATAAGTTTAAAAAAAATAATAATGTGAATTTTTGGATCTCGAAAAAGACTTCAACGATTTGGATCATATTTTGTATCCAGATGAGGTTTTGCTTTTTAGGTTCATCCATATGCGGGCGTCTTTCCTGAAAAAACTAATGATAATAATTATAATAATAATAATGTGGATTTCAAAATTCTATTTTCACCCACTTCCGAATAATCTGAAATTTGGCACACATATCAAGGACCGACGACAATACAAGAACTTCGTAATGGTAATGTAGTGATAATAATTATAATAATAATGAAAATAACAATGGAAAGAAGAAGGAAGAACTAAGAAACATAATTAATGAAAGGTCTGAGAGAATTTTGGTGTCTAATAGCTGTTGAACAATTCTGGATAGGTTCTTGAAGCACTACGAGAGTTTTTGTAAGTGTCCTTGAAGGACCCCTGACTGTCAAGGTCTGACTGACTCTTGATGTAAGGAACGAAAAAATAAAAAAGTCAGACCAATTAGTCGGGTATTAACTGTTAACCAGACTATTGCAAAATGGTTTATTCATCAAATGTAAACAATTTTTTCGAGACACCTCGAAATTTTGGAAGAGTAGTATAGGTACTTAAAGACAAATAATTTGCCTTTAACATTTAGACCCGACTAATTATTGGTCTAGCAGTTTTTAGTTCCTTACATATCTAGCTTAGAGATATAAAAATTCCTAAATGCCTCGAAACCATTTTTTCAATAAAAAAATTTCCCTTTAAAAAAATCAAGTGCGATGTACTTCTATGAGTTCTGGCCGATGGGGATAGGACCTTATTTATAATGGAAAAATAAAATATTTCTATTGGATACTACCTTTGAGAATTAGATGCGTATGTGGTGGACTGATATTAAAACGTCGAAACCCCAATATCTTTGGATACGACATGTTAGAATTAGACCATCGATATATGCCTAACACGTCAAGAAGAACATAATCTGATAAACTCTAGTTTAACAGAAACTGCTTCAGACATGTCACCTTCAAGCAGGCAGTATACCGTCGATTGTTGAAAAATGAGACCAGATCAGAATACTTTGAAGCAAGGAACATCTGCAAGGAGACAATCGAATCATCGAAAGAGGCTTATAACGCCAAGATTCAATAAAGTTTGTTGTGTGTCTCGACCGGTCTCATTCGTTTTGGTCATTTTCCAAAGCCATGGATAGAAATTTAATTTCGTCCCCCAACCAAGGGATATGAAACACTAGCAATGAACGCTCAGAAAAAAAGTCAATCTTAACACGAATAAAGCTAGCGCATCTGACGGAATTACGCTCATCATTTTCAAGGAATGTGCTCCCGAACTAACACCAGTTCGTTGCAATTTATCCAACCGCTCTTATAATTTAGTGGTATTTTCATTCAACTTGAAAATTACAAGAGTACAACCAGTCCCCGAAAAGGGAAAACCCTACCTAGCATCTATGGACCTATCGCACTACTAACTGCCATTTCGAAGGTCATATAAAAATTGTTGTTTCCGTTAATCGGTTGGCCCTTACGAGCAACCCTCAGAAGTCCTCGGGAGACTTGTGCGAGCTAGGGAAGATGCAGCCCTTACCTTTTAACATGTGATGTCATGCACGAAGCTTATGAAAAAAAAAAACATCAAAATCAAGCTCATGAAATCCCTAGAACACTCAGTAATTAGCAATGATCGACAATATGGCTTACCGCATCAAAGAATATCTGATGTGATCTGATTTCTTATGTCTCATATATTTGACAGTAATATATCGAGGAATATAGTGGAAGTCTGGCCGTTGCATTAGATATCTCCAATGCGTTTGACATCAGCGACTCCTTACCAAACTCCCATTTTATAACTTGCTTTCCCAGTTGAGTTCCTCACTCTATCCTCGTTTCAGAATGATACCCCCACGAGGTGGTCTATAAAGTATCATCCGATACTCTACTAAAGAATGCTAATGTTCCACAGAAATCCATCCTAGCACCAACACTGTTTTTTCTCCACATCAATAACTTCTTGCGAGCTACCTGATATCTAGTGCACCACTGATGATAGTACCACTTTCTCTTTCAAAGTTTGGATATCAGCTAGTGAATGGAGAAATGAACAGGAAAGAATCGTGAACGAAATAAATACGGGCAAAAATTCTATTATGGGGTTTCAACAACTTGGTATAATTGAATGCGAATAGAACCCAAGCATCTATTTTATCTAGAAAGGCCGATATCACAGTGGACAGCCTAACTATGTCAGAAGTTTCCATAGAGTTGAAATCCTCCATTTGTTCAAAATTAGAGTTTTTCAAATTGTATGTAGTTCCGGATCGTGTACAAGGTTGCAAATTTGTGAATGCATCAGAATAGATGTTTTCAAAATGTCAAACAGATTTTCAAAACTTTTGTTATTATTTCGAGATCACCAAGAAAATGACCACGAATTAAAAAAAAATGTATGTTGCGCTCAACGGTGAAGGTTGCAAATCTATCATCTATCAAAGTAAAACATTATATTGAAAAAAAAAATCCATTCACTAAATTTGTTGCAAACTTGATTCGTGATATATAAGATAATATATTTAATACTACTCCAAGTTTACGGAACTTTTGGATTTTTCTCAACCACTACACAGCAAAATTAAGGTTAATTACCATTATGACAATGTTGTGGACTTTTGGAAACTTTTGGAATTATTGTTAAATTTTTATTTTTTATTGTCTCTACTGGCCTACTACATCGTTAACTGTCTAAAGGTGCTTTAAGACTCTTTTTTTTTGGAGTGTCTATTTTCATCGTTCGTTATTCGGCGCTACGAATCTAGATGGCTGTCGTCTGTTTTCAAAATGCATTCTATACGAGTGAGCGCCAAAGTTTGATGTACTAAATAGGTGTAGCGGCATTGTCCCCTTTTCAAGAAATTTTGTACCTGCGAAATAATTCATATCTGCACTGTGAGGTTCGATGGAAGATAAAATCGACAGTTTCAGTGAGTGAGTGAGTCTCTGCGAGACGATTCGTCGTGAGATTTCTTCTTGGTTACCAAGTAGATGGTTTTCTGTTCGTTCAACTGCAACACTCCTTCAATCTCTGTCTATGAATACGACCAAACATCTTGTAGAACACCACAACGGTGGCTCTGGAATATTTTTGAATATCTTCTGCCATACAGTGAGCTAGCGCGTAATCAGTAGAAACGTTAAGAAGGTCTCGTAGCTCCTATCGAGTTACCCCATGTAGCATTTCCTGTCCGTTTGAGTACAAGGGCATGAATTTCTGGAACGTCTCATCCCATCCTTCGGTGGTCTGATCATGCGGACTTGATCGTTATTTCTGGTGTAAGGAACCAACCTATTGAAATGAACAACCCAAGTTGTTCTTCGGGGTAGCTTATGGATTTGATGAACAAGGTCATTTGTTCTTTTCGCGACCTTGTACGGACCTCGGTACGGACCTTACCAAGAGTTCCGCAACTTTGATAAGAGGACACGGCGACATTAACGGTTGAACAGTCAAACCAGGTCACCTGTCCCTAGCATTGATTTTAAAAAACTCCTTTATTTTGTCACTGGCACTTAGTATGTTCAAATGTTTTCTCGAAGCTTGCTGACGTAGTTTTCTCCCAAAGTTTCTTTTCCTGGTGGCGCATGTAGTCCCAAACTCCACGACACAGGGAAATTGCAGATCTCGGCCTATTATAATACTTTCAGGGGTTTAGCTGGTTGACTAATGCACCTCTGAACTATAGGCCATCAGGTACAGATCTTCATACTCATCCGCTCCACCATTCTATTGGTCGATGGAGGCTTCCTGATTTAGCAGAACATAGACTTCTGTCTACTTACTGGAGTAGCCTATTAATCCACAAAAAAACTACCTTTGTTGCATTGACGAATCGAAGTCTCAGGTCGTGTTCAAGGTCCATTGCTATCGGCGCATACAGCAAACTTTTCGATATCCCCTGATATCGGCTTGTTGATTAGTTCAGTGAAGTCATTGCCTCACTTGGAGCACATCCTGTCTCGTGTTCCTGGGTACATCTGCTTGATG
Source organism: Chrysolina haemoptera (assembly GCA_958298965.1). NCBI lineage: Eukaryota > Metazoa > Arthropoda > Insecta > Coleoptera > Chrysomelidae > Chrysolina > Chrysolina haemoptera. Next base: position 18,547,140 of record OY282591.1, on the reverse strand, counting down.
TCGTTTTTCTCGTCCTCGGACTCAAACACACGCTTCAGAAGAGGATTAACGTGCAACTTCCTACCATGATGTTCTTCGATTACTCTTTTGCAACAGATAACCGCACCAAAATATTTCTTCTGGTCCTTCTGGATCTTGTTATTTTAGTAATTATCCACAGGTTTCACCTATACGTCTAGTTTTCCTACGCCGGTGTCAACTCTTGAGTATTGGAGAAGTGGCTATCCGCTCCACACCTGTATGATATTACCACAATTCAAACGTCATACCTAGTTTTCCTCCTAGGAACACTTATTTTGTCACTTTTCTTTAATGACTTCCATCGTTCTGGCGATATACTGACTTTTACAGCGTTTTTTGCATCCTCATGTTCCAAAATACGTACCAGTGCCTTAGAGAGATTTTTGGAGGAGCTAGTATCAATTGCTAGTCTGATTTGTTGATCGCAAAATCGAGCCAAAAATACCTGAATCGCTAGCTCAGTTCAGTTCTACGAGGCGAACTGAATGTGCAATGTCAGGTACAAATTCCTGTAAGGATTCACCAGGTTTTTGGAAGCGGTTTTTCAGCTGTAAATGGTATACTTATTTCAGATGAATTAGGCCGATACCGTTGTTCCGAATAATTTATCAGCCACACATATGCGGTTTCATTAAAAATTTTCCTAATTCAGAACTGGCCTTGAAATCTTCAATTTCCTTTTCAGCTTCCTATAAGTTCAATCTCACGCCTAACATTGAATTTTTCTAACAATATTAATTCGTTATTTCCTTCATTTTATCCATTTCCGTCTATCTCAACTCTTCGAATTCTTTCAGAATTCTTTCAAGGCTTCAGTATTTTCATCGGAGGTCATTATCGAATTCAAATCGCCTCCAGAAACTTCAAATATAGCTCTTGTAGTGATATTTTACTTGAATTTAGCATTGTGAGAATATTTTGTCCCTACCGATTGTTTCAAGCTCCCTTTTTTCCAGCCCTATTTCGATTCAGTGCCATTCAAGTCCACAATACATAGAATCTTGCGCAAAGTGGGCCAACCTGTATAATTATTTGTTTAAGACCTGAATAGTGGATATCCAGTATGGACATTCATAATTTGATATGACAAATATTTGGAAATGGGGTACGAAGCAAAATGTCCACGTTACACGAATACACCTAATTTCCCAAGGTTCATCATGACACTTAATAATGAAGTTGGAGAATTTCAGTATGCATAGCTGTCTGCTCGATTCCTATTTACTTGATAGTAGTCAAATAGTGCAGATTATTGATGTGACACCAGTTCAAACAAAAGTTATATCAGGAATACCTCAGGACTCTCATTGCTCTCTTCCATTTCTAAATTGATTAAAATTGTTGTGACAAGTCTGTCATCACGTCAGTTATTACAGTTTTCACGTCAGTTATTACAGTTTAATTCTTCCATATATTTTTTTTTTCATGGATGATATGTTAATCTCTTAGATTCTCTTTTATTTCTGGTAAAGTTTTTTTTTCGGACTCTTTTCCTTCAAACCTGAAAACGTAAAATCATAGAAATTTTGTGCAGATTTTATACGACTTTCTTCAAAGAAAGATCTCATTATATCCAACTATATAATAGATATAATAGAACATAATAAAAAAACTAGTAAATAATATAAGATTGTGTGACTTGTGACTTTTGTTATCACGCTTTAATTTGTCTATTAAAAAAATGTCGTTTCGTTGATATCTTTGGCGACACCGCTTATCGACGAGCCTCAATTTTGCAAATCAGGGATTGCTCCTCAGGGATAGTTCTGTTATTCAGCATTGAGAATCGAGACCCAGAGTTCTCACTTGGGACCATTACTACTTTCCATTAGTGGGTGCTTCTATCTTGCTGATATTTTCTGTTTGGTGATGATACCCTGAAACCATTCAAATCGGTTGAAAACTTTTATCAACAAACTTTCCTTCAGGCAGACCTAGATCATTCATTAGTCCAGTATCCACAGACAAATTCAAGCCAAAACTGGAGGATGAATTGTAGCACTATGAAACTCGGCACATGACTTCTTGACACCATGTATCGTAAGAAAAAAAAAATGTTTATAGAAAAATCAGGGGTGGAACATAATAAAAAATTATTTATTTTTTTTGCTGTTGTTCCAGAAAGTATGAGATTTGTCAAGAAACTATTTGAACAGGGCGAAAGATAATTCAATTCTACACAAGAAATATTCACTTATAATATCACAAGAGCTTAAATTATTTCCGACTCGGGATAATTTTCAAATTATTCGTGCCATCACGAAAATTTCCAGGAATAATTTAATCTTACGGTAAGAAAATTTCACCCCATAATTTGGTTAATAATTATTAATCCAATCTGACATTTTAACTTAATTTCACTGCTTGTCAAGTCCACCATGTTTAATAAAAAATATTACCAACTTCAGTTACACCCTTTCATAATTTTATGTCACCGAAGGTGGTAGAAATGTATTTTTTGTTAAAGGAGGTTTATATTGGTAAATTACATTGAGTTACTGTATAGTAAACCAGCAGCAATTGCGTTAAACAATTTGAGAAAAATGAAATGCTTTGAAAAGTACAATTTATGTAAATACTGCAAAGAGTTGAGTCAAGTGCAAATATGTCATCCAAAATTAATATATTTAACGAATTTAATAAAAGATTGCGACCAGGAAGCGTTAGAGTCGAATGGTTTGTTTACGAAAATCCAAGAAAGTCTGCTGCAGATGTCAAGTAAATTATGACCTTTTGCGTAAAAGAAATTTGAACAAATTTGTTTCAAAATATTACATGTGTCTTAAAACACAGACATCTCATTAATTCGTCAACTTCCTATTCACCATTAAGAAGAAAGGGTGGGTTAGAATTCAAGCAACATTTAAATCTAACTATATTGTAGATCCTACGTTTTTTGAAATATAAATTGTTAATGCATAATAATTAAACAAATTTAAATTAAATAAATAATAATGTTATTTCTTATAGAAATTTTGCATTATTCACAGGTATATCTACAATGTTTACTGGTTGTAGATCATATGTTTACCTTTTCAACTGTCAAAAAATTTCCACTTAAATATCGTGGCGCCACGAAAAAATTTCCGGAAATTTTTTCAGTTGCCATGGTAACGGGTCAAAATTAATGCATATTATTGGTTAAAAAGTAGAGGTGTGAAATTTTCCTAGTAATTTCTTACAGAATGCGCCCGTTTTCTCAGAAAAAGTGATTAAATGCGCATTTATCCGCCACAGCAATTTCCTGCAGGGCCGAAAATTAGATTTGTTATAACTTTGCTAACATTTATCGTTGAAAAAAAAAAGTATATATCGTTCCTGAAGACTTCTATCTTCTCATGCCAATATAACCTGTGAGTATCTGAGTACCTATAATATGTTGTGTTCCACTTCACCTAACCCTTCTATGATATTTACGGAGGATCCAAAAATCATGGATATTTTAGTTAAGGTAGTACTTCCCTCAGACGGTTTTCTTACGCTCAAATCGATGTATGATATACATGAAATATTGTTCTTCAGTCCCCTGAAATTTAAGATCTTTCATGTGTTCCGTTTTTGAGATATGTAATAAAAAAATCGATCACTTTTACATGTATGGTATAGGAAAGCAGTACAGTAATGTGTCCAAAACTTAAGTATTTCATGAACCGCTCTTACGACCGATTAGAAAAACGGAAAACTTATTTTTTATTCAAAAACAAAACTACTATCAGTTCTTGTGTTTTTTCTCGAGTTATTCAGTACGAAAGTAAATGAATTTTACGCCTGAGCCGTAAACTTGAAATGTTTGGCAATGCTGCGCCTCCGAGACCAGTGTTAAGACAGCAGCCAAAGCTACCTGCCAAAATTTTCGATGGAACCCGAGTGTCCAGTGGCGTTCGTCAAAATGAAAATGCTTATATTTTTTCTTGCCATTGTATATTCGCTGAAATACGAAAATAATAGGCAGGTACATACAGTGTGATTTTTTTCTCAAGAATTGGATCCTCTCTTTTTTTTTAAATCCCACGTACCTACTAACCCATTGAACATTCAGAGTTATATTCAAAGACAACTTTTTGAGAATATGTTAGGTGAGGGATTGTCTCCCAAAATTTTTGTATACAGGGTTCAATAATTATGTTCATAACTGAGAAAATATTTCTTTTTTCGGGAATGCTATATATACCATCAGATAACAATATTAGAGTTATACACAAAAAGCAATGATCGAAACAATGACACAAACGAGAATGACATACAGGGCGGAATAAAGAAGATGATATCGTTTTTTTCTGAAAACGCTACATACTAACAGATTAAAATTTCATTGTAAATATACAGGAAAGAATGCTCAAAACAATAAGTGAACGAAAATATCTCCCAAGATATCATACAGGGTGAAATTTATATTTTCTTGTTAAAAATAAAACCGTTTTTTATGGAAACGCTACATACTAACAGATTCATATTCTAGAGTAAAATACACAGAGAAATGGTCGAAATAATGGAGTGGCTGAGATTGTCTCCCCCAAGATTTCATACAATGCGAAATAAATAGGTATTCTCTTCTCAAAAATTAAATCGATTTTTTTCCTAAAACGCTACATACTAACAGATTCAAATTTCACAGTAATAAACAGAGAAAAGTAGTCAAAATGATGAAGTGAACGAGAATGTCTCCCAAGATTTCATACAGGGCGAAATAAATATTTTCTTCTCACAAATAAAATCGATTTTTTCCTAAAACGGTGCATACTAACAGATTCAAATTCTACAGTGATATACAGAGAAAAATTGTCAATAAGATGGAGTGAACGAAAATGTCTCCCAATATGTCATACAGGGCGAAATAAATATTTTCTTCCCGAAAATGAAATCTATTTTTTCTCAAAACGGTGCATACTAACAGATTCAAATTTTACAGTAATATACAGAAAAAAATGGTCAAAATGATGGAGTGAACTAGAATATCTCCCAAGATTTCATACATGGCGAGATAACTATTTTCTTCTCAAAAATGAAATCGATTTTTTCTCAAAACGGTGCATACTAACAGATTCAAATTTTACAGTAATAGATAAAGAGAAATGGTTAAAATGATGGAGTGAACGAAAATATCTCCCAAGATTTCATACAGGGTGAAACAAATATTTTCTTTTTTCAAAAATAAAATCGATTTTTTTCTTAAAACAGTGCACACTAACAGATTCAAATTTTACAGTATTATACAGAGAAAATGGTCAAAATGATGGAGTGAACGAGAATGTCTCCCAAAATTTCAAACGTGGCGAAATAAATATTTTCTTCTCAAAAATAAAATCGATTTTTTCTTAAAATGCCACATACTAACGAATAAAAATTTAAGAGTAATATACAATGAGAAATGGTCGTAACAATGAAGTGAAGAAGAATATCATACGGGGGGAAATACATATTTTCTTCTCAAATATAAAATCGATTTTTTCTTAAAACGCTACATACTAACGGATTAAAATTTAAGAGTAATATACAATGAGAAATGGTCGAAACAATAAATGAACAAGAATATCTCCCAAGATTTCACACGGGGCGAAATAAATATTTTGTTTCGTCAAAATAAATTCGTTTTCTCTGGAAACGCTACATATAGTAAAAAAAATCAAATATTAGCGTAATAGCGTAATATACAGGGAGAAATGGTCGAAACAATGGAGTGATCGAGAATGTCTCAAGATTTCAGACAGGAGAAATAAATATTTTAAATAAGTTATGATAATTGAACAGAAGTGTCGTCCAAGATTTCTGTCGGATTGAATGAATATTTCCTTTTTACAAATAAAATATTTTTCCCAAGAGTAAAATATAATTACCTACATAAACTCAATGAAAAATTTCAAATCAAATTCAATCAGTATGATCGACACATGTTACACATGTCATTAGTTATGAATGAGGTGGAACTCGGTTCTGAACATTTTATATGTATTCTTCTCTTGCAAAATGCACATTGTTGAAAACTGTCGGAACAATTTCTGGTGCAGAATAAACACAAGTGTTTGACGTCTTGAGATTGTTCCAGAAGAAACCTTTTCAGTTTCTTCCGATATTCATCAAGATCGCAGAAATCTGTGAGATTCTGCCCTTTTATTATTTTCTCAAAGTAATAAATAATCAGGAGACCGCAATTATAACTATCATTTTGCCGCAATTGTGGTACAATTTTGGGAATGAGGTTCTTCACTTGTAAACTCAACTGATTTGGTTTCCTCCTATTTTGTACCTCAACAAATGAACAAAATATGGAGTGAAATATTTTGCATCTCGACAAATTGCTTCCCAGTGGATCAATGACTAAAAACGAGTTTTTCTGGAAGTTAATACAACAGATTAAATAATGATTATCATTGACAAGGAAAGGAATAGCTATTTTCTCATTGCGTGTGTGGATGTAGGCATTTTCATAGACATATTCGCAATGAGATTCACTATTGAATATGGTAGTTCCTACCTCGCAAGGAATTATTTTATATTGTCACCTGTTCCCAATAACTTTAAAACAATATTTACAACAAAATTAGTTAACCAATTTTTGCCAGTGAGACATGAAAAATCAGTATACATCAGTTCTTTTATCGTGTAATTAATATTAGGATATACACTGATGATGTAGTTTTTATCACCATCATTTCTTCCATAGTCAATGTCACCTACAACTCCATTGTCAAGAAGAATTATTTCTTTTATTATTGTCCATTTACGTTCATGATCGCTTAGTTGAACTTTAGGCAATACTATCTCTGGCAACAAGTAGAAATAGAAGAATTCCTGCAATTTTGGGAGCATTTGTTTCCAAAGTCTGCGATCTGTTTCTATACGCTGGACATGAACTTCATCATTATAATAGATTACAAAATCACACCAAGGTCTATTTGCAATTTCAAGCAAACTTTGAATCTGATAGTAATAATTGTGTGTCATCTTAAGATTCATAGCTTCATCGAGATATTCAAGGTTTATTTCACTCAGTGATTTACTTTTTGCCCTATATGGACACTTGACCTCAATTATGCCATCTTGATCCAATAATCCATCTGGGGAGCCTCCAATGTATTGATGATTTTTGTGAATCATTAAACCCACTTTTTGATAATGCCCGTTGTTTCTTTCTAGATATTTAGAGATTGCAGTATCTTCCTTCTCTATTCCATAGGCTATGGCAGGTGAAAATATTTGTTTACCTGCCAATAGTTCTCGAGCTAACTTGATTTTGGAACACTGTTTTTTTAATTTACAAATGCGCCCAAAATTCGAAGCTGTCAGGCGCCTACGCCTTTCATCAAACCATTCAGGTGAATTTCTTTGAAGCCTGGTAGTTTTCTCAATTTGTAAAATTTTTTCTGCATCAATTTCTATAATTGATGTCATCACTTCTCGACATTTACTAGCCAGTAGTTTTGCGGAATCAAATTTTTGGATTTCGATCACATTCTGCTCTGGTTGACAAATTTTGCAAATAAAGTTTCCGGAATAGCTCTTCTCGACATCATTTGGGAGTGAGTCGCGTTTTTCTTCGCCGCACCTTCGTCAAGTTCATCTTTACCTAGTTCATTAAATACTTCGGTATCATCTTTCTGATTTTGCAAAAGTAAGTTTTGCAATGATTTTTGTACTCTATCGTCTTTGTAATGAGATTTTAATACAACGACCATATTTCGGAACCACCTTTCTATGTCAGAAATATCTTTCAGTTGGATACATTGGGCGATAGCGTATTTATAAAAATTTCTGATGCTTACATTTTCAAACTTTTCTTCGACGTCTTTACTAACCATTTTCATGAAGTGAGCACAACATAAATGCACCGTTATTAGGGAATCTGTAAATTCTTTCATTCCTGTAGATATTTCATAACATAAAGTTAAATATTCTATAAGGGATGTTTGATTGCATGATTTTACTATGGCGTGTATGTTTGCGAAAGTAAAATCTGTTACAACGCTAGAAAATATGGGCCATTTATTTCTCAAACAGTTGTCTAATTTTATTTTCTGCTGATTACCAGATTGGGCAAGGTGGATATCAGCAGCTAAAAGAGTATTCCGTTTGTATTTGGATGGTTTTTCTTTAAATATGTAATTTTTAACAATTTCTGTTTCAATACCTTTGACGATAGTTGCCATTGGATGCTTGTGACAAAAATTGATTGAAGTACTATATAAATTCAATGTTCGTGAATCAGTTATTGCTTTAAATTTTTTACAGTTATATTTATTATGACGACACATTGCATGAATTTCAATAACACCTGATTTCAGATACTTCACGTAATCGAAGATAATATTGCAAGTATTATTAATATATTTATTTATTCGATTCCTGGTGTAATATGGGTAAAGATAAGCAGATAATTTCCCTTCTTGATAGATAGTATCCCATACCTGACTGTCAATCACGAAACTTCCTTCAAAGACTTTGCATTCCTTATATGAACATGTCGAAAGTATTTCAACATTTCTAGCTCCTTCTGGGAGAATAAGCGGATCTTCATTGAAAGATAAATCCTGCAGACATTTAGGTATATCAAATTTTTTAGGAGTCACCTCTGTTTTTTTTACAACTTTCATAGGTTCGGTATTTTCGCCAACAGGATTTGAATCAATGATGGTTTCAAGTGTATTCACGTTTTCTTCACCGAATGAGTTGTCGTCGAATTGAAATTTACAGTAAGTATTTAAGAAAAAATCGATTTCATTTTTGAGAAGAAAATATTTATTCCGCCCTGTATGAAATATTGGGAGACATTCTCGTTCACTCCATCATTTTAACAATTTTTTTCTGTATATCACTGTAAAATTTGAATCTGATAATATGCACCGTTTTAAAAATAAATCGATTTTACTTCTGAGAAGAAAATATTTATTTCGCCCTGTATGAAATATTGGGAGACATTCTCGTTCACACCATCATTTTGACAACTTTTTTCTGTATTATCACTGTGAAATTTGAATCTGTTAGTATGCACCGTTTTAAGAAAAAATCGATTTCATTTTTGAGAAGAAAATATTTAAATCGCCCTGTATGAAATCTTGGGAGATATTCTCGTTCACTCCATCATTTTGACCATTCTGTAAAATTTGAATCTGTTAGTATGCACCATTTTAAGAAAAAATCGATTTCATTTTTGAGAAGAAAATATTTATTTCGCCCTGTATGAAATCTTGGGAGACATTCTCGTTCACTTCATCATTTTGACTATTTTTCTCTGTTTATTTCTGTAAAATTTGAATCTGTTAGTATATAGCGTTTTAGGAAAAAATCGATTTAATTTTTGAGAAGAGAATATTTATTTCGCACTGTATGAAATTTTGGGAGACAATCTCAGTCACTCCATTATTTCGACCATTTCTCTGTGTATTTTACTCTAAAATATGAATCTGTTAGTATGTAGCGTTTTATTTTTAAAAAGAAAATATAAATTTCACCCTGTATAATATCTTGGGAGATATTTTCGTTCACTTCATTGTTTTGAGCATTCTTCCCTGTATATTTACACTTAAATTTTAATCTGTTAGTATGTAGCGTTTACAGAAAAAAAACGATATCATCTTCTTGACATAATTTTTTGGGTTTATCACCTTCCACAATCTGAAAATGAAAAAATTTTTTAATCCAAAGAAATCTGTACAAGTGTAGAATGGCAAATTAATTAATTTGCCCGATAAGTTACTGCGTTCACAAGACTGCTGTCTTGAAAGAAATTAATTTTTGTCAGTAACGTACCCTACACTGAATTTGCCTATCTGAAAAAATGAGATCGAATTAACAAAGAATACTTCTCTTTTTTTTAAAACTGTTGACGTTTCGGAGGCTGTATCTGCCTCCGTTATCAAAACTTCTTAGAAAGACGCTGAGAAAAAACTGAATTTGAATTGCGATTTTGGTAATAAGACCTTTCTTTGACTCTGTCAAAGAAATACAGATACAGCCTCCGAAACGTCAACAGTTTTCAAAAAAAGAGAAGTATTCTTTGTTAATTCGATCTCATTTTTTCAGATAGGCAAATTCAGTGTAGGGTACGTTACTGACAAAAATTAATTTCTTTCAAGACAGCAGTCTTGTGAACGCAGTAACTTATCGGGCAAATTCTCAGTTATGAACATAATTATTGAACCCTGTATACAAAAATTTTGGGAGACAATCCCTCACCTAACATATTCTCAAAAAGTTGTCATTGAATATAACTCTGAAAGTTCAATGGGTTAGTACGTAGGATTTAAAAAAAAGAGAAGATCGAATTCTTGAAAAAAATATCACACTGTATGTACCTGCCTATTATTTTCGTATTTCAGCGAATATACAATGGCAAGCAAAAATATAAGTGTTTTCATTTTGACGAACGCCACTGGACACTCGGGTTCCATCGGAAATTTTGGCAGATAGCTTTGGCTGCTGTCTTAACACTGGTGATGAAACTTTGGTGAGTTGCTGAGAAAAAGGAATGGCGAATGAGTTTTGTGACTTATGGACCGATTCTATTCAAATTTGGTGTAAAAATTTTTTTGAAGTCGGAAATCATTATTCAATTTAGGAATTCAAGATGGCGGATGAGTTTTTTTACTTTGATACGATTTTATTAAAAATTTGTATAAAATGGTGTTTGGGGTCGAGGATCACGTTTTTCATGAAAATTTGAGAATTCAAAATATCGGCTGAAGATTGGCGGTCGAATTTTGTGATTATATAGTTAGACTTACTATTTGAACTCCCCTTTACATCGATGCTTGAAAAGTTATAACTCCATCTCAAACATAGTGGAGATTGATATTTTTTCTGACTCTTTGACTACCTTTGTGAATAAACTTAAGAAATACTTTGTTCCATCTTCTAATAGATAAGAATTTCGATATTTTATATATGAAAGTTTTCTACTGTATTTTCTATTTTTGTAACATATTAAGTTTTACATGTGAATACTGTTTCTGGGTTCGTCCTGTTTGTATTCCTGTTTGTGAAAATGAAAAAAAAAATGAAAAAAAAAATGAAAATGACTTAATCGAAAATGTATACGTAGGGGTTTTGGAGTCAGGTGATCACGGTTCTCATCAAAATTTGAAAATTAACTGAAAGTCAACTTCAAAATGGCGGATGAATTTTGTGATTATGATAAGATTTCGTTAAAAATTGATATGTAGGGGTCCTGGAAATGAAAATCATGACATATATCAAGTTCGAAGACAAGCAAATAACGGAGTAGATCTTTCAGCCTTTTCATTTATTTTGTTCATATAAAGGTATCTATGAAGGCTGAAGAGAAACTGTAGTCTCAAACAATCGAAAATTCTATATAAGTATCCCCTTTACCACACTAATTTCTCTTATTCGAAGTTATTGACTTTGTGATATTTAGTGTTGAATGAACCCAATTTGTGACATATATTCCATCATAACTTTCAAATCTTCAGGTATGAACTCATACAATCCTTTATTTCAAAAAAACTTTTTTCTAAAGGAATTTAATTTAGTGAAAATATATATTGTTTTTCATTAAAAAAATATAACTTTGGCAATTCGCACATTTATGAGAAATAATATAGGTTGACAGTTACTTTAAAAAATCATGTATGACTTTATATGCAATAAAGAATTTGTACAACAATTTTTTCCCTTGGAAAATGCCTGTTATTACTTCGCTAGATACGACAACTTTGATAGTGTACCTGAAACAACTGTTCTCAGTTTCTCTTGACTGACTTGAATGTTTGTGTACACAAGTACCTACTGTAATCAACTATCAAAAAAACTAGTCTACATAAATTCAGAGAAATTTTTTGGCTCTTACTCTTGGACTATGAGTTTTTGTGTGAATGTAACAATTGCTAAGTTGCCAGCTTTCTTGGACGGCTGAGATACCTGATTATGTGTGTACGATCAGTACACTCTGGGTAGAACATATACAGTGCGGTCCATAGGTGTGGAATAAATTCATTTTTAGCGTTATTATGAATTTAATCAAAAAATCCTCAAACAAGTCAATTTTTATTGTCAATTTGACAATAAAAATTATAGCTGAGAAAATATTTTGCAAATGTGAAATTTTTATACTTTACGCAGAATAAAGGAAATATTTTTAGGAAGTGTTTTTCAATTTATTTTACAATTAAATGAAATGTTCAAAATTACCACCATTCACTCTTTGACAATAAGAAAGGCGATCTTGGAATTCTCGTACAGCATTTTGTAGGACCTCAGGGTAATGTTGTTAATTTCTTCCGTTATCCTAGCTTTTAAATCTGCAATATTGTCTGATCTATTGAAATATATTTTTGTTTTCAAATAACCCCATAAGAAGTAATCAGGTAGTTTCTTATCTGTCTTGCTAAACATCAGGAAAAAGTCGTTCAAGACACCAAAAAATCATTCACAAAACCCATAAATAATATAATGGCAATCTAGTAGACTACTGTCATTTTGATATTTGTGAGTTGCTGGCAGACGTCGGTGTATTGAAAAATACTTTTGTGTGTATTCGATTCAACTATGGCTCATTTATCAGAAACTCAAAGAATATACATTTTAATTATGATTGGATGCGGTAATAAAACACGAACTCAAAAGGAAGTTTGTGAAATGTTTAATAATAAATACCCTGGTCAACACGTCTCACAATCTACAGTTAGCAAAATAGAAACAAAATTCCGTGAAACTGGACATGTAAAAACTCTCCAAAAACTGGTCGAAATGCTAAATTGGATGAGGAGAAAAAGTTAGATGTACTGTTACCGATTGAGGAAAATCCGCATGTGACAAGTAGACAACTTGCCGCCGACAATGATGTAAGTAAATCATCGATATTGAGAGCTTTACATAAAGAAAAATACCATCCTTATAAAGTTAAGTTGGTTCAGGAGTTAAATGAGGATGACCCTGATAGAAGGCAACAATTCTGTGAACTGATGATGGACAGAATCGAAGCAGATTTGCAGTTCGTAAACAAAATTGTCTTTTCTGATGAAGCTACTTTTCATTTAAATGGAACGGTTAATAGACAAAACTGCAGATATTGGAGCAGAGAAAATCCTCATTGGATGTGTGAGGCTCATACACAATATCCCAAAAAAGTGAACGTTTGGGCTGGTATCATTCAAAACAAAATTATTGGCCCCTATTTTTTTGAAGGCACAATTAATGGTGAGGCTTATCTAGGTTTTTTGATGAACTTTTTACTGCCTACATTAAAAAGACTTTTTCCCGATGTTAATGATCCAAATGCAATAGATAGATCAATTTGGTACCAACAAGATGGAGCTCCACCGCATTACACACGTATTGTTAGAGATTATTTGACAATTTCCCAATAGGTGGATTGGAAGACGTGGAACGATTGAATGGCCGCCTAGATTCCCCGATTTGACTCCTCTCGATTACTTTTTATGGGGTTACTTAAAATCAAAAGTATATTTCAATAGACCAGACAATATGGCCGATTTAAAAACTAGGATAACGGAAGAAATTAACAATATAACCCCTGAGGTCCTACAAAATGTTCTACGAGAATTCCAAGATCGCCTTGCTTATTGTCAAGAAGTGAATGGTGGTCATTTTGAACATTTAATTCAACTGTAAAACAAATTGAAATATACTTCCTAAACATTATGTTACATTATTTCCTTCATTCTACTTAAAGTATCAACATTTTACCCATTCAGAATAAAATTTCTCAGTTATGATTGCACCAAATTTAAAAAACTTAGTATTGCTGAACAGAGAATTGAAATCCATTTGAAAAAGGTGCAACACGACCCCTTCCTCATTCAAATTTTTTGAGGGGGTGCTCATAATTCAGAGGGGGTGCAAGAAGGGGGTAATATTTTCATACTATAAATTGTCAAATTGAGAATAGAAATCGATTTGTTTCAGGTTTTTTAAACAAATACATAACTTAGAGTATAAAAATTGTACATTTTTAAAATAATTTTTTTCAGTTATGATGGCACCAAATTTGAAAAACTTGGTATTGCTGAACAGATAATGAAAATCCCTTTCGAACAAGATGCCACACGACCCCCCTTCTCATTTAAATTTTTTAAGGGGGTGCTCATAATTCAGAGGGGGTGCAAGAAAGGGGTAATATTTTCATACTGTAAATTGTCAAATTGACAATAAAAATTGACCTGTTTGAGGATTTTTTGATTAAATTCATAATAACGCTAAAAATGAATTTATTCCATACCTATGGACCGCACTGTATATGGAAATCCGCGACGGCAATTCCAAAACGTTTGACTCCGAAAGTTAGGGAAGTACTACCTTAATATAGAATTATTATACTGAAGTAGGAACCAGTACCCTCTTTGGACCATATGCAACGATTTAAGACTAGTGAGACAAGTCTCACTTATACATGCCAAAAAAAAAACTGACCTGCCTTAGTTTTCAACTCACCTATTATCCCAGCATTTTCTTTAGTAAATGTTGAAAATAATGGCTTACACACATCCTACATGACAAATAAAGTACGTAATTTCAAGCTTGAGGTTTACACTTTACAAAAGTGTTATTAAACATGGATGAATAATATGAATGATCAATCATTTCAACATTTACTGAAGAAAATGCCGGTTTTATTGGTAAGTTAACAAAGTTTTTTTGACATGTTACAAGTGGAACCTGTCACACTACTCTTCGTTGAATATAGTCCAACGAGGGTATGGGTTGCTGCTTTAGTATAATTTTTCCATATTTACTGAATTATTCATGATTTTGACAGAACAAATTTCAGGTACTCAAATACTCACATGTTATATTTGCATGATAAGGTAAGAGTCTTCAGAAAATACATACACTTTTCTTTTTCCTTCCATTATTATTTTCAGCAGAGTTATGACAAATCAAATTATTCGGCTTCGCCAGAACTCGCAGCGGCGGATAAGCGTGAGCCTGAAATTTGATGTCGGCGTCAATCGGGATTTCTGAGAAAACGAGCGCATTTCGTAAGAAGATACAGGGAATTATTCTTGTAGAGAACTGAACTATCTTTCAACTTCTTTTTATTTTTAATAACTGAACTATCTTTCAACTTCATTTTATTTTTAATAAACTATATTCTTTCTAAGATTACATCAAAAATATATTTATTTATGTTTGAACATTTTCTGTTCCACCCCTGGAATTTTGGTAAACAATTTTATTTCTTGTTTGGCATAGTTCCAACTACTAGCATACCAAGTTTGATGGGGCTTCAATCGATCCTCGTCTCAAAACCTAATTGTTCTCGATTACATACCATTTCTGCAAAATAAATTAGCAACAACTGAATGTGAAAAAAATATTCTGTCGTTACTTTTTCTATGAAAAAAAAAATATTTCAAAATCTATAAACGGATAATTATTCGCGTCGTCGATCAGGTAAAAGACTTTGGAATAAGCCTCAACTCAAAATTAATGTTTGATGCTCATATTATCGTTATCCTCATGGAAGCTTTTAGGAATCTAAATTTCATTATGAGGATTACGAGAGATTTCACTTCTCCGAAATCGTGCATTGCCGTATACAATAAATCTCTTGTAAGAAGCCACCAGAACATGCTTCTATGATCTCGATCCCATTACATGCTGTACACAGATTACATCAGTATAAAAAAGTTCGTAAATTATACACAGGACCTAGCATCGTTTTAATTGGAAATTGGCTTTCGGTGATTTTGCTCGAATATTCTGTACTGTAGAACTCGTGATGCTGATCAAAATAAATGTCTCCATTGCGCCAATGATGCCAATGCTGAGTTAACCTCTCCAAAATTTGAAATGACCATTGTAAAGATATTTTATCGAATATATGAACCAAATCAACTACGCATCGATTATTCATATGGCCGATACAAATCCACTAAAGAGTATACTAACTCCTGCACATACCAATGATATACAAGCTAACAAGTTTCTAAGTGACTTCTAGAAAATTAAGCGGTGGAATTTCCAGATATATTGAAGAATACTACTATCAATTCCAATTGATTATATGTATATGCATCTCCTAAATCAGACTCACATAAGAAGGGTACAGGGAAAAAAGGATGAATGTCAAAAAAAATCGAATATTTTAAGAGGCGTGAAATGTAATGTACCATCTAAACCAAGCAAGAAAGATGAAACTACGTTCAGATAAAAATAATTAATGTCCATTTGTCCGTCACTGGCTGCCGTTTATTTTGATCTATTTTTATAACATGTGTTACCTGGTTTGAATTGAAACAAATATTTAGTTTTCAGTTGTTTTACGACTTTTCCTACTATCAATGCAATGATTAACAGATTATTTTCATAATATGAATACTATAGGAGTCTCTAAACGCAAATAAACGATTTGCTCAAAAACTCTATTTTGTGACCTTCATCTTTTTCTTCCTGTACCCTTCACGTCTCTAAGTTTTCGAGATATTTAATTGTTAAGCTATGCGTGCCAAGTTGCGGAGTCATCGGCCGCAGTGACGTCACTTCACAACAGTCGGTCAGTGCATGCTCTGCTGATGACTTGTATGTATGAAATTTGCCTTGAAAATTGATGAAAATGTCGAATCCAAATACCAGAAAATCATGTATTGTGTCAAAGTATTCAAATACAACTACTGATGCATCAAAAAAGTTCTTTTTTATTGCTCCTTTCGAAAAAAAATGTAGGAAAATCATGAAGAGGTCTGATGAATAATCGAAGCATAGATGATTTGGTTCATATATTCGATAAAATATCCTCACAATGGCCATTTGAAATTTTAGAAAAATTTATTTCTGCACCCTGTATAATATAAACCGTTGAATTTAGAGCTTTGGCGTAATAGAGACATTTGGTAAGCATCGTGAGTTCTTCAATTCGAACAAATTTACCGAAAGCCAATTTCCCATTGGAACGGTGCGAGGTCTTTTCACCGTTATCGATTCTTTTGAATCGTATCAGAGCAATCTTGCTTTCTACAAAATGTATGGTACTTTAAGTCGCAGGAAAATGGGATGTGTGATATTTCTCTCTGAATAATTTAAATGACGGTTTCATTCATAAAACGAACTATACACATAGCTAGATCATTTTATTATATTTCAATAAAACCCTGTACAGTCGTTTCATTTGTGCTATTGATATGTCATTTAATAATAATAAGAACAAAGTAAAAAGTAACTAACTAAAACAAAGTAAAAACATCAAAATGATTGATCGGCGCTCCGAGGCGGCTTAAATGAGATTGGTGGCGCATTCGCTTTCAGAGCTGCAGGGAAACCCGGAAAAACCTACAACACCACATCATCTGAAGAGATGGAATTCATTGGTAGAGAATTCCTAAAGAGGTCCGACGAATTGTGACAATCTGCTCTATGGTAAAATAGGATGTATGGTGTCTTCGAAGGCTCCAAAAGGTCCAGTTCCAAAGAAGGTATTCTATTTACACAATTGTCATCAAATTTATACCAGTCCATTCTATCTTTGTGCGGAAAAATTGTTGAACAAAGCTGAGACATGATTTTCTTGTTGATTCTTGGAATTAGGTATTATTGATATATCGATGATTATATTTAATTTTTTTCTATTTGCGATGTTAGTTTTAGTATGTCATTTGGTGTTACCCTATTATTGAATAAAAGTTATTATTTCTGTTGGGTTTCAATAATGAAAAAATAACTGCAGATCAGAAAACGTAACTCTTCATGATGTCCTTTATTCCCCTGAGTTGAAATGTTCTCTAATATCTTGTGAAATAATTACCGCCACAGGTATCACCATGAAGGAAGCAAAAATGAAGAAACTTAAGGAAAACAATTATATTGTAGGGTAAGTAGTTTCGGATGAAAAGGAACAAGTATATCAAGAGTTATATCTTAAAATTAGTAACGTTTCTGCAGCAGTGTGGCACAGACGTTCAGGACATGCTCCCGTAAGCACCTTCAAAGGCATTGAAAATGTTGTACATGATCCTCATGTTCTTTTAAAGAACCGTCTTGAAGTAGACTGTGAAGCATGTGAAGTCTGGAAGAGAAAGGAACAAGGAAGCAGTCGTTCAGATTTATTGGAAAAAGTACATTACGATGTCGCTGGTTCTTTCTCTACAAGATCTGTTATGTTTCTTTTATCGATGATAATCACCTTTTTGAAGAACAAAAACGGAGTTAAAAATGCCATCGAAAATTATATTGAAAAAATGGAGCCTGAATGGGAAGAAGAAATAAAATTTTCAAAAGTGACCATGGAGATGAATATATGCCGAAGTCCTTGGACAATTTCTTAAAATCTTGTGATATAAAGGTGGATAATTCAATACCCAGAGTACACGAAACGAATGGACTAGTGAAACATTTGAATAGATCATTGATAACTATGTCAATATGAAAAAAGGAAATTTTCTATTTCAAATATTTTGATCAGGTGGCATACATCCACATTAATGTAGGACGTCACCCAGGGAGCCAATTTTGCCCAAGAGCTATGGGTGCTGTAATGGTGGGTTATTGTGAAATTAGTTTATGGTTCCATTGTCTTATGGACTGTTTTACACCATAAATTCTTTTCTCCAGAAAACACATTTTCCCTGATTCATCATCCAGACCTGGTATTTCCACAGGTACTTCAGAATCAAGATCTCAATTCCAGTTTCCGATAATTTAATTTTGAATACCCAACAATATTCTACTATTCGGGATGCAGACAGACTTAATTTTTCATCGCCGATTTAATTTCGTCCGATGTTGCTTCAATCGACTTTTCTGAATCTAGACTAGAGAATGCTTCAGTGTGTGTATATAGAATGTTCATCCAATGTAATAGATAAAACAAGGTTATCTTTTTCTGTACCGATATCACAAATATGAAAATTCGTCCTTAGCCCTTTCCCTATAATTTGCAGCAAATTGTCACCATCTCGAAGTATAGATGTTAATGCCATTGGCCTGGTCCCGAGAAACCCAGAAAAGTGTTTTCCCTTGTAGAGCAACTGTATCGTCTGAAGGTTTGTTTTCCGAAAAGGCAAATGGATTCATGCCCCTCGTGCGAGGGGGGGTCTTTTAGAGCTCAAATTGAATGCAGAAGTTCAACCATAACACATCTATTGATATAAGATGATAAAATTTGGTAAACAATGACAACAATAACGAAACAAATAAAACTAAGTAACTAGCTAAACTGCCCGACACTACTCATACTTTAGCACAGGATCCAGGGATTTTGACCTGACACAAATTCCAATAGAAATGATTTTTGATACACCGGCAGTTTTTGAGGAGTACTTTAAGAAAACAAATTGTTCTGCACGCGAACACCTATGGAAAGTGGGGAAAATTCCCGAGAAATATGTTAACGATATGATGTATAAGGGACAAACTCAGATCTCCGTGCGAACAACTCGGGATATTGTCGTAAAAGTCTGAACATCCCGTAAATGTATATTCGTTATCATGATTATAATTTTCAACCTGGTCAAGGCGATGTTATTTTTCGAATCATGCCTTGTTTTATATTTTCGTAGTTTTCATGTTTAAAATAGCAAATACGAGTTTTCCAAAAATCAACTGATGGTTCGATCAGGGAGTTCGTTATCGACCGTGCCCAAAGTTAGTTAGGAAAATGGGGGGAGCTGGGGAGTCAATGAGAACCATATAATCTGGTGATGCTAGTTCCCTTGATTTTTATTGTAAGTATTTTTTATATATTTTATTAATTATTAAAACGTAACCACCAGGGAGAAATTCATTTTGTTTTATCTGTTCGTAAAGTATGTCATTCAATTCTAAATTCCTTTTTCATCATTTATTTGTACTTAATGAAATAAACTTTGTTTTTATATTTTTCTACAAAAGAGTTTCACTGAATAAGTATCAAATTCTACCTAGCAGGTAGTGATAAAACCTCAAATTACGACAATATCTTAAGATTTACGCCGACGATCGACTAAAATCTTTATATCTCCCTTGTTTTTCATAAACTAAACGATATTTGGAAGAATAATTCTTCACCAATTATCACATATAGCAGGCGATTGTCAGCAGAAGTGGTTGTATTCGATATTCGAAGCTGAAATAATGATCGTCGATAAATCAACTCCTGTAAAATCAACCCATTTAAATATGATATCTGTCATTTTGACATCGATAAAAAAAAATGCAAAAACCAGACTTCATCAAGTAAGAGGCCGCAACTTCAATTTCTGTTATGACAGATATGATTAATCAGATTTGTTGACACAATATGAATAAAAAACGCGTGTTTTTTTAAGTTACCTTGGCTACATCAACAACTCGAGAATGACAATTTTACGATTATTGTTCTGACAGGATTATCTTGTAACGTCAATGCACCAATTGAAAAAAATAACTGCGGCTGCGCCATCGTGCTCCAAAAATCGCGGGTGTAAGACCTTTTTGTCCACTCATATTTAAATATACTATTGTTTATAATCTACCAACGTGACGAGTGCCGAAAAAGTACATCTTCAGAATAATCGATATTATTATTATAGTCACCTGTACTGCCCAAAATTAACTACATAGTGCCTAATGTTCTTGTTTCATAGCAACATCGTTCTGAATATAATTGAAATAAAATTTAGTAAAATATTACAATATACAGTATGGTTGATTCATTTCCATTTTTCCACTGTCACGGGTGTAAATAATATAAATATTATTTGTAGAAATTTATGGTAATGATAAAAAGTCATGTTTCATTCAAAGACATTTTTTAGCATTTTCGTCCATCTATTAAGCTAGAAACTACACACCGTTGCTAACTAGTCGATGTCCATGTTGAAACTGAATAATTGCATGTGGGCTTCCACCTGGAGACCGAACGATTTTAACAGTCAACTTAAAAATCGCATGTCGGCGACGGGCCTTAACGTTCTAAAAACAAAGTCAGAGCTGATATTAGCATAACTCTACGGTACTCTGGTGATTCCTATTTATTTATTACTATCTAAATGGAGCTCTAATTATATTACTAGTAATAGGCGTGGCTTGTTCTGGGAAGAATGAACGTCTATAATCAAGTTGATGGATCACAACTCAAAAAAAATAATACAACAAAAGGCGAATATCTGAATACTATGCTCGAATTAATAAAATAGGGCATCATTAAAAGAGGTTAATAGTTTTCTAAGACTCTACAGGGGTTTCCTTACTCTCCTCTCCTTGATGCCACTTTATTTTAAATAATTTGCGATTTTACAACACTCTCCAAATATTTTATACATTACATCTCAAATAGAAATAAAAACACGTACGGATCACATTTATTGAATTTAGAACCGATTGGAGGCATGATCCTTCCGGTGCCTCATTTACCACTCGTCTCCCAGACTCCGTCTTCCAGTCGAGTCCCCGAGAAAAAGCATTCAACCCGATTCTCACCAAGCCATCTCTCCTCTCCGAGATAAGCAATGCTGAGCGCTGAGTGATGCTACATATTTTTATTATATAACTTCAACTGAAGCTCTCCGTTCGAGAAATAACACGCAGGCAGAGTATCCAAAATGACAAGTCTGCGAAGTCGATTTATAATCGCCATAATATTTACGTCTCGTGGCAGGCTTGAAACGAGATAAAATTGTTATGAATGAATTTCGTAAACGTGAATGATTTTTGGTCAAGAATATGATAAATAAAAGAGACCGACTACTGCGCGCCTCTCCTGTTGCCTCGCCCGACGAATTAACAGCTCAGTTGCTTTCCCTTTCTCGAGCGAGTAGAGGAAAAATTGTAATGCTCTCTCAACATTATAGCAAGCTAATCTTCACGCTCTCATAAAACCACCATACCCCAGATTAAAACTTTCCGATACTGTATAGATACATAAATCGACCTATATACTGATGAGGTTTTTATGAAGTGAGCTTAGAACTTCAGTTGTTGGTTGATATAAACAGATGTCAAGGATATTGAATAAAACTTACTTTTGAAAATATATCTTTTAATAAGTAATAACTGAACATGGTAGCAGCGGTAAATCAGTAAAATAATGGAAAACACAACCGGAAATGGTAGCAGTTCCGGCTACAATTAACACTGATAAAAGTAAATGTATTGGTTTAAAGAAATAAAATATTTGGGATTCATTGTATCTCCAAAAGGGATTTCCATCGATCCGGATAGGATTGGAGCAATAAAAAAGTTTCCACAACCAAAAAAGAGAAAAGAACTTCTTCAAATACTAGGTATGAATAACTTTGTCGGGAGATTCATTTCAAACAAGTCACAATATTCTTGAACCTTTGATGTCATTACTAAAAATAGATATGCATTTTGTATGAGGTGTATCACAAGATGAAGTGTTAAAAGAAATAAAAAGATTATTGCAGGATGCCCGTTCATTAGCTTTTTTTGATCTCAATAAAGAAGTTATAATTAGTGCGAATGCTAGTTGTTGTGGTTTGGGGACAACCTTGTTTCAAATCAATGAAAAAATGAAAGGAAAATTGTAGCATATGCTCCTCGAACACTTAGTGATACAGAAAAAAGGTACGCTCATATTGAACGAGAAGCATTGGCATTAAAGTGGGCTTGCGAAAATTCAAAGAATATATACTCGGCATAAAAATAATTTTGAGAGACAGATCATAAACCTTTATTACAGATTTTACAAACCAAAAATTTAGACGATCTCACTCCAAGATTACAAAGATTTAGAATACAGTTGCTGCCAATAAAATTCATTAAATCTGGAAGGAAGCTACAGTTGAACTATCTGTGGTTCTTGGGTTTGTTGGTCGCGGGATCGAGGTAATGAGTCTTCCTGATGTTTTGTCTACATCTGTGGTAGACATTCGTTCGTTTAAGGGAGTTTGCCACAACGGACGGAAAGTTGTTTACCGTTAATCTGATATCAACCGACTCAATGCACGAAAGCGACTGGAACAAAGTAGATTGTTTAAATGTAGAAACAATGGAAGCTACTAAAATATTCGCAACGACAAATAATAACAAAGACAAATAAAGAAATTCAAAAAGAAACAAATACTTATAAAACAATAACGAATGACAGAACAGTCAGTTTTGTTTCATATATATCACACCTTTGCTCCTCGCAATGGTTTAATAGAGCTGTGATTGAGATTGGTGTGATCTAAGTGTAGCCGATTGATGAGTACTTGATGTTTTTGGGTCTTTGATCGCTGTTTTCACGATTGATTAATGTCTGTAGATACTACTAACTGTCATCACTGTTTCGGATTCGGTAAAGGTAATTGCACTATGAGCACATTCGTCGGCTTTTTCATTGCCCTGAATTCCAATATGTCATGGAATCCAAATAAACTTGTTTTTCGCGTTTCTGAGTTATATGAAGTTCTCGCTTTATTTTCTGTGCAATAGGATTTTTGGGTTATAAACACTTCAGTTTGAGTAACGAGCTTAGTGAATCTGTTAAATAACATATACTCCTCTTCATCTATCACATTGCTATAGACCAGCGCACGATAGTGATAGGAGTAATGATCTTCAGGTTTTCAATAGTTTATATTTCTTTCAGTCTCCTAAAATAGTTCAACTCGAAACATTTTTCAGTACCTATGGATCTAACCTCAATGAAAATGAATAGGAAGACAAACGGAAAACACACCACCAGCGTCATCCATCCTGAATTGATCAACGTCACCCCCATTCCTGTGGAATATTCGAAACATATGAGTTATCATGTGGAGCTCCACACTTCATTAACAGAAGTCATATTCATTGAAATTCCCACAGCAATTTGAAATTCATTTATACGCCGCGGTGACGTGATTTTCAATTTCTGAACTCCAAAATTAATTTCGTGGAAATTCAAATAATGAATTTAATAACTTCCCTTTCGCGAATCTCTTGTCAACTATATCCCACTAATTATGCAAGTCACATCGTTCGGCACCATACATTCAAGCTGTATAATACAAGAATGTTTGTAGCACATTCACGTTGAAACTGTGAAAAACCACAGCTCCGGAGAAAATGTATTACTTGATATTAATTTCAATATTCACATTGCAATAAACATAATGTGATGATTCATATTGAAGTTTAGGCCAGTCGCCACGTACTTCAACCATTAAATCAATGCCAAGTTAATCAAAATTATTGTGGTGGTTCGATATGGTATCGTTGTTCTCCACCCTATTTATCCATTGTGAAATTATGCATGGGAGAGGCCAAAAAACCATATTTTTGCACTATTTCTAGTTTTTTCCATACCCTACGACTTGATAATTATTATGAGTTTTGTAGAGCGATAAATTCTCTATAATTTGCACTATACAAAGGATTTTTAGAACCCAGTATGATAGTCAGATTTAAAAATTAAAATATTAATTCGAATGATTTTTCGCTTCGCTGGGTGGGACCACACCTGTTTGTGCTATTGCCAATCGAAATTCTTTGCTTATCCTTATTCCTCAACTATAAATTATTTTCAGGTTTGGAAGAATTTTTAATTAACCTACATTATTTATATTTATAAGTTTTTATCGAAACAGACCTCTAGGTATAATTATATAATTGAATTAACATAAAATGGCAGACCAGATGTTGAAAAAAACCTTTGGACATCAGTCATCAATATTTTCTGTCTGCAATAGTGCAAATTTTGTAGAAAGACTCGGACATAAATATGTGATAGTTCTGCAGCAAAAAGAGTTTTTAGGAAGAAAACTATCCCCGATGAAAAATCAAGAGATGAAGCTGGTACCAACGCAGTAGATAGATACAGAATAAAAGTTTATAATATTATGTATATATCTTGTGATAGAAAGTATCGAGTCCAGATTCATATGTAATATCGCCTGACTGGATACAGATAACTTCAAAGACTAGGAGAAAATTCCCAATTAGATTTTTCAGTTCCTTTCTGGGAAAATTACCCACAACACTAGCTTTGAGAGCAACGAGCTCATAATACAAAGCGAATTGAAGGATTTTACTTCAAAATGGGACACCAATAACAGACCAAGAGCCAGCAACGAAAAACACGTATGATGAGCTAAACGCTAAAATTTTCTGAGAAGTTATTCGGCGTTATAGATAACCGGACAGCGCAAGTATGTCGGCTCTCAGGTGTCGGCGTTGCGCTGCGCCGCTTTAAATCAGTATGGCGTGTACTTCGGGACACCGAAAGAATATAGCATTGTCATCATGGGTGATGAGACATTTTCTTCTACGATTGGTGAAAGAAATCATCTTTTAGCTCGTATTGCAAGAGGGCTAAAATAATCACACTTAATTCAGTATGGCGGCTAGGTTGAGACGGCGTTCAGTATGGCATAAAAGTCCTTCGTACATTGGATATCTCATGTTCTTATATTACAAAAATTACCTTGTGGTCATTCCCCAAGTGCATAGCTACTTTTAACACATTCAAAAAATCTCACAGCGCATCGCCGACACCTGAGGGCCGCCATACTTGCGCTGCCCAGTTATTTATAACATTAGATAACTTCTCAAGGAGTTTAAGCTTTAAGCTAATCATTCGATTGAGGTCAGGTAGACGAATGTTTTTTTTTGCTCGGATGCTGGTCCTATCGCCAGAAGCGTTTTTTTAATGTCCATAGAAAATGATATTGATAAAAAAACGAATCTTCTCAGACAGTTACTGTATTTATGAATAGAATGATACTTTGTTTACTAACAAATTACAAGTATTATTATTTTATTGCATTAATTGCATTTGTATACAATGAAAAAAAATTGTTGTTTCTATTTTGAAAGAGCCTTTATCAAATTATTTGTTTTTATTTGTCAAGTAAGAGTTACTTTTGATTTGTTAAATTATTTCATCGATGGGCCGGTTTAACACGAAGCTCGGGCCGAAAAAAATCCTTAATCCGGGCCTGGATTTACTGAAAATTTGGTACCGCAGAGTGATTCTGTGATTCCTCCATACAACTGTATGAAGAACTCCTTCGCTGCCTCTCTGAAGGCGGCTGCTAAGGCATGCTTGACTCACCACATTCCTTCTTTCTTCATTTTTAATGAAGTAACAAATTACGTTTATTACAGTAACATATTTATTGTACCTGTTTTTTGTTCATACATAACGAATTATCATTGGTGGAACGCAAATAACATTGAACGGTTCATTTCCAAAAAGTTAAGGAAAAATATAAATTAATTACTTATGTTTCTTTTTCATTCAATTTGCAAGGATTGAATCGGGCGGAGAGAGGGGTGTTACCCAATCAATTGATCGAAAGATGAATTGAGTTACTTTTTGCATTTTAAAATCTGTAGAACATGATCACGACACTGAGTGTAATAAGCCACAATCCGGGATGAGGAGGGGAAAAACTAACAAATGAAAAATTGCAGAAAATCGCGGTTTTGAACCACCCTCTGAAAGAAAATCCCAAGGAAATTTTGTTGGACAAATGGGGTAGAGCATTATTATACCATCATACCGAACCACCATCTCAAGTTTCATAACTTGGCAATTATTCCAAGGGAACCTTCCCTTTGTCAATCTGTGGCGACTGAACTATTAAAGCATGTGCTCTTAAATCTCTATCCATTATTTCTGTAACTTTCAGTAAGAGAAGAATAATTGATAATGTTAATCAAATCCATGCAGGAGACTGATCAAGACAATATTTATTATCGAAATAGTGTCAATTCGTATCATGGCGTTCGGAGTGTAAACACCTATTCAGTACTCCCGGCTATACTAATAAAATAAACGAAGTATATATGAAACAAACTGTTAAAAAACATTACTCTGTATGAAGTGGAAGATAGTGTAATAAGAACAGTGGACAAAAAAAAATGGTAATAACACGAGAAATCAAGGACGAAATAAAAGGCGTCGTGAATCTGGCTGTACTTTCAGTGTTGAAAGACGAGACATTCATAAAAACGCTTGTAAACAATGTGTTTGAAGCAATAATAAAAAGCATGGATGAGAAACTCACAACATTGGAATAAAAACTGAAGAATATTTCCAAGGATTACAACGAAGAGAAGAAAAATAATCGAATAGCCATCGAAAAATTGAACAAAGATCTCATCAAGTTGAAAATGGAAAATCAGGAAATAATAAAGAGAGCTGACTGTTTGGAGCAGGATACCAAAAAATTAAACATTAGAATTTTCAATTATAATGAAAAAGTAGGAGAAAACACAAAAAAAGAAATGATGGACCTATTCAATACAAAAATGAACATGAATTGGCACTGATGCTGGAAAAAAATCTAGAGGGATATTCATGAGGCTCAGAAATTTAAACACAAAACAAAACATCTACAAAAACAAAAAATTACTAAAGGGATCTGGTGTAGTGATAAAAGAAGATCTAACCCAATGGAGACTGGAGCTGATGACAAAGGCTATAAATAAATTATCGATGAAATCAGTATGGAGTGAAAATGGAAAAATATATGTGAAATGCCGAAACCAAATCCAAACTATCAATAAAGAGGAAGACCTAGCCAAATTAAATGAGGTTTGACGAACTTACCATATATGTTTAATTATGTCCATTTATATGTATATTATTATTTTTACTATTAATTTTTTTGCATTAGGTCTTGTGAATGAATGCATAAATCGTTTCTAAATTTTGTTACTTCAGCACCTATAGTTGACTTCAATGAATTATAGTAATTTAGGAAAACTAGTGGAATAATTTATTATCAATGAATTTCGAAAAGTAATATAAAATTTTATCAACAGAAGTAAAACACTTTTATACAGTTATATAAATGTATAGATGAAAATATAATCATGTGTATATAGCTGGGAGACTGATGCAACTTATCCTACTTGAACTGCCTAATCAGCTTCTTCCTAGCTGTTTTTCATTCATCATTACTTACTTGATCGTATTTGTGCATTATTATTAAAGGATGATAGAGTTTCTTGATGTTCTGGATAGGGAGGGTGACATTGAGACTAAAATATGTAATGATGTAAGTAAATGTTTCAGATATGTTAACGATAGAATACACTTGAATGTGATACATTTTAACATAAGAAGTATCCGAAAACATTTTGAGGAACTGATGATATACTTGCAAGACGAAATTGAATATATTGATGTAATAGTTCTCTCAGAAACATGGGCCATTGATAACATGGGAGATTTCAATATTCCAAATTTTAATGTTTATCATAATGAATGATGGGTTGATTGTTTACGTCAAACAAGATATGTCTGCTAATATACAATTATTTAACCTAACAGAAACGAAATTATTAAGGATAATTTTGAATAAGAATAATAATACTATTGG